>OX235271.1:206177274-207377274 GCA_944472155.2 Trichobilharzia szidati
TTGTACCTTTGGTTTATCTAATTGAATATCTTGACATTGAAGTCTTCTGAAAATTATTAGGTATTTGTCGAAAGGTATATACTAAACTTATGATCAAATTAGACAGCCTCTTGATTTCACGGATAACTGAGAATATTTTCACTGATATACAACACTTGTGTGTGTAGATTTCTACATGTATTTGTAGTTCAGACGCACTGTAAACAGTCTCATATTTTCGAAATATCTTTGCTGAATTCACTGGAATTACACACTGTATATGCTGAAATATAGCATCAATATTAACCAGGTTTTGTGGAATTTCAATATTTCGCAACCTACGTTTTACAATCCTACTCATTGAGAAAGCATATGCACTCAAAGCTACCAATATCCAAATACGAAAAGCATTGGTGTATATTGTTTGCGCCCCACTGTAATAGATGTCTATTTCCATTCATCCATTTGACTTATCTTTCAAATAGTGTTAATTAGAAGGGGGAATTCATGTCAGTATTGATCACAAAGCGACTTCTAAATCCACGAGTGTTGTGTATATTCTTTTATATCGCTCAGTTATTACTGAGGAGTAGGAATTTGAGAGAAACAACCTCTTTTACGTACCTCGGAAGCATCGTTTCAACTACAGGCGGAACTGACGAGGATATGAAAGCGAGAATCAGAAAATCAAAACGAGCTTTCACTACTCTCAAGTCTGTGTTGAGGTCAACAGCACTCAGCATCAAAAATAAGATCCGGATTTTCAACTCCAATGTGAAGTCAGTGCTACTATACGGATCAGAGACTTGCACTGCGCGTCACTAGGAGCACCTCAAACAAACTACAGTTCTTCACTGACAGTTGTCTTCGCTCATTACTCAAGATCAGATGGCAAGAAAAGATCAGCAACAGAGATCTCTGGGAGCGAACCAACCAGGAACCGATTGTGCAACAAATATGCAGGAGAAAATGGGTATGGATTGGCCATACTCTGAGGAAACCATCGAATGACATCACTAGACAAGCCATTGCTCGAGTGGAACCCGAAATGGAAGCGGTGAGTTGGTCGTCAGTGCAAAGGTGACTTGGAGGAGGTCATGTGAAGAGATGAAGACGTGTGGGCAGACATGGAGACAGGTGGAAACTCTAGCAGACAACCAAACGCAATGGAGACGCACGGCTGAAGCCCTATGTTCCTCTAGGAATTAAAGGAAACAATAATAATCATAGTAATAAGTGCTTGGTCTCCAGTTGACATGTCGGCTGCTTGAGCAGATGCTTCGATGATGTCTAGGCATTTAATAAGTATTTAATTGGTGGATGGTGACTAGCAGTGGAATCCATGATGCGCATTCCGTCCTATTTGCGACTTGTCAGCTGGATGCACTTGCATTTCTCAGTGAATGATGATGTTCTCACCGCGGCTCGAACCCAGTGCCCATAGTTTCAAACGCCAAAGTGCTATCCACTAGACAACTTGAGCCACAAGAGACACATCTTGTGCAACGGGTCATATTGATTTAAGTACTTTGATGGTTTTCACTAGCTACGTTCGCAGTTTTCGATTTCGGCGCTTATAGAATATCAGCGGGCTAAGGTCTTTCTAAAACTTTTCATTATGTTGCGGTTGGTAAAAGCATAGTATTTTTCTTAATATTTACACAGGTACCGGAAGCCGTAAGTCACATCTGATGGAAAACGTATAGGCCAGTCTATGTAGCTACATTTAAACGTAATCCTTAGAGTACTGATTTTCTAGGAAATTGTCACACTTACCATTCCTCAAAAATATGGTCCTATAATGTGAAACATGGACCAATCTGTTGACCGAAAACCAACAACTACTAAATATTCTCAATAATTAGGAACATTTTCACTCCAATATAACAGTCGTGCAAGTCACAGTTCGTTTTTCAAACTGCTGAATTTCCCCGACGTATGATACTGCTTTTAACTTCGAAATGTGCCTTCTTAAATCTTTTCAAACTACAAAATGCATATACTCACATACTGCATAGTAGTGTAACGACAGAAGGCAAGAGTCAGCCAACAGATCATTTAATAAGGAAATCAATGCATGTTTATATATTTCCATGTAGATTATTGTGGATATTTAAGCAAACAAACACAGTCTTCCGATTGGTTGTTTCTCACGTAAAGTTAATCTTTCATCTATTTGTGACTGTTTCTTGAATGTCAAATCCTCTATATGTTAACTGCATCCGCCTACGCAAAGTCTGCTGTGGTCGGTTTTGAATCAATCTTTGTTCACATTTTCTCACGACAAATCTTGGGTACGTAAATATTGACGTAAATTACTGTCTACCAATTTGGCTAGTAGACAGCTCTCACCACAGTAGCATGACATTCAATATGTGTTTAGATCTCTGAAAAACACCTATGAGAGTTGGGTGCGACTCTTTAGAAAGCCATTCAAAGTAAAAAGCATGAATAAAAAGTACAAACGTGGGGCATCGCAAGGGTAGCTTGCATACAGAATGTCAATTTCTATATTTCAAGCCTGAAAAATGAATTTTATGAATTTTAACTTTATGAAAATATAGACTATGGAACCGGTATGTTTTTAAAAGTTGTTTTAATCGTTTTTTCATATTATGTTTATTTTGGTAGTGACAATGAGTTATTTTACAATCATATCCCTCACTATAAATGTCGGCTGAGTGTAGTTTTAAGTTTGTTGATAAGTCCTTGAGAGGAGTCTGTGGTTGATAGACTGAATTAAGTGGTACGTTTTCTTGTTGCCAGACAGCAGAGTTTTATTTAACGTAACTCACGACGCAACCATAAACAGTGATAAATAGATGTATTGACAAATCTCTACACGAACTTTTCTGATTTTACGAATAATTTACCACACCATTTTAACTTTATATCAAATGATCTTCCTGGGACTAAAAGTCAGACATCTTTTTGATAAATGGGATTGTTGTGTGAGTTTTTAAAAAAAAGCACTACTAAAACATAAGTTGGCCTGTTTGAACGTTGAGCTGCCTAAAACTTCCACCCACATGTTGCATCTAATTTATCGTGTTTTGATTTGTACTTATGGATCAAAGTATGACCTCAAGTCATATTATTTACTCTCATGATTAATCAACTTTCACCTTTGTAGCATAGTCACGAAAAAGTATCACGGAGGTTGACAATGGGCATTCAAATGCACACTTGTACTTCGCACTACTCTTTTTGTAATCATTAGTACCAAATGCAGTTATTTAGCCATGATTAATTAACTGCAATCGTTCTTATACCTTGATTCAACTATTCACCCATACGCATGCTTCTTCATAAAATCGAAGCATTTCTCATAACATACAATAAACATTTAATAGGCTGAAATTCCTTAGAAAACAATCAGCAACTGAAAAAAGACAGTGAATTGTATGATCCCGAGTGTATTCGAATGACCAGTTCATTTAACATTCATCTCATAAAAATATTTATCGACTAAGCGTTTTCCAACATAAAGTTATTATTATGGAGATCACAACAGGGGTGTGCAATTAACGAAACACAATTAAGAAATTCTCACTTGAATTTACATGTTAATCACGAATTTGTTTTCAATATATCAGATCAAGACTACGCAGATAGTAAGTATACTTTACTGACAGATTGTATGGTCAGTTGCTTTTAATCCATTTTATTTAAAATGATAGTTATTCCGGGAAAACATGTGATATCGTGCAGTTGGAAGACGATAAATAAGATAAGCACACATATGGAGAAAATAACAGATCAAATTAAGATAAAACCGTTAATCCAGAACATTTACACTGCTACCAAATAAAACCACTCATCAAGTCTCTGAACTATCAACTGAAATCCCATTAGCACTGAAATCTAGGATATTGTTCCTTATGCTGAATGCATTATACTCCCTCAATGAATTCTGGGTATTTAAGGTTTGGACCGCTCTTATGATCCTGTCTGGCTTTGGTATTTTAATTCGTGTTGCCAGTGGTGGAGACGATGTGAAAGTGACTAATGCTCTCAGATTGTTCCGATTGACGGTGGTCTGTACTGGATGATATCTGCTGGTTATCTTCCTAACTTCTACCTTCTTTATGTACGTCAGGATTACTGTCGATGTTTCCTCTTTTTGAAAACTCCTTGGTTTCACTTGTAAACCATAGAAATTCTGCAAAAATATCCGTAAAATTCAGATCTGCTTGGATCTTTATGGAGTTCAATATATGCACAGCTTCTCACACTCCAAGGTCTGTGAGATTACCAGTTTCCGCACTCAAGAAAATCATCAATGAGAGTAGACAGCCTTGTCTTACTCCTACCTTCATTTGAGGAGTTTCTTTTTAATAATTACGTGACGTGTGATATCATCATATAAGTGCTTATTATGGTTATTCATGTTCACGACACTTGGTAGTGTTGAATAAGTTCACAAATTACTTCACAGCCACTGGAGTCAAAAGCCTTTACTAAGTCGATGAAGTTGAAGAAAAGAGCTGACTGACAATGCCCACAGTCATATTGTAGTTCGTGTGTGAGTTGCTTTCTCCTTATTTCAGGTTATTCAATATCTCCCGCGCTGGACATCTTCCTGCATTTCCAGGATGAGCAATTAAATATTTTGCATGGAGTGGACAGGATTTTGTTAACGCCTCACTTCTTGTATAGTCTTAAGCCACCTTAGTTTAGGACTGTAGCAAAGAAGCTTTCTGTATAATCTAAAAGAAACTTTCTTCCCTTCCACATATTGTACTGTAGTTGCGTAAACATATCCATTGTGGTCTGTTGGTCTCTTCACAGTCCTTGTGTGATGACTCAATGAGGTTCCAAACGCTTCCAAAAAATTTACGGACATCATGACTTTTGTTTCCTTCCAAGGATTATTTTTTTTGATTGGTAGTTCGGTGTTTGCCGGTCATATTTCTAGGCACGTAACCTACATTCGTCAATTCCAGAGTCCTGAACCCTGTGCCTCCAAACTGACAATGAGTTCTATTTATATCATCCACTGATTTCGGCTCTTTGAGTCCTGTTCAGTCCTTTGTTCAGTCTCATGTAGAAGCCTGCACGTTCTCATTGTATACATTGTTTTTAGCTACGTAACAGCGAATTGAATTCTTCGGTCATTACCCTGCAGAAGATCGATTCTCACCGCATTCTAGCCTTTGATTCTGGCGTTGACGTCATGATGGTAATGTACTCAGTGTGCTGGTGGTTTTCTTCCGGGTGGGTGTAGTAAGCTATTGCCTCTTCACTAATTATTAACGCTTCTAAAGCATATCTACCCATTTCTTATTGAATCCAGGTCGCACTGTTAACCTCGAACATGGCAAGGATATCCCCCCTCTAAATGCTTGCTTTATCTAAAGAAGACAGAGCTTGACTAGCTACAGATATCTTTAAATTTTAATACATTATTTACTTGAAAAACCTATAGATGTGCGACGTTCACTTAAGAGTAAGTTTCAAAAATATTAGGAACATCCTTCATTGTATAGAATCTATACATATTTACATATATATGTAAGTATATTTTGAGTGATCAATCAGTTTCCTAAAATTTCATCATTTATTTGTACAAAATAACTCAGTCGGCAGTGACCGGTTCAGTCATTATGCAGAGTTTCAATGACAGTGGGAATGCATTCAGACTGATTATGGACTGGTACACCGTTCCAATAATCTTCGAAACTTTCGGCAGGGAAGTGTCAAAGTATGCATTTGCATTCACTTCAGATTTCTACAAAACAACATGCACACAAAAAGTAACAAAATCAGACATTTGCATTTCAGACCAACGCTTCCAAGCAAATACACGTTGAATTCATTTTACATACTCTGTAATGCGAATGGCTAACATGGTTAAATGATCTACACATCAAACCACACTGCATCTAGTGAAAAGAGCAACCACTGAAGAGTTATAATGGCTTGAAAGTAATAATAATATTGAAGCGAAAACGATTTACAGCTGGAAGTGGATCTCTTACCTTTGTACCGAGATGTGGTTGAATAAAAAGTATTTAGGTACACTGGTGATACACTGAAAATAGGAAATTTTGTCTTCACAACTACAAAACACCAAAAAACAGATCAAGCTACTTATTCTGATTGTATTTCGTAAAATCCTTCATTTTTTATTGTACGACTTCGAATTAATCTTAAAATAACCAACAAAGCAAATTTTTACTCCTTTTTTCATTACTCTTTTTGTAGAGTTAAGAGAAGCACTTCAAGGTGATTACCGCTTTCATAATTATTGTGCATCTGTATATGTAGTGAATGTCCTTATTCATGCACTATTATGAATGATAGTTTTTATCTACTTTGAATGATAATTAATTCCTGACTAAACTGTTCCACTATTTAGGAATGTTTCTGGATCAAAGGCGATACAGTCAAGTGTTTGCATCACTATTACTAAAATAACTGACGTTCGACGTTCAGACTAGTACTTACTGCCGTCATACATAACAGGCTGTTAGTAGATATTTCTAGTGACTAATATACTTTTTATCAGAATTGCAGCTTCATTGACACCTGGTGAATGCGGCAGCAGTTTTGCCAAATTTGAATACCATGCACAAAGAAAAACGCAAGTTTTAATTTGGCGGCTTTTCAAAATACACATTAGGAAATGAATATTCATCATGACTTTTACTAGATTTTTTGAGTTATTGGTCATTTATAATGTCGACAATGTAAACAACGTAACCTAATTAGCCGTTTTGCTGGGCTCAGTCTGTGCACAGCATTGACGATTTAATTTCCAAATTATATGACCCTGCGTCTACTGATGCAATGCCAACTAATTTCTACACGTATTATTATGTAATATGAGCTCATTTCACAATTAAACGTCAACCACACAACAAAGATATGCAAACTATTTATTATCGAAGACGTGATCAGATGGAAGCTCAGCTCTTGTTAACACGCATGATGAACTAAATTTATTCCGTTGCCCAAATGTTTTACAGTTGACTGAATTTGTGTCCTTTTCCCATATAAACCTAGTAGACAGCTAACTTTTCATTTGTAATTATGTCATGTCTACTACAGTAAATAAATGAAAATTGTCACATTCTACTACCCCAGATGAAAAAGGAGGTAAGTTCAAACGAATGTATTATTATTATTATTTCCTTTAGTTCCTAGAGGAACAAAGGGCTTCAGCCATGCGTCTCCATTGCGTTCGGTTCTCTGCTAGAGTTTTCACCTGGCTCCAGGTCTGTCCACACGCTTTCATCTCTTCACATGACATCCTCCAAGTCACCCTTGCACTGACGACCAACTCGCCGCTTCCATTTCGGGTTCCACTCGAGCAATGGCTTGTCTAGTAATGTCATTCGATGGTTTCCTCAGAGTATGACCAATTCATCTCCATTTCTTCCTGCATATTTGTTGCACAATCAGTTCCTGGTTGGTTCGCTCCCAGAGATCTCTGTTGCTGATCTTTTCTCGCCATCTGATCTTGAGTATTGAGCGAAGACATCTGTTAATGAAGGTCTGTAGCTTGTTTGAGGTGCTCTTTGTGACACGTCAAGTCTCTGATCCGTATAGTAGTACTGACTTCACATTGGAGTTGAAAATCCCGATTTTATTTTTGACGCTGAATGATGTTGATCTCCACACAGACTTGAGAGTAATGAAAGCTTGCCTTGCTTTCCCGATCCTTGCTTTGAAATCCTCGTCAGTTCCGCCTGTAGTTGAAACAATGCTTCCCAAGTAGGTAAAGGAGGTAGTTTCTTTCAGGTTCCTTCCATTTATGCTGATTGCTGTCTGTTGTTGTTGCTGTGGCTGTTGGTGTTGGCCAGGGTTCTTCGTCACCTCCGTTTTCTCTATGTTCACCTGGAGTCCTATCTTTGATGCTTCTACTGCCAACTTGTTGCTTTTCATCATTTGCAGATCTTCCAGTTTGTGGGAAATCAGGCATATATCATCGGCGAAGTCCAGATCCTCAAAGTTGGTATTTTGTGTGAGTCCATTTTATGCCTCTTTCCTCATTGCCCGCTGTTTGTCGCATTATTCAATCTACCGCAATCAGGAAAATCATTGGCGATAGTAGGCAACCCTGTATTACTCCTGTCTTCACTTCGAAGGATTCCGTGAGCTTCCCGTTGTGGATTACTTGGCATGCAGCGTTGTCATACAACTGTTGGGCGAGATGTATAATTGTCGGCGGCACCCCGTAGTAGCGAAGTAGTTGCCAAATCACCCCTCGATCGACGCTGTCAAAGGTCTTTTCCAAGTCGATGAAGTTGAGATAGAGAGGTGACTGCCATTCCAAACTTTGTTCAATGATGATCCGTAGTGTGGCGATCTAATCAATACATGACTTGTTTCTCCTGAATCCAGCTTGTTCCGGTCGAAGTTTTTCATCCAGGCTGGCGTGTTTGATTCTCTCCAGGATAATGCGGCTTAGTATTTTGCTTGGGATGGACAGGAGCATAATTCCGTGCCAGTTCTTGCATTGACTTAAGTCTCCTTTCTTTGGTAACTTGAATAAGTATCCTTTCTTCCAATCCTCGAGTACCCTGCCTTCTTTCCACACCTTCTCCAGTAGTGGCGTCATCAAGTCCGCTGTTGTCTCTGGGTCCACTTTCAATGCCTCTGCTAAGATTCCATCTGGTCTTGCTACTTTTCCAGTTTTCAGCATCTTGATTGCCTTCAGGACTTCTGTTCTCCTCGGGAGGTTGATGTTCACTGGTAATTCTGCTTCCGTTGTTGGTATTGTTGGGCGCGTTGTAGGTGGCGGTCGGTTTAGTAGTCTTTTGAAGTGTTCAGCCCAGTGTTTCCTTTGCTCCACTTCTTTGGTGATTGACTTTCCATTTTCATCCTTCACTGGCTTAATTTGTGACGAGTTTCTGCCTGAGAGGTATCTAGTTGTTTGGTAGAGTGTTGCGAGGTCTCCTTTGCCTGCTGCTTGTTCTGCTTCATTGGCCATGGCTTCATAATACTTTCTTTTGTCATCTCTGGCACTCTTCTTTACTCCTTTGTTCAGTGTGTTGTAGCTTGCATTCAGCTCCTGTTTCTGTTGCTCGTCGGTGCACTGGAGAATCTTTTGTTTCACCATCCTTCTCTCTTCTATTAGCCTCCAAGTGTCCGTAGTGAGCCACGGTTTGTCCTGTCTCTTTTTTCTGCCCAGAACTTCCATGCAGGTTTCGCTCCATACTGTTTTCAGGTTGTCCCAGTGTTTTTCGACGCTGACCTCCTCGCTAATGTTGATTTGTGTCTCAGCTTTGTCCTTTATACTTGCAGTGAAGATATCCTTTGTATCCTGGTCCTTCAGTTTTTGAGTGTTGAACTTGGCTTGTGGCCTATCTGCAGCTCCTGATTCTTTGAAAGCTTTTAATTTGAGTTGGATTGTTCCTTGTACGAGGTAGTGGTCTGAGCCAACGTCTGCTCCTCTTCTTGCTTTTGTGTCCAGTAGTCTGCGCCGCCACTTCCTGGCTATTGTGATGAAGTCGATTTGGTTTTTGGTTCGCCCATCTGGTGACACCCATGTAGCCTTGTGAATATCTTTGTGTTTGTATACGCTGCCACCAATCACTAGTTCATTGAAGGCGCAGAAGTCGGCGAAGAATTCTCCGTTTTCATTCATTTCTCCCAGAGCGTCTTTACTCATGATGGATTCCCTTCTTGCGTTGTCTGGTCCCAGTTTTGCGTTCATGTCTCCCATTAGTATTTTAATGTCGCCGGCTGGAGTATTGTCTATTGTTGCCTGTAGTTGTCTGTAGAATTCTTCTTTCTTTTCGAGGTCTGCGTTGTTTGTGGGAGCATAGCATTGTATAATTGACAATTTTCTTGCTTTGGAGTTGAATTATTATACTTTCAAATTTTTTTCAGTCCCACATACTTGTGGTAATTTTTCACTTCAGAAACATTAACATAGTAAAACACGCCAGTATACCTCTTTCTTTCCACCTTTTTAAAGTGGAATTTGTTTCTCAAATGCATTTTACTAACTAAAACATTGGTTTTATGTATTTGAAAGCATTACCTTATTTTACATGTTCAGTGACTGAAAACTGTAGACAAAAACGTTCGTATATTCTTGTGTTGTTCAATTAGTCTATTTTTGATGCGTGGACACCAGTGAAGATTTGTGTGAAACCTGGTCTACCATTTTTAACAGTAACTAAAAAACACGTCATTTTCATTCAGTGAGTTAATCAAAAGCAACCACTGTCTAAAATGCACAAGATAAACGCAGAATAAAATTGACAAAGTATAACATACAAGTCTGAACACATTCATGACAATAATATCGTTCATATTACTGGTTCATGTTGAAATATGATACTTGTAAACATATTTCTGTTGAAATGCATTTAAATATGTGATATTTACTTAACATACTTTCCTCTGTGTTTAGTTGACCGTCGTAAGTTGTCTTTTGACATAGTAGAAGAGGTCGTTATTTGAATTAATCAAGATCAACTACTTATTCATGTTTTCAAATTCATGTTCTAACAGTAATATTATTACTTCTTTATACATTTCAGTTGTCGATGGTAAGCAACAAACATGGTATTTTACATTGAGTCATCTTAACATTGTTTTTAAAAGACAATTCATTTTGAAGGGAATTAAGTTTTCTGTGAAGAAACTGCTTTAATATTTCATGTAGTATACTTTCATCTAGTCACTACTGTATAAATATATATATTACCTCATGGTTTACCCTTAAACAAACACATTTTTAGTGAACGGTATTCGAACTTTGACGTGTTACAGCTTCGACGTTTCGATATCCTCCTGACAGAGACTCAGCGTAAGTTGATTCATTCTTCAAAATATTTGAACTTTGCACAACGTTTTGTATCCCATTGATAAGCCCTACTCTCAAAGTTTTTTGAAGCGGCTTTCATAAATCTGTTTTGAATGCGTGCGAAACATTCAAATCTACAGTTTTAAAGAAATTATATTCATGTAGATAACTCTAATCAACATGAAAACCGTGAACTGTTTTATTACACATATTCAGATTATCTGGGTAAGTTTAATCCAAGTAACACAGGTTGATTGAGATAAGGTCTTCAACACGAACTAAGTAAAATACAACCAGAACTCAACAGCATTTATTTCACAAAGTGTGAATTTGTACTAAACATTGGTAAATTCTCACGACGGCAACTAAAGTTCTCTTTTTCACACCGAATACACCTGTGTAGGCTTTTGAGCTAATACCTATAATTCTGTTCAGTACGCTGATGTTCAGCCGAACTCATTTGTCACCAGGATAACAAATGAATTCGTTTGTTGAATTATGCTGGCAAACACTGCACACTAACAGCACACTATATTGCAGAAAAACATTTTCAGAAATCAAACTGATAAAGCTGATTATTATTATCTGAGAAGTCCAATTTCCTGGAAATGATGTCTCATTTAGAAACAAATCATTCAGCTTTACCACATTCACAAGCTTCGCTTTGACGGCTAATAGTTTCAAGTGGTAAATTGGACTGATTTTAGAAATGATAAAATTCAAAGACCGTTAATAGTTATATCTAATTTAAACCATACCATCCTTATTTTCCACTTAATTAATACAGACGTTAAATGTAAGTTGATCCCATGCAGGAAAGTGTTCTTTAAGTATTAATGCCCTTTTTAGATAGAACTATTTTCACTCTGATTTTTCTATTAGTCTAATTTAAGAAATATGTTAAAATGTATGTTAGAAAGTACAGCCGAATGAAGATGACAATGAGCGCTCGCTCGCTTAAATTTATTTTTATGTTACTGACAATGCCCAGGGAAACTTTCTCGCTTGTACGCTGACATGTTAAGTACTCCAGTGCTTATAAGTCGCACACTGTTGCTTATCATTTGTTAAGCTTTAAGTAAAACATGATTTATAGTTCGGGTGGTATAAATTTCAATTTCTTGAGTTTGAAATGTTCTAAGTGAATTGTAGACTCAGAGAATAATACTGTTTTCGAACAGACAGGATTCTCAAATGTATCCAGAATGTATCTATCAGGTATAAAATGTGCTAATTAAACTTAGAGATGTGATATTATTATGAACTTTGTTTCTCTTCAGTTTGTTCATTGAGGAAATGTGCCATTTTTCTGGAAGCCTAAAGCCAAGAACATATCAACAAAGAAAACAACAGTTGTAGCAGCGATGACCTTATTGTGAATACTTACTGGAAGTGTTGATTTTTCAGCCTGTTCTACCCACTCCTTGTACAAAATTCTGAAGCCAAATAATAATTTGAGGCATACTTTTCGACTGAATATCATTCAATCAGAAACGTGCAACTACCTCAGTGGTATATTAAAGCCATTCAATATGCACGCCAATACAGATTGTTTTTCAGGGACAAGCCTTTGGTGAATTAAGTTTTATGGAGCGGTAAATGGCGCAGTGATTGAAACAGGCTATCAGGTGTTTAACTGTAATAATAATATTATTTCATAGAGATTATATAAGTGGCTTTCGCGCTACGAGAAAATAACAGACACGGATTACCTTCCGTGTAAATACTTTGAAAAGGTGCAAGTCAAATCACCTATTTTAGACTGTAGGCTCCTTAGATTTTCGATTTATTCAGTAGTGACACTATCTTAGAACTCTTGTATACGTTCATCTGACTTAAAGGCAACCTCGGTAAGTTGCAACTATAAATCATGCTGATTTTAGTAGGAAAGGCTTTATGATAGACACTGACACCAGTTAAGGGGTCATTACGATATCCTTACGTGCAATCATCTGAGTAAATTAAACATAAACTCCTATAATTCAACAGAGGAAGCAAGTAAGTTAATCTGAATGAAATTTGTTCAGTGAATCCAATAAAATCAAAGTCTTAGAAGAGCAAATTGAGTATAGTAGCTCGAAATTGAAAAAAGCTTAAATAAAATTTGTATTTATTGTAATTTGGACATTACAGCTTTTATATCTTAAAATTGAAAACTTGAAACACGACGAATCCCTCATTTTGGTAATCAGTTTAATCACAGTGAACAAACATCTAGAAATTAGGTAGTTAATTACAACCGCACTGTTTAGTTTCCAGAACGGTTTACAACTAAAATGTATCCAGTGAGAACGGACCGCACCTAGTTCAAATAACAGTAGGATGACAGTTCAAACAACTAGCTGTAGCGTAATTCCAAAATAAAATAGTAAGTAACATAGTTCTTTATTATTACCTAGTAATGATACCTTGAGCATACTGCATTTCCAATGGTTATATTACGATAACCACAAAACCTTATATCTCTGTTGGTATTTTTCGATCATTTGTAATACTTTTATCTTAACAAAAGCGATATTTTCAATATGTCTGTCATTGAAAATCCATCAGTCATGTTGCATATTTGATCTGTTACGTCAATAAAAGAAATTAGGTTATTCAAACCTTTTATTTATCAAACTATGTATAAAGACATCAATAAATAATCATCGGTTGCTGCGTGGTATTGGGAAGCTATTTTCATTAGGGCTTAAACTAGATACTGTAAAAATGTGCGCAATAAAATCTGTATAGGCTAATAGACACATTTACGCAAAAGCCTACGCATTTACAATTAAGCCAAGAATATAAATTCTCTGCTCGCCCAATGATATGACATATGGCTGTAGTTGTCATTTATGAATGAGGACTTTTAAGTTTATTGAAAAGCAATGTGCTTTATTCTTTCTTTAACCATACGCAAAGCATTTTGCGAAACTTGTCTTTTCAGTTTTGATAGATACTTCCTATCACTTTCTTCAACATCAGGTCAACCATATAAGCAAACCTGTTCACACAAATTACACTCCTGTTTAGTCAAAGTCTAGTTTTGGTGTATTAATTGTCCGTCTGTCAGACATGAACAAGCGTATTATTGATATAAGTGTAAAACTTGGGCACTATGGTAGAGTGTAACTCCATTATGGATAAGATTTTATTTTCATAAATCACACAGTGTTACACAGTAATATTAACTGATGACGTTTCGAGTGGGTAACTTGATATAATTATGAGCAATAATTCGTGCTCGAAACGTCATTAGTTAATATTACTGTGTAACACTGTGTGATTTATGAAAATGAAATCTCATCCATAATGAACAAGCGTAGTTCACCATCACACATAACCTTTTGCTTAGAAAACTAAGATTTGCTTTTCATAAATGATCTGATACTGCTCAGTTAACTGACAATTCTTCAAGGTGTTCTAAATTGAAATGCATGAGTGCTGATAGTAATCTTATGAGCAAGAAAAATATATACACATATATATATATATATACATTTCGAAACAGAAACCGCATAAACCAATTTCACATAACAATTTCACTGCAAGCACTGGGTTCCTCTTCTAGTTGAAATCTAATAAAAGTCTATCGATCACACAGGCAGATGGTCAGACAAATTCCACTGAAGTCTGCATACGGGAAAACCGGGATGCTTGGGTCAATCTTACTTGTAAAAATGAAATAACCGGAGAATCGAACTGTTATTTACTCAAAAGTCAATACTATTGTGGATGAAGCCAATCCGGTTTCACTGTCTATATACAAAATGTTTTCATGAGGCCAGCACCTTAACAATTTCTCCAAAATTTGGTCTTCATTCCAATATGCTTTAATTTCTTTATCTTCATCTAGTGTTTCTTATCTGCTTCTTTTACCGAACAGAAGAACGGGCAAACTGTAAGTCAGCACTGAGAATTTCATGTAATAAAACCGACTGATGACGTCACTTGACGACATATTCCCATTTCGGGCTGCTGACTGTTATGATGCTAGATCCTTTGTCACCAGGTCACTGCTTAACTACTGCCCAGTGACCACTTAACTGGTAAAGCAGAACACGAAGAGAATCAACGGTAAACCCAGGTTCATTTATTATGACAAAAGTGACTGTATTTATACAGAAAATAAGGTAGACTGGAAATCAACCAGTCCGGTTTAGAGTTTGAATTGTGCAAGCGTCCAATCAGAAGCAGGAACAATTGCATGTCAACGACTTGTTAATAACGCGATAATAACTTGACTGATGATCTGATAATTGCATGTGTTTGCCTCTTCCTAACACTGACATTCCTCATTTAGAATTTTTAAAACGAAACGTTATTATTTGCTCCACGTTCTTTTCCTGAGTGAAGTAACATGATGCACATATGTAGCTAAATACGTCAACTGATAGTCACCAGTTATTAAATAATTTAGATTCCTTCAATTCAGTGAAAGATTACTAGCAAGTGCATAGATCCTCACCGGCACTACTTTATAGCATGTGATTGCATGACTGACTGCTGAAATGCTACTCGCACATTGAGGAGACAAAGAAGACAGAATGAAAAGGCAGATTTATTATTCTCGGAAAGGAGAATTCCTGGCTGATAGGTACGGCAGTCTATGTAGTTATTTTCATGACCAATTACTTGCAACACAAGTGCAGAAAAACAGTTCTCTGACTGATTAGCATTATTATGATGATTATTGTTTCCTATTATTCCTAGAGGAGCATAGGGCTTCAGCCGTGCGTCCCCATTGCGTTCGGTTGTCTGCTAGAGTTTCCACCTGGCTACAAGTCTGCCCACACGCTTTCATCTCTTCACATGACATCCTCCAAGTCACCCTTGCACTGACGACCAACTCGCCGCTTCCATTTCGGGTTCCACTCGAGCAATGGCTTGTCTAGTAATGTCACTTGATGGTTTCCTCAGAGTATGGCCAATCCATCTCCATTTCTTCCTGCATATTTGTTTCACAATCGGTTCCTGGTTGGTTCGCTCCCAGAGATCTCTGTTGCTGATCTTTTCTGGCCGGCCATCTCATCTTGAGTATTGAGCGAAGACAACTGTCAGTGAAGGTCTGTAGTTTGTTTGAGGTGCTCTTAATGACGCGCCAAGTCTCTGATCCGTATAGTAGCACTGACTTCATATTGTAGTTGAAAATGCGGATCTTATTTTTGATGACGAGTGCTGTTGCTTTTTGCTTGCATATCTTCCAGTTTGTGGGAAATCAGGCATATATCATCGGCGAAGTCCAGATCCTCAAAGTTGGTATTTTGTGTGAGTCCATTTTATGCCTATTTCCTCATTGCCTGCTGTCTGTAGCATTATCCAATCTACTGCAATCAGGAAATTCATTGGCGATAGTAGGCAGCCTTGTCTCACTCCAGTCTTCACTTCGAAGGATTCCGTAATTTTCCTGTTGTGGATTACTTGGCATGCAGCATTGTCATACAGCTGTTGGGCGAGATGTATAATTGTCGGTGACACAACGTAGTAGCGAAGTAGTTGCCAAATCATCTCTCGGTCAACGCTGTCAAAGGCCTTTTCAAAGTCGATGAAGTTGAGATAGAGAGGTGACTGACATTCCAGGATTTGTTCAATGATGATGTGTAATGTGGCGATCTGATCAATACATGACTTGTTTCTCCTGAATCCAGCCTGTTCCGGTCAAAGCTTTTCACACAGGGCATGTTTGATTCCCTCCAGGATGATGCGGCTTAGTATTTTGCTGTGAATGGACTGGACCATAATTCCGTGCCAGTTCTTGCATTGACTTAAGTCTCCTTTCTTTGGTAACTTGAATAAGTATCCTTTCTTCCAATCCTCGAGTACCCTGCCTTCTTTCCACACCTTCTCCAGTAGTGGCGTCATCAAGTCCGCTGTTGTCTCTGGGTCCACTTTCAATGCCTCTGCTGGGATTCCATCTGGTCTTGCTACTTTTCCAGTTTTCAGCATCTTGATTGCCTTCAGGACTTCTGTTCTCCTCGGGAGGTTGATGTTCACTGGTAATTCTGCTTCCGTTGTTGGTATTGTTGGGCGCGTTGTAGGTGGCGGTCGGTTTAGTAGTCTTTTGAAGTGTTCAGCCCAGTGTTTCCTTTGCTCCACTTCTTTGGTGATTGACTTTCCATTTTCATCCTTCACTGGCTTAATTTGTGACGAGTTTCTGCCTGAGAGGTATCTAGTTGTTTGGTAGAGTGTTGCGAGGTCTCCTTTGCCTGCTGCTTGTTCTGCTTCATTGGCCATGGCTTCATAATACTTTCTTTTGTCATCTCTGGCACTCTTCTTTACTCCTTTGTTCAGTGTGTTGTAGCTTGCATTCAGCTCCTGTTTCTGTTGCTCGTCGGTGCACTGGAGAATCTTTTGTTTCACCATCCTTCTCTCTTCTATTAGCCTCCAAGTGTCCGTAGTGAGCCACGGTTTGTCCTGTCTCTTTTTTCTGCCCAGAACTTCCATGCAGGTTTCGCTCCATACTGTTTTCAGGTTGTCCCAGTGTTTTTCGACGCTGACCTCCTCGCTAATGTTGATTTGTGTCTCAGCTTTGTCCTTTATACTTGCAGTGAAGATATCCTTTGTATCCTGGTCCTTCAGTTTTTGAGTGTTGAACTTGGCTTGTGGCCTATCTGCAGCTCCTGTTTCTCTGAAAGCTTTTAATTTGAGTTGGATTGTCGTTTGTACGAGATAGTGGTCTGAGCCAACGTCTGCTCCTCTTCTTACTTTCGCGTCCATTAGGCTGCGCCCATACTTCATTGGGATTGAGATGAAGTCAATTTGGTTTTTGGTTCGCCCATCTGGTGACACCCATATAGCCTTGTGAATATCTTTGTGTTTATATACGCTGCCACCAATGACTAGTTCATTGAAGGCGCAGAAGTTGGCGAAGAGTTCTCCATTTTCATTCATTTCTCCGAGAGCTTCTCTATCCATGAAGAGTTCCCTCCCTGTGTTGTCTGGTCCCAGTTTGGCGTTCATGTCTCATTAGTATTTTAATGTCGCCGGCTGGAGTATTGTCCATTGTTGCCTGTAGTTGTCTGTAGAATTCTTCTTGCTTTTCGAGGTCTGCGTTGTTTGTGGGTGCATAGCACTGTGTAATTGACACTTTTCTTCCTTCGAAGTTGAATCTGGTGGTCATTATCCTGAGCGAGATCACTTCCTATTGCATCAGGGCCTTCGTCGCCGTTGGTGACATCATGATAGCTACACCCTCGGTGTGTGTGTGTGGTTGTCTTCTGGGTGACCGGAGTAAATCACTGACTCAACCGTTGACAATTTGGTGAGTCCATTCGCGTTCTATCTGCTTTCACATATTCCCAGTACTTGAATTGCGTATCTTTTCATTTCGTTTTCGATCTGGGCAGCTTTGCCAATCTCGTACATGGTGTGGACATTCCATGTCCCCACACAGACTTTTTCTTTTGGCGCAAGGAGATTCATCGTGCTGAAGTTTCTGTGGCAACTTTGTTTACAGGGTGAAGTTGCTAGCCTCATGGCTGAGAAGGGGATTGTTACATTTAAATGTAGTTTACGGAGAAGCGACCTTGTGGATTGCTCCTCTTAAAACCAGGAAAACAAGGAATAAAACAATCAGAACATCACCAGCACAGGAAAATAATTCAAAACAAGAAGGGTGACAAGCGACATCAACAATAATATTATCATAGTTAAGTACAGTTAACCAAAATGATACCAAAATCATAGACTCACCGACTTGAGCCAACTTGAACATGTAAATCCATCAATATATACAATTATAGGTATTAGTTAGTGTTTAACAAGCACAGATTGGCAAATAGATAATTATAGCTATTATCGATCAAGAATATTGTATCCATAGATTCAGTGTTTGAAAGACAAATAATTGCAATAGTGTTAAGAAACTTTTTGGCAAGATATTTCACAAAAATAAGAGTTTTATCGACTGATTAGCATGGTATCAATAAAACCTTGGTGGCATGATCTTCTACCAAGAATAAAACCTATTGTTTAGTCCAGAGCCTACACAGAAAACACCGAATAATGACATATCGCTGAAAAGTCCTAATGCAACTGCATTTTTGAAAGCAACATATTATTTTTTTTAAATCACATTGCCCTTGCTATTCGAACCTCGAGTGCATTCTATTTGAGTAGATTTGACCTACCTAAACTAAATCACATGGATTCGAACAGTATTAGGAACCACTGGCATAGTTTGCATCATCTCACTTCTGTTTATCTAAATTCAGCTAAACTGGAAAAGTAGTGATTGATAATTGGGTATTTCTTTTCTTAAACGCCTTGAAGGTCGTAAACGTGAGTATCTTTCAAAACCCACTTTCCTTTAAAGATCGATATACTATATCAGTGTACTACTGTGTCACAACGAAAGCACTTTCAATTTATATTTGTTTTGATTTTCAATGCTCAATCAAACAAGATATTTGAGACTCGAAACACACGAATTCAAGCAAACGAAAAACAGTACTTCTCTTATGAGAAGAAAAAGTGTCACCTACTTTACGACTTTACTAATATTTGATTCAAGACACCCCTTAAAGTAAAAAATTTCATCTATCAGTGGCTTGCAACACAGACGAATTAAATTTCTTCATTAATATTTTTAATTTAATTTTAATTAGTGAGCACGCAAATATCTCAATAGTTATTCCTGAAAGCATTTAATCAAAACTAAAGTTTACCTCACATAATCATGTACATTTTTACAATATTTGTAAACAGAATTTATGTGTAAGTTACTTTGAATGTGAATATAGTACAAGAATTGCAGAACTACCAAAGCTATCTTGGTTAACTTGACAAGAGAGTGAAGAGATATTCAGTTGCAGCAACCAACTTGTGCAGCATCAGTGAATCGTTTTATTGGAATTAAACTCCTGAACGGATTTACATTATGTATACATATAAACTCTCCTTAATGAAGCTAAGGACGATGAGTAAACAAAGAAGGGAAAATGTTCTTGTGACTGCAAATCCATTTTAAATTTGTAAAATAGCCAAAAGTGGTGGTTATAGTTAACTTATGATCTCTACGCTATAACATTCACAAGGTTTCCAATTGGTTTACTGACCGTCTTTATCTTTTGATGTTTTAAAGATATTCTGTTAACAAATTTCAATGCTCATTGGTAAAATTAATTACAGTGAAATAGATCGTAATTTTGAAAACGTACTCCTCAGCCAAAAACAAAACTTTTCTCAAATATATATTTTGAAATTAATATGTTGATAAAAGAGGACAACAAATGTATCTCAGTCTGGGTGCCAATCTGATGTTAATTCACTCTATTAAACTGCAGTCGAATTACGTAAGTATTTTCCCAAGCTAAGTGTACTCAGTTTATGATGCTAAGCTGCATATACGTGGTTATGTGTATTTAGGATGGTGTTATGTGAAACGTGTGGTGAAAATCTTATTTGCTACCTACATTTATTATTCACTACTGCAAATTATGACTTGTCCGCTTTGAAAACTGAAGTCGGATTTGTCTTTCCTTCTTCAACTGTGTGATAATGCCTTAAACCTGAATAGATTTAGATGTTGATAGTTTACATGTATTTTATTTAGGAATTAAATAATAACTATGCCGTCACTCATAAAGTCGACATAAACAGAAAGCAAATTCTATCGTCTATCATTTCACAAGCCACACTGCTGTGGTTTATGACAAAATATTCGATGAATTTTATGCTTCATCAAACATAATAAACACAAATTATGCATAATTGAGATGAATGTTCACGGCCAAAGTATGGAAACAAATTTCCAGAAGTATGCAAAGATAACACGAAACCATTTATCGTATTCACTTATTCTAGATATGGAATAAATGTCACCCAGGACCTTATTTGCTTGAGAACAAAGTCTAGCAGGACTTATAGAAAAACCAGATGACAATAATAACATCGGAATGACGGTATCGCAAAAAGCATAACTCAGGTAAGAATGGACTGAGGGAGCATAACTAATTATATCAATTCACATATTTTGTAGTGAACTGTGAGTCTTTGAATTTTAAATCATTGACCTTTACAGATGTATATTATACTCCCTAAGACTAATGGTCATTGAAACCAATGAGAAATCTAACAGTTTATTTTTTCTTATTCTAATTTGATAATGAAGTACTAAAGGGTGAGTTACAAATTATTTGAAGTTACATTTACTGATTACTGCTGAATAAAAGGTTCAGAGAATGTTGCATTTCTACCACGACATGCGTGTCAGTGGTGCAACGGTAGAATGCTCATCAACCATACATGTTGTCCGTCCACCGCACTCCTAAACTTCACCTCACTCATGCAATAAGGTATATCAGCCTAATTGTAACATATATATATATGTTCATGAACGCATAACAAATAATGGAAATTACTTGTGTGAT
Source organism: Trichobilharzia szidati (assembly GCA_944472155.2). Lineage (NCBI taxonomy): Eukaryota > Metazoa > Platyhelminthes > Trematoda > Strigeidida > Schistosomatidae > Trichobilharzia > Trichobilharzia szidati. The sequence goes on from OX235271.1 coordinate 206,198,371, forward strand.
AACGGTTTGCACTGGAATGCAAGAAATGCGTTCTATCCTTTTTAAGGTTTGTTCGCCAGATTTATCCACTTCCTCACTATGGAAGAAACGCACGTCCTGATATCAATGCTAATTATAACGAAGCACCCGTATAAAAAGCCTGTGGGCAAAATATCACTATTAACCGTAAATATAATATATAATAATAATGGTTAGATAAACTACTCTAATTGAAAGTCACTTACTGAAATAAAACTTGTTCAAAGTCAGTCAAAGAGAATTATTTTGCTACACTTTGAGACTCTTCAGCATTATTCATCCTTGAAACCACGACATCGAGAACTACAGGTTATGAGAGCTGGTCGTTGATTTGGCTTATCGGATTCAAACTCAGTCAGTCACCTGAAAATTCTGCGTCTCACCTTATGAAAAGCCTCAAACTTGAACGAAATTTCTGTAGACTGCCCACTGGCTTTCAATATTTCTCGAAGTGCTGTCAGTTTGCGGAGAAACATGCAGTGAAAAACTGTCCGATTTGACATATGGGTTAAATGCATTGCCACGTAACTAAAGAGTAGTATTGTGGCATGCGCTACTCATGAGATTCATAAATAGTACGTAGATGCATACATGAAAATGTATAGTATCTGCAAGTACATCGAATGGCCTAGACATGGAAGTATTGGTAAAGAGATAATGAACTGTGGTTGCGAAACGACATGGAGAAATGAAAGGACGACAAAGAAGCACGAACGGAAGACAAATCAGCCCAATATGGATGACATGTGAGTCTTGTGCTTATAACATAAGGTAGACGTTTTTGGCTGTATCTCTACGTCGAGTTGCCCATGAGTTATACCACTACCACATACTTTTCTGTTCTACTGCTGCAATATAAATAGACTGACGACAAAACTAACAGGTGAACAAGTTACTTTACAACCAGGTGTTTGAAAAACACTGAATACGTTTTGTCCATCATAATTTAATATATAAATGAATAGCAATCATAAATATTCGTGTCACTTTTCTGAACATAATAATAACTTATGCTCAGTTTCTTTTTACTGGTAGAGCCCTGTGTGAATGGTATATTTCATCACCATTTATGCCACTATTTCAGACAAAAATTGTGAGTGATGTCCTTTCCTCTCGTTTTCAATCCTTATTATCATCACACAAATTTGACTTAGATAATCACCCCATTTCATCGTCATATAAATTCAGTAGCATATTTGAAAATGGAGAAGAGCTGATACTTAAAAGTCAGGTAAATCCAACAAAAAATGCATTCAGGCAGTAAATCTATTCGAAAAGACATGTCTCTGAGTGCGAACTTCTTGTTGGTAGTATCTCTTAGATGATGCCTCAATTAATACTTTCGAATTTATTTGGGTATTAATTTCTACTACTGCTTCAAAATGACAACAGAAATCAAATAATTTGACTTGATTGATTTGAGTTTGTTATTCTCGTATTTTTTCACTTTGATGCCTGTAGGTTCAAGAAACAGTAATCCATTCTATGAGCTGCCTACGAACTTCCCTTGTGGATGCACCTTTGTGATTTATCTGACTGCGTATTTACAGTAGCATAGTTTTAAGCTAAATAATTATGTATGCGACAGAAAGGTCTCAGCCAATAGAACAGATTGTTATGAGAGCTGACCTTAAACATGAAATCACCGAAATTAAGAACAATCATGTTTTGCAGGAATTAGGCTAGGTAGTCACATAGTGCCGAAATCGAAGATATCAACACTATAATTCTTCTTGGATTCTGCCATTGATAAAAGTCCACACTTGATTGCATGAAAGATTGGTATGTATATACAGGATAAACTAGCTATCATAAGGACATGGTGTTTGAAATGAATAGTTTCTGATTTCAAGATTTGCATGTTATACATTACAAACCCAACAGAATCATCAAATATGTACTTCTAGAGTATCCAGTTTCAACTGGAACAAAACAAATATTAACTCTGCCTTTATTTTAATTACTGTCATTTCGTCATATCTGACATGAACTCCTAGTGTTACTTACCTCCAAATCCACTACATTTCCTGAGTTCTTGTTGATAAAGCATCCTTTGTGTAGAATTTTTTGTGGCTGACGATTGTCGTTTGTTGACTGTATCATAAGCCGCCTTAGAAACATCCGAATAAAAAGAGACAATTTTTTATTCATTTGGTGACAAAGTCTTTAGAAACTCGCGTCCCTCGCCAGAAGAAGAATACGAGTTAACATTCACCAAACTGAAAGTCAGAACACAACTAAATTATTATTTCTTTCACTCACTCACTCACTCCATGAAAAGTGTGTTGTAATAAAAAAACTAACATTACCGTTAGGTTTGAATCCACCACTTTGTTGATCACAGCAGGTTTGCATTTGGTTGCAATCTACTATGAAGTTAAGAGGCAGCTACATGTTATCCAATATGGTAATACAGGCAGTTAAGGGGACGAATCATCAGGCTATTGCTCAAAACCCTTTCAAGTTTTGTATACAATTTTAGACGAATAAAAAACACAACAATTTCCCATTGAATTTATTGTACATAACATCTGATGCCAAGAAAAGCAGCGAAAAAAACTCAAACAAAAGTCAATAGAAGTCACAAAGCACTTTTGAACAAACGATTCGGATAGGATAAGCTGTAATGTAAACAGCAAAAAGTAACTAAACAATGCAAACATAGCAGACATTATTCGCTACTATAAAATTAAGGACTGAAAGAAAATTATGACAAAGATTTCGCACAATACAGAAGCTGAGACATATAATCCTCCTAACACTATCATGCAAAGAAAATTAAATCAGCGAAAATCATTTTAATTCAGTAGGAGAAATGTATACCTTCTAAAATCCAGTTTTGTGCAAGACAGATTAAATATGTTTCGACAATAAACACTCCAACTTATTCATACCTATGCATAATAAAAGTGGATGAATGCAACTAACTGAATGATATGATGATGCATTATATAACCAGTTCACAATAATCCACTGATCAACACATTTGCACTTTGCAATATATATACAAACGAAAACGCCTAGACTCATATTTCAGTTTCATTCATTTTCGTCTCATTTATTCTTGGAGCAGTAGTCAATAACATTAAGGAAAAAACATGAATAATCCTATTCTGTAAATATTTGTCTACATTTTCACCACTCACTTACCCTGATTCCCTCCAATTTTGATGATTATCCTTCAGCTGGATCAGGTAAGCCGACTATTAGGATCTTAATATTAAAATGTTTGCAGATTTATTCATCATCAAAAGTTTTCCAGAGAAAACAATTCGTCCTGAATTCAATAAAAATAAGTCTTTTTATTGGTAAAGCCAGTGTAGAAAAATGTCTAGCGTAACTCTTTCAAGTTCATTCATATTCGTCTCATTTATTTCTCAAGCGACTGTGAATACCATGGCGCTAAAATGTAATCATCTTATTCCCAGTATGTTTGCTTAAACACTTTAGTTCCCCTACAGAATACTGTTCTATTCTTCTACGTCTTTGCTCAGATGCAGGTAAGTTGAATTTCGATTTTGAATTTAAAATGTCTACTCAATTACACATCCCAGATACATATTTCCATCATGTTTTAAACTAACAATATGCTATACTGCCGCTGTAAGTAAAAAAACGAATGAAAGAAATGCGATGTAGTCAGCTGGACAACATTGCATTACTTCATTTCATTGATTCTGTTTAACTGCGTTCATAACTCCGGTTTGCTTGAATGTGTCAACTTATATAATTTCAAGGTTCATAAAAAAAGCTATTACATGTTATATTCATAGGACATCAGACTTGTCTTACAAGTTTATTACTTTTCGTAAAATTCACTCTTGCAAGCGGAGATCATGACACTTAAAGTCGTGTTATTGTTTACCACTCATTTTATAATTTTCTTCTAGGCAACACAGGTGAGCTGAAGTTCAAAATATCGATTTACTAATATTTGTGTATTTAATCATTTTCATAAGCTTTTTAGTTTCTTGCTCCCAATTTTACAAACTTTGCTAACATAAATACTTAAACGCATGAAACTTAACTTGAAAACAACCAAATGATTATATAGAAATACATACATGCGGTTTCCTCTGATTCACCTACCAAAGCCATTTCACCTTTCATTAGAAATTGGATGCAATCTGTATTCCAAAGACAACACTTGAACTTCTCTTTCTAGCCCATTCACCACTGACTCATTCAATTCCAGAGTTTTTACAGGAATCTCACACTGTAACGCGCTTATTACATTGTGCTGAATTTTGTTCGAACCACTCTCATTCAATAATTCTAATCTCTGCCACCCTCTGGTGTTTTATTTCCAGTTGTTGAATGTAGGTTGATTTCATATTTTCAATGCACATATTTCCATCTGTCTTCTTATCGTAGAAAAGAGTTTAACATATAGTTCTTCTTGAAGTTTACCGAAAAGTAGCCGGTTTATCGTTTGCGGATTCTGAGAACACAAAACATTTGACCTGAATATTTTTACGTACAAACACACAATCCAAGTTATGTTACAGCGGGAATGATTGCTGTTAACAGAACGTGATGAGTAAGAAATTTCTATACCTACGTTTCAAAAAGTAGACGGAGGAAATTTCTTCATAATAAGTTATTTTGAAAACTCTACAAAAGTGTAATTCATTAAACTGACAACTCATAAAAGCGATAAAATTCTAGAATAGATTTCAGATAGTATGACTAATAATTCAGAATAGAATGCACAGTGGGAGAAAGGAATAAGGAAGTTGGCATTACACAAAAAGTCTAAAGATGACCGAATCTGAGTGATAAAAATGCAGGATATGTGAGTGATTGAATGAAAGTAGTTTGGAGAACCCAGTGTTGGTGATAAATAACCGAAATATTCTGAAGTAATATTTGCAGATATAATGATAAATTATGTATCAAGTAGAAAATTAGAGCACATTTACAGCAACAGTGTTGTGAAGTTGAACACTATACCTGTTTGCTTCCTTCACTGCATCAGTCAATACAGTCAAACGGTTCGCTAGTGACTGAACGCATTTTTCATACAAGTGTTCCTTTGTAGGATTGTGTAATATTGACTAGTTGACCTCTGGGGCAATTTGAAACTACAAATACTGTCAGAATTTAGCAGTAAAATTCTGTGTGTGTTCGACTCAAGTGTTTGCATTCTACTATGCTAATTGTTCGATTTATGCTGCGGTTCTTTTCAAAGATGCCAGCAGTAAGTTGTTATGTGGCAAATGTCTAGTCATTCAATCGCAGTTAAATATAACTTGATGCATTATCCTGCTTAAATAAGTTTAGAACGTACCACGGTTTCTTTTGAGAAATCAAAGAACATACTGCTTTCAAATTATACATTTCTACATACATACAAGCAATCATTTGTACGATGAAATATAAATGTTATCAGCATAATATCATCATGCTCCTTTGACCCATGTGTTAACTGAAACAGTCGCATGGTTTATTAGTGATTGAATGCGACCTGCATTCAGAACGAGGACGCCTATATGTCTCATTCAAGGTCATCATCTTTCGAATTGTTCACGTCTGGTGCAGTTCCAAATGATTTTGAGTACGGAAACATCGTGATCATATTCTGTGAATTATCGTTTAAACCTCATGCAGTCAGCTGTCTTTAGTTTTCCCACTTTTGGTTATTCTCGTTTAGATGAAGAAGGTGAGCGAATTTATAGATTAAATTCGAAATTTATTATTCCATTTGTCATAGTCTACAGCATTTTCAGACACTGTTCTTCCTAAATTCAATTAATAAAGTCATTCTTTTTCATAATCTGTGAGAACATGAAAATGTCTACCCACATAGGTTTAAGTGAAAACAATCAGAAACTTTATATTGGAGACGAAATATCATCAGAAAAATGTCACGATTGTATATTTCATCACAAGTCGCCACTCGTTAATGTACTGATCAACACGGTCGTACAGTTCATTGAACTTAAAACAGTCTGCCCTCACAATCATCCGTTTTCAAATATTTACATGTAAAGGAGTTACAAATGACACTTTAAACCAAAAATAAAGTGATCAAATTCTCCAATTCTTTATCGAAGGATTCAACATTCAACCAATGTAATTCTCCTCATCTATCAACTCTTTCCTTCCAGTTAAAAAGAGTGAGTTTAGAATTGTTTTTCTTATTGTATAGACTCTATTACCATTCTAGTGAATATATTTTATTTGTTGTTGAATAACTTTTATGGCGACCGGCTTAATTCACTGAGCTACTAGAATTACTATCCATCAAAATGACCAAAGACGACTTCTTTATTTCTTGTTGTTTTAATCGTGAATATATATTAAATGATTGCTACATGAACTCGCGCGCTTATTTAATTAACTTTCGGAATAATGTCATGCAGTTCTGGAAGAAAATGGAAGAAAAATATGCAGAAATGGTAACTTCTTCATTAGTGACAACACTACGCCACACCATATACTTCAAACAATTACTTTATATGTAAATCATCCACGAAGATGAAATATTTTGGAACTAAAAACGCTGATTATTATTATATTATTATTATTTCCTTTAGTTCCTAGAGGAACATAGGGCTTCAGACATGCGTCTCCATTGCGTTCGGTTCTCTGCTAGAGTTTTCACCTGGCTCCAGGTCTGCCCACGTGCTTTCATCTCCTCTTCACATGATCTCCTCCAGGTCACCCTTGCACTGACGACCAACTCGTCGCTTCCCTTTCGGGTTCCACTCGAGGGTTTGTCTAGTGATGTCACTTGCTGGTTTCCTCAGAGTATGGCCAATTCATCTCCATTTCTTCCTGCCTATTTGTTTCACAATCGGTTCCTGGTTGGTTCGCTCCCAGAGATCTTTGTTGCTGATCTTTTCTCGCCATCTGATCTTGAGTATTGAGCGAAGACATCTGTTAATGAAGGTCTGTAGCTTGTTTGAGGTGCTCTTTGTGACACGTCAAGTCTCTGATCCGTATAGTAGTACTGACTTCACATTGGAGTTGAAAATCCCGATTTTATTTTTGACGCTGAATGATGTTGATCTCCACACAGACTTGAGAGTAATGAAAGCTTGCCTTGCTTTCCCGATCCTTGCTTTGAAATCCTCGTCAGTTCCGCCTGTAGTTGAAACAATGCTTCCCAAGTAGGTAAAGGAGGTAGTTTCTTTCAGGTTCCTTCCATTTATGCTGATTGCTGTCTGTTGTTGTTGCTGTGGCTGTTGGTGTTGGCCAGGGTTCTTCGTCACCTCCGTTTTCTCTATGTTCACCTGGAGTCCTATCTTTGATGCTTCTACTGCCAACTTGTTGCTTTTCATCATTTGCAGATCTTCCAGTTTGTGGGAAATCAGGCATATATCATCGGCGAAGTCCAGATCCTCAAAGTTGGTATTTTGTGTGAGTCCATTTTATGCCTCTTTCCTCATTGCCCGCTGTTTGTCGCATTATTCAATCTACCGCAATCAGGAAAATCATTGGCGATAGTAGGCAACCCTGTATTACTCCTGTCTTCACTTCGAAGGATTCCGTGAGCTTCCCGTTGTGGATTACTTGGCATGCAGCGTTGTCATACAACTGTTGGGCGAGATGTATAATTGTCGGCGGCACCCCGTAGTAGCGAAGTAGTTGCCAAATCACCCCTCGATCGACGCTGTCAAAGGTCTTTTCCAAGTCGATGAAGTTGAGATAGAGAGGTGACTGCCATTCCAAACTTTGTTCAATGATGATCCGTAGTGTGGCGATCTAATCAATACATGACTTGTTTCTCCTGAATCCAGCTTGTTCCGGTCGAAGTTTTTCATCCAGGCTGGCGTGTTTGATTCTCTCCAGGATAATGCGGCTTAGTATTTTGCTTGGGATGGACAGGAGCATAATTCCGTGCCAGTTCTTGCATTGACTTAAGTCTCCTTTCTTTGGTAACTTGAATAAGTATCCTTTCTTCCAATCCTCGAGTACCCTGCCTTCTTTCCACACCTTCTCCAGTAGTGGCGTCATCAAGTCCGCTGTTGTCTCTGGGTCCACTTTCAATGCCTCTGCTGGGATTCCATCTGGTCTTGCTACTTTTCCAGTTTTCAGCATCTTGATTGCCTTCAGGACTTCTGTTCTCCTCGGGAGGTTGATGTTCACTGGTAATTCTGCTTCCGTTGTTGGTATTGTTGGGCGCGTTGTAGGTGGCGGTCGGTTTAGTAGTCTTTTGAAGTGTTCAGCCCAGTGTTTCCTTTGCTCCACTTCTTTGGTGATTGACTTTCCATTTTCATCCTTCACTGGCTTAATTTGTGACGAGTTTCTGCCTGAGAGGTATCTAGTTGTTTGGTAGAGTGTTGCGAGGTCTCCTTTGCCTGCTGCTTGTTCTGCTTCATTGGCCATGGCTTCATAATACTTTCTTTTGTCATCTCTGGCACTCTTCTTTACTCCTTTGTTCAGTGTGTTGTAGCTTGCATTCAGCTCCTGTTTCTGTTGCTCGTCGGTGCACTGGAGAATCTTTTGTTTCACCATCCTTCTCTCTTCTATTAGCCTCCAAGTGTCCGTAGTGAGCCACGGTTTGTCCTGTCTCTTTTTTCTGCCCAGAACTTCCATGCAGGTTTCGCTCCATACTGTTTTCAGGTTGTCCCAGTGTTTTTCGACGCTGACCTCCTCGCTAATGTTGATTTGTGTCTCAGCTTTGTCCTTTATACTTGCAGTGAAGATATCCTTTGTATCCTGGTCCTTCAGTTTTTGAGTGTTGAACTTGGCTTGTGGCCTATCTGCAGCTCCTGATTCTTTGAAAGCTTTTAATTTGAGTTGGATTGTTCCTTGTACGAGGTAGTGGTCTGAGCCAACGTCTGCTCCTCTTCTTACTTTCGCGTCCATTAGGCTGCGCCCATACTTCATTGGGATTGAGATGAAGTCAATTTGGTTTTTGGTTCGCCCATCTGGTGACACCCATATAGCCTTGTGAATATCTTTGTGTTTATATACGCTGCCACCAATGACTAGTTCATTGAAGGCGCAGAAGTTGGCGAAGAGTTCTCCATTTTCATTCATTTCTCCGAGAGCTTCTCTATCCATGAAGAGTTCCCTCCCTGTGTTGTCTGGTCCCAGTTTGGCGTTCATGTCTCATTAGTATTTTAATGTCGCCGGCTGGAGTATTGTCCATTGTTGCCTGTAGTTGTCTGTAGAATTCTTCTTGCTTTTCGAGGTCTGCGTTGTTTGTGGGTGCATAGCACTGTATAATTGACACATTTCTTCCTTTGGAGTTGAATCTGGCGGTCATTATTCTGGGTGAGATCGCCTCCCACTGTATCAAAGCCTTGGTTGCCGTTGGTGACATCATGATAGCTACACCCTCGGTGTGTGTGTGGTTGTCTTCTGGGTGACCGGAGTAAATCACTGACTCAACCGTTGACAATTTGGTGAGTCCATTCGCGTTCTATCTGCTTTCACATATTCCCAGTACTTGAATTGCGTATCTTTTCATTTCGTTTTCGATCTGGGCAGCTTTGCCAATCTCGTACATGGTGTGGACATTCCATGTCCCCACACAGACTTTTTCTATTGACGCAAGGATTTTGTGCACGCTGAAGTTTCTGTAGCATCTTTGTTTACAGGGTGGGGTTGCTGGCCACACGCTTGATTATTATTATGATATGCATTTCTATTTTGTCTGAATTAAAGCTTCCCAGCTGCTATTATTTTCATTAATTGTGTACAAACAGATATCTAGGAGTGCAATTCATTTCAATGCACTTCAATAAATAAGTCAGAGATTTAATTAAATATTATGAAACAGTAGCGAAAACTGCTATTCTTTTATCTATCAGTTGCCGGCAGTAAGTAAAAATTGCATTTTTTCAAAATACTAAAATGTTTAGTTTGAACACATTGCTTAACATGAAGAATTTGATTTCTTCCGCTAGTGAAATTTCAAATGAAGCAATGGAATAATCGTTTAGGTTTTTTAATTTACAAATGAAAAATTTTCCCTGAACAAAACAAAATTAGCTGTTGAAATTTTTCAAATATCCAGCTGACTAGCTCTAACTAAACTTATGATTTCATTAGATCCTGGATTTTTCAGGTTTTGCTTGTTTTAGTTCCTGAACTTCAAAGTTCACAATATTGTCTTCAAAAATAACTTTCTTTCAGTGGTCATCGGTGAGTTGACGTCTTCTTAGTATTTTCTACTAGAGTAAAACAAAGTCAAGCCACTGTGCAATATATGTTTAACTGTCAGCTTCATCCCTCGGATAGACCTTCATCTAATTCTTCTTTTTATGGATGCTGCTTATTAGTTTTTCTGACTGCATGTATGACCAACTTACCTTAGTGTCTACGACCACCGAATTTCAATTTCAAGTGAACCGTTAGAGAGGCTGTCTAAAATGCATGGTTACCCTGTATCAGATATTGGAAGAAATCTGGTGCACATCTGGACAGTTTACACTCTAGTGATAAATCAATGCACTGCAATATTTCTGCATATTCAATCAGCTAAAATCACTTCAATCAACAGTACATTAGTGGTGTTTTACAGTATCTGAAGTTTCGTAGTTCTGACATTAACTGTGGCTTGCAGATGTCGATGAAGACTTTATTGATTTAATCGTTAAATCTCGATTCCTTACTGAACTCTAACCCCTCTGCTTCTGATAACTGTGTATTTATCCTTGCAGCCTACATATAAGGACAAATTTTGAAAGCTTTGTAAAATAATCGGACATGACAGTTACAGACTAGCCAACAGATTCGCAAACCTCAACCCTTTTCAATACGGGGTTTCGTTAATTGTTATACGAACATTAACGTTTTCTGAATAGAATTCGACACAACAACAAATCACAGCATTTATGTATCTTAAATAAATAGCCACGATTTAGGTTTCGCTATGAGCGAAAGCCAGGGCAGAAGTCTATGACTACGAACAATAACTTGTGACATTCAACAGAAGCAATCGCGACAAATATTTTCATTTTGAATAACTGCCCTTGTATTACAAAAACCAAAGTGAATTGAAAATAAGTCTATTGCGAGGAATCAAATATTGAACATGATTAATTTAAATTACTTCATTCTGAATAAAGAACTACTCAGCTTTATGTTGTTACCATATATAACACTTCTGATATTGGAAATAATTTAAAAGAGTGTACACTGAGATTTCGAAGGAAGGAAAGGTGCTTACCAATTTGGAGGAACGTAACCAAAGAGGGGCAACTTACGTGACTGCAAGAACTGATTTGGAATAATGCTCTCATCCACGCCAAGTGAAACACGGGTTCGCATTATCATGGAAAGAATAAAAGATGTACTGAATGCAGAACCCCGCCCCACCGACCAGAACAAGCTGGTTTCAGCACAAGCAAATCATGTGCTCATCAAATTAGGCTTCTACTCATCACCGTGGTACCAAGCGTAGAGTGGCAGTCAAATTAATCTCTACGTCAACGTCATCGACTTCGAAGAGACCTTTGTCATCGTTGACCGAGAAGTAATTTCGAAAACACTTCAGCACTACGGAGTGCATTCTCCCAAATCCTTATCGGCGTCATTCAACATAAATATGAAAGTATCAGGTATTAAAGGATCCACAGCGGAAAACTCTGCAAGGCGTTTGAAAGGCATACAGGAGTAAGACAAGCTGCCTGACTATTATCACCACTGATATTTTTAATTGAAATGGACTGGATTTTGCGTCAGACTGTGGGAAATGAGGAAACAGAAATACGCTGGATCACCGATAAGAAGACTCTAAGAGATCTGGATTTCGCAGGTAATTTATATTTTTACTTTCACCCAGACCATAAGACTCAAGGTTAGGAACCAATAAACTGGCTGACGAGGCTGACAGTGAAAACACGACTCGGAGTGAACATAGAGAAGATGTAAGTGATGAAAATAACTAACTGTGAACCAACCGAAAACACCCAGAACCAATCACCATCAGCGAGAGAGATTTGACAGAGGTAACTTCTTTCACTTATGTAGGAAGCACAGTTTCAACTACAAGTGGAACGGATGAAGATATCAAAGCCAGACGGAGTAGAAAAAGCGAGATATACTTTCATCAACTTGAAACCAGCATAAAGAACAAGAGTCGAATTTTCACCACAAATGTAAAGTCAATCAGTTCTTCTTCACGGGTCAAAAGCTTGGCCAGCGTGTCATCTAAAGGGTTTCCAACAGGTTGCAGGCTTTTATCAACAGCTACCCTCTTTACTGCCTCCATAGCGAAGATCAAATGGCCAGCTGGCTAGGAAGAATTAGCAACAAGAAACTCTGACAACAGACCAACCAAGAGCCGATCGCTCGACAAATATTTAGGAGAAAATGGAGATAGATTGAGCACACGCTGAGAAGGCCATGGAATTGCATCCTGTCCCAGGTCATTGCTCAGTTGTAATCTGAAAGAGAAACTTCGAGGGGTTCATGCTACAGTGACATGGAGGAGATCGTGAGAGGAAGAGATGGGAGACTTTTGGATATCGTGGACCCAGCTTAAGACGACAGGAGAAAGAAAAATCTAAATCCAGATGTGTTGTTGATGCTCTATGTTCCATTCGGAACCCAAGACACTACTACTAATAATAATTTATTCTGATAAATTTTATCTAACTGCAGATGGCTTATGTAAGTATATCACAGCTGACTTTTGAATCAACTACTTTTCAACTGTTTTATGTCATGTCTAACTCTTGTCGAATTTCCGCAAGTACCTCTGTGCTCCTAAGAAACGAATAATGGGGGAATATACCAAAGAGTTTCCTGTTGAAAGGAATCTTTCGTTATTGCACACTTGAGTCATGATCAGCTTGACATTAGAACAAGAAATTCAATGAAGAAAATTTCCACTGGACTTCTTCATCAAGCTTTTAATTGTAAGCGACATATGACGACAAAAATTAAAAATATTTTCATTTGTGTAAGAATTTAAGTTCACTTTTGACAGTGAGAAAATCCTGAGTCATTCAAGGAATAAACATGTCCAAAGTACGTCAAATTCTTAAACTAGCAAATTAGCAAAAGTGTAACTGATACAAAGCAGCCGTCCTCACCGGCATATTAATAAAAGTGAAGCAATACGATCAAATCTGGTAAATCGTAAGAACCGTAATTGCAGCAGAGAAACTGATGGCTAAGATATGATGTTTGTAGCAGCAAAAGGAGAGGTTATGCATTCTCAGCATCAAAAGTCAGCTTCAAGATCATGAATAACCAGAATCTCAGTCACTTTGGGAAATAAAGTAGTTAGCCAACATAAAAAGGCTTCCTCAAGATGATAAATGAAATAATTCAATGTAGAAATAATGGATTAGTCTTCATCCTCAGAGTGTATACACAGCAATTTACAAACCATCTTAAAGTGCATTCCCATTTGAATTTACGCCGAGCGTCGCGTTAAACTTTTTTCACTTCTATTCATAAAGTTTTCAAATGCGAAAATTGTAGAAATGGAGAAGCAAATCAAACAGCTCGTGATATGGTGCGAATGTTATACTAGTAACGTCTTCGTGGTGCTGATAGGTATAGGAGAACCACAGTTTCGGTTATCAAATGTTGTTTATGGTCTTGGTTAAACCTTATGTTAAGTAGCTCGAATTAAATATAGGCAAATTTACACCAGATGAGAATCCATTTACTGTCAAAAATGATAAACTAATGAACTGAGAAAAGGTGGCACTAGTTACACAAGAATTAAAATATTTCTCAAACGTAACATTGACGCAATACACTTTTATTTTTACCACCGCCTCTATGCGCAGTGGCGGTACCATAGCAAATGAATTTTACCTCAGGCGCGGTTGCTGCTAGTTGGAAACTGATCCCAATACTTCGCATCAATGTGATGAAATATCGTCGTCAGATGCGATTTTTCCAGGCCGTCAAAGGACTTTATTTGATAAGACTGGTAAAGAGGGAGAGTTGGGCATGAGGCTAGCAACCCCATCCCGTAAAAATAAACACCACTGCTACCGAAACTTCAAACTCTAGCTTGAAGCCCTTTGTTCCACCGGAACGAATAGGAATAAAAAAACAATATTACGTTTTTCATGGATTTGCTTATGTAGCTGTAATACAGGAAATTAAAACATGATTTGTCTGTATATTCATAAATACTGTGAATAGAGTGTGCTTGCCTTGTGACTTCTGATTCCAGAGTGTGAAATCCAAACTTTTCACATTTTATAACCAAATATTTTCAGTCGATTGTGGTAAGCATACAAATTAACTCATGATTAAGTATAAAAGCTTCCTCGTATATTATTACAGTGTGTCATGAATGAAAATGTTTTCCCAATTACCAAATGTTATTCCTGGATTTTAAATTGTATACTATAAGTTTTTTTTCATTTTTCAAACTTTTATTTGTATATGCACTCAAGAAAATGTAAATAACTTGAATGTTATCCTACTCGACAATACTCTTGTAAAGTAGTCCAACTAATCTTAATGTTGACATTTTACAAAATGGCAGCTGAATTCTGAAAGGGTAAACAACCTTCTGAAATACAAAGCCAATAAATCACGTTAGCAGTCTAAAGTAGAAAACAACATTGCCAAACACTACCTTATTTTTATTGCCAGTGGTTTAGTGGGGGAATGACATTACTAAGATCATCCATAAATCGTTAATTTGACATTTAAAGTATATTGGATTCTATTGTGATTCTTGAATATATTATATATACATACGCTTGTACAGTTGTGAAAATGGAATCGTCAAAAGAGAATTTTCCTTATATAATCTTGGAACTTGTGCACTGCGGTAGAGTATAATTCCATTATGGGTTAACTTGAATTTGATAAAGTCACACAGTGTTATACAGTAATATATACTGATGACGACGTTTAGAGCACAATTGATTGCTCATAATCATATCAAGGTATTCACAAAACCTTCTAACTTCGTTTACATAATTACATTATTTTTCACTGCTTGATTTGATTGATAGTAGTATTTTCCATATTTCTGGTATGACTGATGAGCCATTCTTATTGCACGTGTTTGGTGCAGACTCGATGAACAAGGATTCAGTAATCAATATCTCTCCTCCAACCTATAATACTTCTTAGAATTTGAACCCTCTCCCACCCTATTGTGTGATCAAGTGTCAGTGCATGCTATGCAATTGCTGGGCTTTTTTATAAATTACATATCTTCTCGGGGTCAACCATTCTTACCTTAGTTGAATTCTTATGTTCCGACAATCTGACCTAATTAGACAAAATAATATAATTTACAAAACACCCTGCAATGACTGTGAGGTCAACTATTAGGTCGAGGGTCGTCTCGTGGAGAAATCTAAAAGCTCACTTTGAATCGAAGCATGCTCTGAAGATATTACCCAGTAGAGCAATGAAAACTTCGCAAATCAACTAACTAGCTCATAGAACACAACCACACCAAAATCATCCACCTGAACTTCAAATCTCCACCATATCTAAACAAGTGACTAGTTTGCTGAAAGCATCGTGTTATAAAATGGTTTGTGTTTTCAATATCTTGTGATTTTTTAACGTGATTTTATAAGCAAGCGATTCACCCTATTTTTCACAGGATGTTAATAAAAGTCATACAGTAGCATGTTTAACGACGTTAAGTAAAATCACACGTATTACTTTAATATACTTTGACATAAAGATTCCAGAAGTGAGTAACGAATATTGGTGACTTAAAATCTCTGAATTATTACTGTTTATGTAAAATTAAGTGCTATCCTTTTCTTTCTATATAGGCCGTAATTATGAGACTGAATTTCTTTCAGAAGAAACAGTTAATGTCAAGAAAAGCAATATGAATACTACATCCCAGTAATTACAAGCAGTCAAAGGTTTACATTCCTATGGATGGAAACTTGAACAGAGTCGTCTTAGTCAGCTAAAATGCATTTTTTAACAACTCCGGATTACAATTTTCCTGCACAGTGATATACCGAAATTGTCACGAAACGACAAAGTGGGATTATTTCTTTTATCCAATTACTCGCACGTTTACAATGGGCACAAACACATTCATATTGTGGAA
Organism: Trichobilharzia szidati; assembly: GCA_944472155.2. Taxonomy (NCBI): domain Eukaryota; kingdom Metazoa; phylum Platyhelminthes; class Trematoda; order Strigeidida; family Schistosomatidae; genus Trichobilharzia; species Trichobilharzia szidati. The sequence continues at coordinate 206,214,359 of OX235271.1, forward strand.
TGAGACCATCTAGAGATTTTTTAACTCTCGCACAATTCATTAGTGCATAACTCACTTGGTTTGAACACTAGGTAGCAATTGATATCATGCATCTAGTCCTTCCCTTTGATGCATTATGGGGTCTGTCACTCAAGTTTACAATGTGGAAACCGAGCTGAGTGGCTTACTACGGTGGTTTAGGATGAATTGATGTTAGGTGGTTGAAGGCAAGCAGCACTTAGCTACAGACATAAATTGTGTGCTTCCGCGCACTCATCAGCATGGAGTGTCCATAGTCTTGAAGGGATTAACGTCCCCTTTAAGATTGTAACTCGCGTCACTCAGTGGTGAAGTCAGCATGACATAATTGCAGCGCGTAGTGGTGACCTGCTTAGAAGTGCTGTCATATTGCTCACTGAAAAAAGAGCAGAGGTGGTAATGTAGATGTCAGTGGTTCAAATTAACCGCCGTTCAGTAGTCGAAATTGTTGCTCGAAACTACAAGGCTTGACAAATGCTACTACGGGCTTCATGACAGTAATGAGTGATAAGCGATCTTAGAAATTTCAATAAAAAGGCGAAATTTCATGCTTGACATCTGTGTTCAATCATGCTATATACAGGAATATCGCGTGAGTTTTCAAAAAAATGATAACCTATAACGATTTCATAGATTTCTTCAACTTACATTATTTTAACACTAAAAAGGAACTTTTGTTCAAACTAACTTTGAGAGAGAGAGAAGTAGTGAGATAATAAACGTAGGTTTACCCAACCAACTGCGACAAAGTTCGTACTTCCATATAACACCAACTATCTCAAAAGGCCGAATGCCATTTTCACTCCTGTTCAACTGTTTCAAATGAATAATGTGAGCTCCGACTGTCTAATTTACAGAAGCCATGTGTAAGTTTGCATTTTTTTCATTTCATGTTAATTCAGTGAATCATAAATGCTAATGCTGAAAGCTAATTACAGAATATGAAATACGATGAATAACTTGTTGAAAGCCAAACCCTTGTCTCACAACGCTGTTCAAATGTCAACACCGCCTTAGTCACCGTAGACTACGAAGAATTCGGGGCATTCTTATGAGCGTAAGTATAGTAAACTGTTAATAAGTGAAAAAGAAAAGAAATTTCGTAGCATTAGTATTTTAACTTGTAGCTGTCCAGAGACAATAAGTCAATTCAGGACCCATAGGTCGTTAGTCCAATTTACATTACGTTATTTAGCCATACGAAATGCAAAACCTTTTGATTGAAAATTTGATTCAGTGATGCGCACATGAATGTAACATACAATTGTGAAAAATTTATGTATTTGTCCAAATGAGTGATTTAATAGTCAATAAAATGTCCGCAAATAGTGAATGATATGAAACTTTTGAACATACTAAACATCCTTGACTGGTACATGGGACTGATTAAACACAACAACATTTCACGAATTAAATTTCAAAATATAATAGACGATCTTTTAAAATAATGATATTTTTCATGTCATTCACTACAGTAAAAGCTCCTGGTGAGTAAAAATAACTCATAGAATTGTGTCACGCAAGACATATTTTCACAAGCAAAATATATTTCGTGAGAGTAGGGGATATTACATATTTCCCTAGGATGACGCAGTCAAAAAATAATTTGAACCCTTGGTCAACGGTTTCAAATCGTGTGCTTAAGCTGTTGAGCCATAATTTCAGTCAAACAATAAAACTTGTACATGACTATGAACGAGAAGTGGACCAATTAACCAGCTTTCCTATTGAAATCGTTCCTAATACACAAGAGTACAAAAAAGCTTAGACATAACTTTGATACAGAAGTATCAAAAACATAACCATTACAAATCCTACTAATTAAGTTCACGAAACAATATACTTTATTCATTGTTTCGAAGGCTTGAGTAAGTTATTCATAAATTTGAGTCTGCAGCTGTCATATTGACTTATATAATGATACTACTGACTTGTCAGTTCGATGCAGAAATGCAAACAGAGACCTTTATAAAGACTTAATACCAAGCGGTCAATGCCCCTTAAGATCATTAAAATAAAGCAGAAAAGAGATTGCTTTGAACCGGTGAGAACAATTCACTTTACGAAACGAAAATTCAATATATGTATGTTTATTTTTATAAAAACTGGAATATTCAAACCAGTGAGAGCCTATCTGACTGAATGAAAAAGGTCGGGCAGAAACGTTTTCCAAACAAATCATGGTAAAATTAGTTTTAGCCAATTTTAGCTTGTATTATCCTGTTTGTATCCTATTTTGGCCGCTTCCTCTCAGAGTTCTTATGCAAACATCCTTCGTTTCAATTTTACACTTACGTTCATCGATCTGTATTCTTATCTTTTACCAAAAAATATATGTAAGAAAAAAAGGTTTGTGGGGACTGTATCAGACAGTTAGGCTCCAAACATGCTAAGTTTCTTATGGTAACAACCTGCTATGTAAAAATATCCGGCCGATATAGTCTTCACGGGATGAAACTGTGAATAGTTCAAAATGTTAGTTAATTGTCACCGAAGTATTTCAATATATTGATGGAGAATTTTGTCTGAAGCATCCGGTTAAGAAAACTCTTCGAAAAATCCCGAAAATTCTTGAGGAAATAGTTGTATAACTATACCCTTCCCTATTTTGAATAAACAAGTATGCGAAATCATATTTTTTATTCATGTTTCTTGAAGGTGAAGGTAAGTGATTCACAGATTCGTTGACTGTCTGCTATGTGTACTTTTATCTTTTACTGCACATGTAATTAAGTAAATATTTTCAAATGATCAACGATATATACAGTTAGACACATGTTAATTTAGATACATTTGAAATATGAATTTCACTTAAAATGCTCAATATTTGTCAACTAAGACGCTTTCAAGCAAAGTTGTCGTTACTCAGAGTTGTTTACATTACTGCGAAACCCCTTGAATAATTTACATAAAAATATGACGAAGCTAAGGTTCTAAAACATTTCCAAACCACCTGAGCTTATCAAGTATTGAACATATCAACAATGGATTGATTTTATCTTTTATATTAAAGCATATACATTATTTCATCCTCACTCAGTGAAAGTATATCTGGAAAATCACTGTGAAATTCTTCAAACAGTAATGACTACTAACAATTCCGCAATAATAAGGTTCTTCTCACTTTTGTAGAAGTACAACATATGTCTTCTATACACCTAATTTAAAATTATCCATAGTGAATAGAATACTTTGTAACGAGAATTGTATAGTTGCCATATATTGCTGTTTTATAGCTTTGAATAATACCTAGCATGTTTATTACAACAGAATTTAATAATTCCTTTTAATTTCAAGACAGTAAACGTAAGTTTCAAGTGAATGTAAAACTTAAAAGGGCACTGCAATTCACTCTTAATTCAAAGAATTAATTTCCACATACTGAATGTAATAAGCAGAGACTTCAACGATATGTATAGCCTAGGGAGATGAAAATCATTATTATAAAGTAAAATATTCAAAGATTAGTAGGTTTTACTACTAATTAATAAGATAGTTCTTGGTGAAAAGTTATTCTTTCTTATCCCAATGCAAACACTGAAGACGCGAGTTAAATTAAAATTTATTCAGTGCATCTGCCGTTTGATAATGTCAACGAAAATGCTTCGGATTCATTCAGTAACTTCAGGAGAGTAAGTCACCTGGTAACATGCTCATCGGAAGGATTCTTAAACTTACGAAAAATCTTGAGAGGTGCCTTTTTGCTACTAATGAAATATACAAAAGAGATAATCAGAAGTAAGGATTTTGCCGAATGTGTTGGAATTGTGTGTATCGGCTTGCTGGAAACTATTAGTATTATTATTATTATAAATTAGGAAAATGCATATGAAAGCCTGGTATATGCATAGAGTTTAAATGAGTCACAGTGGTTTTACTTCAAACACAATCAACTAATACCCGCTTGAGAGATATAAAATGACGAAATATTTCATAGTTAAGAAATTTTTAATGATTTATTTTATTTCTCCTACCTTACTATACACAGAAGGCCTACGTAAGTTTCCATTAGGACTAAAGCATTACAGTAATGTAATCTTCAGCAACTGAAAGAGAATGCCTTGAAAAGGGATTGTGGATTTTTAACCAAAAGGTGTCCTAATTTCACTGATGTCTTCAGGGAGAGCAAAGTAAATTACTCAGCTATCAAAATTTCCATCCACCAAAATACCTAATCTCTTCCATCGTTCTTACTGTTTAATTCTTGTAATCCCAACAAATGATGACCACGTGAACTCGCGCGCAAACTCAATAAGCTCTCAACTAAACAGCTTGCAAATTTTCAAGGTAATGAAGACAAAACCTAAAGAATTGGTTCTCTCTGCATGCACAGCAACACTGAGTCACAAAATATACTTCAGATTGTTACTTCACATTCGACTCCTGTATGAAAAAGGAAATATTTTTGAATGGGATACTCTGCAAATCTCTGTAATACTGGTTCACACTTTGTCTGAAATAAAATATTTACTATTGTATGCAAAAGTGAGGTTAGATGTGGAGTTCTTAGCAAGGCAGGGAAATCAATCCAAGAGGTTGTAAGTCAGTTTCTCCTGAAACGCCTACTTCGTGTGCTGCTGAGCCCATGTCTATTTCAAAGATAAATACCAGCTGGAATACTGTCAGATTGAAAAGGAAACATCAGAAATCTCACCCTAAGTTATACTGATGTTATTGTAGGAGTTTACGTTTTCGCGTAATCAGCACTAACTGTAGAAAATGAAACCAACTCCGGTGACTGAAGCGACTGAAAACTCACATTATTGCATTCTGGATCAATAAAGTATTTCCATATTTATCTTTTGTACACGTTTCATATATTTTGCAGTTGTGGTCCTTGAAAAGAGGAAGCTCTCAAAATTCTTTGACAGTGTTTTGATCATTCACCGATGCATATGCAGAAATAAGTAAATCTGAAGTAGTTCCACAACTTTTTAATTCAGTTGCGAATGGTTTACATAATAGTGACTTTTATAGTTAACTTCCTAACTAATTTATTCTGATCAGAGTTTAGATCGTATACATCGTAGCATTTTCAAATATATTTAATCCAAAATCGTCTGTACAATAGGGGAAATAAGTAAGTTATTAATTCCCTACAGATAATAAACATTTAAACATTAATAATATTACGTGAAAAAGTGGCATGATATTTAAATAGAATGACTAAGATATTGCAGGAAAACTTTATACTTCTTCGAAACCAAAAGGGATTTTGGTTTTAAGAGCACATGCGACCGCATTTAATTGGTTAATCGGTGAACTACTTCTACCATGTTTATGTGAAGAATGAATAAATTGACAAACACTACAGATGTTTCGTGGTGATATTCTCACAAAAGAAATGAAACATAGATATGACGGAGAAGATTTGTACTTCAGATGGATGATTTTGATGTGGTTGTGTTCTCTGAGCTGGATAGTTAATTTGAGTGCAGTGATATGAGGGAGTGGATGTCATGTGTTCCGATAGCCAGTTTATATTCATGAATATGAAGAGAAACGGGACATCCACTTTGGCCACTGTAGTATTTACCGTGGTTGTTACAATTTATTTTGTAGATGATATTGGTTTCATCTTCTTTCGTTGTTGAGTCTTTGGTTAACATACAACTGAGTGAAGTGATTTTGTTGGTTTTTGTGCGACCTCAATTCCTAAAAGTGTGAAGTGTCTTGCAGTGATTTCTGAGATATCCTCTATATATGGTATGGCGGTTTTCTTTGTGGTTTTCTTTAGGGACCTTTGATTTGATAGGTTGACTTGGGAGTAGACGTCTTTCGATCAAATTCGGGGAACATCCATTCTTTTGGAAGACGTTCACAAGATATCTTTATTCAATTTTCCTGAAAGTGGGAGTGCTGCAATGAGTTCCGGTCCTCTTAATTAGTGTTTGTATACAATTCCTTTTGTGTGCTTTTTGATTGTCGCTGTTTTATTTGGTCTGTGTGAGTTGATCTTCCATAAACTTGAGTTTCCAATTTTCCGGTGGTTGTTCGCTTGACTAAGACATTCAAAAATGCGATTTTGTTCTCGGATTCCTCTTCTCTTGTGAATTTGATGTGTTTGAAGACGTTCTTAATAAGGTGTGAGTTTTATCTAACTCGTTTCCATTAATTGTTACAAATGTGTCATCAACGTAAAGTATCAAATTTTGGGTTGATCTTTGATAGGATTATGTTGTCGAGCCTTCGCCTCACTACTTCTGCAATCATACCTGATATTGGCGATCCCATGGGTGTTCCTTTAACTTGTTCATATATTTAGCCTTTGAATTGGAAGTATGCTGTTAGGCATATGTTTATGCATTCCATCCAACTTGTGTTATGTGTTGCGATTTGATTGTTATGGGAGGTTTTCGTCGTTGCAGAGTAACTGCTCCATGGTCTCGTTCGCCAGTTTCTGTCCGATTGAAGTATATAACGCTGTGACGTCGAAGGATATCATTATTTCTTAGTTATCTGTTTGGATGCCTCAAATTTTTTCTGGAAATTGGATAGCAGAATTGATGGAGTGATCACAAGGTTCCATTGGGCGTTTCAGTTTTCTGCATGATTCTTTGGATAAGTTGTATGTTGGAGTTATTGGGAGCGATAAAATTGGTCGAAACGGGATATTGACCTGTGTATTTTGAGTCTGCCGTAGAATCGAGGTAGGACTGGTTCACTGGACTTCATTCGCCATTGGTCTTGTTTTGTGATCTGACCTGTTTTGGTCAGTTTCCATGGATGAGTTTGAAATGAAACATATACTGCATGCACCATATGCATCCTAACAGCCCATTTCTTCCATTTACTCTTGCAAAGAATGAGACATGTCTCATAGTTAAAATGCCTTCTTAATTTGAATTCTATTCATTTTCCACAAAAGAAAATGAACAAGAATTTTAACAAGGAAATATCTTAAACATTCAAATTGCTATTTTGAAGATCTTTGCTTCTGCGTTTGTTGGTTTCACAAAAGAAAATTACAAATTATAGTTCTGAGTAGTAAGCAACAAAATGTTTCATCAATTTATCTTCTAGGTGAAAAAGCAGGTAAGTTGCAATTTAAATGTAGACGTCATGCACAGAATCATATTTTTAAAACTGATTCACCCTTTGACCCACAGTATCAGTGGCATGGAGGTAGGATGCTCACCAAACACCTACGTGCTCCGGGGATCGATTCCTAGTCCTTTCACTCATAAGCAGCCAGCAGTAAGTTCGATAAAGTGGAGGGGGTTGAGCATGATGCTAGCAACTCTCTTCTGTAAAAATATAACGCCACCACCACTGGTACTTTCAAGCTCAAGCTTTAATGCTAATTTTGAGAAAAACTCCAATGTTTTGTGCTAACTTCTGCAGAATATTATTTATTTTAAATGTGACTCAGCTTATCTGCGGGTAGTTCATTATCTTTAAAAGCAGTCTTATTTTATGTTTAAGGAGAAGCTAGTGAGTTACTCTGAATTTTATACATGGTGAAAAGACAGCCTGCTACCTAAATCTATCTTGAACGTCATCAATTTCGACACCCAAAGTATGAATATTATGAGAATCGGAAAGCAATTATTTCAGGGGTAATTCTAATGGTATCGAGATAAAATTTTTAACTTTGAGGTGCAATAAACTGTTGAGAGTCATTTGGATCTACCTCTTTTTCTGGAGTATTTCAATTAGAAAGTAATGTCAGCTATTTCTGTCTCAGTATACCTCAGATTAGGAATCTGAGAAGCTGGGAAAGAAGTAACACGATTAACTGAAAAACGATGAGATCTGTAAATTCTGTAACACCTTTCTTAAACCTCGTGTTTGAAGAATGAGAGACGTCTGGTTCACCGACAAATCATTTTCAATCATCTGTTCATTATTATGCAATCTTGATGTAAATTCTCTACAATTTTTACAAAATATTTAGAGTTTTGAATCTTACTCTGTGGATTTTAAAGACAGATACTCACTTATAAAATAAGATGTTGCAGAAGAGTTTCTTTGAATCGCAAATACATACATTTGCTATAAACCACTAAAGTGTAACTTATAGAGGAATTCGTAATGTAAACAAGTGGTCAAATTACCATCATGAATTCAATCCTTCATCAATCCTTACATTAGCATTACGTAGGATTTTCAAACTAGTTCTAAACAAGTATTCTTAACGGTACATCTAGTTATTCCTATTACACAATAAAATCAACCTTTAATCGCTTATGAATATTACATAATATTCACAACATTACAAAAACAAAAAAATGTACGTAACAAATTCACTGAGTAGTGGCCATAACCATTTTCTGTACTATTTCTTTTTAACCCAGTACAAAATTGTAAGTCAAAATCTATCATTTGCAGTTCTCTTTAGAAACCACTGGATAATCAAAACAAATGTGAACGAAACATTTGTTGAATATGCTCATGAGTTTACATGTCCTTATATACATGATAACAATGTACGAGATGGTTCATTCTTCCGAATAACGCCTTAATTTTGACTGATGACTCTTTGTATGCGTATATAGCTAGGCAGAAGAGTAATTACTGATAGATTTGTGAAGTTCTTCATACAAAACATGTAGATGAATTTCTTAACTTTAGTTACATCAGCTTCTGAATATTTTATCCGTCTGTCATGCAACATGAAAACAAGGCATTTATGGAGCAAAAATATTAGAATTACTCTCTCAGACAGGACTCATCAAAGACCACTCAAAAATCTCTGTACAGCTCTATACAGTGAGGGATAAATAAAGTCCTCCTTAACTAAAATGATAAACTTCATGACTAACCTAGAGGGCTTTTAGGTTTACAGATAAAGGAAGTTGATGGCATCTATCTAACAATCGTACAAAGACAGTTAGATGGAAATATAACTTCAGTGTCGAAAAATGAATCACTTTTTTTTATAAACCACTACGAATGATGAAATATTTTGCAGATATAAAAGAATTGGGTGAGTTATTTTTAGATGTGAATTAACTTGTTACTACTGAAATGAAGTTATTTTCGAAAGTGTATGCATAAATATCATTAAATGAGTGAATAAATAGACAAAGTAGCTAACTTTTGATCATTTAGTAATTTAGCAGTCAATATCTGGCTAAGCAGCTGTCGTATAAAACCAAATGATTTATTCACTTACCGATGAAGTTTGATGTTTGTACTGGCCTATTTTACTTATTGTGCAATAATAATTCGACTGCTACAAATTCACCCTACTGAAAGAAAACCATATGAGTTGAAATCATTTCGAACTACAAGATTTTATTTCCCCCTTCTTAAGTATACTGCTCAATTTTCAAATTTCCGTCTTCTCATATCCGATATACCATTTTACTTCACAAATCAGAAGGCAAATTTTCAGGTGAGTTTTCCTATATGAAGGTTAACAAAACAAAGCAGTCTGTATATGTTGAAATTTTTTCAAGAAAACTATTGGCCGTCATTGATAAATACCAACAGATGGTTTTGAATTATTGAAAGGTGTTCAACTGTTTTCAGATTAACCTGATGTGTATTGGCCTACAACAGATATCAGCCTTAATAAAACCTGATATTCGCAATGCATAATTGATTTATAGCATATGAAGATGCCTATATAAAAATTATCTTGTTAGCTGGGAAACGTAAGTCATACTTCACTACAGTTAAATAAGCACAGTTTCTGACATAAGAAATTAAGGTCATCACCATAATTTTGATAATTTTTCTGAACGTTTTCATCTTTTGTAAAACAGCACCTTCTGAATTTCATACTCAAGTTTCCTAATTAGTTATTGATCAAAGCGTTCCGGTACTGGAAATTATTCTTTCACCGAAAATTCGGACTTGTGCCTATACTTCTCTACAACTTCCCTGATGGGTAAATATTAAGTCAATCATATTTTGACCTTTTACATGCATCCAGTTAACCGTGAAATACGTTTCGAGCAGTAGGGCTTTATATTTGCATAAAGTCATATTGTGTACCTGCTACTTAACTCGATTCTTTCATGTCTGTTTATTGCACAAGAGAGATGAAGGCTTTATCACTGAATACTTGTAATCTTAATATTAGCTTTCATCATTTAAACAACGGCAAAATATTTCGGAAGATTTGATTCTTAACCAACCCTGGTGATACGCGTCACCGACAATATACTTTAACGATTCCTGCACTAGTCAACATCTTTGTAAGGAAGTGACATTTGAGAATCTAGGATAAAATCATGATTGCTTCTACAATAATCATAGTTAGGTTTGCTAGTTGAGACGGCATCACTCGAAACTAAACCACATTGTGTCAAATGTAAATTCGTACAAACAAAGGTACAAGCACATTCCCATGAAAATTCTCAACTTCATACAAATTACTCATTCCAAAATTTTCATTCTCTATAACCAAAACCTGACACTGTAAACACTAAGTACATTTTTTAAATTTCTTTTCTACGACAGAACTTTTAGAAGTATGTTTATCTTGCTATTGCAATTGGTTATTCTTTTTCGTCTACAGTTGATTAGGGATAACCTCAAAATTAGACATTGTGAACTTTGAGTGGGCTGAATTTGCTGCAATTAGTGAGACACAAACACATTGAAGGAAATATGATTCACAAGCCTGAATGACATGTACGTTTTTGAGACAATTCGTCCATCTGCCCAGAGCATACAGTTGTGGACTGTTGGGATAAAAAGAGAAACGTTTTTTACATAATTGAGAGTCAAGCAATCATTTGTCAAACGTATTTCGTTAGGTAGATGAAACAACAGTTAAATGATACCTAATGGGTAAAACAGAAGTTCACACCGTCAAAAGAGATGAAGTGTTAAATGGTGTTGTAGAATAAACGATTTTCTACATCCAGGTTAACTTACCTTCCTCGTATGCGTAACTCATAGGTATACACCTTATAATGACGAATACATTAAAGTCATTTTCCAATAAAAATTGAAGTATCAACATACAGAACTGAAGCCTGTTTAAAAATTGTGAGATTTTCCGTTGAATATTGCATCTGTTCTAAACATTGAAATAGTACACGATACAGGTGTCAGAGTATTCTCAAAATCGCAACACTCAACAACTGAAGCTTAATATTTTAAGTGACTATTAGCAATATTAAGTAAAAATGTTTACGTATTCTGAAAAATATAACTCTAATTCTACTAAAGCGATGCAAGTATGTTCTGCTTTTCATGTAAAATTGACAAAAATATAAAATAATCAATTTTTCAAAGGTTAAAACCTTTGAGACGAATGACGATAGACATAAATTTAACCTGCATTAAAAGATAACCCAATGTAGAAAATTATCAGAACTAACATGAAATTCTTAAGACGAGGGGATTATTTTATTTTGGTGAACGACTGAAACGTGATTCCACAGTTGAATTGTAGTCGTGTTTAACCACTATACTATAATTATTATTGTTCCCCTTGGGTTCCTAGTGGAACATAGGGCTTCAACTACACGTCTCCACATGCTTCTGTCATCTGCTGTACTTTTCATTTGCATCCATGTTAATCCATACTGTTTCAATTTTTCTTCACACGATCTCCTCCATGTCACCCTTGGACGTCCTACTCGCCGCTTCCCTTTTTGGTTCCACTCGAGGGCCTGACGCGTGATGTCACCCAACGGCCGCCTCAGCGAGTGTCCAATCCATCTCCACTTTCTCCTGCATATTTGTTGGGCGATTGGTTCCTGTTTTGTTTGTTCCCATAGCTTCTTGTTTGTGATTCTTTCCGGCCATCTGATCTTCAGTAATGAGCAAAGACAGTTGTTGATAAAGCTCTGCAACCTGTTGGAAATATTCTTTGTGACCCACCAAGTTTCTGATCCGTATAGCAAAACTGACTTGACGTTTGTATTAAAAATCCGAATTTTGTTGTTGATGCAGGCTGAGTGACGAAGATTTCCAGATTGGTTTCAGGTTGATGAATGTGTTTCTCGCCTTCCCGATTCTCGATTTGACATCCTCGTCCGTCCGTCTCTCCTGTAGTTGAGACAATGCTCCCTAGATAGGTGAGTGAATGAAGTAACCTCTTTCAAATCCCTCCCGTTGATAGTGATTGGCGCAGGTTGTGGCTGCTGCTGTTGTTGTTGCTGGTTGGTTGATTACTTTCATAACCTCCGTCTTGTCTATGTTCACCTGGAGTCCTGTCTTTGCTGCTTCTTCGACCAGTTTGTCGGTTTTCGCTTGTAAGTCTTCCATTTTGTGTGACATCAAACATAAATCAACTGCGAAATCCAGGTCTTCTAGGTTCTTCATGTCGGTCCAGGATATCCCTGTCTTCTCGTTTCCCACTGTCTGACGCATAATCCAGTCCACCACAATTAGGAATATTATTGGTGATAATAAGCACCCTTGTCTGACTCCTGTGTTTACTCCAAACGCTTCGCTGAGTTTTCCGTTGTGGATCACTCGACATGTGCCGTTGTCGTACAGCTGTTGGATAAGGTTGATGAATATTTGAAATACGCCGTAGTACTCGAGTAGTTTCCAAATTACTTCAAGGTCAACGCTGTCGAAGGCCTTCTCAAAGTCTATAAAGTTGAGGTAGAGGTTTGATTGCCATTCCATGCTTTGTTCTGTGATGATGATGCGTAGAGTTGCAATTTGGTCAGAACATGATTTGCCTTTCCTGATTCCAGCTTGTTCTGGTCGGAGTTCTGTATCCAATGCGTCCTTTGTTTTCTCCAGGATAAGGCGATTCAGAATTTTACTTGGCGTCGACAGTAGCATGATTCCTCGCCAGTTCTTGCAGAGTCCTAGGTCGCTTTTCTTTGGTAGTTTCACGATGTAACCTTCCCTCCAGGCAGTAGGCACCTTTCCCTCTTTCCAGATCTTTTGCAATAATGGAGTCAGCATATCTGCTGTCGTTTCTGGGTCCGCTTTCAGTGCTTCCGGGGGTATTCCATCTGGTGCAGGTGCTTTTCCAGCTTTCAGAAGCTTGATTGCATTTAAGACTTCAGCTTTCGTTGGAGGATCGGTGTCAACTTGCAGTTGTGTACGCGCTGTTGTTGGTATTTCTGGACGGGTTGCAGGTGGTGGTCTGTTCAAGAGTCCTTTGAAGTGATCAGCCCATTGTTTAATCTGTCTTTCTTCCTTGGTAATTGGATTCCCTTGGCTGTCTTTTATAGGTTTCACTTGTGTTGATCCCTTCCCAGATAGAGACTTGGTTATCTCACATATTGTGTGCTCAGGTCCCTTTTGTCTGCTGCCTTCTCAGCTTCAGTGGCCAGGTTGTCGAAGAATTGTCTTTTGTCCTTCCTGGCACTCTTCTTCACTTCTTTGTCCAGTGCTGTGTAAGTTGAGCTCAGGGTCTCCTTCTCTTGTCCATCTTTGCATTGAATCATTTTCTCTTTCACCATTCTCCTCTCCTCTATTAGCTTCCAAGTGTCCGTTGAGAGCCATTCCTTGTCGTGTTTCTTCTTTCTTCTTAAAACCGTTGAACGCGTTTCGTTGAAAATCACCTTCAGAGAGTTCCAATGGTCTTCCACGGATGATTCCTCAGTGGTGCCACGTAGTGTTTGCTGCTTTGCTCTGACAGTTGCAGTGAAAATGTCCTTTGTGATTGTGTCCTTCAGTTTTTGCGTGTTGAACTTGCATTGTGGCCTATCCCCAGGTATCCTCGAGGCTTTCAGCTTCACCTTGAAAGTCCCTTGTACTAGATAGTGGTCTGAACCCACATCTGCTCCTCTCCTCGATCTTGTGTCCAGTAGGCTCCATCTCCACTTCCTTGAGATTGAAATGAAGTCTATCTGGTTTTTGTTTGTCCATCTGGTGACACCCATATAGCCTTGTGGATATCCTTGTGTTTGTATACGCTGCCACCAATCACTAGTTCATTGAAGGCGCAGAAGTCTGAGAAGAGTTCGCCATTTTCGTTCATTTCACCGAGGGCCTCACGACCCATGGTGAGTTCTCTTCCTGTATTGTCTCCCCCCAGTTTCGCATTCTTATCACCCATCAGGATTTTGATATCGCTCTTTGGGACGTTGTCCATTACTGTTTGTAGTTGACTGTAGAAATCCTCTTTCTTCTCATGTTCTGAGACGTTTGTAGGCGCATAGCACTGAACGATTGTAACCTTCCTTGCTTTTGAGTTGAACCTGGCTGTCATTATCCTGGAGGAGATTGGTTCCCACTGCATAAGAGCTTTTGCTGCTGTTGGTGACATCATGATGACCACTCCGTCGGTGTGCTCGTGGTTGTCCTCTGGGTGACCGGAGTAGATTATTGTCTCTCCAGTTGGTAGTTGGCTCCTTCAACATCCGTTCCATCTGCTCTCGCAGATTCCCAACACTTCTATTCCACACCTTCTCATTTCTGCGGCTACCTGAGCAGCCTTTCCAGTTTCGTACATTGTACGAATATTCCACGTCCCCATCCTTATTTTTGCTTTCATCGAAAGAAGGCACATCGACTGACTGGCTTCCTGAAGGCTTTCACCAGCCTGCGTCATTTCACTTCCCCGATTCCAGCGAAAAATAAGGTTATTGTTTGTATTTTTAGAATTTTGAATATATTTGTGCGTTGAAGTTTTAGTAGCAATTTGGTTAAGTTTTGAGGGTGGAGTTGCTAGCACCACGCCCCAACCCTCTCTCTTTATCCGGGCTTGGGACCGGCTAGAATACTAGTGACCAAGTAATCTAGGCGAGGTTATCTAACCACTTAGTCACACCAAATATATATATGTATATATATATATATACTTGTGTGATTAATCTATTTGTATTTTAGCAGCAGTGCAGTCGCTTGGCCTGCTGCCCAGCCGCTTAGACAGAACTCATCTCCTTGTCATTGAGATTTCATGTACTAGTCTATATAGCATACCTATTGTGTTACGATCGTGCGTATTATTCAATAATCCTGGCTGAAGTAGTTGGAACAGTATCTGAAACCAGATTCCATCAACTAAAAGTCAAGTATTGAAAAGAATATCCAATACCTACAAATCAACATAGAGCTATTGTAATGTATCGAGGTTAATTTTAAGACACAATGGTATCATGTTATTTATAGTTGTCAAAAATTCAAGCGTCGTGATAAAACAGTAAATTACACACTAATGATTCACCAATCTACTTTTTATTTCGTAAAGCAAATTTTAAAAACGCACGTAAGCATCTTACCACATTAACTCCAAGGTATCTACTAAACCATATCTGGTCCATAATGAAGGTAAAGATCTACCTCTTAAACCATAAAACGAAATAATACATTGAAAATGTCATCACTAAAAGCAATTCCCTTGGACGTTGAATAAAGCTCTCAGAAATATTTGTTTGTTTATTTCGCATACAACTAGCCATGAAGTGTTGATTTATCTTAAAAAAATGAAATAGAATCAAAATTCTCCTTCTTATTAGTTATGAAAGTTGTAGTTACACCTCTTGAGAACCAAAATTATAGTGGGCTATTCCCGTAACAGGAAATACACAAAGCCACACCACAAACAAATACTGTTTCTCACCAGACCTTATTTGAACTTCAATTTAATTTATGACCCATACAGTTTTCCAGTTCCCGTGATGAAGGAAACTAATATCCAGAGGACGTAGAGCCTAAATTTTTATGAATTGAATGTAGATCAGGTTTTCCACTCATGATTATATGTGTGGGTAAATGAATATTATAGTTAAGGGGTGGATAAAAGAGGGTTAAATGACATCAGAGTTACAAATTGTTACATTGCTTTGAATCTGCCACACATTCTAAAGATAAGGTTCTAGATTCGCTGTCAAACAAATTCAAAAAGGTGAAGTTTAAATCCTCAAGCAGAACACATGGTACAATATGAGCTAACGATGTATGCAGGAAGTATTACCATTCAAACGGTGACCGCGTTTTGAATTCTATCAGTTGTTTCACTAATTCAGAAAATCAATCAGCATTTTCTTCAAATAGAATTAAATTCAATCAAGAATTCATTGCTTAGAATACTCGTTTTTAAATAATTTTATCCTCGTTTGTTTTTCCATTTCTAGACAAATGCTGATACACCAACAATTGACTAACCACTTGATAACATACTTTCTCTCTCAATAACAAATTAACGACAAATTAACAACAAAATAATAATAAATTAATGTAATCATGCAAAACTGACTTCTAATTTACTTAGTAGAACGAAACTGGTTCCTTTTTGCAAACGCCTGAGAATATAAGTGCAGGTATACAGTGGACGCAATTAGCATTCTCTCTTTTTAGTGCTGTGCCTTAAATTGAATTTCTAACAAATCTCCTGCAGTAAAATGAGACGATCAAACCAAGTAAAAAGCGCAACTTGCATCAATAGGACACTACCCAGTAAAATCAGTGATGTTGAACTGGACGCACTTAGCTCAGATTATGGTTTTATCTGCATTCAGATAAGCTAGGAGAACAGTGTCGAAGCATCGCTAAGTCACACGTTAATTCACGAAGGAGATTTAACCGTAATGGTTGTCACACAAACGTGCTGCTTTTTACAACATTGGTAGGAAGCCAGCATAAAATAATATATCATCTTTTCTCACGAATCGTGTGATTTATCTTGTCGAGGAGTTACTATGTGAATTTATCATTTCTCACGCATATTGTGATATTAAGTGTGACCAATTCACCGTTTTTTTTGTCTCACTTTTGTCTTTGCTGGATCCTCAAACAATCACAATAGTCATTTCCAGCCAATAAGAACAGTCCATTCTCGCGTTTGTGCGTCAATTGCATTGTGATAAATTAAATATATGATTATGTTTTGTTTCTCAATAAATGAATAATGTTATATCTTACAGTCACAGGCCAGCCTTTGTCTCTTGATATTTGCATGGTTCAATGAATCGGAAGGTACAATGGAAATAGACGTATAACTTCATTACGGAAATAGACGTCTTAGCGCACCAGTCGAGTTCATTACGGTTATAACAATTAGCAGGCGCAGACACATCAAAGTAGCAACGAACTTATGAATTTCAGTTCAGTTATAACGAATTCACGACGGGTCAGTTCGTTTCAGTCGTAACAAACACGTTCAAATGTTAGTATTAAGTAGCCGGTAATATTCACTTTAAGAATCTTACTGACATTCTTGTGGCTAAATGAGACGGCATAAATTTGATACTCAATAACAGAGTGAAATCTGTTTAGATTTCAGATGCACTTCATGGAACGGTTGCGAAATTCAAGAAGCCTAATGGAATACCCCCTAGAAAACAACAGTGAACACAAAAGTGGACTGCATACTGTTGGATGAATATCAGACCTTAATGCAAAATAACAAATCAGTAACAAGGAACCATTGTGAAAATTTGACTCCATCAATTGGGTGTTGCCTTTAAGGGCATGTCTAAGCTAGCTAACAGTAACGCTGAGCTAAATTCAATTAACTAGTTCTTAGGCTTGTAGAAAAATTAAGTTGACTGGCACAATAATGAAAGCACTTATCCATGAATGATTTTCTAAAACACCAATGAAAAGAGTTCTTAAAATGAGGAAACCTGATAAGCATTCGCTTTCGGCTCGCAAGTATTCACATTGCAAAAAATTCCTTTGTAACCAGAGATGCGAATTTTCATAATTATGCATTGCCAAAAGACATCAGTGTGATTTCTTGATTTGATTTTGATTTTGATTTACAGCTTGATTCCACACCGTATTATCAGTACAAGTGTGGAATTTTCAGCATGGATATCGGTTGCCCAAATTCAGGCATACCATAGATATCGGGTGTGCGCCGGCAGGGGATCGAACCCCGGACCATGTGCATGGTCGGCGAGAGTCCAAACCACTGTGATTACAATCATGCAAAGGACCACACTTTTATTGATACTGTTAGTATCGTTTCATCAGTCATTGATAAATATAGTTAGTGAAATTCAGCTTGAGATATCCAGTCTAGGAAAACCATTTAAACTGTAGAGAAAAATCAGTCTACGTGATAGGATATTTCGTTGTAAAATAATCTTGTCGCTTAGCAATAATAATTATGCCCTCATTTAGAATATTGTGAACTGATACTTATAAAACACAGTAAATAAATCATTCCTAAATGGAAGTTTATTGAGAGCTTATTTATAAACACTACAACATGTATAAACGTATAATCAGTGTAAAGAAATCGAACAGTTTATGTCCCACACTCAAAAGTTTGCTGCTTTAGAGACCTTCAGGGTTCTAAAATAAATAATAACAAAATTTCGTCCAGTAAACCAGTCTAAACTTCTTCAAGGAAATTATCGAAGCTGAAATATCAAATGCATAATGAATGAGAGGTCATACCTCGTAATTATAATCCGTCACTCATCTGAAGATAATTAATGAAATATCTCAAAACATAACAAAATGAATTATAATTTGAAAAGCATAGTTCCAACTATGAATTTCGAAAAAACAGTAAGGTGTAAATTATCTTACTCGACTAGCGTAGAGATGATCATAACAAAATTTATCAAGAACGGTTCAATAATTTACAGTCTAGGTACTTACAATTCACACACACAAACGTGAGCATATTCGCCGACAACTTCTATATTATTCTGATTATTACCTTGTGTTCCAAATGGAACAGAGATTCGAAAGAACAAATTCACTTAACTCAGTACACCGCAGAAGGGTAAGCTATAAGACACTATCACTACTGAGTGCTTTATGCAGTAGCAATTTAAATAAAACTTACCTGGAGAACTCTGACTACTTGTTAGTAGTTAAATGAATCAAGTGAAAGGGAAGGACACTGAAAATCGAAATATATCCTAGGATTGAATATATACCTAAACACTTAGTGTTGCACACGGAAATCGACACGAATATTTCACACATAAGAACACTGAATTTGCGACCAGTTGGTTATGACTGCGAAATTCTTATCACCTGGAGAGATGTGGGCATCCAAGCAATATGAACTGATGAGACATGTCTAATTGTCAGAATATGAAAGGGTGTTCAGGCTCAATCAGGAGTCCCAGCATGGAGCTATGGATAAGGAGAGATCACTTTTCTCCTTTGTAAAATCATGAGAGCAAGTTTTCAATGATTTGCTTGGACAGCAAACTCTGGGTAGTGTGGACATACACAAACAAATGAATTTGTAGATGTACACTGATGAGGCCGAAAGAGGTAGATTATCATTCACGTTCATTTGGATCATTGGTTTCGTAGAGAAGGTTGACTAGAGTTCAGTGGTGAAGAATGCTTTCTTCAATGAACGGGAGAGGCGGTTATAAACAATGTGTATTTTTTTAACATTAACGATTAACGTGCAAAATTACTATTTGAGCTTCTTGTATCCTAATTAATAGTACTATTTGTAATATTTTACAGGATTTCAGACTAATCTTATATTTTAGACATTTGGTTCAAATATTCGTTTCAAAACTCTTGATTTCTAAGAAGAGACATACATGCACAAACAGTCAGACTGGTGAAACCACCATAACTGCATGTAAAAAGGGCGTTACGTAAGAGAAGATTTTGGATGTTATCCGAGCTCAAAGAGTGGAATAATGCGTTTATACACTTTTTGACTGCATAGTTACAATCTGGAGATAATCACACTCAGATGACATGCGTCAGATAGCTAATCCATGGTTTCTGCAGAAGTATTTCTTGGTGTCGACCTGTTTGAAATTGGGACTACCCATTCTTTCACTTACTTATTTCATAAAATTTATCTTATTTCATTGTTTTATTTATCTGAATATGACTTCAAGATGTGTCACATATTCTTCAGCATTCATAAAACCTTTAAAACCAAGTGACTATCAAGGTCCTAAGAGAGCTCAGAAGGAACACCAGTGTGGACGGCAGTGCTCTTAAATGGTCACTTTTAAACCGAAATACTGTTTCCGTCATTGTTAGCAAACAGTGCCGTTCCCTTCTCAATAATATTATGCATTTTCTATCTCTCTTGTCATCTTATACTTATCACAACACGGCTATAATCAAACTGTAAGAAACTTAGCTCCACGCGCTCTGTGATGATAATCTCGTCTTACAAAATGATTTCGCAGTATTCACCCAAGACAGACTTTGTTCCAAAAAGAAATGTGGAGAAGGAGAGGCAGATTTTATTGATTCCAAATGGTCGATTTCAAATGTTTGCATGAACAGTCTATCTATACAGGTGGTTCCCCGCATTGGCTTAATATTGCTGTAGTCACTAAATGTATGCGGTTAATTCGAAATGAGCACTCAGTAACTGTTTCGGAGGTATCTTGCTGTGAGTGCTACCAAAAGGAAGCTAGTTCCCCGAACGTAGTGAAACATTCATTTCGTAGGCTTAACGGTCTTCATAGGAACCTGACCACACATCAGAAATTATGGATTTCCCGTGTTAAATTACTAGCAAAACATTGGTCAAATATTACGTTTCCGTTAATAATTCCATCAAAAAGAGTGATGCTGCAGATTCTCTGTAGTGAACCTAAAAGTTATCAGTATGTTGGCGTGAATATCAGCATTTCGCGTTGAAATGTTGAAACCTCCAACGCACCTTCACACACCAATCATCCGCTTTGATCCCACTTAGTAATTAGTTTAGTAAAGCTCAAAGTTTTCTCCAGTTAACGTGAATGAATTAAGGTAAATTTGATTGAGGATAGAGCAACATCATATGGATTTATTTTGAGTGTAATTCTCACATGTATTTCGATGATTCGAAAGAAAATACCTATTTATATTGTAAGTTGCCATATAATAACATTCTTAATTGTAATCTCCAGATAAGCAAGTTGGCCAAATGGCACAGATATGAGTAAAATGCTCAAGAGTAGGAAGGAGTGCAAGAAGCATGAACTGAA
This sequence comes from Trichobilharzia szidati, assembly GCA_944472155.2. Classification (NCBI taxonomy): domain Eukaryota; kingdom Metazoa; phylum Platyhelminthes; class Trematoda; order Strigeidida; family Schistosomatidae; genus Trichobilharzia; species Trichobilharzia szidati. The sequence goes on from OX235271.1 coordinate 206,235,121, forward strand.
AAGCAAGTTAGCATCACGAACTTGTGAATGCAGACACAGAATACTTATGATGTAACATTTTTTAACTTTTTATGAAAGGAGAGAAACAGAAGCCCAAGTGTGAACAAAGACGCGAAAGTCATAATGTTAAACACAGATTTTGAATGAAACAGAGATTGTAGACGACGTGTCATTTAATTGCTGTGAACATGAACTCTACGAATTCCTAATTACGCTAACGTAAAACTCACAATTTGAGCGTCCCATATTCAATTTATTATTTATATTTGGAATACAGTATGCTATTTCAAGCAGATCGCTTTTATTGTGTTTTACCCGCAGTTCTATTTCAAAAGTTCGCTTTAAACAATCCATTGCAAATGATCACTCTGAATATCATGGAAGAAACACAAACCCATCATGAATCAGGCTGATGAAGTTATCAATATTGGATGAGAAATCAGAAGTGACAGTAAAGAATTCATAGGATTTTATCAGAGCTGATGCAATGCAACTGGAATCCCCATGTTGTTGTCTCGATAGTCAATAATCTCTGACAATCATCCAGTCAACAACTACGAGAACAATCAAGGTGTGTTTATCATAATGTTACGAAGAGCGTCGTTAACCTTCAGACAGAAATTCGGAACACACACATAATGTACATCGCTGAAATTAATGAGTCTCCATCGAAAGTGAATGACGATAGGAAGTGACAAAATCCAAATCAACAACGACTATCCTGAAATACGGGGTCAAGTTGATGGGAAGGAGGTCTTCTCAGAGTTAATGTCTCAGTGAAAAAGTCAGAGACACCAAACATTGATTAAGTTGAAAGCATCCCATGTCTATCACGTTACTCATAGATAAGCACAAGCAGTATTTGACAAGACTTCATATATCTACATGAAATCCATAATTGGAAAACCATTGGTGAATAAAAAGCACACAGACAATGAATGAAAATGAAGAACGCCTGCTAGACGTCTGCCTTCTAAATGACTCGGTCATATCAAGCTTCGCATACAAGCACAGTGATATATGTATTACGATGCAGACATCACAAGATGGTCATAACCCAATTCAGACAGGCTTCATCTCAACCTGAAGAAGATGGACGCCCGGTCTATTCTAAAGTGAAAAGCAGGAGATTCAGATTCCCATGTGATTCAGGGAGGCTTCCCAATCAAGTTGAAAGCCTTCAAAGAGGTGGAGGTGGGTTACGATTTCAGTTCGTCAGTTCGAAATCTGAAGGATGAAGCTACAAATCACAGCCTAATCGCAATAATCGGGCAAAAGTCAGGGACATTATTTGGCATCATCACGAAAACCTGTGTTAACAGATCCTAGAACCTCGTGAAAGCAACGTAGGAGTTAACCTGTAGAGATGTCTCGGTGAGGAAGAAGAGACGGGAGAATGAATTGGATTCAAGCAGTAGCTCGAATGCGATGGAGTAGTGAAACATGACGTCGTAGCGGATGAAGTAGTGCCGAGATGAAGCATCAAAGAAAATGCTCGTTGCAATCTAAAATACGCTTGATAGTAGGGGGAAGCCAAGTATGAAGAGAGACGAAAGAGACTTGAACAAAAGCAGTCAGCTGAAGCAGAACAGGCTGCTGGTGTGATTGGCGACAATACTCTGTATAAAATAACCATTCCACTACAGGTATTAGGTCAGTGTAGTTGAAGCCAGTGAGAGAAGATGAAGGAAGCTGAAAGAGTGGAACCGTTTTTTTCGTCTATTCAGAGACCTCCAGTATCGAACACAGTCACGAGTGCATCTTGATTTAAGACTAGATGACTCAGAATCGCCAGCGAACACCACCCTGACGAATAAATCACAAGTCTTTAAGGCCACAGTATTGCTGTTCATCTCTTACGAATATCCAGTGTTTCACAATGAGATATGTGTTGTTATTTATCATTTCCGGTTCACACGTTCGGAATAAATTTCCTTGAAATGAAGACAACATGATGTCTGAAGCTAACATCGAATCTCATCTGTTTGGACGCTCGTTTCTCACGTGGAATTGGATACTTGAGGATGTTGTGTCAATGTGTTCATATGATAAACTGTAAGCAGTAACACATAACTTGTGCAGCATACCACAGACTAAAAACCTGCAAATCCGAATTATAGTGAGTTTATAATACGCGATATCAATTACACGGTCAAGACGCTCACTAATGAATGCAGTTCGATAAGGAGAAAACAACAAAAGAATGCACACGAAATTATTTTGTAGGTGAAACAGACTTTGTTCCAAAGTGTAGAATTAAGGAAAGAGATTCCGATAGAGCCAGTCACAATCGAAAGGATTAAGAGGATTAGAAGATAATGAAATTCTCCCTGAGTTTGTTCATCACCACTCAGGCAACTGAACACATATGATAATCAACTTCACTATCACAGACAGAGCATCTGATTCAAATAAATGTCTATCATCTAGAAATATAATTGTCCTCTATCATTTCAACTTCATGTGGCCCCTTCAAATAAATTCGTTATCTGCATTAAAGAAACTGTTATCAAACAGTCATCATTAGTGATTGACGTCGGTGGTCACGTTTTCAGCTCTCTCTCCATGAAAGACAGAAACAAATCATCAAGCGTTAATTATATTTTGTCTGTGAATAGTGTCTATTTATGGAAAGTGAGACAACGACTCTGATTTAGCAGACAAGGACTAATTTCTTGTACTAACAGACGGGAGAGAGGTAATAAATGAGGACGCATGATCCTCATTTATGAATGATTTTGGTGGTCTTGAAATGCAGAAACAAATTATCAAATATATTAGGTTTTATTGTTTTGCAGCGACACGACAGCAAGAAACATTCACCTTGTTTATGTTGAATTTGTTCAGGATCACTGGAACATTTAGATTGAGCTTGAAGGTTGAGTAGAGATAACTTTATATTAATTTCAGAATAGGAAAATTGATTTCAATAGGTCTTAGGATATTTTTTATTGCTCAGTTAGTATCATTTCTGTTGAGATTTCTTGGAAAGTTTGGGAAAGTCACCTATGTGCGATATGATATTTCTTCTTTGATAATTGACAGCAATCCTATCAACACAACTCTTTTGGGATTACAACCTTACATTTTTCGAAGTTGTTTACTGAGAATGAAAGTACTCAGTCTACAATAATGTGGATAAAACTGTGACATTTCTGTGGAGGTTTGGAACACACACAGTAAACCCGGAATATTTCACCAGCACCCTACAGGTGACTGATAATGTGCCTAGTAGCTTTTTTTGGCAAAATTTAGCATACTCATTCGTTTGAGAAAGGAATTGCTAAGTACTTTGATAGACTATTTTTCCCGTTACCATCCCACCACCCATTCCATCTCGTCAAGTTCCTTGCAGCGTGATTGTCAGTCTGAGCCCGCATGTGGTCATCTTCCTTATCATATTTCAGGTAGGGTGATTGTCCACTTTCTATAAATTACGACGAAAATCTGTCTGAATATAAGCCATCTGGTTAAACCCAGGTCGTACTGTGACTATCATTTTGCTTGTACTCGATGCATCCTTAAACCACACAACTAAAAGTCCAGAGAAGTGGTCTCCGTTTTCATTCAATTATATATCTGCTTCCAATTCCACTTCATGTGTTCTAATAACATCCTAGCAATTCAGAAATCTTAAATTCTTCTTCGTCTTGCATTATCACTGTGATTCATACAGCATATAAATTTCTTCATGGAAATTCGCAGTCAGAATTTGCAGTCAATGAATCAGAACAATCGTTTTAAGGGTGCGTGAAGTCCGAAAAAACAAAATTTGCCCGAAATACGGTAATATATTACAAATAGAAATAATTATTGTAACAAGGAAACCTCAGATTGTGAGGTGTCATGATTGTAAGCCGTCGAAAGCTCTGCAAATGTGAGTTAGTAAAAAAACGTAACATAGTTGTGTCACGTGCGATTGACTGTCAGCAGTTATGATAATGAGAATGCACAGATCGATAATATGTGTACCAGAATAAACAATATTTAACAGACGGTGAAAGTGTGCAGTGGACACAGCTCTACCATAGAATGACAGTCATCACTGACCGAAGATAATGCTGATAGAATACTTGACAGAAATTCCTGTGTAGTAACTAAGTGACAGTCCAAATATAAACGCATATTGCTTAGTGGCGACAAATAGTATAAAGTTAAAGGCAAGTGAGACAGTAAAAACAGAGATATAAGAGAGGTATTAACGGTGCTGCTATTCCTTGCATGTGTGCTTAAACACCAACTGAATAACAACTGGAATACTTTCATCAGCCCTTGTCAGACGTACTGGGACCAACCGAAAATTTCTAATACCCGTGACCATAGTCTCATTTTATTGACACCTTAGAAATCTCCCAGTGAAAGCGGCGTTTTAAAGTAGTCGGCTTGCAAGCTTTAAAAATGATATCCTCTACTTTTGTTGGCGGTGGAGATTCGGGATTCTCAGTAACCGACTCAAGACACCTAGTTAATCGCAAAATTATCAATCGTCTGTAAACAAACAGTCAGCTCGTCGTTTCCTATTTGGGTTACATTAGAACAATAGCCTTCAATGCGCACGATGTCATTTGACGGCCTCCTCATGGTGTGCACAAACCACCACCATAGCACCTCTGTTGATCGCTCAGTTATTACTTGGTTTGTTGCCAGCCAGAGTTATCTGTCACTAATTGTTTCTGGCCGGCCATTCTATATTCACTGGGGAACCAGCAAAGATGACAGCTGTTGTTAAAATAGTGCAGCTCTCTGTTGGAAATCTCATTCGTGACACGCAGTGTAAGTTACTGACCATTACAGAAGAACTGGCTGACTTCACATTTGTAATGAAAATTGGTATCTTTTTCTTTATGCTGCAGAAGATTTTCAAACCATTTTTAGGTTGATGAAGGCACATCTTGCCTTTCCAACTCTGGCTGTCTCCGTGTTCTTCATCCCTTCTTTCTGTGGTTGAAAGGATGATTCCGTCATGAGTGAAGGGAGTAAACTCTGTTAAATTTCTCCCGTTTATGGTAATTTGTGCTGGTTTTTGTTGTAGTTGCGAGTAGTCGGTTATCTTCATCACCTCTATGTCCACGTGGATTCCTGTAATCGTTACCCATCTCTTCAGCCAATTTGTTGGCTTTTACCTTCAAGTCGCTAAGTTGACATTAATCATAAGTCATCCACACACGAAATCCAGATCTTCCATAGACTTCTTATCGGTCCAATGTATTCCTGCCTTCTCACTCCCGACGCAGAGTCTGCCACATAATCAAGTCAACCACAATTAGGAATATCATCCTTGGTGATAATAGGTTGCCTTGTCTACCCTACTGTATTCACTTCGAATGCCTCACAGAGTTTTTCGTTGTAAATCAATTGACACGTAGCATTCTCATGTAGCCAGCTGCTGGACGAGGTGGGTACAGATTTGGGCAATGTACTCCGAAGTGTCGAAGCAGCTTCCATAATCGATGAATTTGAGGTACAGGTTTGACTGTCATTCTATTCTTCGTTTGGTGATGATGCATAGGATCGCAATTCGATCAGCACATGATTTGCCTTTCTTGAATCCAGCTTTTCCCGGTGTGTGACATACATCCAATGCATGTTTTATTCTCTTTAGTATGATGCGAATAAGTATTTTACTTTGCGTGGACAAAGGAGTTCATGCACACTAGTTCTTGCAATGGCTTATTTAGTTGACCTTCTTTGGTAGCTTGACAAAGTAGCCAGACTTTCTTACAGTCAGTAGGCACCTTTTCTTCCTTTCGAAATTCCGGTTGATCCTATCGAAATCTAGAGGATGAATCTACAATTTAGATTCTCACCTCTCTCATCAGCTCCAAGTTGGGGATATTATTTAGCATCACCCATGAAACCTGTTTCGATGGACCCAGGAACTTTGAAAAAGCATCATGAAGTAAACCCGTAAAGATATTTAAGTTAGAAATAGGAGACAGTAGGAATAACTTAAAACCAGGTATGCTTTGTTTAAAAGCCGATTATATGTAACAGAACTGTTGGTAAATGACTTCTGAGGTTACCAAGAAAAATATGTCCTGAAGACCATTTACAAAGTGAATTTGAACATATTAATGATTCTTTAATGGAGATGACACATAATTGATGTCACGTAAATATACATTAAAATCCTTGTAGGCCTAATGAACACCAAACTGTGAGCAAAGAATATAGCAAGTGGACTCATAGTGGATTAATTACTGAGAACGCAGAACTTGTCATAGATCTGGTCACTCAATTATATGGTGGTTGGAGGCAGCGTGAACAAGCACAGGGATATACATGAGGCGACATGTTTTTGGCCAGATGGACATGATGAAAATCAAACAGAATTCCTTTTAATCTAAAGAAAGTAGATGTGTCACATTCTGGACACAAATCGAGAAGAGAGTAAACGTGGGTTTGGGCCATTACCCACTGCAAGAAATCTCCAAAGTGAAGTTTAAAGCCTTCAAAGCAACTGGAAAGCAAGGATAAGAAAAAGATGATTCAATGACACTATCAACTATCTACGTTACTCCGTCAAACTGACTGAAGTAAATGCAAAATTGGAATTTTTCGAGAGCTGTATTAATAATCGTGAATATCCAAAATGGTTCTGGAAAGCGCTGCGTAGACATCATATATATCTTAATTCAACGTCACACTAGAAACGTCATCGATTCCATAAGTTCTCGTATATTCGAATTGCAAAGAAACATATCACAGAGATCTTCCGCCCTTTGTGAATTATCATCATGCGAGAGACAATCGTTCAATGAATATGTAACACTGCTGCAGAAGAGAAGAGCTGAAAACGTTAAATCAGATTTGAAAAAAAGCTTGAAACCCGTAGAAGTCCAGAATAAGTTCCCCAGCAATCCTAATAAATTTGTTTTCAATCACTCTTCAGTTTCGTTAACAACGGTAAAACTAGAAGCTCTATCTCTTGGACTAAATTCTGTGACGTTAATCTTAACAGCAACAGACTTCACACGTACATTCAATTCGAGAATCTCATAAGCCGAACTCATGTATTACTCCAGTTTTCGACGCAGAATTCCGACACTTTAAGCCAACAATCTCAGCTTAAAAACTCAAGCCCGACTTCTCCTGACAAAAGAACATACACAACAACTCAAAGGACTGAGAGAGAAATATTTAATAATAACACGTCCTGACAAAGGTTCAGGAGTGGTCCTAATGGATAGAGATGTATATATTAACAAATTGACAACTCTTAGATCAGATGACAAGAAATTCGCCAAGCCTAACAGCGAGAAAAACAAGACAGAACTGATTGAAAAACAACTAACAGATGTTCTCAGAAGAATGAAGAACGATCGTCTGATACCTGAAGACCTGTTCGATCGCCTGAAACCGACAGGATCAACCATTCTTCGACTCTACGGCTTACCAAATGTGTACAAACCTTGTTTGCCACTTCGACCGTTTCTAGACATGTCAGGGGCACTATATTATCCAATCGCCAAATGGTTGTCCGAAATGTTGGAGCCGGTAAGACAACGCCTATGCAAATACTCCTTTTGAGTTCATTCAATGCATAAAAGATTTGAATGTAAATGATAAACGAATGTTATCACTAGACGTCGAATCTCTCTTTATCAACGTGCCACTAACAGAAACAGTTTGCTTCCTGTGCAATTATATGGAGAACTCCAATATAAGCATCGGAATACCAATATCATATCTGAAGGAATTGTTGCTGAGATGTACGCTGAATGTACAATTCACTTTCAATGGGGACATCTACAGAGAGAAAGATGGAATTGCGATGGGATCTCCTCTTGGCCCGCTTTTAGCAGACTGCTTTATGGCCAGTATGGAGAGTGGAGATTTAAAATCAACAACAAACAAATTACTACTGTACAAAAGATACGCTGACGATACCTTTATAGTCTGCTACGATAACTTGGACTTCAGCTACACCTTACAGCAATTTAATTATTCCCATCCTTCGATTAAATTCACAATGGAATTAGGAAACGGTTCAAAGATTCCATTTCTGGACGTGGAATTAACAAGAAGAGATGATGGAACCCTGAAGAGGTCCATCCACAGAAAACCGACATGGAACGGCCAATTAATGCATTTCTATAGTTGGATATCTTTTAGCCGAAAACGAGCTCTCATCATCGCACTAACCAATCGCATTAGAAAATCTGGATCAGCGATTGCGTGGAAGAGGAGCTCCTATTCCTAAAAAACATTTTAGCTTAAAATAGTTACCCGACACGTTTTGTCGAAAAGAACATGCAACCTAAACCAAAAAGAGAAGAATGCAATTCAGCGCAAAAGAAAACTCTGTATCTGAATCTAAATTTCAGGGAAGATTTGTCAGCCAATACCCTAAAGAGGATAATATCCGGCTCTTAACAGAAGACCTTACCTGCAGCAACACCAAGAGTGACATTCCCTAGCCGTCCAATACTTCTAAACAAGGTGAAGGACAAACTCTCACATATGACCGACTCAATGTGCATATACCAGTTCACCTGCTCTTGCGGAGCTAGGTACTCAGGTCGTTGAATGTGCCTCCTTTCGAAACGTGTTAGAGAACATTAGCCAGCGTGGCTGCAAAGAGGAGGCATCGGTTCAATCAGAAGTGCCTTTATTGAACATCTGTTCAACACCTCCCACTACATCTCAACTGATTCTTTCAAAGTAATTTACGAAGTCAACAGAAAGCTACCAAAAGCAGTATGTTTCCGACTTCTCTGTACTGCAGAAGTCCCCGCAATATGCATCGAGAAGCCGGAGCTGTGTGTTCAGAAGAAGTTAGTCCCACCTCTACAACTACCGTGGACCTATTTTGGTATGTTCCCTTAGCTTCCGTTTTTTTCTTCTTCCGTTTTTTTTTGATCTTTTTTCGTTCGCTGTGTGTGTGATTCTTACTCCCTCTGTCTTCATTCACTTCACCCCATTTTTTCAGTTATAAAAACAGTTAAGTTTGTTTCCATGCTTTTCCTGTTCACATTAATAATTCGTTTAAAATGACTATTTTACAATTATATCTTAATCCTGGTTGAGTAGAGCATACTGATGTCAGGTGGATCTTCGAATTGGGCTACTCCCATCATGACGCTGCTAAAGGCTGATGGGAAAACACTGAGAATTTGTGGTGATCACCGCCTTACACTCGATAGTCGCTTACTTCAGTAAAGATGCACTACGCTAGAAGTTGAAAACTCTGCTAATGACAGTGATTGTTTGTTAGTTCAGCCGTTACCTCTGGACAGAGTTCGACTAATACATGATACTCGTAAGCATTACGCAAGCATTATAAATGTAACAAAACGAGTTTGGAATATTCAATGTAAGCGAAGATTTTTTGACTTTTATAAGTGAAGAAATGAGATTTCAGTTATCATGAAGGATTCATATTTCGGCATGACAGAATTATTATTCCCCAGATACTAAGGTCTTCAATTTTGTATGATCTTCATTTCGCTCATCTGGGAGCACACCTAACGTGCTGGTGGCCAAAAATTGATGCTGACATAAGCGAAAGACAAAGGGTTGTTCCAGCTGTTTGCAAACAATTTACTATGTAAAATCATTGCAGAAACCATTGCCTGTGTCTTTTGAGGGCTGTCAGCATGTTCATGAGGGTTATTGTGGTCTATTCCTTAATTCATACTATGCTTTAGTTATTGTGGATTCTTATTCTAGATAGCCGGAAGTCATAATTACAGGTAGTCCTAACGCGAAATTCACTCACAGAGCGTTGAGGAAGACATTTAGTCGAGAACGAATTCCAGATGTCTTATTTACTGATAATTGTTCAATGATCGGCATAAACATGTAGATTGCCGTCATCTGTACACAGCACCACATCATCCTCAGTCTAACGAGTTGGCAGGAAATTTCGTACGAACAATAAAGAGTGCAATAGCATCAATTAGTCCTAAGTGTCCTGACGACCTAGAGAGATGTGCAGATAAATTCTTACTTTCATACCACAATGTGGGACATACCAATACCAATGAAAGTCCTGCTAATCTATTTAAATCTTGAATTCTCCAAACGCACCTAATGTCATGAATTCTGATGTGTACTATCTTAGAATGAATGACTATTAACCTTCTGTGACGATCATAATACAAAAATTGAAAGTTGAGTGGTGGAGATATTAGACAGCGAAGACCATTCAGTTCATACCTGACAAGTATACAAAGTAAAATTAAATCAGATAGGTGGTTCTGATTATAATATGAGTGATTCCTCTACTAATCTTGATTTTGTAGATAATTCACAAATAAATGCAGGTGATTCCAGTGAAAACGGTAGCACAGAATCAGTTGGAAGGTCGAAGAGACTTGCTAGCTAAACGAGAGCTCGATACAAACTTGCAGTGAAACATTCGACATGTGGTGGCTATGGTGACTGACAGTTTCTATTGCTGTATCGTTCAAATGCTTACTGTTGTTTGTAATTATTTATTATGCTGTTCGAGATCTACTTGCATGATTAATGTGTATAAACTTTGAGGGCATAGCTGCAATCTGGAGAAAAGCTTCCACAGTTAGAATTCTTCAAAATTCGAAATTGCGAGTCGTTTAAAAATTCTGTCCACGCTCTTTCTTCGGTGACTCTATTGATGTAGTTTTATATGTTGATGTTAAAGGTGCGTAGGGTTGACTGTCCTTTTAAGCTACATCACGTGATTCGGTTTAATGTCTTCATTCGGTTTCTAACACATTACCTCAGTATGGCTAAGCAATATCCCTGATATTTTCTTGATGGCTGCAATGAGGCTGTTCCTTGAACATCCACCCATCAGATTTCGAACTCATGTACTAGAACTGTCACCTTTTCTCCAACTACTTTCAAGAATTCAAACGTGATCTAAAAAGCTGCCTGAACTAGATGACGATCTCGTCCTATATATGCGCCTTTTCCTTAACACCTTACCGACAGTCTGGTTGTCCACCTTCATCAGGCTGAGATGTAGACCGTGTGAATTTGGGTAGGGCCATCTGCTTATCCGGTCACATCGTGTAGTGGAAATCATTGTTCTTATAGGCAAGGCAAATCAACAAATAATTGAAAACGTTGATGTCTGATAAGTGTCCTCCGTTTATACTCATTTAACTGCTTTCAGTTCTACAGTGTCTCTCAACAAAAGTGAGTTATAGGCAGTCACAAAATGACCCAACGAAGGCGAAAAGATGGTTATTTGGAATAAAATCTTCGGCACAATTTAGTAATAATAATATGTCAAGAAGCAAAATCACTTCATCACGGATCAAACTGCTTCTCAATTATAAATTAAGTACCATACGACAAAAAATCTAAACTAAATCAACCATGTGAATTACCTGAGTATCGAGCAGAATATTTCAAACAGCATAGGACCAAAAGCTTTATCATACACCCTTTACTGATCAATTTAAAATAATTGTATAGTTTAAGTGATTCCAGAAATAAAGCAGCGGTACAGTAAACAACAATATTGAAATAGAGAAAGTTCATTAAAATTTACTTCTAACACACTGCTCAATATTTCTGCAAAGCCTTCTACTCAAATGAAACTAATACGACGTGTCAAGAGTAGGGCCGTCAGACTCATCCTTTTCACAATTCAGGGTAATTGAAGCTACTCCTGATGACGTTATTCTACAAAATCATTCTTTGTAAACTTATTATAACACACTCTCTCTCCCCGAAGATTCCTTCCTTATCTGTCTTGTAAATCTGATTGCTCATTATCTGCCTGATCAATATTGATGTCCCACTAGAAATAAATAGCCACGATTCAAATGGTTGCTTTCTCAGAGACAATAAGAATCGAGACAACTGGCGTCATTGGTTTGTAATATCAGTCTGATAATAATTTTGTGAGAAACTGGTGTCTGAATGTGCTGCATCAATAAGAAATGATGGAGAATGATCATTTTGTGAGAAATCAGGTATATTTTGACTTATCGATATGGCTCCATTGTCTGGTCTATTGAGTATACACTTAATGGTGTGTGTGTGCATTTAGGACTCATTTTAACTAGGATTTGAAACACTTCTTCTCATCCCATATAAATGTGGCATGCCTGGGGTGTGTAGTACTCCTCAGTACTGTTCTAATACTGCTTGAAGTGGAGCATATGAACATTTTGATACAACATGCCCAGGTGGTAAATTCCCCTCATGCACAATTTAGTGTGAGAAATGAACATCCAATTAGATGCGATTCGATGTTGATTTCTAACTTCAAATTGTTTTGCACTCGAGCGTATCAATTTCAGACGTGGGAATCACATAGGAAAATTTATCTCATGAATCTTAACGGGAAACACTTGAGGTTAAGATGAAGTCTCCATTTCAATCACTTATTTGAAATCCGGGAAATTCTAGTCGATTCAGTCTATTATAATAAGAGACTCCGAGAATCCTTCAGAAATTTTGAGCCAAACGTTGATTTTATCCTGATGTTTAAACGTTAGTGTTTACCCGTTTCTCAAAGCATCGTTTGTCTCGCCTGACACTCTGCTTCGGCCTCTTGTCAAGCGTGCTGTAGATTACACTCAGGTATTTTATTTCTACACAGGTTCATCCCATTCTACACTACCTTCCAATTCCCCATCAGAATCAAGTTGTCACTCGCATCATGTCACTTTTTCTTCCTCTTTTTCTTGACTTAGATGTCAGTTTACGTTTACTTCTATGCCGCTTTCACAGAGTTCCAGGGTCCATCACCACACTTTTCTTGAACGGTGCAAAGTGGTGCCACTGACTTTTGAATTATGACTGCAATGAGGCTGTTATAGGCAGCTTCATCGTTCAGATTACGAACTGATGAAGTAGAACTGTCGCCTTTCTCCGCCTACTTTAAAGACTTCCAATGCGATCTAAAAGGCTGCTTGCATTCATCAGGCTGAGATGTAGACTGTGTGAATTTGAGTTTGGCCATCTGGTCATCTGGCCACATCGTGTAGTGGATATCATTGTGCTTATACACGAGGCAAATCATTAAGTCATTAAAAATGCAAATGTCTGATACGTTTTGTAAGAAAACACAGGATTGGCCTACACGAAGTTACTGTATTACAAATGAAAGTGATACAAGCAACGTGCTGACCCCATAGTGTGTAACTTCATAGTAAGGCGAAATCAAATACGACACACAGTCCACAATTAAAAACACACGAATGCACACATCACCAAAACAGGTATCCGACATAAAGTATAACTTGAAGTAAAAATGTACAGGATGCACCATTACTCCATTGAAAGATTATTATTAAAGATAAAAATACAGTATTCAGATAAATTCAATGGAAATCAGTGACTATCGTTTAGGGGAGAAGACAAATCCAGTCAAGTACGAACGCATGCTACTTACTAGTTGTAAGTAGTATAAAGTTAAATAGGAAGAATTCATACATTCATCTCTTTTGATGAATTCGAATATACGCTCCATAACAGTGGTTTGTTCATTGTACATTACTGTTCTGCACAAACTGCTGTTTTTAATCGCTTTACTAATAAAGAATTCAGTATGTACACTTTTCACACTTACTGCTTGTTTGAGAAATAAAGTAACTGGTGATGTCAAAGGAATTTACCGTAGAAATATTCCGTCACCGTATGCTGCTTTATGCTCCCATTGAAAGATTAATAACCAACCGAATTCCAGTTCCACTGCTGTTATCAGCCGGTATCAGATGTCCTAGGACTAAAGAAAATCAGTATTTCGCATAGACAATAACTCAACTTTTCCTGTAATGCTACAATCGTTCACTGATGCAATGTCTGAAATTTGTTGTTTTCCATGACACTGAAATTACCCTCTCTCTTCATTTTTAGACATATAATAATCTCGACTTTCTAGTAAATGTCGTGGGACACCTAACGTACGACCAAATTGGTGACGAAAGGCAGAGAAAACGATGGACTATTAATTCTTCATGCGTGACAGTATTGTTAGTATCATTTTCGTTATTTATAATGCGAGTTACGAAATAAGGCCGAAAGTGATTTGTTTTCTCTTATATTATCTTCACAACACACAGACGTGAGTTGAGGAGTAAAACGACTTCATAAATATTTTCATGAGGAAAACAGGAAGCTGCAGTGATGTGATGTTTCTGGGTTCAGCGTGTGCCTATTCGCCTAATTCACTTCTGGTAAACCAAATTTCGTCTAACGACAGTCAGTAGCGATTCTATTGAACCTGCTTTCTTACTTGACAGTCGCGAAAAGCAACAATTTTCGAACTCGCGCATAAATTAAATTATCAATTTGGATAATAATCTTCTCAATGCATTACAGTTATACCACATAGATAAAGGCTAAGCATCGCTCGATTCGCAGACCAAACATCAAAGGCCGTTTACAAATTCAGAAGATAAAATGACATGACAAAAAAATATTAATAATAACTGTAAAACCCCGTGGGAACCCAATGATGTTTTTCATCAATACGTGTAGTTTCAACTCCATAAAATCATCATTATTTATCACAGCGTGCTTAAGTGATGCCGCCGTTGAACTATTAAATTAGTTAGTCAGTAAATTATTAATGTTCACTTTTTTGAACCAACATCTAGATTTCTTATTCTAATTATGGGCTCGCTGCTTAGATGCGAAATCGCAGATGAGATATTCTATATTGAAAATTTGGAACAAGCAGCAGCCTCTGATTTGAAGGCAAATGAGGTGTTAAAGTTTGCAGCCACAACTATTTCCTTAAGGTGGACAATCGTATATATCCAATGTGATGAGTGCTTAACCAAGTAATATGGTGCATTGAAATCAAGATACAAATGGCAACATTTTGGTTACTGATCAAAATACTATCAAGGATAACGGATAATTAATAAATGCCGAAAATTAAAGATACTTTTGAAACCAACTATAAATCCATAAATGTGAATAAGAATCCTCCTAGTTAAATGGAATTTTGTAAGGCGACAGTGTTATGAAGTTAATCAGAGTTTCAACAAAATAAGGTATATATCTCAGCCTACAACCCTCGAATTATTCGCGGTTTCAGATGAATGAAACTGTCGCACGAATTTCACTTCACTATCAAAAAACAACACAAACTGAGACAATCAGTCTCAATAGTTATGCTGTCAATATATTGTCTGATAGCTACATTCCTGTGGCAAAATTTAGAATTTCATTAAAAAATGCTAAAACCAATCAGACGATATTTTCAAGAATTACCTTGTGCATTAAATATAATAAGAACATGAATATTCACTTAAATCCAATCTTTCATGTATCTTCTATGGGATTAGGCTGGCTCAATAATTTTTGTAAACATTATTCTCCCTGACACTTAAGGCCACAGTAAGTCTTCATTTTTCGTTAAGTCCTTAGTAGTTCACACAGACTTAATTTTCTCCAAAACTTTCATGACTGCTGATGTTGGTGATGTAAAATGTGTTTAGCACGACTTGTCTGAATCTGTGACATAATCACTAATTCGTATTTGTTCCCTACAGAAGCAAAGCTATAGGTCAGTTCAAACTCTGAGAATCTACAATCCTGAATAATTTTCTGCAACCCAATATCTTCACCTAAGCAGCTAGCTAGAATGTGGCTGGTTTATACTAAGTTACACCACTGGTCAGACCGACCCAAAATGAGCAGGACGGTAGTCTGGTGTTTAAATCACTTCCACCAAGCTGGAAAGCTCCACAGTTGTAAATATTGTCACACGTCTATTCTAATTTCTCCCCTTGCTTATATTATAGCTATTCAAATCGTTTGGTGATCCGTCGTGGACGTAATTGTTTAATGCATGCATTTAGCGTTTCGTTGATCAGACAATATGAAAAATATTCGGAAATAATTATTCTCTACCACTAAAATGACGCTTTTGTCGAAGATTGAACTGCGAAGTCTCCATCGATTTCTACTTATTCGCCAGTGCTCGCTGTAATACACCTTTGTCAGTTAACGAGACGAGTATCTTCATCTGATTAATTAGTCACTTGGCAAATAGCAGGTTCCATTTATCTTCAAGTGTGCAAAATGCAGACCACAGATTCAGAGAGAATGAATCACACTTGACAGAATCATGATGATAAAAAGAGTTAGTTTATGAATGAGGCAGCTGAAGACATAATCATCACCTTCACCATGCCAGACAATACATTTAAATAAATAAATAAATAAATGCTCATAGTCTTCAAATACGAGTTTTCTCCACCGTTTCAACTTCATGTAGCCCTCTCAAATAAAATTCTTATCTAACAGCCCTCATTTACGATTGACTTTGGTTGTCATGTTTTCAGTCCTTTCCACCATGAAATACAGAAACAAATTATCAATGTCCTGTATCGTTTCTCTTTATAGTTAGTGAGACATCAACATTGATAAGGCAGATGAGGACTAGTTTGTCACGATAACAGAAAACAGACAGATATGAAATGAAAACGCAGATGCAGATGTAGTGGGGGAAGAAGGAGGCAGATATCTGTAGTAGAGATCTTCTTGAATCACGTCAATATGCGTAAATCTAATTAAACTGGTGAAAGCAAAACGTAACGGAGCAAACTGCTTTCAAAAATCGAATTTCTCTGCAATATTTTATAATATTACTTTGAAGATTCTGAAGTATGTGTTACAGTTCGAGACTCATTCGCATGAATAATGTGTATATACATCTTTTGACTGCATAGCTACAATCAAAAGATGAGCAGTGACAGTTGAAACATGTAATCTTCCGTTTCTGATGAAAAATTTTAAGGACTAAAGTTCTAAATATATATAATAACATATTTTCACGCATATATGTTATACCTGGCATTCCATGCAAAGAGACTCATTTGATATAGATAATGGAGTATTATATGGGAAATGATACTGTTTATTATTTTGGATATTGATGAACACTTGTCATTTAATATAGTGATTTAGCAGACTGAAATTCACCGTATTTTTTATCCCTTCACAGATTTTACAGAGGTGATGATTAGTTCGACGCAGTTTGAAGTGCGTTCACATGAATAATCTGTCTATAAATTATGTTCCCTGCAGTGCTTCACTATTACTGGAATCATTAGAGTTTTGGTTCAGTTATTCGGTTGAAAAACGTATCACTCGGGATTTCTAGTAAGAGCTGTACATGCACAGAGAATCAAGTTGTTGAGCCCCCCAGAAGTGTATGAAAAATAAGCCGTAACTTTACAGAATATTTGAGATTTTATCAGGGCTCATGGAATGGACTGTGAATAGACTATCATGATCATCCATTCGAAAAAAGTAGGATGTGTGTCTGGCGATCATAATGATACTGATACCATTATGATCTTCCAGAGAGAAATTCAGAAGAATTCAAAGTGACATGCATAATTCTAATTAAAAGGTGACTGGTAAACAAATAGAAGGTAACATTTACACGGAAAAGCATCAATAAAAACTCGCACACATCATGAAAACAAACATAAATAAAAAATGACTAGATATGCTGTGATAATTCATTGGTATTGATATGAAGGTGGAAACAACAGAAAAGCATCTTCAGAAACCATCGACAGAATAAAACGTAAATATTTGCATGAAACACAAACATACAAAGATTTATTTTACCCAATTTCTTCACATAACTACCTTAATTACTCACGTGTTACGAAATTAATTAACATACTGATTGGTGTTGACTATGTAACCACTCCATTTATCAAGATAATTACGTAACTCAAACAGGCACTTAATTACTTGGCTGACATGCTTCACTTGCACAACTTCTCTTGATCACTTTGCACAACTGGTTTAACCTCTTTCTAACGAAAACTGTTTGCGCAAGTCTGGCAGTGGGATATTGCGGAACATAAAGCACAGGACTGTGTAAGTTATTAATTAGACAGAGAAATGCTAATGAACAAATATAATATATAAAAAGGTCTTTGTTGTCAGTTAATGTCATTTAGTTAGATATCACACACGTAAGGCATGACGTTCAATAAATCGTGGTGAAACTAATTCAGTGTGAAAAGACACAAAAATTAATGTGATACTTATTTGTAGTTGTAATTCGCAATGTAAGAATCCCAGTAAATCAAGGATGAAATCAGAGCGGACAGAAATCAGGAATTCGTATCCGGCTGAATTATCATTACTAATTGTCCGTATTAACAATCAACGATAAGCATTAAAATAATACAGTAAAGGAAATTATCGGTCGACCATTGATGCACATTTCAAATCTTTACGAGCAAGTTTATTACGATGTCTCTCTGATTCTTTCCCTTCTCTCGCTATCCCCTTTTTCACAATAACGCTCTAAATTCTCCAAATATTCAGAATTAGGTTACTATGATGTGTCATCAAGATGACAAGAATCAAGTCGTAATTTTATCTATGAATAACAGCGAAGAAATCCAAAGTGAATTCGCATCAATTTCTGAACTTTGAATCGACTCCAATTCGGGCAGATATATTTGCTTTGCATTGTAAGCAAATACTACATGGGGCAATTGGGAAATTTTCACTAAAAAATGTTGCACACCTAAATCTGACGCTTAGGATTTGTGAAGTTAAGGCGAGAACATCTCTTCCGAATCAATGGGAAAATGACACAAAAGCATAAACATAAGTACAGTCTTCGCCTAAATACGAGCGGAATATTAGACTCATGTATGAAACATGCTTAAATCTGTGCATTAGAAACATGCATTTCCCCGCTTATCCGCTGGCATTTTTCAATATTTCATACTTCTTATATGAATAGCAGTCTTCTGTCAACTCTTGGGAAATTCTCCACACTTCTATGTTAGCCTTGGACAGGTGTAATCCACCTGTGGTGAGAGCTGTCTACTAGCCAAATTGGTAGACAGTAATTTACGTCAATGCTTACGTTCTCAAGATTTGTCGTGAGAAAATATGAACAAAGACTGATTCAAAAGCGACCACAGCAGACTTTCCGTAAGCGGATATAGTTAACATATAGATGATCTGACATTCAAGAAACAGTCACAAAGAGACGAAAGATTAACTTTAAGTGAGGGACAACCAATCAGAAGACTGTGTTTGTTTGCTTAACTAAACTATTAAAATGTATATGAAAATATTTAAATATGCTTTGATTTCCTTAATAAACGATCTGCTGCCTGGCCTTGTCTTCTGTTGTTACACACATACACGGTGTGCCTTTTCCTGTGATTCGATATTACTCTCAGTTGAGTGAAATACTTTCTCCTCCAAATTCAGGACTGATTAAGTGAAATTACATACAGAAGCCTGACTAATTATTATTAGTTAAATGAATCAAGTGAAAGGGAAGGATCCTGAAAATCGAAATACATTCTACAGTTGAATATGTTCTTCGATACACCTTGATATAGACGATATATATATATATATATGTACATAAATGGACATATATATATGTATATATAGACACATATTCAACAGATAAGAACACTGGAGTTGCTTTCAGTTGGTTATGAGTGTGAAATTCTTACCACCTGGAGAGATTTGGGCATCCAAGCAATATGAACTGACGAGGTAAGTCTAATTGTCGGTATATCAGAGGAAATGTTTAGAAGGAAAATTCAGTGTGAATCGACTTCTCTCGTTTCACAAGATGCTGCTCATTTAACTATGTATCCTCGCCTAATTACAAGTGACAAAATTCTCTACTTCCTTACTTTACACATTTAACCCTGAGTAAGATTGCAATTAGGTATGTGGTGAAATCACTTCAATTCCTCTAATTAGCTAATTAATTAGTTAATCAGTGAATAATGTATTTTCCATACTTATGTGCTTTGTCGATTTCTTGATTGTTTCATTAATTACTTACTCACCTGCCTTCCCAGCCACCTGATGACTTTCTTGCTTACTTTCTCATGTTCTTTCCTACTTTTTCACTTATTTTCTTAGCTAAATTATTTTTTCATTAGTTATTTTTTTCCTTAGTTAATCTCTCTCTTTGTTTACTCACTTTCTACAATTATTAGTTTTATTCTTTCTGAGTTAGTCACCTTTATCATTTGCTTACTTTGTTTCTTGGCCACCCACATTTTGCTTTAGGAACCTTTCCACAAATCCTCCTGATTTTACCTCTACGATTCGAACGAATGATAATCGGGTTGTTTATATTTTTGGTATTTTTTAATATTTCTCTTGTGTTTCCTTGTTTCTCTGTCAGTGTGATTGGTTTCCTGAGGTATGTTCACTAGCTTTGGGCCCAACCTACCCTCTTCACGCGTACTTTGATCCATCTGGGAATTTACTGAGCTAGTAAACTAGGGGAGGTTTGCACATAAAGTGGTACGCGTTTATCAGGCAATAGTCTATTTGGTGCAGTCATAGCAAGCTAGAAACCCTTCTTGTGTTGAATCAGTCTGTGTATACATATTTGCATGTGTCTGCGTTAGCAGTTCCATTTGGCGAACAGAAAGAAGACTCACCTACGATTTTCTGAACGTGTGCCGAAAACCTACGTCTTAAGGGAATAAACACTTTCCATTGAAAGCTATCTCATCAAAACGTGTCATGTGGTGGAAATCATGAAATCATTTGAAATTATCAGTAGACAAAATACTTCAATTCTCTTCAGGTTTGTTGAAAGAATCCTCTGCAAGCTCACTTATGTGTTCAGAAATGGGCAGTCATCACTCTTCCCTTGCTCTGGTAACCGGATTTCTTTGAACACATACTCTCTATTTCCTATTTGATTGTTTCATATCTGGTTTTAAACTCATCTTCTTGCCTGTGATGTAGTCCACTTCTCTTTCTCGTGGCTTTAATTTGAGTTGCAGTCACCAAACTGCTACTGAGCTTATTTGTGATGCATTATCTTATCTCTTGTCCTTACCAGAAAACCCTTTTGTATCCAAGAGTTTACTTTTAGTTCAAACTTGAACCTTCTCTGTATGAGCTATATAAGTGTAATTTCTGAGCAATATTTATTAGGTTTGGAGTCTCCTGTCAACTGACATTATATGACATCTGTAAGTATGTAAAAACTGTTCGTACATAAACTTAATAATTTCATTAAGCTGTAGATGGATTTATTTTAGCATACAATAACCAGTAAAGCCAAATTAGATGTAAGTCAGAAGGTAAATTGTGGTATAAATAGGAAATGAAGCAATAGTCATTGAGATATGATCATCAGTTAAGTACATATAAAAAGCATAGTCAGCGTGAACCAGAGATAAAATGAAATTAGATAATTCAATGATGTGATTGTGTACATATAATTAATTTTTTTGATGTGATTGTGTTCTCTGAGCTGGATAGTTAATTTGCGCAGCGCATACTTCAATTTGAAGTGAGCTTTTAGATTTCTCCACGAGTTTATTAATCATCTCTCCTGGCGACCTTGGACGTGATTGGTTGTTTTTGTGTGTTTTCACACCTTCTAGGTTACTTGTATTGTCAGTCATTGTTTCTTTGACTTGAACTTTGACCCTTTGTGTGTGACTATTCTTTCTTATCGGTTGATAAATTTTGTCTATTTCGATGTGTCTATTGATTGATGATTCACTGGAATGCCAAGCTTCTAAAAATTCTCTAGCATTCTTGTTGTTTACTCTGTCTAATATTTGAACGTTGTCCCAGTCGAATTGATGCCCGTGGTTGTCTGTATGTAGTGATATGAGGGAGTGGATATCATGTCTTTTGACAGCTAGCTTATGTTCGTGGATACGAAGATGAAGGGGACGTCCACTTTGGCCAATGTAGTGTTTTTCGCAGTTGATACAATCTATTTTGTAGATGATGTTGGTTTTATCTTCCTTCGCTGTTGAGTCTTTTGGTTGACATAGAATTGAGTGGGGTGACTTTGTTGGTTTGTGTACAACGTACCCAAAGGAGCGACTTAGGCCTCTCGGAAACTAAAATGACATCATTCATATATCCAGATGCAAATTTCTACCCCGAACAATCTGCACTCAGGAAAAGCGATTCATGTCCTAATTAAATCGCAACGCAATGCAACATCATTGAACGGGGCGTAGAATGCAAGTCGAAACTCCACCTCAACTTCATCAACAATGAAATCGCTTTCAATATTGTTTACCACGAAGTAGTTTTGAAACTGCTGCAAGAATAAGGAGTCCAGTACCGCAAACGTTTATTGACCTTAATGAACAGCTGTATACTGATGCAACATGTCAATGATTTGCAGCTGAAAAGTGGATGTTGCTTCTGAAGTTATGGCAGCAGCGAGATAAGGCTTCCTACTATCATTTCTGATATTCACGATTTTGAAAGAATTGTTCATAACAGACAGACTTTGCCACGTCTGAAATCAGTGTTGAATTCCGCTGCACTCAAAGTGAAGAATGAGGCTTACATTTTCAACAAGTCAGTGGTTCTAAATGGTTCAAAGACTTGATACGTCACCAAAAAGACTCGTATCAGTTTATTGAGCACTTCCTCCAACAGGTAGCATACTTACTCTGACTGGAGTGAATCAGAAAATCAGAAATTGATGCAAAGTCATATTCTGAGATAAAACTATGATTTGATTCTTCTCATCTTGATGACAGAACACAATAACGTAAGCCAAAAATCTTTCACAATTCTGAGTGAAATATTAACGACTTATCTTTGCATAAGTGATAAGGATAACGGGAGGGTGATCATTAAAGGCACAAGCGGAAATAGGTGAAATCTGAGGAATTCGGTGATTGATAATTTCCATCACTGTACTGTTTTCATTTTTGTTGTCAACTGCTTTTCAATTTCTCCCATATCTTTCCTTCTTTAGTATTAAAATTTATGCTAGTAATCTACAGTTAGAAACCTCGCCTAGATTACTTGGTCACTAGTATTCTAGCCGGTCCCAAGCCCGGATAAAGAGAGAGGGTTGGGGCGTGGTGCTAGCAACTCCACCCTCAAAACTTAACCAAATTGCTACTAAAACTTCAACGCACAAATATATTCAAAATTCTAAAAATACAAACAATAACCTTATTTTTCGCTGGAATCGGGGAAGCGAAATGACGCAGGCTGGTGAAAGCCTTCGGGAAGCCAGTCAGTCGATGTGCCTTCTTTCGATGAAAGCAAAAATAAGGATGGGGACGTGGAATATTCGTACAATGTACGAAACTGGAAAGGCTGCTCAGGTAGCCGCAGAAATGAGAAGGTGTGGAATAGAAGTGTTGGGAATCTGCGAGAGCAGATGGAACGGATGTGGAAGGAGCCAACTACCAACTGGAGAGACAATAATCTACTCCGGTCACCCAGAGGACAACCACGAGCACACCGACGGAGTGGTCATCATGATGTCACCAACAGCAGCCAAAGCTCTTATGCAGTGGGAACCAATCTCCTCCAGGATAATGACAGCCAGGTTCAACTCAAAAGCAAGGAAGGTTACAATCGTTCAGTGCTATGCGCCTACAAACGTCTCAGAACATGAGAAGAAAGAGGATTTCTACAGTCAACTACAAACAGTAATGGACAACGTCCCAAAGAGCGATATCAAAATCCTGATGGGTGATAAGAATGCGAAACTGGGGGGAGACAATACAGGAAGAGAACTCACCATGGGTCGTGAGGCCCTCGGTGAAATGAACGAAAATGGCGAACTCTTCTCAGACTTCTGCGCCTTCAATGAACTAGTGATTGGTGGCAGCGTATACAAACACAAGGATATCCACAAGGCTATATGGGTGGACAGATGGACAAACAAAAACCAGATAGACTTCATTTCAATCTCAAGGAAGTGGAGATGGAGCCTACTGGACACAAGATCGAGGAGAGGAGCAGATGTGGGTTCAGACCACTATCTAGTACAAGGGACTTTCAAGGTGAAGCTGAAAGCCTCGAGGATACCTGGGGATAGGCCACAATGCAAGTTCAACACGCAAAAACTGAAGGACACAATCACAAAGGACATTTTCACTGCAACTGTCAGAGCAAAGCAGCAAACACTACGTGGCACCACTGAGGAATCATCCGTGGAAGACCATTGGAACTCTCTGAAGGTGATTTTCAACGAAACGCGTTCAACGGTTTTAAGAAGAAAGAAGAAACACGACAAGGAATGGCTCTCAACGGACACTTGGAAGCTAATAGAGGAGAGGAGAATGGTGAAAGAGAAAATGATTCAATGCAAAGATGGACAAGAGAAGGAGACCCTGAGCTCAACTTACACAGCACTGGACAAAGAAGTGAAGAAGAGTGCCAGGAAGGACAAAAGACAATTCTTCGACAACCTGGCCACTGAAGCTGAGAAGGCAGCAGACAAAAGGGACCTGAGCACACAATATGTGAGATAACCAAGTCTCTATCTGGGAAGGGATCAACACAAGTGAAACCTATAAAAGACAGCCAAGGGAATCCAATTACCAAGGAAGAAAGACAGATTAAACAATGGGCTGATCACTTCAAAGGACTCTTGAACAGACCACCACCTGCAACCCGTCCAGAAATACCAACAACAGCGCGTACACAACTGCAAGTTGACACCGATCCTCCAACGAAAGCTGAAGTCTTAAATGCAATCAAGCTTCTGAAAGCTGGAAAAGCACCTGCACCAGATGGAATACCCCCGGAAGCACTGAAAGCGGACCCAGAAACGACAGCAGATATGCTGACTCCATTATTGCAAAAGATCTGGAAAGAGGGAAAGGTGCCTACTGCCTGGAGGGAAGGTTACATCGTGAAACTACCAAAGAAAAGCGACCTAGGACTCTGCAAGAACTGGCGAGGAATCATGCTACTGTCGACGCCAAGTAAAATTCTGAATCGCCTTATCCTGGAGAAAACAAAGGACGCATTGGATACAGAACTCCGACCAGAACAAGCTGGAATCAGGAAAGGCAAATCATGTTCTGACCAAATTGCAACTCTACGCATCATCATCACAGAACAAAGCATGGAATGGCAATCAAACCTCTACCTCAACTTTATAGACTTTGAGAAGGCCTTCGACAGCGTTGACCGTGAAGTAATTTGGAAACTACTCGAGTACTACGGCGTATTTCAAATATTCATCAACCTTATCCAACAGCTGTACGACAACGGCACATGTCGAGTGATCCACAACGGAAAACTCAGCGAAGCGTTTGGAGTAAACACAGGAGTCAGACAAGGGTGCTTATTATCACCAATAATATTCCTAATTGTGGTGGACTGGATTATGCGTCAGACAGTGGGAAACGAGAAGACAGGGATATCCTGGACCGACATGAAGAACCTAGAAGACCTGGATTTCGCAGTTGATTTATGTTTGATGTCACACAAAATGGAAGACTTACAAGCGAAAACCGACAAACTGGTCGAAGAAGCAGCAAAGACAGGACTCCAGGTGAACATAGACAAGACGGAGGTTATGAAAGTAATCAACCAACCAGCAACAACAACAGCAGCAGCCACAACCTGCGCCAATCACTATCAACGGGAGGGATTTGAAAGAGGTTACTTCATTCACTCACCTATCTAGGGAGCATTGTCTCAACTACAGGAGAGACGGACGGACGAGGATGTCAAATCGAGAATCGGGAAGGCGAGAAACACATTCATCAACCTGAAACCAATCTGGAAATCTTCGTCACTCAGCCTGCATCAACAACAAAATTCGGATTTTCAATACAAACGTCAAGTCAGTTTTGCTATACGGATCAGAAACTTGGTGGGTCACAAAGAATATTTCCAACAGGTTGCAGAGCTTTATCAACAACTGTCTTTGCTCATTACTGAAGATCAGATGGCCGGAAAGAATCACAAACAAGAAGCTATGGGAACAAACAAAACAGGAACCAATCGCCCAACAAATATGCAGGAGAAAGCGGAGATGGATTGGACACTCGCTGAGGCGGCCGTTGGGTGACATCACGCGTCAGGCCCTCGAGTGGAACCAAAAAGGGAAGCGGCGAGTAGGACGTCCAAGGGTGACATGGAGGAGATCGTGTGAAGAAAAATTGAAACAGTATGGATTAACATGGACGCAAATGAAAAGTACAGCAGATGACAGAAGCATGTGGAGACGTGTAGTTGAAGCCCTATGTTCCACTAGGAACCCAAGGGAACAATAATAATAATAATCTACAGTAAGTATCTCAATAGCTTTCAGTATTACTTAACTTTGTCTATATCTGCTATTAAGTTTTATGTCTATTAGATGCATAATGGTTATTTTCTTATAGTAAGACATTATTTGCTGTGAAGGCTTTATTCCTGTACACTTTACTGTTGAACACTGTTAATCCGTATCTCCTTAGTTTTGTGTCTAGCGTCCACGCTGTGTTTGATTAACACGTGGATCGCCTTTGACAAATCCTGTGTTTTCGGATTTTATGAGTCACGCTATGTGTGGTATAATAATTGTTCAATTATCGTCCCGAATTTCCTTTGGAAGAAATTCACAGTTGTTTGTTAATATCAATTATTAGTTATATATATGCAAACCAAGTTCACTTTTGGGTATATGATATTCATTATAATAAAGGTTTTTGTATTTCCCAATGAATGAAAAACAAAACGATATTGTTTTTACTGACGTTTCGCTATTTAATGCTAATAGCTTTATCAAAGTATTATTAAACCGGAATTTACAAAATCTCAGCATATATATAACAAACAGTTAGGGGGTTCACCAGTCTCACCAATAGTCGCCGACCTTTTCATGAATAAATTCGAAAATAACATCTTCTCAAGCATACTCACTCCTAAAATATGGTTAAGATATGTGGATGATACTTTTGTAGTACTAAAACGAGATCTACACAATTCATTCCTGGAGAAAATAAACTGTGTATGTCCCAGAATCCAATTCACTTCGGAAGCAGAATCAGACATCGGTGAACTACCATTTCTAGACTGCCTAGTTAAGAGAAGAGAAAACGGACATTTTAGTATATCCATATTCAGGAAGAAAACCCACTCAAATAAATACTTAGACTTCAAGTCATCACACCCCATCAGCGCAAAGATTTCAGCTGTTTCAAGTCTTCTTAGACGAGCGCACTCTCTGATAACCGACGAGAAAGAAAAAGAAGAAGAAATATCAAACATTACTGAAACTCTCAAGCAAAACAACTACCCATGGAACTTCATCAACAAAATCAACACAGACATTAAGTATGGCCGAAAACGCATCCCGAAAACATGGACATCAACAGTCGTCATTCCATATAGAGCAGAGACGTTAGACGATATCAGAAGAGTACTCAATCAGCTCGATATTAGAGTTTTCTTCAAAACATCAGACACACTTCAAAGCAACCTTGTCCATATAAAAGACCAAATCCCTAAAGATTCGCTATCTAATTGTGTCTATAAAATAAAATGCTTGGAATGTGATGCCATATACATCGGACAAACTTCTCGAGAAATCAAAATCAGAAGAAATGAACACCGTAGAGCATCTCTTCGACCACTGAAGAATCCTGTTGAACTACAAAGACTTGAAAAATCATCAGCCATAGGTCTACATGCTATAGAATCAGGCCACAAAATTGATTTTGACAATGTTGAAATAATCCAGAAAAACTTCAGAAATCACAAAGAACGTTTAATATCAGAAGCACTTCATATCAAGTGGAATCAAAATTGCCTGAATAGGAATGATGGACTCAAACAGAATCTGACCTGGTTACAACACCTCCCTACCCCCCATCAAGTGACAAAACCAACACGAATGTGATAAGCACTTTCATTGTGTAAACACACGCTGCTTTTATAATCGTATACACTTACCAAATCCAACAATCTACACATGATGATTTTGTTATCTTTACCAATTCACCAACTTAACAACTAAAAATGCCCCAGACAGACGAACGATGATCAAGTTAGTAAACCTTTTTTTCGATATCATAACAGACATACTATTACCTTTGTTATTTGGTATAGTTATCTTCATCGCTATTTTTACTTTCAATATGTCCCTTTAACTTGACCTATGTCTATTTTCTCACCCCCTAACTGTTTGTTATATATATGCTGAGATTTTGTAAATTCCGGTTTAATAATACTTTGATAAAGCTATTAGCATTATATAGCGAAACGTCAGTAAAAACAATATCGTTTTGTTTTTCATTCATTGGGAAATACAAAAGCCTTTATTATAATCAATTATTAGTAGTGATAATTCAGCCAGATACGAATTCCTGATTTCTATCCATTCTGATTTCAACTTTGGTTTGCTGGGACATGGTAACTGCGAGTTACAACTATAAATATTCATCACATTAATGTGTGTGTCTTTTCACAAAGAATCACTTTCAGCGTGATTTATTGAACGTCATGCCTCACATGTGCGATATCTAACTGACAGAATATAGCTTTCCATATTTCATTTGTTTATTGACAGTTCTCTGTGTAATTGAAGGCTTACGTAGTCGTGCGCTTTATTTACCTCAATATCTTGTTGCCAGTCTTGCTCAAACAGCTTTCGTAGATAAGAAATAAAACTAATTTTGCAAAGTCATATTTTCCTTCAACACAGACATTTGCTTTTCCTTGTGTCCCTGTTCTTCGAAGATCCTCTTCTGTTATTCCATCGTTCATATCAATGCTTATCCAGTGAATTCTTTCGACTCATTTTTGTTTTTCTATGGTTTCATTATTTGTGCGATTCTATAATGATACACTTCCGTTTATATCTCTACATCCATTCGTTTTCCAGTCAGTTCTAAATTAGAATTATGCATGCCAGTTTGAATTCTTCAGAATTACTCTCTGTTAGATTATAATGCTCTTCGTATCATCATGATAGCCATACAAACATTGTTCCTGTGATTGACAAGTGGATGATTATGACGGACCTTTCAACGTTCAAAAGAGAGCATGGGGAATCCAATTCCACACTTTGAGCTCGGATAACATCCAAAATCTTCTCTTACGTAACGCCCTTTTTACATGCAGTTATGATGGTTTCACCAGTCTGACTGTTTGTGCATGTATGTCTCTTCTTAGAAATCAAGAGTTTTGAAACGAATATTTGAACCAAATGTCTAAAATATAAGATTAGTCTGAAATCCTGTAAAATATTACAAATAGTGTTATTAATTAGGATACAAGAAGCTCAAATGGTAATTTTGCACGTTAATCGTTAATGTTAAAAAAATACACATTGTTTATAACCGCCTCTCCCGTTCATTGAAGAAAGCATTCTTCACCACTGAACTCTAGTCAACCTTCTCTACGAAACCAATGATCCACATGAACGTGAATGATAATCTACCTCTTTCGGCCTCATCAGTGTACATCTACAAATTCATTTGTTTGTGTATGTCCACACTACCCAGAGTTTGCTGTCCAAGCAAATCATTGAAAACTTGCTCTCATGATTTTACAAAGGAGAAAAGTGATCTCTCCTTATCCATAGCTCCATGCTGGGACTCCTGATTGAGCCTGAACACCCTTTCATATTCTGACAATTAGACATGTCTCATCAGTTCATATTGCTTGGATGCCCACATCTCTCCAGGTGATAAGAATTTCGCAGTCATAACCAACTGGTCGCAAATTCAGTGTTCTTATGTGTGAAATATTCGTGTCGATTTCCGTGTGCAACACTAAGTGTTTAGGTATATATTCAATCCTAGGATATATTTCGATTTTCAGTGTCCTTCCCTTTCACTTGATTCATTTAACTACTAACAAGTAGTCAGAGTTCTCCAGGTAAGTTTTATTTAAATTGCTACTGCATAAAGCACTCAGTAGTGATAGTGTCTTATAGCTTACCCAGCTGCAGTGTACAGAGTTAGGTGAATTTGTTCTTTCGAATCTCTGTTCTGTTTGGAACACAAGCTAATAATCAGAATAATATAGAAGTTGTCGGCGAATATGCTCACGTTTGTGTGTGTGAATTGTAAGTACCTAGACTGTAAATTATTGAACCGTTCTCGATAAATTTTGTTATGATCATCTCTATGCTAGTCGAGTAAGATAATTTACACCTTACTGTTTTGTAGAAATTCCTAGGTGAAACTATGCTTTTGAAATTATAATTTATTTTGTTTTGAGAAATTTCTTTTCTCATCTTCAGATGAGTGACGGATTATAATTAAGAGGTATCACCTCTCATTCATTTTTGCATTTGATATTTCAGCTTCGATAATATCCTTGAAGAGGTTTAGACTGGTTCACTGGACGAAATTTTGTTATTATTTATTTTAGAACCCTGAAGGTCTCTAAAGCAGCAAACTTTGAGTGTGGGACATAAACTCCTCGATTTCTTTACACTGATTATACGTTTATACATGTTGTAGTTTTTATAAATAAATTCTCAATAAACTTCCATTTCGGAATGATTTATTTACTGTGTTTTATAAGTATCAGTTCATAATATACTAAATGAGGGCATAATTATTATTGCTAAGCGACAAGATTATTTTACAACGAAATATCCTATCACGTAGACTGATTTTTCTCTACAGTTTAAATGGTTTTCCTAGACTGGATATCTCAAGCTGAATTTCACTAACTATATTTATCAATGACTGATGAAACGATACTAACAGTATCAATAAAAGTGTGGTCCTTTGCATGATTGTAATCACAGTGGTTTGGACTCTCGCCGACCATGCACATGGTCCGGGGTTCGATCCCCTGCCGGCGCACACCCGATATCTATGGTATGCCTGAATTTGGGCAACCGATATCCATGCTGAAAATTCCACACTTGTACTGATAATACGGTGTGGAATCAAGCTGTAAATCAAAATCAAAATCAAATCAAGAAATCACACTGATGTCTTTTGGCAATGCATAATTATGAAAATTCGCATCTCTGGTTACAAAGGAATTTTTTGCAATGTGAATACTTGCGAGCCGAAAGCGAATGCTTATCAGGTTTCCTCATTTTAAGAACTCTTTTCATTGGTGTTTTAGAAAATCATTCATGGATAAGTGCTTTCATTATTGTGCCAGTCAACTTAATTTTTCTACAAGCCTAAGAACTAGTTAATTGAATTTAGCTCAGCGTTACTGTTAGCTAGCTTAGACATGCCCTTAAAGGCAACACCCAATTGATGGAGTCAAATTTTCACAATGGTTCCTTGTTACTGATTTGTTATTTTGCATTAAGGTCTGATATTCATCCAACAGTATGCAGTCCACGTTTGTGTTCACTGTTGTTTTCTAGGGGGTATTCCATTAGGCTTCTTGAATTTCGCAACCGTTCCATGAAGTGCATCTGAAATCTAAACAGATTTCACTCTGTTATTGAGTATCAAATTTATGCCGTCTCATTTAGCCACAAGAATGTCAGTAAGATTCTTAAAGTGAATATTACCGGCTACTTAATACTAACATTTGAACGTGTTTGTTACGACTGAAACGAACTGACCCGTCGTGAATTCGTTATAACTGAACTGAACTTCATAAGTTCGTTGCTACTTTGATGTGTCTGCGCCTGCTAATTGTTATAACCGTAATGAACTCGACTGGTGCGCTAAGACGTCTATTTCCGTAATGAAGTTATACGTCTATTTCCATTGTACCTTCCGATTCATTGAACCATGCAAATATCAAGAGACAAAGGCTGGCCTGTGACTGTAAGATATAACATTATTCATTTATTGAGAAACAAAACATAATCATATATTTAATTTATCACAATGCAATTGACGCACAAACGCGAGAATGGACTGTTCTTATTGGCTGGAAATGACTATTGTGATTGTTTGAGGATCCAGCAAAGACAAAAGTGAGACAAAAAAACGGTGAATTGGTCACACTTAATATCACAATATGCGTGAGAAATGATAAATTCACATAGTAACTCCTCGACAAGATAAATCACACGATTCGTGAGAAAAGATGATATATTATTTTATGCTGGCTTCCTACCAATGTTGTAAAAAGCAGCACGTTTGTGTGACAACCATTACGGTTAAATCTCCTTCGTGAATTAACGTGTGACTTAGCGATGCTTCGACACTGTTCTCCTAGCTTATCTGAATGCAGATAAAACCATAATCTGAGCTAAGTGCGTCCAGTTCAACATCACTGATTTTACTGGGTAGTGTCCTATTGATGCAAGTTGCGCTTTTTACTTGGTTTGATCGTCTCATTTTACTGCAGGAGATTTGTTAGAAATTCAATTTAAGGCACAGCACTAAAAAGAGAGAATGCTAATTGCGTCCACTGTATACCTGCACTTATATTCTCAGGCGTTTGCAAAAAGGAACCAGTTTCGTTCTACTAAGTAAATTAGAAGTCAGTTTTGCATGATTACATTAATTTATTATTATTTTGTTGTTAATTTGTCGTTAATTTGTTATTGAGAGAGAAAGTATGTTATCAAGTGGTTAGTCAATTGTTGGTGTATCAGCATTTGTCTAGAAATGGAAAAACAAACGAGGATAAAATTATTTAAAAACGAGTATTCTAAGCAATGAATTCTTGATTGAATTTAATTCTATTTGAAGAAAATGCTGATTGATTTTCTGAATTAGTGAAACAACTGATAGAATTCAAAACGCGGTCACCGTTTGAATGGTAATACTTCCTGCATACATCGTTAGCTCATATTGTACCATGTGTTCTGCTTGAGGATTTAAACTTCACCTTTTTGAATTTGTTTGACAGCGAATCTAGAACCTTATCTTTAGAATGTGTGGCAGATTCAAAGCAATGTAACAATTTGTAACTCTGATGTCATTTAACCCTCTTTTATCCACCCCTTAACTATAATATTCATTTACCCACACATATAATCATGAGTGGAAAACCTGATCTACATTCAATTCATAAAAATTTAGGCTCTACGTCCTCTGGATATTAGTTTCCTTCATCACGGGAACTGGAAAACTGTATGGGTCATAAATTAAATTGAAGTTCAAATAAGGTCTGGTGAGAAACAGTATTTGTTTGTGGTGTGGCTTTGTGTATTTCCTGTTACGGGAATAGCCCACTATAATTTTGGTTCTCAAGAGGTGTAACTACAACTTTCATAACTAATAAGAAGGAGAATTTTGATTCTATTTCATTTTTTTAAGATAAATCAACACTTCATGGCTAGTTGTATGCGAAATAAACAAACAAATATTTCTGAGAGCTTTATTCAACGTCCAAGGGAATTGCTTTTAGTGATGACATTTTCAATGTATTATTTCGTTTTATGGTTTAAGAGGTAGATCTTTACCTTCATTATGGACCAGATATGGTTTAGTAGATACCTTGGAGTTAATGTGGTAAGATGCTTACGTGCGTTTTTAAAATTTGCTTTACGAAATAAAAAGAAGATTGGTGAATCATTAGTGTGTAATTTACTGTTTTATCACGACGCTTGAATTTTTGACAACTATAAATAACATGATACCATTGTGTCTTAAAATTAACCTCGATACATTAGAATAACTCTACGTTGATTTGTAGGTATTGGATATTCTTTTCAATACTTGACTTTTAGTTGATGGAATCTGGTTTCAGATACTGTTCCAACTACTTCAGCCAGGATTATTGAATAATACGCACGATCGTAACACAATAGGTATGCTATATAGACTAGTACATGAAATCTCAATGACAAGGAGATGAGTTCTGTCTAAGCGGCTGGGCAGCAGGCCAAGCGACTGCACTGCTGCTAAAATACAAATAGATTAATCACACAAGTATATATATATATACATATATATATTTGGTGTGACTAAGTGGTTAGATAACCTCGCCTAGATTACTTGGTCACTAGTATTCTAGCCGGTCCCAAGCCCGGATAAAGAGAGAGGGTTGGGGCGTGGTGCTAGCAACTCCACCCTCAAAACTTAACCAAATTGCTACTAAAACTTCAACGCACAAATATATTCAAAATTCTAAAAATACAAACAATAACCTTATTTTTCGCTGGAATCGGGGAAGCGAAATGACGCAGGCTGGTGAAAGCCTTCGGGAAGCCAGTCAGTCGATGTGCCTTCTTTCGATGAAAGCAAAAATAAGGATGGGGACGTGGAATATTCGTACAATGTACGAAACTGGAAAGGCTGCTCAGGTAGCCGCAGAAATGAGAAGGTGTGGAATAGAAGTGTTGGGAATCTGCGAGAGCAGATGGAACGGATGTGGAAGGAGCCAACTACCAACTGGAGAGACAATAATCTACTCCGGTCACCCAGAGGACAACCACGAGCACACCGACGGAGTGGTCATCATGATGTCACCAACAGCAGCCAAAGCTCTTATGCAGTGGGAACCAATCTCCTCCAGGATAATGACAGCCAGGTTCAACTCAAAAGCAAGGAAGGTTACAATCGTTCAGTGCTATGCGCCTACAAACGTCTCAGAACATGAGAAGAAAGAGGATTTCTACAGTCAACTACAAACAGTAATGGACAACGTCCCAAAGAGCGATATCAAAATCCTGATGGGTGATAAGAATGCGAAACTGGGGGGAGACAATACAGGAAGAGAACTCACCATGGGTCGTGAGGCCCTCGGTGAAATGAACGAAAATGGCGAACTCTTCTCAGACTTCTGCGCCTTCAATGAACTAGTGATTGGTGGCAGCGTATACAAACACAAGGATATCCACAAGGCTATATGGGTGGACAGATGGACAAACAAAAACCAGATAGACTTCATTTCACTCTCAAGGAAGTGGAGATGGAGCCTACTGGACACAAGATCGAGGAGAGGAGCAGATGTGGGTTCAGACCACTATCTAGTACAAGGGACTTTCAAGGTGAAGCTGAAAGCCTCGAGGATACCTGGGGATAGGCCACAATGCAAGTTCAACACGCAAAAACTGAAGGACACAATCACAAAGGACATTTTCACTGCAACTGTCAGAGCAAAGCAGCAAACACTACGTGGCACCACTGAGGAATCATCCGTGGAAGACCATTGGAACTCTCTGAAGGTGATTTTCAACGAAACGCGTTCAACGGTTTTAAGAAGAAAGAAGAAACACGACAAGGAATGGCTCTCAACGGACACTTGGAAGCTAATAGAGGAGAGGAGAATGGTGAAAGAGAAAATGATTCAATGCAAAGATGGACAAGAGAAGGAGACCCTGAGCTCAACTTACACAGCACTGGACAAAGAAGTGAAGAAGAGTGCCAGGAAGGACAAAAGACAATTCTTCGACAACCTGGCCACTGAAGCTGAGAAGGCAGCAGACAAAAGGGACCTGAGCACACAATATGTGAGATAACCAAGTCTCTATCTGGGAAGGGATCAACACAAGTGAAACCTATAAAAGACAGCCAAGGGAATCCAATTACCAAGGAAGAAAGACAGATTAAACAATGGGCTGATCACTTCAAAGGACTCTTGAACAGACCACCACCTGCAACCCGTCCAGAAATACCAACAACAGCGCGTACACAACTGCAAGTTGACACCGATCCTCCAACGAAAGCTGAAGTCTTAAATGCAATCAAGCTTCTGAAAGCTGGAAAAGCACCTGCACCAGATGGAATACCCCCGGAAGCACTGAAAGCGGACCCAGAAACGACAGCAGATATGCTGACTCCATTATTGCAAAAGATCTGGAAAGAGGGAAAGGTGCCTACTGCCTGGAGGGAAGGTTACATCGTGAAACTACCAAAGAAAAGCGACCTAGGACTCTGCAAGAACTGGCGAGGAATCATGCTACTGTCGACGCCAAGTAAAATTCTGAATCGCCTTATCCTGGAGAAAACAAAGGACGCATTGGATACAGAACTCCGATCAGAACAAGCTGGAATCAGGAAAGGCAAATCATGTTCTGACCAAATTGCAACTCTACGCATCATCATCACAGAACAAAGCATGGAATGGCAATCAAACCTCTACCTCAACTTTATAGACTTTGAGAAGGCCTTCGACAGCGTTGACCGTGAAGTAATTTGGAAACTACTCGAGTACTACGGCGTATTTCAAATATTCATCAACCTTATCCAACAGCTGTACGACAACGGCACATGTCGAGTGATCCACAACGGAAAACTCAGCGAAGCGTTTGGAGTAAACACAGGAGTCAGACAAGGGTGCTTATTATCACCAATAATATTCCTAATTGTGGTGGACTGGATTATGCGTCAGACAGTGGGAAACGAGAAGACAGGGATATCCTGGACCGACATGAAGAACCTAGAAGACCTGGATTTCGCAGATGATTTATGTTTGATGTCACACAAAATGGAAGACTTACAAGCGAAAACCGACAAACTGGTCGAAGAAGCAGCAAAGACAGGACTCCAGGTGAACATAGACAAGACGGAGGTTATGAAAGTAATCAACCAACCAGCAACAACAACAGCAGCAGCAACAACCAGCGCCAATCACCATCAACGGGAGGGATTTGAAAGAGGTTACTTCATTCACTCACCTATCTAGGGAGCATTGTCTCAACTACAGGAGAGACGGACGGACGAGGATGTCAAATCGAGAATCGGGAAGGCGAGAAACACATTCATCAACCTGAAACCAATCTGGAAATCTTCGTCACTCAGCCTGCATCAACAACAAAATTCGGATTTTCAATACAAACGTCAAGTCAGTTTTGCTATACGGATCAGAAACTTGGTGGGTCACAAAGAATATTTCCAACAGGTTGCAGAGCTTTATCAACAACTGTCTTTGCTCATTACTGAAGATCAGATGGCCGGAAAGAATCACAAACAAGAAGCTATGGGAACAAACAAAACAGGAACCAATCGCCCAACAAATATGCAGGAGAAAGCGGAGATGGATTGGACACTCGCTGAGGCGGCCGTTGGGTGACATCACGCGTCAGGCCCTCGAGTGGAACCAAAAAGGGAAGCGGCGAGTAGGACGTCCAAGGGTGACATGGAGGAGATCGTGTGAAGAAAAATTGAAACAGTATGGATTAACATGGACGCAAATGAAAAGTACAGCAGATGACAGAAGCATGTGGAGACGTGTAGTTGAAGCCCTATGTTCCACTAGGAACCCAAGGGGAACAATAATAATTATAGTATAGTGGTTAAACACGACTACAATTCAACTGTGGAATCACGTTTCAGTCGTTCACCAAAATAAAATAATCCCCTCGTCTTAAGAATTTCATGTTAGTTCTGATAATTTTCTACATTGGGTTATCTTTTAATGCAGGTTAAATTTATGTCTATCGTCATTCGTCTCAAAGGTTTTAACCTTTGAAAAATTGATTATTTTATATTTTTGTCAATTTTACATGAAAAGCAGAACATACTTGCATCGCTTTAGTAGAATTAGAGTTATATTTTTCAGAATACGTAAACATTTTTACTTAATATTGCTAATAGTCACTTAAAATATTAAGCTTCAGTTGTTGAGTGTTGCGATTTTGAGAATACTCTGACACCTGTATCGTGTACTATTTCAATGTTTAGAACAGATGCAATATTCAACGGAAAATCTCACAATTTTTAAACAGGCTTCAGTTCTGTATGTTGATACTTCAATTTTTATTGGAAAATGACTTTAATGTATTCGTCATTATAAGGTGTATACCTATGAGTTACGCATACGAGGAAGGTAAGTTAACCTGGATGTAGAAAATCGTTTATTCTACAACACCATTTAACACTTCATCTCTTTTGACGGTGTGAACTTCTGTTTTACCCATTAGGTATCATTTAACTGTTGTTTCATCTACCTAACGAAATACGTTTGACAAATGATTGCTTGACTCTCAATTATGTAAAAAACGTTTCTCTTTTTATCCCAACAGTCCACAACTGTATGCTCTGGGCAGATGGACGAATTGTCTCAAAAACGTACATGTCATTCAGGCTTGTGAATCATATTTCCTTCAATGTGTTTGTGTCTCACTAATTGCAGCAAATTCAGCCCACTCAA
Organism: Trichobilharzia szidati; assembly: GCA_944472155.2. Classification (NCBI taxonomy): domain Eukaryota; kingdom Metazoa; phylum Platyhelminthes; class Trematoda; order Strigeidida; family Schistosomatidae; genus Trichobilharzia; species Trichobilharzia szidati. Next base: position 206,272,765 of record OX235271.1, read on the forward strand.
AGTTCACAATGTCTAATTTTGAGGTTATCCCTAATCAACTGTAGACGAAAAAGAATAACCAATTGCAATAGCAAGATAAACATACTTCTAAAAGTTCTGTCGTAGAAAAGAAATTTAAAAAATGTACTTAGTGTTTACAGTGTCAGGTTTTGGTTATAGAGAATGAAAATTTTGGAATGAGTAATTTGTATGAAGCTGAGAATTTTCATGGGAATGTGCTTGTGCCTTTGTTTGTACGAATTTACATTTGACGCAATGTGGTTTAGTTTCGAGTGATGCCGTCTCAACTAGCAAACCTAACTGTGATTATTGTAGAAGCAATCATGATTTTATCCTAGATTCTCAAATGTCACTTCCTTACAAAGATGTTGACTAGTGCAGGAATCGTTAAAGTATATTGTCGGTGACGCGTATCACCAGGGTTGGTTAAGAATCAAATCTTCCGAAATATTTTGCCGTTGTTTAAATGATGAAAGCTAATATTAAGATTACAAGTATTCAGTGATAAAGCCTTCATCTCTCTTGTGCAATAAACAGACATGAAAGAATCGAGTTAAGTAGCAGGTACACAATATGACTTTATGCAAATATAAAGCCCTACTGCTCGAAACGTATTTCACGGTTAACTGGATGCATGTAAAAGGTCAAAATATGATTGACTTAATATTTACCCATCAGGGAAGTTGTAGAGAAGTATAGGCACAAGTCCGAATTTTCGGTGAAAGAATAATTTCCAGTACCGGAACGCTTTGATCAATAACTAATTAGGAAACTTGAGTATGAAATTCAGAAGGTGCTGTTTTACAAAAGATGAAAACGTTCAGAAAAATTATCAAAATTATGGTGATGACCTTAATTTCTTATGTCAGAAACTGTGCTTATTTAACTGTAGTGAAGTATGACTTACGTTTCCCAGCTAACAAGATAATTTTTATATAGGCATCTTCATATGCTATAAATCAATTATGCATTGCGAATATCAGGTTTTATTAAGGCTGATATCTGTTGTAGGCCAATACACATCAGGTTAATCTGAAAACAGTTGAACACCTTTCAATAATTCAAAACCATCTGTTGGTATTTATCAATGACGGCCAATAGTTTTCTTGAAAAAATTTCAACATATACAGACTGCTTTGTTTTGTTAACCTTCATATAGGAAAACTCACCTGAAAATTTGCCTTCTGATTTGTGAAGTAAAATGGTATATCGGATATGAGAAGACGGAAATTTGAAAATTGAGCAGTATACTTAAGAAGGGGGAAATAAAATCTTGTAGTTCGAAATGATTTCAACTCATATGGTTTTCTTTCAGTAGGGTGAATTTGTAGCAGTCGAATTATTATTGCACAATAAGTAAAATAGGCCAGTACAAACATCAAACTTCATCGGTAAGTGAATAAATCATTTGGTTTTATACGACAGCTGCTTAGCCAGATATTGACTGCTAAATTACTAAATGATCAAAAGTTAGCTACTTTGTCTATTTATTCACTCATTTAATGATATTTATGCATACACTTTCGAAAATAACTTCATTTCAGTAGTAACAAGTTAATTCACATCTAAAAATAACTCACCCAATTCTTTTATATCTGCAAAATATTTCATCATTCGTAGTGGTTTATAAAAAAAAGTGATTCATTTTTCGACACTGAAGTTATATTTCCATCTAACTGTCTTTGTACGATTGTTAGATAGATGCCATCAACTTCCTTTATCTGTAAACCTAAAAGCCCTCTAGGTTAGTCATGAAGTTTATCATTTTAGTTAAGGAGGACTTTATTTATCCCTCACTGTATAGAGCTGTACAGAGATTTTTGAGTGGTCTTTGATGAGTCCTGTCTGAGAGAGTAATTCTAATATTTTTGCTCCATAAATGCCTTGTTTTCATGTTGCATGACAGACGGATAAAATATTCAGAAGCTGATGTAACTAAAGTTAAGAAATTCATCTACATGTTTTGTATGAAGAACTTCACAAATCTATCAGTAATTACTCTTCTGCCTAGCTATATACGCATACAAAGAGTCATCAGTCAAAATTAAGGCGTTATTCGGAAGAATGAACCATCTCGTACATTGTTATCATGTATATAAGGACATGTAAACTCATGAGCATATTCAACAAATGTTTCGTTCACATTTGTTTTGATTATCCAGTGGTTTCTAAAGAGAACTGCAAATGATAGATTTTGACTTACAATTTTGTACTGGGTTAAAAAGAAATAGTACAGAAAATGGTTATGGCCACTACTCAGTGAATTTGTTACGTACATTTTTTTGTTTTTGTAATGTTGTGAATATTATGTAATATTCATAAGCGATTAAAGGTTGATTTTATTGTGTAATAGGAATAACTAGATGTACCGTTAAGAATACTTGTTTAGAACTAGTTTGAAAATCCTACGTAATGCTAATGTAAGGATTGATGAAGGATTGAATTCATGATGGTAATTTGACCACTTGTTTACATTACGAATTCCTCTATAAGTTACACTTTAGTGGTTTATAGCAAATGTATGTATTTGCGATTCAAAGAAACTCTTCTGCAACATCTTATTTTATAAGTGAGTATCTGTCTTTAAAATCCACAGAGTAAGATTCAAAACTCTAAATATTTTGTAAAAATTGTAGAGAATTTACATCAAGATTGCATAATAATGAACAGATGATTGAAAATGATTTGTCGGTGAACCGGACGTCTCTCATTCTTCAAACACGAGGTTTAAGAAAGGTGTTACAGAATTTACAGATCTCATCGTTTTTCAGTTAATCGTGTTACTTCTTTCCCAGCTTCTCAGATTCCTAATCTGAGGTATACTGAGACAGAAATAGCTGACATTACTTTCTAATTGAAATACTTCAGAAAAAGAGGTAGATCCAAATGACTCTCAACAGTTTATTGCACCTCAAAGTTAAAAATTTTATCTCGATACCATTAGAATTACCCCTGAAATAATTGCTTTCCGATTCTCATAATATTCATACTTTGGGTGTCGAAATTGATGACGTTCAAGATAGATTTAGGTAGCAGGCTGTCTTTTCACCATGTATAAAATTCAGAGTAACTCACTAGCTTCTCCTTAAACATAAAATAAGACTGCTTTTAAAGATAATGAACTACCCGCAGATAAGCTGAGTCACATTTAAAATAAATAATATTCTGCAGAAGTTAGCACAAAACATTGGAGTTTTTCTCAAAATTAGCATTAAAGCTTGAGCTTGAAAGTACCAGTGGTGGTGGCGTTATATTTTTACAGAAGAGAGTTGCTAGCATCATGCTCAACCCCCTCCACTTTATCGAACTTACTGCTGGCTGCTTATGAGTGAAAGGACTAGGAATCGATCCCCGGAGCACGTAGGTGTTTGGTGAGCATCCTACCTCCATGCCACTGATACTGTGGGTCATAGGGTGAATCAATTTTAAAAATATGATTCTGTGCATGACGTCTACATTTAAATTGCAACTTACCTGCTTTTTCACCTAGAAGATAAATTGATGAAACATTTTGTTGCTTACTACTCAGAACTATAATTTGTAATTTTCTTTTGTGAAACCAACAAACGCAGAAGCAAAGATCTTCAAAATAGCAATTTGAATGTTTAAGATATTTCCTTGTTAAAATTCTTGTTCATTTTCTTTTGTGGAAAATGAATAGAATTCAAATTAAGAAGGCATTTTAACTATGAGACATGTCTCATTCTTTGCAAGAGTAAATGGAAGAAATGGGCTGTTAGGATGCATATGGTGCATGCAGTATATGTTTCATTTCAAACTCATCCATGGAAACTGACCAAAACAGGTCAGATCACAAAACAAGACCAATGGCGAATGAAGTCCATTGAACCAGTCCTACCTCGATTCTACGGCAGACTCAAAATACACAGGTCAATATCCCGTTTCGACCAATTTTATCGCTCCCAATAACTCCAACATACAACTTATCCAAAGAATCATGCAGAAAACTGAAACACCCAATGGAACCTTGTGATCACTCCATCAATTCTGCTATCCAATTTCCAGGGAAAATTTGAGGCATCCAAACAGATAACTAAGAAATAATGATATCCTTCGACGTCACAGCGTTATATACTTCAATCGGACAGAAACTGGCGAACGAGACCATGGAGCAGTTACTCCGCAACGACGAAAACCTCCCATAACAATCAAATCGCAACACATAACACAAGTTGGATGGAATGCATAAACATATGCCTAACAGCATACTTCCAATTCAAAGGCTAAATATATGAACAAGTTAAAGGAACACCCATGGGATCGCCAATATCAGGTATGATTGCAGAAGTAGTGAGGCGAAGGCTCGACAACATAATCCTATCAAAGATCAACCCAAAATTTGATACTTTACGTTGATGACACATTTGTAACAATTAATGGAAACGAGTTAGATAAAACTCACACCTTATTAAGAACGTCTTCAAACACATCAAATTCACAAGAGAAGAGGAATCCGAGAACAAAATCGCATTTTTGAATGTCTTAGTCAAGCGAACAACCACCGGAAAATTGGAAACTCAAGTTTATGGAAGATCAACTCACACAGACCAAATAAAACAGCGACAATCAAAAAGCACACAAAAGGAATTGTATACAAACACTAATTAAGAGGACCGGAACTCATTGCAGCACTCCCACTTTCAGGAAAATTGAATAAAGATATCTTGTGAACGTCTTCCAAAAGAATGGATGTTCCCCGAATTTGATCGAAAGACGTCTACTCCCAAGTCAACCTATCAAATCAAAGGTCCCTAAAGAAAACCACAAAGAAAACCGCCATACCATATATAGAGGATATCTCAGAAATCACTGCAAGACACTTCACACTTTTAGGAATTGAGGTCGCACAAAAACCAACAAAATCACTTCACTCAGTTGTATGTTAACCAAAGACTCAACAACGAAAGAAGATGAAACCAATATCATCTACAAAATAAATTGTAACAACCACGGTAAATACTACAGTGGCCAAAGTGGATGTCCCGTTTCTCTTCATATTCATGAATATAAACTGGCTATCGGAACACATGACATCCACTCCCTCATATCACTGCACTCAAATTAACTATCCAGCTCAGAGAACACAACCACATCAAAATCATCCATCTGAAGTACAAATCTTCTCCGTCATATCTATGTTTCATTTCTTTTGTGAGAATATCACCACGAAACATCTGTAGTGTTTGTTAATTTATTCATTCTTCACATAAACATGGTAGAAGTAGTTCACCGATTAACCAATTAAATGCGGTCGCATGTGCTCTTAAAACCAAAATCCCTTTTGGTTTCGAAGAAGTATAAAGTTTTCCTGCAATATCTTAGTCATTCTATTTAAATATCATGCCACTTTTTCACGTAATATTATTAATGTTTAAATGTTTATTATCTGTAGGGAATTAATAACTTACTTATTTCCCCTATTGTACAGACGATTTTGGATTAAATATATTTGAAAATGCTACGATGTATACGATCTAAACTCTGATCAGAATAAATTAGTTAGGAAGTTAACTATAAAAGTCACTATTATGTAAACCATTCGCAACTGAATTAAAAAGTTGTGGAACTACTTCAGATTTACTTATTTCTGCATATTCATCGGTGAATGATCAAAACACTGTCAAAGAATTTTGAGAGCTTCCTCTTTTCAAGGACCACAACTGCAAAATATATGAAACGTGTACAAAAGATAAATATGGAAATACTTTATTGATCCAGAATGCAATAATGTGAGTTTTCAGTCGCTTCAGTCACCGGAGTTGGTTTCATTTTCTACAGTTAGTGCTGATTACGCGAAAACGTAAACTCCTACAATAACATCAGTATAACGTAGGGTGAGATTACTGATGTTTCCTTTTCAATCTGACAGTATTCCAGCTGGTATTTATCTTTGAAATAGACATGGGCTCAGCAGCACACGAAGTAGGCGTTTCAGGAGAAACTGACTTACAACCTCTTGGATTGATTTCCCTGCCTTGCTAAGAACTCCACATCTAACCTCACTTTTGCATACAATAGTAAATATTTTATTTCAGACAAAATGTGAACCCGTATTACAGAGATTTGCAGAGTATCCCATTCAAAAATATTTCCTTTTTCATACAGGAGTCGAATGTGAAGTAACAATCTGAAGTATATTTTGTGACTCAGTGTTGCTGTGGATGCAGAGAGAACCAATTCTTTAAGTTTTGTCTTCATTACCTTGAAAATTTGCAAGCTGTTTAGTTGAGAGCTTATTGAGTTTGCATGCGAGTTCACGTGGTCATCATTTGTTGGGATTACAAGAATTAAACAGTAAGAACAACGGAAGAGATTAGGCATTTTGGTGGATGGAAATTTTGATCTCGCAATCGTTGTTCAAGACAGTCTTTTTCAGTGGCTGAAGATTGTATTTCTGTAATGTTTGTAGTTCTTTCGGAAACTTACGAATTCTTCCTGTGTGCAGTGAGGTAGAATAAATAAAATGAATTATTGAAAATTCCTAAACCATGAAATATTTCACGATTTCGTATCTCTTAAGTAGGTTTCGGTTTGTCGTGTGGGAAGAAAAAGCATTGTGACTTATTGAAACTTTTTACATATACGAAACAGGCTTTTCATATGCAGTTCCCTACTTGATATTAATAATGCAAATAGTTTCCAGTAAATAAGTACACACATTTCCAACTTATGCGGTAAAATCCTTAATTCCGATTATCGTTTCAGGATATTTTATTGGTAGGCAAAAGTTACTTTTGAAGATCTTTCGTAAATTTTGGAATCCTTGTGATGTGCATGTTCCCAAGTGACGTACTACCCTGAAGTTATTGAATGAATCTGAAGCATTTTCGTTGACATTATCAACTGACAGATGCACTGAATAACTTTTAATTTAACTTGTGTATTCATTGTTTGTATATGGATGAGAAAAAATAATTTTTCACCAGGAACTAACTTAATATTAGTATGTGGAAATTAATTCTTTTAATTAGGAATGAATTGCAATGTCCTTTTTGGTTTTACATTCACTTGAAACTTACTTTTAGTTTCTTGAAGTTAAAAAGAATTATTAAATTCTGTTGTAAGAAACATGCTAGGTTTTATTCTAAGCTATAAAACAGCAATATATAGCAACTATACAATTCTCGTTACAAAGTATTCTATTCACTATGGATAATTTTAAATTAGGTGTATAGAAGACATATGTTGCACCTCTGCAAAAGTGAGAAGAACCTTATTATTGCGGAATTGTTAGTAGTCATTACTGTTTGAAGAATTTCACAATGATTTTCCAGATATACTTTCACTGAGTGAGGATGAAATAATGTATATGCTTTAACATAGAAGATAAAATCAATCCATTGTTGATATGTTCAATACTTGATAAGCTCAGGTGGTTTGGAAATGTTTTAGAACCTTAGCTTCGTCATATTTTTATGTAAATTATTCTAGGGGTTTTGCAGTAATGTAAACAACTCTGAGTAACGACAACTTTGCTTGAAAGCGTCTTAGTTGACAAATATTGAGCATTTTAAGTGAAATTCATATTTCAAATGTATCTAAATTAACATGTGTCTAACTGTATATATCGTTGATCATTTGAAAATATTTACTTAATTACATGTGCAGTAAAAGATAAAAGTACACATAGCAGACAGTCAACGAATCTGTGAATCACTTACCTTCACCTTCAAGAAACATGGATAAAAAATATGATTTCGCATACTTGTTTATTCAAAATAGGGAAGGGTATAGTAATACAACTATTTCCTCAAGAATTTTCGGGATTTTTCGAAGAGTTTTCTTAACCGGATGCTTCAGACAAAATTCTCCATCAATATATTGAAATACTTCGGTGACAATTAACTAACATTTTGAACTATTCACAGTTTCATCCCGTGAAGACTATATCGGCCGGATATTTTTACATAGCAGGTTGTTACCATAAGAAACTTAGCATGTTTGGAGCCTAACTGTCTGATACAGTCCCCACAAACCTTTTTTTCTTACATATATTTTTTGGTAAAAGATAAGAATACAGATCGATGAACGTAAGTGTAAAATTGAAACGAAGGATGTTTGCATAAGAACTCTGAGAGGAAGCGGCCAAAATAGGATACAAACAGGATAATACAAGCTAAAATTGGCTAAAACTAATTTTACCATGATTTGTTTGGAAAATGTTTATGCCTGACCTTTTTCATTCAGTCAGATAGGCTCTCACTGATTTGAATATTCCAGCTTTTATAAAAATAAACATACATATATTGAATTTTCATTTCGTAAAGTGAATTGTTCTCACCGGTTCAAACCAATCTCTTTTCTGCTTTATTTTAATGATCTTAAGGGGCATTGACCGCTTGGTATTAAGTCTTTATAAAGGTCTCTGTTCGCATTTCTGCATCGAACTGACAAGTCAGTAGTATCATTATGTAAGTCAATATGACAGCTGCAGAATCAAATTTATGAATAACTTACTCAAGCCTTCGAAACAATGAATAAAGTATATTGTTTCGTGAACTTAATTAGTAGGATTTGTAATGGTTATGTTTTTGATACTTCTGTATCAAAGTTATGTCTAAGCTTTTTTGTACTCTTGTGTATTAGGAACGATTTCAATAGGAAAGCTGGTTAATTGGTCCACTTCTCGTTCATAGTCATGTACAAGTTTTATTGTTTGACTGAAATTATGGCTCAACAGCTTAAGCACACGATTTGAAACCGTTGACCAAGGGTTCAAATTATTTTTTGACTGCGTCATCCTAGGGAAATATGTAATATCCCCTACTCTCACGAAATATATTTTGCTTGTGAAAATATGTCTTGCGTGACACAATTCTATGAGTTATTTTTACTCACCAGGAGCTTTTACTGTAGTGAATGACATGAAAAATATCATTATTTTAAAAGATCGTCTATTATATTTTGAAATTTAATTCGTGAAATGTTGTTGTGTTTAATCAGTCCCATGTACCAGTCAAGGATGTTTAGTATGTTCAAAAGTTTCATATCATTCACTATTTGCGGACATTTTATTGACTATTAAATCACTCATTTGGACAAATACATAAATTTTTCACAATTGTATGTTACATTCATGTGCGCATCACTGAATCAAATTTTCAATCAAAAGGTTTTGCATTTCGTATGGCTAAATAACGTAATGTAAATTGGACTAACGACCTATGGGTCCTGAATTGACTTATTGTCTCTGGACAGCTACAAGTTAAAATACTAATGCTACGAAATTTCTTTTCTTTTTCACTTATTAACAGTTTACTATACTTACGCTCATAAGAATGCCCCGAATTCTTCGTAGTCTACGGTGACTAAGGCGGTGTTGACATTTGAACAGCGTTGTGAGACAAGGGTTTGGCTTTCAACAAGTTATTCATCGTATTTCATATTCTGTAATTAGCTTTCAGCATTAGCATTTATGATTCACTGAATTAACATGAAATGAAAAAAATGCAAACTTACACATGGCTTCTGTAAATTAGACAGTCGGAGCTCACATTATTCATTTGAAACAGTTGAACAGGAGTGAAAATGGCATTCGGCCTTTTGAGATAGTTGGTGTTATATGGAAGTACGAACTTTGTCGCAGTTGGTTGGGTAAACCTACGTTTATTATCTCACTACTTCCCTCTCTCTCAAAGTTAGTTTGAACAAAAGTTCCTTTTTAGTGTTAAAATAATGTAAGTTGAAGAAATCTATGAAATCGTTATAGGTTATCATTTTTTTGAAAACTCACGCGATATTCCTGTATATAGCATGATTGAACACAGATGTCCCGCATAAAATTTCGCCTTTTTATTGAAATTTCTAAGATCGCTCATCACTCATTACTGTCATGAAGCTCGTAGTAGCATTTGTCGAGCCTTGTAGTTTCGAGCAACAATTTCGACTACTGAACGGCGGTTAATTTGAACCACTGACATCTACATTATCACCTCTGCTCTTTTTTCAGTGAGAAATATGACAGCACTTCTAAGCAGGTCACCACTACGCGCTGCAATTATGTCATGCTGACTTCACCACTGAGTGACGCGAGTTACAATCTTAAAGGGGACGTTAATCCCTTCAAGACTATGGACACTCCATGCTGATGAGTGCGCGGAAGCACTCAATTTAGGTCTGTAGCTAAGTACTGCTTGCCTTCAACCACCTGACATCAATTCATCCTAAACCGCCGAAGTAAGCCACTCAGCTCGGTTACCACATTGTAAACTTGACTGACAGACCCCATAATGCATCAAAGTGAAGCACTGGATGCATGATATAAATTGCTACTTAGCGTCCGAACCAAATGATCTATCCACCAATGAATTGTGTGAAACATAAAATAGCTCTAGATTGCCTCATTCCGTAATATTCATGTGTTTATGCATATTGTAAACGTATGAGTAATCGGATAATAGAAATAATCCCTCTTTGTCGCTTTGTGACAATGATATTACTACTACTGTAAATTTTGTATATCAGTGTGCTGGAAAATTATAATCCGGAGTTGTGAAAAATGCATTTTAACTGACTTAGACGACTCTGTTCAAGTTTCCATCCATAGGAATTTAAACCTTCGATTGCTTTTAATTACTGTGATATGGTATTCATATTGCTTTTCTTGACATTATCTGTTTCTTCTGAAAGAAATTCAGTCTCATAATTACGGCTTATATAAAAAGAGAAGGATATCATTTAATTTTATATAAACAGTATTAATTCAAAGATTTGAAGTCACTAATATCCATAACTCACTTCTGGCATCTTTATGTTGAAGTGGGTTAAAGTAATACGTGTAGTTTAATTATTGTCGTTAGACATGCTACTGTATGTTTTTTATTAACATCCTGTGAAAGATAGAGTGAATCGATTGCTTATAAAATCACTTTAACAAAATCACAAGATATTGAAAACACAAACCATTTTATAATCCGATGCTTTCAGCAAAATAGTGACTTGTTTAGATATGTTGGAGATTTGTAGCTCAGGTGGATGATTTTGATGTGGTTGTGTTCTATGAGCTTGTTAGTTGATTTTCGAAGTTTTCATTGCCCTACTGGGCAATATCTTCAGAGCATGTTTCAATTTAAAGTGAGATTTCAGATTTCTCCACGAGACGACCCTCGACCTAATAATTTGACCTATATAGTTTACCTCACAGTCATTGCAGGGTATTTTGTAAATTATATTATTTTGTCTAATTGGGTCAGATTGTCAGATCATAAGAATTTAGCTAAGGTAAGAATGGATGACCCCGGGAAGATAAGTAATTTAGAAAAAAGCTCAGCGATTGCATAGCATTCACTGACACTTAATAACACATTAGGGTGAGAGAGGGTTAAAATTCTAAGAAGTATTATCGGCAGGTGGAGAGTTGTTGATTACTGAATCCTTGTTCATCAAGTCTACACCAAACACGTTGAATAGGAATGGCTCATCACTTATACCAAAAATATAGAAAATACTACTATCAATCAAATCAAGCGATGAAAAATAATGCAATTATATAAATAAAAATAGAAAGTTGTGTGAATACCTTGATATGATTATGAGCAAAGAAATGTGCTCTAAACGTCGTCATCAGTAAATATTGCTGTATAACACTGTGGGACTTTATCAAAATAAATTTCACCCATAATGGAATTTTACTCTACCACAGTGCACAAGTTCTATTCTTATATAAAGAAAATTCTCTTTCGACGATTTAATTTTCATAGCTGCACAAGCGTATATATAATACATATAAGAATCACAATATACAATAAAAATCAGTTTTCTTGTTTTTGTGCTAAAGTTTGACAGTGGCAAAGCTACCTGTTTGCATTAATTTGTTTATGTTTCACTTTTCGTAACTTTAGAATCCAATAAACTTTATGTGTCGGATTAGCGATTTATGGGTAACTTTAGCAATGTCTTTCTCCTACTTAACCATTGGTGATAAAAATAAGGTAGTGTTTGGCAATGTTCTTTTCTACTTTAGATTGGTGATTTAAATTTTTTGATCTCTCTTTCAGAAATTTGTTTATACAGTCGAAATTTAGCCACCATTTTACAAAATGTCTCCTTAAGATTCACTGAACTAGTTTACAAGAGTACTGTCAAGCAGGATAGCATTCATGGAATTAACATTTTTCTTGAGTGCATAGATAAGTAAATGTTTCAAAAGTGAAAAATTTATGCTATACAACTTAAAATCCAGCAATAACTTTTGGTAACTGCGAAAACATTTTCATTCATAACACATAGTATTAATATACGAGGAAGCGTTTTTACTCAATTATGAGTTAATTTGTATGCTTACCACATTTGACTTAAAAATTTCATTATAACATGTGAAAAGTTTGGATTTCTCACTCTGGAATCAGAAGTCGTAAGGCAAGCACACCCTATTTACGGGATTTATGAGTAAACAGACAAATCATGCCTAAGTTTTCTTTACCACAGCTACTTAAGGAAATCCACCAAAAAGACAACAAAAGTGTGTTGTGTTAATGATACGTCTAAGAAATTTTTAAATTCTTGTGTAAATGGTAACAACTTTTCCAAATTCAATTCTTCATCATTTTGAGCAGTGGATGGATTCTCTTTCTGATGTAAATTTGCTTATATATTTAATTCAAGCTACTTAACACAAGATTTAACCAAGGGCAAAACCAACACCTGATAATTAAAACTGTAATTCTTGTGTCTCTAACAGCACAACAAAGACAGTACTAGTACCACATTTGGTATCAAACCAAGAGCTCTCTGAATTGCTCGTTTGTCTCTAGAATTTCTCTTATTCCACTCTACATCCAAATATGAACTCAAACCTGTCATATCAGATGTGATAGTTCTCAGTGGAAAACTTTATGAATTGAAGTGAAGAATTCCATGTGACTTCGAATAGGAATGTAATATTGCATGATTTGTACATTTTAATGTATAGATGCTAAAAATAAAGGCCAATTCATCATTTTTACATTCACTTACTGTATTTATCATCTTGAGAAAGCCTTTTTATGCTCACTAACTGCTTTATTTCCAAAAGTAACTGAGATTCTCGTTATCCATGATCTTGAAGCTAGTTTTCGATGCTAAGAATATATATTCACTCTTTATCCTGCTATAAACATCATATTTTAGTCATCAGCGTCTCTGCTACCATTACAGTTCTTACGGCTTTCCAGATTTGATCATTTCGCTTCACTTTTTAATGTGTCAATACGAACAGCTACGTTTGTATTAATGGGACTTTTGTCAATTTGCTAGTTTAAGAATTCTACCTATTTTGATCATGTTTACTTCTTGAATGACTCAGGATTTTCTGTCCAAAAAGATTTTTTATTCCTTTACAAATGAAAAACATTTCTTAATTGTTGTCATCATACATCGATTACAGTTAAAAGTTTTAAAAACAAGTCTACTGGAAATTTTCTTCATCGAATTTCTCGTTTTAATGTCCAGCTGATCATAGCTCAATTGTGTAATTATGAAAGATTCCTTTCACCAGGAAACTCTCAGGTATATTCTTCCATAATTAATTTCCAGGTGGCGCAAAGGTACCCGCGGAAATTCGACAAGGGTTTGACATGACTTAAAAGTGTTTAAAAGCAGTTGATTCAAAAGTCATCTGTGATAAACTTACATAAGCCATCTGCAGTTAGGTAAAATTTATTAGAATATATTATTATAAGTAGTAGTACCTTGAGTTCCGAATGGAACATAGAGCATCAACAACACATCTGAACTTAGATTTTTCTTTCCCCTGTCCTCTTAAGCTGGGTCCACGATATGCGATAATCTCTCATCTCTTCCATTCACGATCTCCCCAATGTCACCGTAGCATGACCCTTTCGGCGTTTGTCTTTCAGATTCCAATTGAGCAATGGCCTGTGGAAGGATGTAATTCAATGGCCTTCTCAACGTATGCTCAATCTATCTCCATTTTCTTCCTGATATTTGTTGAGCAATCGGCTCTTGGTTGTCAGAGTTTCTTGTTACTAGTTCTTCCTAGCCAACTGGCCATTTGATCTTGGCTATGGAGGCAGTAAAGGGGGCAGCTGTTGATAAAAGCCTGCAACCTGTTGGAAACCCTTTAGATGACACGCTGACCAAGTTTTAACCCGTAAAGAAGAACTGACTGACTTTACATTTATGGTGAAAATTCGATTCCTGTTCTTCATGCTGGTTTTAGGTTGATGAAGACAAATCTCTCTTTTTCGATTTTTGGCTGGCTTTGATGTCTTCATCCGTTCCACTTGTAGTTGAAACAGGGATTCCTAGGTGAGTGAAAGAAGTTTCCTCTGTCAAATCTCTCTCGTTGAGGGTGATTGGTTCTGGTTGTTTTTGGTTGGTTCACTAGTTACTTGTTTTCATCACCTCTATCTCTATGTTCACTTTTGAGTTCTGGCTTCAGTGCCGGCCTCTTCAGTTAGTTTGTTGGTTCTTTTAGGGCTGGTTGAAATTAAACATATAAATTATCTGCGAAATCCAGATCTTTCAGAGTCTTCTTATCGGTGATCCAGCGTACTCCTGTTTCCTCGTTCCTCACAGTCTGACGCAAAATCCAGTCCATCACAATTAAGAATATCAGTGGTGATAATAGTCAGGTAGCTTGTCTTACTCCTGTATGCACTTAGAACGCCTTGATGAGTTTACCGCTGTGCATCATTTAACACCTGGTATTTTCATATTTATGTTGAAAGACGTCGATAAAGATTTGGGACACTGCAGGCAGTAGCGCTGAAGTGTTTTCAAAATTACTTCTCGGTCAACGATGTCAAAGACCTATTCGAAGTGAATGAACTTGAGGTAGAGATTGGTTTGACTGCCACTCTATGCTTTGTGCTATGGTGATGAGTAGAGTCTCAATTTGTTGTGTACATGATTTACTTTTCCTGAAACCAGCTTGTTCTGGTCGGTGGGGTGGAGTCCTGCATTCAGTACGTCTTTTATTCTTTCCATGATAATGCGAACCAGTGTTTCACTTGGCGTGGATGAGGGCATTATTCCAAGCCAGTTATTGCAGTCGCGTAAGTTGCCCTTCTTTGGTAGCTTGACAAAGTAACCATCCCCTCAATCGGTTAGCACCTTCCTTTCCTCCAAAATCTTTGTGTAAACTCTTTTAAATTATTTCCAACATCAGTGTCATATATGGTTACAACATAAAGCTGAGTAGTTCTGTATTCAGAAGGAATTAATTAAATAATTCATCATCTTCAATATTTGATTCCTCCCGATAGACTTATTTTTAATTCACTTCGGTTTTTGTAATACAGGAGCAGTTATTCACAATGAAAATACTTGTCGCGATTGCTTCTTTCGAATGTCACAAGTTATTGATCGTGGTCATGGACTTCTGCCCTGGCTTTCGCTGATGGCAAAACCTAAATAATAGCTATTTATTTAAGATAGATAAGTGCTGTGATATGTTATTGTGTCAAATTCCATTTTGAAAACGTTTATGTTCATATAAAAATTAAGGAAACCCGTATTAAAAAGGGTTGAGGTTTGCGAATCTGTTGGCTAATCTGTAACTGTTATGTTCGATTATTTTATAAAGCTTTCAAAATTTTTCCGTATGTGTAGGCTGCAAGGATAAATACACAGTTATCAGAAGCAGAGGGATTAGAGTTCAGTAAAGAATCGAGATTTGACGTTTAAATCAATAAAGTCTTCGTCGACATCTGCAAGCCACAGTTAATGTCAGAACTACGAAACTTCAGATACTGTAAAATACCACCAATGTACTGTTGATTGAAGTGATGGTAGCTGATTGAATATGCAGAAATATTGCAATGCATTGATTTATCACTAGAGTGTAAACTGCCCTATAATATTTAGTCCAGATGTGCAATAGATTTCTTCTTCCAATCTCTGATTCAGGGTAACCATGCATTTTAGACAGCCCCTCTAACAGTTCACTTGAAATTGAAATTTGGTGGTTGTAGACACTAAGATAAGTTGGTCATACATGCAGTCAGAAAAATTACTAAGCAGCATCCATATGAAGAAGAATTAGACGAAGGTCTATCTGAGGGATGAAGCTGACAGTTAAACATTATATTGCACAGTGGTTCACCTGTGTTTTACTCTAGTAGAAAATACTAAGAAGACGTCAACTTACCGATGACCTCTGAAAGAAAGTTATTTTTTGAAGATAATACTGTGAACTTTGAAGTTTAGGAACTAGAACAAGCAGTACCTGAAAAATCCAGGATCTAATGAAATCATAAGTTTATTTAGAGCTCGTCAGCTGGATATTTGAAAAAATTCAACAGCTAATTTTGTTTTGCTCAGGAAAAATTTAACAATTGTTAATTAAAAAACCTAAACGATTATTCCATTGCTTCATTTGAAATATGACTAGCAGAAGAAATCAAATTCTTCATGTTAAGCGATGTGTTCAAACTAAACATTTCAGTATTTTGAAAAAATGCAATTTTTACTTACTGTCGGCAACTGATAGATCAAAGAATAGCAAGTTTCGCTACTGTTTCATAATATTTAATTAAATCTCTGACTTATTTATTGAAGTGCATTGAAATAAATTGCACTCCCAGACATCTGTTCGTACGCAATTTATGAAAACAGTGGCATAAACGCATATCATAATAATAATAATCAGCGTTTTTAGTTCCAAAATATTTCATCTTCGTGGATGATTTACATATAAAGTAATTGTTTGAAGTATATGGTGTGGCGTAGTGTTGTCAGAAGAAGAAAGGACCATTTCTGCATGTTTTTCTTCCATTTTCTTCCAGAACTGCATGACATTACTCCGAAAGTTAATTAAATAAGCACGCGAGTTCACGATTAAAACAACAAGAAATGAAGAAGTCGTCTTTGGTCATTTTGATGGACAGGAATTCTAGTAGCTCAGTGATTTAAGCCGGTCACCATAAAAGTTATTCAACAACAAATAAAATATTTTTACTAGAATGGTAATAGAGTCTATACAATAAGAAAAACGATTCTAAACTCACTCTCTTTAACTGGAAGGAAAGAGTTGATAGATGGGGAGAATTATAATGGTTAAATGTTGAATCCTTCGATAAAGAAATGGACAATTTATTCACTATATTTTTGGTTTAACGTGTCATTTGTAACTCCTTTAGATGTAAATGATTTGAAGATGGATGATTGTGAGGGCAGACTGTTTTTAAGTTTAATGAACTGTATGACTGTGTTGATCAGGACATTAGCGAGTGACAACTTGTGATGAAATATGCTATCGTGACTTTTCCTGATGATTTCTCGTCTCCAACATATAATTTCTGATTGTTTTCACTTAAAACGGCATGGGTAGACATATTCCTGTTCTCACAGATTATGAAAAAGAATGACTTTATTAATTGAATTTAGGAAGAACAGTATCTGAAAATGCTGTAGACTATAACAAATGTAATAACAAATTTCAAATTAAATCTAGAAATTCGCTTACCGTATTTATCTAAACGAAAATAACCAAAAAGCAGGAAGGCTAAAGACAGCTGACTGCATAAGGTTTAAACGAAAATTCACAGAATATGATCACGATGTTTCCGTACTCAAAATCATTTGGAACTGCACCAGACGTGAACGATTTGAAAGATAATGACTTTGAATGAGACATATAGGCGTTCTCGTTCTGAATGCAGGTCGCATTCAACCACTAATAAAAGATGTGACTGTTTCAGTTAGCACATGGGTCCAAGGAGCATGATAATATTTTGTTGATAACATTTATATTTCATCGTACAAATGATAGCTTGTGTGTATGTAGAAATGTATAATTTGAAAGCTTTAAGTTCTTTGATTTCTCAAAAGAAACCGTGTTACGTTATAAACTTATTTAAGCGGGATAGTGTATCAAGTTATATTTGACTGCGATTGAATGACTAGACATTTCGGTATAAGAACCTACCACTGGCATCTTTGAAAAGAACCACAGCATAAATGGAACAATTAGCATAAAAGAATGCAAACGCTTGAGTCAAACACACACAGAATTTTACCGCTATATTCTGACAGTACTTGTAGTTCCCAACTGCCCCAGAGGTCAACTAGTCAAGATTACACAATCCTACAAAGGAACACTTGTATGATAAATGCGTTCAGTCACTAGCGAACCGTTTGACTGTATTGATTGATGCAGTGAAGGAAGCAAACAGGTATACTGTTCAACTTCACAACACTGTTGCTGTAAATGTGCTCTAATTTTCTACTTGATATTTAATTTATCATTATGTCTGCAAATATTACTTCAGAATATTTCGGTTATTTATCACCAACACTGGGTTCCCCAGACTACTTTCATTCAATCTCTCACATATCCTGCATTTTCATCAATCAGATTTGGTCATCTTTTGACTTTTCGTATAATGCCAACTTCCTTTTCCCTACCGCCCATTGTACATTGTATTCTGAATTATTAGTCATACTATCTGAAATCTGTTCTGGAGTTTTATCGTTTTTATGAGTTGTTAGTTTAATTAATAAAACTTTTGTAGAGTTTTCAAAATAACTAATTATGAAGAAATTTCCTCCGTCTACTTTTTTGAAACATAGGTATAGACATTTCTTACTCATCACGTTTTGTTAACGGTAATCATTCCCGCTGTAACATAACTTGGATTGTGTGTTTGTACGTAAAAATATACAGGTCGAATGTTTTGTGTTCTCAGAATCCGCAAACGATAAACCGGCTTCTTTTTGGTAAACTTCAAAAAGAACCATATGTTGAACTCTTTTCTACGATAAGAAGACAGATAGAAATATGTACATTAAAAATATGAAATCAACCTACATTCAACAACTGGAAATAAAACATCAGAGGGTGGCAGAGATTAGAATTATTGAATGAGAGTGGTTCGAACAAAACTCAGCACAATGTAATAACCACGTTACAGTGTGAGATTCCTGTAAATACTCTGGAAGTGAATGAGTCAGTAGTGAATGGGCTAGAAAGAGAAGTTCAAGTGTTGTCTTTGGAATACAGATAGCATTCAATTTCTAATGAAAGGTGAAATGGTTTTGGTAGGTGCATTAGAGGAAATCGTATATATGTATTTCTATGTAATCATTTGGTTGTTTTCAAGTTAAGTTTCATGCGTGGAAGTATTTACGTTCGCCAAGTTTGTAAAATTGGGAGCAAGAAACTAAAAAGCTTATGAAAATGATTAAATACGCAAATATTAGTAGATCGATATTTAAACTTCAGCTCACTTGTGTTGCCTAGAAGAAAATTAAAAAATGAGTGGTAAACAATAACACGGCTTTAAGTGTCCTGATCTCCGCTTGCAGGAGTGATTTTTACGAAAGGTAATAAACTTGTAAGACAAGTCTGATGTCCTATGAATACAACATGTAATAGCTTTTTTTTATGAACCTTGAAATTATATAAGTTGACACATTCAAGCAAACCGGAATTATGAACGCAGTTAAACAGAATCACTGAAATGAAGTAATGCAATATTGTCCAGCTGACTTCATCGTATTTGTTTTGTTCGTTTATTTACTTACAGCGGCAGTATAGCATATTGTTAGTTTAAAACGTAATGGAAATATGTATCTGGGATGTGTAACTGAGTAGACATTTTAAATTCAAAATCGAAATTCAACTTACCTGCATCTGAGCAAAGACGTAGAAGAGTAGAATAGTATGCTGTAGTGGAACTAAAGTGTTTAAGCAAATATACTGGGAATAAGATCATTATATTTTAGCGCCATCGTATTCACAGTCGCCTGAGAAATAAATGAGACGAATATGAATGAACTTGAAAAAGTTACATTAGGCATCTTTGTACACTGGCTTTACCAATAAAAAGATTTATTTTTATTGAATTCAGGACGAATTGTTTTCTGGAAACCTTTTGATGATGAATAAACCTGTTAACATTTTTTTAATATTAAGATCCTGAAAGCCGGCTTACCTGATCCAGCTGAAGGATAATTATCAAAATTGGAAAGAATCGGGGTAAGTGAGTGGTGAAAATGTAGACAAATATTCACAGAATAGGATTATTCATGTTTTATCCCCAATGTTATTGACTACTGCTCCAAGAATAAATAAGACGAAAATGAATGAAACTGAAATATAAGTCTAGGCATTTTCTTTTGTATATATATTGCAAAGTGCAAATGTGTTGATCAGTGGATTATTGTGAACTGGTTATATAATGCATCATCATATCATTCAGTTAGTTGCATTCATCTACTTTTATTATGCAGACATATAAATAAGTCAAAGTGTTTAATATCGAAACATATTTAATCTGTCATGCACAAAACTGGATTTTAGAAGGTAAACATTTCTCCTACTGAATTAAAATGATTTTCGCTGATTTAATTTTCTTTGCATGATAGTGTTAGGAGGATTATATGTCTCAGCTTCTGTATTGTGCGAAGCCTTTGTCATAATTTTCATATCATTCATTAATTTTATCGTAGTGAATAATGTTGGCTTTGTTTGCATTATTTAATTACTTTTTGCTGTTTACATTACAGCTTATTCTATCCGAACGGTTTGTTCAAAAGTGCTATGTCACTTCTACTGACTTATGTTTGAGTTTTTTCGTTGCTTTTCTTGGCATCAGATGTTATGTACAATATATTCAATGGGAAATTGTTGTGTTTCTTATTCTTCTAAAATTGTATACCAAACTTGAAAGGGTTTTAAGCAACAGCCTAATAATTTGTCACTTTTACTGCCTGTATTGACACATTGGATAACATATAGCTGCCTCTTAACTTCATAGTAGATTTTAAGCATATGCCAACCTGCTGTGATCAACAAAATGATGGATTTAAACCTAATAGTAATTTTGATTTTTTATTCCAACACCTTTCATGGAGTGGGTGAGTGAGAGAAATAATAATATAGTTGTGTTCTGACTTTAACTTAGGTAAATGTTAACTCGTATTCTTCTTCTGGCGAGGGACGTGAGTTTCTAGAGACTTTGTCGCCAAATGAATAAAAAATGGTCTCTTTTATTCGGATGTTTCTTAGGCGGCTTATGATACAGCCAACAAACAACGATCGTCAGCCACACAGACATTTGGCAGAAAGGATGCATTATCGACCAAACATTTAGGTAATGTAAAGGGATTTGTAGGTAAGAAACACTAGGAGTTCATGTCAACTCTCACGAAATGACAGTAGTTAGAATAAAGGCACAGTTAATATTTGTTTTGTTCCAGTTGAAAGTGAGTATTGTAGAAGTACATATTTGATGATTCTGTTGGGTTTGTAATGTATAATATGCAGATCTTGAAATCACAAACTATTCATTTCAAACAACATATCTTTATGATAGCTGGTTTACCCTGTATACACATACCAATCGTTCATGCAGTCATGTGTGGGCTTTTGTCGATGGCAGGATCAAAGAAAAATTACAGTGTAGATATCCTTAATTTCGGCACCATGTGACTTCTTAGCCTAATTCCTGAAAAATATGATTGTTCTTAATTTAGGTGATCTCATGTTTAAGGTCAGCGCTCATATGAAACTGTTCTATTGGCTGAGACCTTGGTGTCGCATACATTGTTCTTCAGCTTAAAACTATGCTAGTGAAAATACGCAGTCAGATAAGTCACAAAGGTGCATCCACAAGAGAAGTTCGTAGGCAGCTGAAAGAATGAGTTATTGCTTCTTAAACCTATAGACATCAAAGGGAAAAAATACGAAATTAACGTGATGATAATAACGATTGAAAACAAGAGGAAAGGACATCACTCACAATTTTTGTCTGAAATAGTGTCATAAATGATTATGAAATAAACCATTCACAGAGGGCTCTATCAGAAAAAAGAAACTGAGCATAAGGTATTATTGTGTTCAGAAAATTGACACGAATATTCATGATTGCTATTCCTTAATATAATAAACTATGATGAACAAAACGCATTCAGTGTTATTCAAACATCTGGTTGCAAAGTACCTTGTTCACCAGTTAATTATGTCGTCAGTCTCTTTATATTGCGACAGCAGAACTGAAAAGTGTGCGGTAGTGGAATTACTCGTGGCCAACTTGATGTAGAGATACAGCCAAAAACGTCTACATTATGTTATACGCACATGATGCACATATCATCCATATTGGGCTGATTTGTCTTCCATTTGTGCTTCTCTGTCTTCCTTTCATTTCTCCATATCTTTTCACATGCATCGTTCATTATCTCTTTACCAATACATCCATGTCTAGGCCACTCTATGTACTTGCTTATGACATACATTTTCATGTATGTATCAACGTTCTACTTATGAGTCTTATAAGTAACACATGCTACAGTACTACTTTATAGTTACCTGCAATGCATTCAACCCATGTGTCAAATTGGACAGTTTCTCACTGCATGTTTCGCCGAAAACCGACTGCACTTCGAAAAAATATCGTAAACCACTGGGCACTCTACAGCTATTTCGTTCAAGTTTGGGACTTCTCTCAAGGTAGGACGCAGGATTTTCAGATGACTGAGTTTGAATCCGAGTAGCCGAATCAGTGACCAGGTCTCATAACCTGTAGGTCTTGATATTGTGGTGTCGAGGATGAGGAATGCTGAAGAGTCCCAAAGTAGAACGAAATGATTCACTTTAAAGGACTTTGAACAATTCTTATATCAGTAAATGACTTTCAATTAGAGGAACTTATCTAACCCATATTATATATTATATTTACGGTTACTGGTGATATTTTTCCCGCAGGCTCTTTATACGGGCGTTTCGTTTTAATTAGCACTGATATCAAGACGCGCATTTCTTCCATTTCGAGGAAGTGGAAAAATCTGGCCAACAAACATTATACAGGATGGAATGCATTGCTTGCATTCCAATGCAAGCCGTTATCAAACAAGTAATTTCCAATTTTTTGTTATACGTTCACGAACATATACATTATGTCACAATTAAACTGATGTACCCTATTGCATGAATGCAGTGGGGTTTAGAAGTGTAGTGGAAAGAAATTGAACAACGGTCAACATGCATGGTTGACGAGCATTCTACCGTTGCACCACTGACACGCATGTTGTTGTAGAAATGCAATATTCTCTGGACCTTTCATTCAGCAGTAATCAATAAACGTGACTTCAAACAATTATTAACTCACCCTTTAGTACTTCAATATCAAATAGGAATAAGAAAAAAGATAAACTGTTACATTTCTCATCGATTTCAATGACTATTGGTCTAATGGAGTATAATTTACATCTGTAAATGTTAATGATTTAAAATTCAAAGACTCACAGTCCACTACGAAATATTTGTATGGATATAATTAGTGATGCTCCCTCCCAATTCTTACATGGGTTAAGCTTTTTGCGATAACATCATTCCAATGTTATTAATGTCATCTGATTTTTCTAAACGTCATGCTAGACTCTGTGCTCAAGCAAATAAGGTCCTGGGTGACATTTATTCCATATCTAGAATAAGTGAATACTATAAATGGTTTCGTGTTATCTTTCCACACTTCTGGAAATTTGTTTCCATACTTTTGCCCTGAAAATTCATCTTAATTATGTATCATTTGTGTTTATTATGTTTGATAAAGCATACAATTCATCGAATATTTTGTCATGAACCATGATTTGTGGAATGATGGAGGATAGAATTTGCTTTCTGTCTGTGTCGACTTCATGAGTGACAGCACAGTTGTTATTTAATTCCTACACAAAATACATGAAAACTACTATCATCTGTATTTATTCAGGTTTAAGGCATCATCACAGAGTTGAAGAAGGAAAGAAAAATCCGACTTCAGTTTTCAAGGCGGAAAAGTCATAATTAGCAGTAGTGAATAATAAATTTGGGTAGCGTATAAGATTTTCACCACACGTTAAATATAACGCCATCCTAAATACACATAACCACGTGTATGCAGCTTACTACTATAAATTGAGTACACTTAGCTTAGGAAAATACTTACCTAATTTGACTGCAGTTTAATAGAGTGAAATAACATCAGATTGGCACCCAGACTAAGATACATTTGCTGTCTTCTATTATCAACATAATAATCTCAAAATGTATCCTTGAGAAATCTTTTGTATTTGGATGAGGATTACGTTCTCAAAATCACGATTTATTTCACTGTAATTAATTTTACCAATGAGCATTGAAATTTGTTAACTGGATATCTTTAAAACATCCTAGGATAAAGACGGTCAGTAAACGAATCGAAAATCTTGTGAATGTTATAGCGTAGAGATCATGAGTCAAATAGAACCAGTACTTTTGGCTATTTTATAAATTTAAAATGGATTTGCAGTCACAAGAACATTTTCCTTTCCTTGTTTATATGTAAACATAATGTAAATCTGTTCAGGAGTTTAATTCATATAAGACGTTTCACTGATGCTGCACAAGTTGGTTGCTGCAAACTGGATATATCTTCACTCTCTTGTCAAGTTAACCCAAGATAGTTTTGGTATTTTCGAAATTCTTGTACTATATATTCACACTCATAGTAACTTACACATAAAGTCTATTTACAAATATTTTAAAAATGTACATGATTATGTGATGTAAACTTTAGTTTTGATTGAATGTTTACAGGAATAACTATTGAGATATTTGCGTGCTCACTAATTAATACCATGTAAACATATTAATTGAGAAATTTAATTAATCAGTGTTGCAAGCCACTGATAGACTTCAAAAGACCGAATAATGAAATGTGTTACTATCTTGAATCAATTATCAGTAAGTTCATCAGATTACCCTAAAAGTTCAGCTGTCAAAAAATATTAGATGCAGCGAGTACAGCGTACATGAAAAAACATGTTTATTCAATGTACACAGAATATGATATTTCACATAAATTTAGATTCATGTGTTTCAAAAGTAAAACACATTAGTTGATTAAATATTTAAAATATAGAAAAATAGAAGTCGAATGTGTTTTCGTTGTGACACAGTTGTACCGTGAAATAGTTTATGTATCTTTAAATGAAAACCGGCTTTGAAAGATACTCACTTTTACGACCTTTACGGTGTTTGAGAAGAGAAATATATGTGTAATCAATCACTACACTTCCGATTAATCTAAGTTTAGATAGACAGAAGTGACAAAATGCAAACTGGATGAGTGAGACCTACTACAGTCTGAATGCATGTCAATCAATTTTGATAGGTCAAATCTGGTGAAATAAACTGCAATGGAGATTCGAATAGGAAGGAATATTTGATTTGAAATAAGAACTGTGTGGCTTTCAGTTACCTTTGAAATTGCAGTTGCATCAAAACTTCTCGGTGATATGTCATCAATCGGTGTTTTCTGTGTAGGTTCTGGGCTAAACGGTAGGTGTTATTCTAGATCAAATGTCATGCCACCAAGGTTTCACCGATACGATGCTTATCAGTCAGAACACAGTTTTTATACGCTTGTGTTGTAAGTAATTGTTCATGAAAATAACTACACAGACTGCAGTACCTATCAGTCAAGAACTCTCCTTTCCTAGAATAATAAATATGCGTTTTCATTCTGTCATCTCCATGTTTTCAATGTGCAAATAGTATTTCAGTAGTCAGTCATGCAGTAACATGCTATGAAGTAGTTGCGGTGAATACCTGTGCACTTGCTAGTTATCTTTCACTTAATTCGAATGAACCTAAATCATTAAATAATTGGTGACTACGAGTTGACGTTTTTAGCCAAACATGTGCATCATATTACCTCACTCAACAATGAAACTTGAAGTAAATTTTATTGCTTCTTTTTAAAATGATGAATTATGAAGCTCAACAGTCGCAACTAATCTTTAGTCAAATGACATCATTGGTCGGTTTTATTACATGAAATACTCGGTATTGACTTACATTCTGCCCGTCGCTCTGTTCGTTGGAAGAAGCAGATAAGAAATATTAGAATAAGATGAAGCAATTAATGAGTATTAGAGGGAAGATCAAAGTTTAAGAAAACTGTTAGTATCTTTGACTCATGAAAATGTTTTCTACATAGTTGGTATGACAGGAAAGGCTTCAGGCACAAAAGTTACCATTTTTTAGAAATTAACGGTTTGATTCTTCCGTTATTTCATTTCTTCCGGGTAAGGATGACGCAAACATTCTAGTTTCTCCTGTATAACGACTTCTGTGTAATTTAACCGACCATCTGCCTACATGATCGATGAGCTTTTAATAGATTTAAACCAAAAGAGGAACTGAATGCTGACAGTAAATCATTTCGTGAAATTGATGTATGTGGCTTATCTTTTCAGATCTATGTTTCTTGCTCATGAGCTTATTATTAGTAGCCTGGCATTTTAATTTAGAGCATCTTGAATAATGAGTTTAGCAGAGCCACAGATACTTATGAGAAACAAATCGTAGGTCAAAAATGATCCTTGCTTAGCTAAAGGTCAGACGTGTTGAGGAACCACGTTTGACCACATCTGACAGTCAGGGAACCAATATACTAAAACTGGAATTCGGAAGGAACTAAACAGACATGTAATGTGTGTGACCAGTTTTGTTTATATGACTGATCTGATTTTGAAAGTGGTGACAGAAAGTGTCTGCTGAAATGAAAAGAAGGCTTTCAAAAACTGGAAATTTACTAGAAAATATTTTGCGTGTGGTTGAAGCAAGAATAAAGAGCATTGCTTTTGAATAGAGTCAAAAATCTTCATTCGAAAATTACAACTACAGCCATGTGTACCATCTTTTGGTGAGCATAAAATTTAGATTTTTGGCTTTATTGCAAATGCATAAGCTTTTATGTAAATATGCCTTCTAGCTTATTCAGATTTTATTCATCAAATTTGTGCAGTATCTAGCTTGAGCCCTAGTGAAAACAGTTTACCGAAATCAAACAGTAACCAATGGTTATTTGTTGATGCCATGACATATTGTTAAACAAATAAAAGATATGACATCAGAATTTCTTTAATCAAAGTAACGCCTCAAATGCATCAGGACCGATGGATTTTTAATAACAGACATATGGAAAGTTTCCCTTTTATTAAGATCAGATTATTAGAAACGATCGAAAAACGATCGCAATATAACTATTTGAAATACCGCATGGTCAATGTATCATTATTAGGTGGTTATAAACAACTTTGTTCTCCACTATTTTATTACGGGAATACGCTACAGGTAGTTGTTTGAATTCTCATCCCAATATGATTTGTATTACGAGCGGTTTGTTTTCACTAAATACATGTTTGTTGTAAAACTTTCTTGAATCTGTACATTGAGGTTGTAATTAATTGCGTAATTTCTTAATGTTTGTTCACTGTGATAAAACTGATAATCAAAATGAGGGATTCTTTGTGTTTCAAATTTTCAAGATGTAAAATTTTCTTTCAGTAATGTAATCCAAGAATAAACTGTAATGTTCACAGTTCGAAGAGATACAAATTTTATTTAGAATTGTTCAATTTTGAGCTGATATACTCAGTTTGATCTTCCAGAATGTTCATACTAGTGGATTCATTGAACAAATTTCATTTAAATCTACTTACCACTGTCGTCTGTTGAATTAAAGGAGTTTATGTTTAATTTACTCAGACAATTGAACGTCGGGATGTCGTAATGACCCCTAAACTAATGTCTATCGTGTAGCTTTCTCTACTAAACTCAGCACGACTTATGATAGTGTTCATCGCTGAAAAATTGGAGTTACAACTTACCGATGTTGCCTTTAGGTCAGATGAACATATACAAGAGTTGTAAGGTAGTGTCACTGCTGAATCAATCGAAAACCAAAGGAGGCTGCAATATTAAATAAGTGATTTGACTTGCACCTCTTCAAAGTCTTTACACGGAAGGTAATCTGTGTCTGTTATTTTCTCCTAGGTCAAAAGCCATTTCTATAGTCTGCATGAAATGCAATAATATTATTACAGTCAAACAGCTGGCGGCCTGCTTCAGTCACTGGGTCACTTAACACTCTAAGAAAACTTAATTCATCAAAGGTTTGTCTCTGAAGAACAATTTGTACTGACGTGCATATTGAATGGCATTTAATATACGACAGGGGTAGTCGCACGTTTCCGATCGAATGATATTTAGTCGAACAGTATGCTGTAAATTATTATTTTACTTCAGAATTGTGTAAAAGGAGTGGGTAGAACAGGCTGAAAAATCAACAATGCCAGTAAGTATTCACAATAAGGTCATCTCTGCTACTATTATTGTTGTCTCTATGGACAAACCGAAGAGAAACAAAGTGCACAATAATGTCACACTTCCAAGTTTAATGAGCACACTTATACCTGATAGATACATTCTGGATACATTTGAGAATCCTGTCTGTTCGAAAACGGTATTATTTTCTGGGTCTACAATTTATTCAGAACACTTCAAAATCAAGAAATTAAAATTTATACCACCAGAACTGTAATTCATGTTCTACTAAAGGCTTAACAAATGATTAGCAACAATGTGTGGCTTATAATCAGTGGAGTACTTAACATCTCAGCGAACAAGTGAAAAGGTTTTCCCTGGGCATTGTCAGTAACATAAAAATAAATTTAAGCAAGTGAGAGCTCGTTGTCATGTTCATTCGGCTGTACTTTCTGACATGAATTTTAACATATTTGTTAAATTAGACTAATAGGAAAATCAGAGTGAAAATAGTTCTAGCTAAAAAGGCATTAATACTTAAAGAACACTTTCCTGCATAGGATCAACTTACATTCAGAGTCTGTATTAATTAAGTGGAAAATTCGGATGGTATCGTTTAAATTAGATATAATTATGAACAGTCTTTGAATTTTATTATTTCTTTAATCATTCCAATTTACCACTTGAAACTATCAGACGTCAAAGCGAAGCTTGTTAACGTGTTAAAACTGAATGATCTGTTTCTGAATGAGATATTATCTCCAGGAAATTGGATTTCTCAAATAATAATAAGCAACTTTATCATTTTGATTTCTCCAGAGACATTCTATATGGCATATATTTCTGAAAATGTTTTTCTACAATATAGTGTACCGTGAGTGTACAGTGTTTGCCAGCATAATTCAACAAACGAATTCATTTGCCATCCTGGTGACAAATGAGTTCGTCTGAATTAATATCAGTAAAAAGTTTGAGCATTGTGGATTAGATCAAATAAAGTATAATTATATTTTAATAGTTTACACACAATGATAAGTTTCGTCTGAACATCAGTGTACTGAACAGAATTACAGGTATTAGCTCAAAAGCCTACACAGGTGTATTTTGTGTGAAAAAGAGAACTTTATTTTCTTTCGTGAGAATTTACTAATAATTAGTACAAATTTACACTTTATGAAATAAATGCTGTTGAGTTCTGATTGTGTTTTTCTTAGTTCGTGTTGAAGACTTTATCTCAATCAACCTGTGTTACTTGGATTAAACTTACCCAGATAATCTGAATATGTGTAATAAAATAATTCACGGTTTTCATGTTGATTAGAGTTATCTACATGAATATAATTCCCCTGAGAAATGTAGATTTGAATGCTCTGCATGCATTCAAAACAAATTTACGAAAGCAGCTTCAAAACTCTTTGGAAGCTTAAGTGTCAGAGTAGCAGTGCTTATCAATGGGATACAAAACGTTGTGCAAAGTTCAAATATTTTGAAGAATGAATCAACTTACGCTGAGTCTCTGTCAGGGGGATACCGAAATGCCGAAGTTGTAACACGTCATAGTTCTGATTCCATACACTAGAAATGTGTTGGTTTAAGGGTAAACCATGGAGTAATATAATTATTTATACCGTAGTGACTGGATGAAAGTATAATACATGAAATATTATAACAGTTTCTTCACTGAAAAATTATTTTCCTTCCAAATTTATTGTCTTTTTAAAAAAACTTTATGATGACTAATTGTAAAATACCATGTTTGTTGCTTACCATCGACAACTGAAATGTGTAAAGATGTAATAATATTACTGTTAAAACAAGAATTTGAAAACACGAATAAGTAGTTGATTTTGGTTAATTCAAGTAACGACTTCTTCTACTATGTCAATAGACAACTTACGACGGTCAACTAAACATAGAGGAAAATATGTTGAATAAATATCACATATTTAAAAGCATTTCAATAGAAATATGTTTACAAGTATCATATTTCAACATCACCCAGTAATAATAACTATATTAATGTCATGATGGCGTTCAGACTTTTAAACTATACTTTGTCAATTGTATTCTGTGTTTATCTTGCGCATTTTAGAGAGTGGTTGCTTTTGATTAACTCACTGAATGAAAATGACGTATTTTTTAGTTAGTGTTAAAAATGGTAGAACTGGTTTCACACAAATCTTCACTGATGTCCACGCATCAAAAATAGACTGGCTGAACAACACAAGAATAAACGGACGTTTTTGTCTAGAGTTTTCAGTCACTGAACATGTAAAATTAGGTAATGATTTCAAAAATATAAAGCCAATGTTTTAGTTGGTAAAGTGCAATTGAGAAAAAAATTCCACTTTAAAAAGCTGGAAAGAAAAAGGTATACTGGCGTGTTTTACCAGGTTAGTGTTTCTGAAGTGAAAAATTATCGCAAATATGTGGGATTGAAAAACATTTGAAAGCATAAAACATTCATTTGAACTTACCTCCTCTTTCATCTGGAGTAGTAGAATTTGACAATCTTCATTTATTTACTGTAGTAGACATTACATAATTACAAATGAAAAGTTAGCTGTCTACTAGGTTTATATGGGAAAAGGACACAAATTCAGTCATCTGTAATGCTTTTGGGTAACGAAATAAATTTACTACATCATACGTGTTGAGAAGATTTGAGCTTCCCTCTGATCACGTCTTTGATAATAAACAGTTTGCATATTTTTGTTGTGTGGTTGACGTTTAATCGTAAAATGAGCTCGCTTTACATAATAATACGTGCAGGAATTAGTTAGGATTGCATCAGTGGAGGTAGAGCTATATAATCAGCAAATTCAATCGTCAACGCTGTGCACAGACTGAGCCCAGCTGAACGCCTAATTATGTTACGTTGTTTATATTGTCGACATTATAAATGACCGATATCTCAAAAAATCTAGTAAGAATCATCATGAATATTCATTTCCTAATGTGTATTTTGAAAAGCCACTAAATTAAAACTTGCGTTTTTCTTTGTGCGAGTTATTCGAATTTGTCGAAACTCTTTCTGTATTCACCAGGTATCAATGAAGCTAAAATTCTGACAAAACGCATATTATTCACTGGAGATATCCACTGAAGGCCTGTTATCTAGGTCAGCACCAAGTATCAGTCTAAACTTTTAACGTGAATTATTTTATTGATAGTGATGCCAAAACGTAACTCAATCGCCTTTGATCAAGAAATATTCATAGATAGTGGAACACTTTATCACAGCAAGCATTATGATCCAACTTGTAAGCAAAATGTCGTTCATAATAATGCATGAATAAAGACAATCATTGCATATATAGATGCGCAATAATGATGAAAATGGTAATCACCTTTAACTTTTTCCCTCAACACTACGAAAAGAGTGATGAAAAATAGGAGTAAAAATTTGCTTTCTCGAATATTTTAAGATTAATTCGAAGTTGTACATTAGAAAATGAAGGACTTTACGAAATACATTCAGAATGACTAGCTTAATCTATTTTCGCAGTGTTTTGTAGTTGTGATGACAAAATTTCCTATCTGCATTGTTACAACAGTGTACGTAACTACCTTTTAGTCAACCACACCTCGTTACAAAATTAACAGAGGTGCATTCGTCTTCAAAGCATTTTCGTTTTAATATTATTAACACTTTCAATCCATTATAATTCTTCAGGGATTATTTATTTCATTAGACATAATGCGGTTCCACGTATAAACAATTTAACTACGTTAGTCTTTTGAATTATAAGCTATCCGGAACGAACTTAACCTGTTTTCGTTTGAAAGCATTGGTTGGATATATCTGGTTTTGTTACTATTTGTGTGCATTTGGTTTCGTAAAAACCTGAAGTAAATACGAATGCATACCCTGATACTATATCGTCACCAGTTTCGAAGATTGTTAAAAATATGTACCAGTCCATGATCAGTCTAAATACATTCCCAATCGCCATCAAAACTTTCCATAATGACTGAATTGGTCAGTGCTGACTGGGTTATTTTTTATAGATAAATTTTGAAATTTTAGGAAACCGACTGATCACTCAAAAAACACTTACATATATATATATATACATATACATGTATGTAGATTCTATATAATTAGGGATATTCCTAACAGTTTTGAAACTTACCCTTAAGTGCACGTCGCACATCTGGAGGTTTTTCAAGTAAATAATGTATTAAAATTTGTCTTTTAGAGTATCAGTAGCCAGTCAGATCCTTTTCTCTCTAGATCAAAGCAAACATAAGGAGGTAAGATATCCCTACAATGTTTGAGGCTATCAAGGCTGCTCACACTGCACAGCAAGTGAGAATATATGCTACAGAACTGTTAACAATTAATGATAGCAGGTGGAATAGAAACAGAAGAAGAGTCAGTAGCCTACTACATTCATCTAGAAGAGAACCACCAGCACACTGGGAGTAAGGCCATGTTGATGTCAACAACAGCATCGAAGGATAGAATGAGGTATGAATCTATTTTTGCAGGGTAATGACTGAAAGATTCAATTCACCGTTACATACCTAAAACAATGTATGCAACGAGAAAGTGCAGGGCTTTTACACGAGACTGAAACAAGGATTGAACAGGGCTCCAAGAGCCGACATCTATTGGGAATATAAAGAGGAGTCATTATAAGTCAAGAGGCGCAGGGTTAAGGACTCTTGAATTGACCGCCGTAAGTCATGTGCCCAGAAATATCACCAGCTAACAAAAGCGTATTGTAATAACCGAAGACAAGGGTCAGGCAACAGATCTTTTTTTAAGGAAAATCAACACATATTTATAGATTTTAATGTTCATTGTTGTAGATTATTATAGGTTATTGTTAGTAGAAAATAGAGTCTTCTGATTGGTTGTTTCTCACAGAAAGTTAACCTTGCATCTCTTTGTGGCTGTGTCAGATCATCTATATACTACGCAAAGCCCTTGTTCTCATTTTCTCACCACCAATATTGGGGACATAAACACTGACGTCAGTTACTGTCTACCAACTTTGGCTAGCAGCCAGCTCTCACCACACTATTAGTAAACACTAAACTTCGGAAGGAGACAAAAATTATGATGTGCATAAAGTTCTTAGAAGCATTTGAAGAAGCCGCACCGTATGGAATTACCACAGGAGGACTGAAAAACGACCTTAAGACCTCATTGGGCATGTTCACACGAATACAGTATAGGATGTTGAAGAGAGGAAAAGTTTTTGTAGATTACAGGGGAAACTACTTTGTTATGGTCCTAAAGTAAGGTGGCTTAAGATTATGCAAGAAGTCCACTCAATACAAAATCTCGAATTGCGTCATCCTGAAAATACTGAAATATATCCAGGGTGCGAGACATCGAACAACCTGGAATAAGGAGAAAGCAACTCAAACAAAAACTATAATACGACAGTAGGCATTGTCAGTCAGCTGTTTTCTTCAACTTCATCGCCTCAGTAAAGGCTTTCGACTCCAGAGACTGTGAAGTAATTTGTAAACTCGTTCAACACTACTAAGTGTCGTGAACATAAATAACCATAATGAGCACTTAAATGATGATATCACATGTCTCGTAATTATTAACAAGAAACTCCTCAAATGGAAAGAGGAGTAAGACAAGGCTGTCTACTCTCATGGATGATTTTCTTGAGTGGGGAAACTGATAATCTCACAGACCTTGGAGAGTGAGAAGCTGTGCATATCATGTACTCCATAAAGATCCAAGCAGATCTGAATTGTATGGATAGATTCGCAGAATCTCTATGGTTTGAAAGCGAAACCAACGAGTTTTCAAAGTAGGGAACATCGACAGTAATTCTGACGAACATAAAGAAGGTAGAAGTTAGGAAGATAACCAGCAAACATCATCCAGTACAAACCAACGTCAATCGGAATAATCTGAGAGCATTAGTCACTATCACTTGCGTGCTCTAGACAACATCATCTCCACCACTGGCAACGCGAATTAAAATGCCAAAGCCAGACAGCATCATAAGAGCGGCCCAAACCTTAAATACCCAGAATGCATTGAGGGAGTTTAATGCATTCAGCATAGGGAACAATATCCTAGATTTCAATGCTAATATCATTTCAGTTGATAGTTCAGAGACTTGATGAGTTGTTTTATTTGGCAGCAGTATAAATAATCTGCATTAACGGTTTTATATTAATTTGACCTATTTTTTTCTCCACATGTGTGCTTATCTTATTTATCGTCTTTCAACTGCACGATTTCATATGTTTTCCCGGAAAACTATCATTTTAAATAAAATGGATTAAAAGCAACTGCCCATACAATCTGTCAGTAAAGTATACTTACTATCTGCGTAGGCTTGATCTGATATATTGAAAACAAATTACTGATTAACATGTAAGTTCAAGTGAGAATTTCTTAACTGTGTTTCGTTAATTGCACATCCCTGTTGTGATCTCCATAACAATAGCTTTATGTTGGAAAACACTTAATCGACAAATAATTTTATGAGATGAATGTTAAATGAACTGATCATTCGAATACACTCGGGATCATACAGTTCACTGTCTTTTTTCAGTTGCTGATTGTTTCGCAAGGAATTTCAGCATATTGAATGTTTTTATGTGTTATGAGAAATGCTTCGATTTTATGAAAAAGCATGAGCATTGGTGAATAGTTGAGTCAGACTATAAGAACGATTGCAGTTAATTAATCATGGCTAAAGAACTGCATTTAGCACTAATGATTACAAAAAGAGTAGTACGAAGTACAAGTGTGCATTTGAATGACCATTGCCAACTTCCGTGATAATTTTTGGTGACTATGCACCAAACTTGAAAGTTGATTAAATAATATGACTTGAGGTCATACTTTGATCCATAAGTGGGTTGAAGTCTAGGCAGCCCAACGTTCAAACAGGTCAACTTATATATATCATTAGTGCTTTGTTTTAAAAACCCACACATTAATCCTATTTATCAAAGAGTTGTCTGACTTTTAGTCCCAGAAAGATCATTTGATATAAAGTTAAAATGGTGTGGTAAATTATTCGTAAAATCAGAAAAGTTCGTGTAAAGGTTTGTCAATACATCTATTTATCACTGTTTATGGATGCGTCATGAGTTACGTTAAATAAAACTCTGCTGTCTGGCAACAAGAAAACGTACCACTTAATTCAGTCTATCAACCACATACTCCTCTCAAGGACTTATCAACAAATTTAAAACTGTATGGAGGATTTCATCATGAGCTGACATCAGTTAGAGAAATTTAAAACTACACTTAGCCGACATTTATAGTGAGAGATATGATTGTAAAATAACTCAATGTCACTGCCATAATGAACAGAATATGAAAGAATGGTTAAAACAACTTTTAAAAAACATACCGGTTCCATAACCTATATTTTCATAAAGTCAAAATTCATAAAATTCATTTTTCAGGCTTAAAATATAGAAAGTGACATACTGTATGCAAACTACCCTTGCGATGCCCCACGTTAATACTTTTTATTCATGCTTTCTACTTCGAATGGTTTTCCAAAGAGTCGCACCCAACTCTCATAGGTGTTTTTCAGAGATCGAAACACATATTGAATGTCATGCTACTATGCAATATGTGAATATATGCATTTTGTAGTTTGGAGAGATTTAGGAAGGCACATTTCCGAGTTAACAGCAGTATCATACGTCGGGGAAATTCAGCAGTCTGAAAAGCGAACTGTGACTTGTACGACTGTTATATTGGAGTGAAAATGTTCTAAATTATTGAGAATATTTAGTAGTTGTTGGTTTTCGGTCAACAGATTGGTCCATATTTCACATTATAGGACCATATTTTTGAGGAATAGTAAGTGTGACAATTTCCTAGAAAATCAGTACTCTAAGGATTACGTTTTAATGTAGCTACATAGACTGGCCTATACTTTTTCCATCAGATGTGAGGAATAATGATGACTTACGGCTTCCGGTACCTGTGTAAATATTCAGAAAAATACTATGCTTTTACCAACTGTAACATAATGAAAAGCTTTATAAAGACCTTAGCCCGCTGATAATCTATAAGCGTCGAAATCGGAAACTGCGAACGAAGCTAGTGAATACCATCAAAGTACTTAAATCAATATGACCTGTTGCCCAAGATGTGTCTCTCGTGGCCCAAGTTTCCTAGTGGATAGCACTTTAGCGCTTGAGTCTTTGAGCACTGCGTTCGAGCCGTGGTGGGAACATCATCACTCACTGAGAAATGCAAGTATATCCAGATGACAAGTCCCAAATAGGACGAAATGCGCATCATGGATTCCACTGCTAGTCACCATCAACCAATTAAATACTAATCAAATGCCTAGACATCATCGAAGCATCTGCTCAAGAAGCCGACATGTCAACCGGAGACCAAGCACTTATTATTATGATAATTATTGTTTCCTTTAATTCCTAGAGGAACATTCGGCTTCAGCCGTGCGTCTCTATTGCGTTCGGTTCTCTGCTAGAGTCTTCACCTGGCTCCATGTCTCCCCACATGTTTTCATCTCCTCTTCACATGACTTCCTCCAAGTCAGACTTGCACTGACGACCAACTCGCTACTTCCATTTTGGGTTCCACTCGAGCGATGGCTTGTCTAGTGATGTCACTTGATGGTTTCCTCAGAGTATGGCCAATCTACCACCATTTCTTCCTACATATTTGTTTCGCAATCGGTTCCTGGTTGGTTCGCTCCCAGAGATCTTTTGTTGCTGATCTTTTCTGGTCATTTGATCTTGAGTATTGAGCAAAGACAACTGTTAATAAAGGTCTGTAGTTTGTTTGAGATGTTCTTTATGACGCGCAGTGCAAGTCTCTGATCCGTATAGTGAGTAGCACTGACTTCATATTAGAGTTGAAAATCCGGGTCTTATTTTTGATGCTGAGTGCTGTTGATCTCCACACAGACTTGAGAGTAGTGAAAGCTTGTCTTGCTTTTCCGATTCTCGCTTTGACATCCTCGTCAGTTCCGTTCTCCTGTAGTTGAAACGATGCTTCCCAGGTACGTAAAAGAGGTTGTTTCTCTCAAATTCCTCCCATTTATGCTGCTCGCCTTCTGTTGTTGTTGTTCTTGTCCAGGAATCTACATTAACTCGGCGAAGTCCAGATCCTCCAAGTATTTTGTGTCAGTCCATTCTATGCCTATTTCCTCATATCCTGCTGTTTGTAGCATTATCCAACCTACTGCAATCAGGAAAATCACTGGCGATAGTAGGCAGCCCGTCTTCACTTCAAAGGATTCCGTAATTTTCCTGTTGTGAAATACTTGGCATGCAGCATTGTCGTACAGCTGTTGGATGAGATGTATAATTGTCGGTGGCACCCCATAGTAGCGTAGTAGTTTCCAAATCACCTCTCGATCGACGCTGTCAAAGGCCTTTTCAAAGTCGATGAAGTTGAGATAGAGAGGTGACTGACATTCCAGGCTTTGTTCAATGATGATCTGTAATGTGGCGATCTGATCAATACATGACTTGTTTATCCTGAATCCAGCCTGTTCCGGTCAAAGTTTTTCACACAGGGCATATTTGATTCTCTCCAGGATAATGAGGCTCAGTATTTTGTTTGGGATGGACCTCATTCTACATATTGATCGAAATGTGTGCTGGTAATCGTCTTTACTCCTACACAAAATAATTTATGACTTCTTGAATTCACATAGTCTACGGTAGTAGCCTCGCATGTGTAATCGCTTGATAATTGTGCTTTTTATTTCTATTCCTTCTGTAGTGTGGTGCAAACGTTTATTGAGTATTTTTCAAGATATAAAGTACATCTCATTTGATAATTCTTGAGGTTTTTGAGCTGACAAGGAAGAAGCACATTTGTGTATCACGTAGTGAATAACATCAATTTAGCACTAAAAATGTCATCGTGTTTGTCCTTTAGAGAAATTGTATCAAACAACAAGATATTATTCATACGTATCGTTTGAAGATTTATGAAAAGATAGTGAAATGTGAATATAATTAAAACATTGATGGTCAGCCTTTGAAATCATAAAATCCACCCAACCTACATCGTCATTTTTGGGAAAAATTGGTCAATATTTCTGAAGATCGGAGAGATATCAATACTGAACAGGAATAACTCAGCGATATAAAATAATATTTACAACACTCATGGATTTAGAAGTCGCTTTGTGATCAAAACTGACATGAATTCCCCCTTCTAATTAACACTATTTGAAAGATAAGTCAAATGGATGAATGGAAATAGACATCTATTACAGTGGGGTGCAAACAATATACACCAATGCTTTTCGTATTTGGATATTGGTAGCTTTGAGTGCATATGCTTTCTCAATGAGTAGGATTGTAAAACGTAGGTTGCGAAATATTGAAATTCCACAAAACCTGGTAATTATTGATGCTATATTTCAGCATATACAGTGTGTAATTCCAGTGAATTCAGCAAAGATATTTCGAAAATATGAGACTGTTTACAGTGCGTTTGAACTACAAATACATGTAGAAATCTACACACACAAGTGTTGTATATCAGTGAAAATATTCTCACTTATCCGTGAAATCAAGAGGCTGTCTAATTTGATCATAAGGTTAGTATATTCCTTTCGACAAATACCTAATAATTTTCAGAAGACTTCAATGTCAAGATATTCCATTAGATAAACCCAAGGTACAATTACGTATAATATTGTTCCGCTGTTACGAAGTATGATAGCGTATAATTGTTTCCTTTTCAAATTCAATTTAAATCTGACTTACTGCCTTGAGTAGCTGTTTGTAAAGTTTAGAAAAATTGACTTTGGTTACCGTCATTATATGATACTGACATTCGAAAAGATCTTTAAGGAGAAACATGCAAAATAATTATATGAACACCCTCAATTTATGTATCTACTTGAATAATTTATGCATCACATGTTTAATTGAGATGTATAAAGATAAAAAATCTGTGAAACGTTTCATATGAACACATGGCAAATGATGCCGTCGAATACCAAAGCTTGTTATATCTTCTACCGTACCATCACAGGAAATTTACACATACAGTTGTCATGTCTCCTGGTTATACCTGAAATTAACCTGTGTGTTCCTATGTTTACCGCTGACCCACCATAATGTTATCACTTCATATTATCATGCCATATTATATCCTACTCCTTTCACCCGGTTTACTTGAAACTATAATCATCATTATTATATGTCATCCTTTAAAATTACATCATTTTTACGCAGTCTGTACTATTTGATTACAGTTCACTAAGACCAGTAGGTTTTCTATTATATTTACTACTTTTTTCACCCTTTGAACTTATATTCAACATGACGCATTTGTCTGGTTATATCTTGTATTATTCAAATTGCAGTAATTAGAATAATTCAGAAGAAGAGGGATAAGAAAGAGTTACTACTTTGAACAGAATCTTCTTTGGACTTTATAATCTTAAATACTATTAATTCAACACACACTAACTAATGTCAAGACAAGTTAGAAAGCATATTGTGTTAGAAGTGTATTATGGAATAACAGTCAGTGATTATTAATTCCAAAAAGGTAGTTTGCAGAGATTTAATCAGTTTCAAGTTTGATCATGAAATGACCACTAAAAGCCATGGGATAATAGACATTGTTTCATCACTGCTGTCTCTCCTCATCAGGACACACTGACTACCGCACTAGGGATCGAACTCAGTACCTTCGGGTTACAAGGCAAGCTCGTTAAACATCATTTATTGCATAAATCCATAAGAAATATGAAGTCAACGACAACATTTGCTGAAACAAATTGCTCAATGTTGTGTTTACGTGTTTGCCATCAATGAAAGGTATTGGTTTTAGGGGGAGAGTGTAGTTAGTCCTGAGTGAAACAGTGAAAACACCACATAGAAATAAATCAAAAAATACAATATCCTAGACATATTTTCAGTAGTGACAGGTAACAACAATACAAGTCATAAAATAACAACTGTGAAATTGGTGGGAACACTAAGTTATCCCTAGGGAACAATTCTTAGACATTGAAGAATTTATTAAATGGAATGAAAAGGATTGTGTAAATACAGTGTCAAGTTTGAAAGCACTAAGTAAACCTACGACAATAGATTCAATAAGAAAGATCAAGTCGTAAAATGTTTGAAATAAAAGTTTGTGAATGGAAAAATGTAGTAGAATGCTAATATCCCTCAGTAAACACCAATTAGAATTGCATCAAACATGAAACTGCGTTTTACAAGCAGGAAACGAAATAATAGTCGATGAATTTTCTTTATCTTTTGAGTCCTTACACTAGACATAATTTCATTCAACTCACTTCTACTGTAGTTCACATGTCGAATGATTTCATTGTAGTATTGATATTGTTCCTTACACTACTGACTATACTTGATCCCTGGAACCTACACACTTTCTTGATTATTAATACCCGAATATATCATTGAATAACTTCATTCCATTTTATATCATGTTCTGGTTGACTTTATGTTTTATATGGATTTGTATGATAATTAAAACTCACTGT
This sequence comes from Trichobilharzia szidati, assembly GCA_944472155.2. Lineage (NCBI taxonomy): Eukaryota > Metazoa > Platyhelminthes > Trematoda > Strigeidida > Schistosomatidae > Trichobilharzia > Trichobilharzia szidati. The sequence goes on from OX235271.1 coordinate 206,313,274, forward strand.
CTATCATTTTTTTATTATAGCTTGATTCCACACCGTACGTTTGGTACAAGTATGAGATTTCCAGCATGTGATACCGGTAGCCCAAATTTTGCAGGCGGACCATTGATATCAGGTGTGCGCCGCCAGGAGATAGAACCCCGGACCATGTTTATGGTTGATGAGAGACCTAACTGATGCACAATGTTCTCTCTGATATAATACTTATCTGCGTTTACACTGGCTACTGTAATTTAACATTCGTGGCTTTTTCACTGTAGATTCTGGAGACAGTGTCATTCAGAACAAGCTTTTAGGAAATTTAAATTCATGAACAATCGTCAGAAACAAAATAAGACAACCAGAATGTATATTATTATATAATTTGAGAGGATTGTTCCCCGCAATTATATTTAATCTTCTTTTGGTTAATCAAACTGTATTATTAATCAGGATTTTTATCACTAATTTTCATGCCTCCTTTGATTATCCCGATAATCTGTATCACCTAGAGCAACATTGAAGTGACGGATGTTATTCATTTTGAGTATATGTGATCAACCATTAAACGAATACATTATTGATTTGCAGCGGCGACCATGGCTAATATCACTGTATTTTATTTCCAGTAAGCAAGAAAGTGATATTCATTTCTTCAGCACATTTCCAAATCTACAGATGTTTTTACTATTTTTATGTCACCATGATATTTATTTAAACGCACTAACTAAAGATTAATATGAAGACGCACACTTTGTAGCGTTGATTGAATTTCGAAACAGCACAGATTCAAAGAGTTTCAGAGACTACCTAACATACATTAGGAAAACCGTCACTTAGTGATATGCTTATGCGATAAGATATGCATCTTCCAAACAATAAATGAGGTTTGTCAATAGACAAGATACTCTATATAGGGAAAACCATATATCAGAATACCACAAACAGCTAAGTGATGACTAGACGGAAGCAACGTGATGTTCAAGCACCGCATTATGACCAATGTATGTGAAGTTACAAGTATTTCATTCCCCAAAGCCAAGCACAGTGGTTAGGACTCTCGCCGACCATGCAGATTGTCCAGGATTCAACCCTCCGCCAACGCACACCTGATATCTATGGTCGGCCTGCAAAATTTGGGCTACCGATATCACATGCTGAAAATTGCATACTTGTACCAAGGTACTGTGTGGAATCAAGCTATAATCAAAATCAAGATTTGAAAAATACTACTTTTGAAGTGCTAAGTTGATAAAAGGATGATATATCCTGTGTTTTACAGTTTCTGACCAAATGAAAATATGATTCGCACTTCTTGTTAGTTTCTAAAGCATTCATAAAGCCATACTGTTCTTGTGTTGTAAATAATAAGAAATAAAAGTGTTATACTTTCTGGGTGATCACACAGTCAATGGGAATACTGGGGACTTACCTAAAGCTGCAGCTGTGAACAAAACGCTGGAGAATATTATCAGTTGTATTGCTTGCATGTCGCAGATCAGAATCTGAGTTGGTAATATTCGCACAGCCCCTTATATACTGTAAGCTGAAATGAAACTCGTGATCTACACGTCTTAAAATTTAACAAGAAGACAGTAAACACTGTTATTTATCAACTTTTTATTTGGCATATGAGTGAAGCGCACGTGTATCGGACTGGAAATCGAGGAATCAAAATAAGTTGTTTACCAGTACGAATTTGTTTTGAATTTTCGAATCTTCAGTAATGAGAAAAATATCATTTTGCGACATGTCGTTAAGTCAGAGAGAATATTTAGACTATCAGGATAATTAGCTGCCCTTATCATCTCGCCCAGATAACAAGCTCGCTATTTTTCTAGCCGGTCCCATGCGCGGGTTCAGAGAGGGATTGGGCGTGGGGCTAGCAACCCCACACCACTAAATTTTTCAAACTGCTCGAGAAACTTCAACACAGTAAATATTTTAAAAATACAAAAAACTTCAAGTGAAAATCTTATTTTTCGCTCGAATTGGAGAGGTAAGATGACATAGCTGGCTGGTGAAAGCAGGTTTTTGGGAAGCCGGTCAGCCAGCCGATGTGTTTCTCTTGATGAAAGCAGGAGTACGAATGGGTGCGTGGAATGTCCGTACACTATACGAGGCTGACTTAGAAGGCTGCTCAGTTAGCCAAAAAGATGCGAAGATATGGCTAAGAAGTACTAGGTATCTGCAAAAGCAGATAGAATGGATGTGAACTGACAACACTGTCAACGAGTGAGTCAGTAATCTACTAATATCGCCCAAATGGCAGCCAAAAGAACTTTGAGTAAGTGGCTATCATAATGTCACCAGTGGAAGCCAAAGCACTAATGCAGTGAGAGACAATTTCACCCAGGATCATGATAGCTAGGCTAAACTCTAAAGGAAGGAAGGAGGGTTACAATTATCTAATGCTAAAACAAAAAGGAAAAAGAGACAGACAGACAACTACAAAAAGTGATGGGGAACATCACAAACGGTGACATGCAAATACTCGTGGGTGACATGAATACAAAACTGAGAGCAGATAATATGAGATGAATACTCATCATGGCGCAAGAGGCTGCCGCTTGGAGAAATGAATGAGAACAAGAATTATTCACGTTTTCACTTATCTCTTGACTGGAGACGGTGTGTACAAACAGAAGGATATACGCAGACCAGCATGGATTTCGCCCGATGGACACATAACAACTCTCTGAAAGTGATGTCCAAGGGAATGTGTACAAGTGTTTTAAGAAGAAATAAAAGACAAAGAATGGCTGTCAATGGCCACCCAGCTGGAAGCTAATCGAGGAGAGGGGGATGGTGAAAGGGAAGATGACTCAATGCAAAGATGAACAACAGAAGCAGAAACTGAGTTCAATGTACACTGCACTGAATAAAGAAGTGAAGAAGAGTGCTAGAAAAGACAAACGACAATTCTACGATACACTGGCATTTGAAGTAGAACAGGCAGCATGCAAAAGAGACATCAGGACACTTTTCAGATAACCAAATCTCTATCAGGAAAAAGCTCAAAGCAGATGACAAAACCAATATAAGATGCTCAAGTGAACCTGATCACCAAGGAGGATATACAAATCAAACAATGTGCTGATGACTTTAGAAGACTTGAATCGACCACCACCTGCAACTCACCCAGAAATACCAACACCATCAACAGCATGCACAGAATCGCCTGTCAGTGGACACCAATCCTCCAACGAAAGATATCGTGAATGCGATCAAGCCACCGAAGTCCAACCGGGAAGGCGGCAGGATCAGACGTAGTTCTTTTTGAAGCGCTGAAGAGATTACGGCAAATGTTCTCACTCCATAACTGCAAAAAGTTTGGAAAGAAGGTGCCTACTGATTGGAAGAAAGGCTGGCTACCTCGTCAAACTGACAAAGAAGGGCGACTTAGGCCTGTGCAAGAAATGGCGTGGAATAATTCTCTTCTCTTCTAAAAGGCCTTCGACAGCGTTGACGGAGAAGTAAATCGGAAACTAATACGGCACTACGGCATGAAGTGCGCACGTCTTTGTCAACCTTATTCAACAGCTGGCTGCATGACAATGCCAGGTGTCAAGTGATTCACAACGGACAATTCGACGAGGAGTTTGAAGTGCATGCAGGAGTAAGACAAGCTGGCTGCCTATTATCACCGGCGACATTCCTAATTGTGGTGGACTAATTATGCGTCAGATTGTTGGGCGCAAGGAGTCAGGAATACGCTGGACGACCGACAAGAAGACTCTAAAAGATCTTGATTCCGCGCGTGGATGATATATGTCTGATATCATACAGACTCGAAGGCTTCTAAGCAAAAACTAACAAACTGGCAGAAGAGGTGGCCATAGAAGACAGAGCTGCATGGGGAACACTGAGAAGGCGCAAGTGATGAAGATTACCAATCAAAAACAACAATCAACACCACCAATCACCATCAACGGGAGAGATTAACTGAAGTTACTTCCTTCACTTATCTAGGAAGCACGGTCTCAACCGTAGACAGTCAAAATGGATGAAGCTGTCAAAGTTATAATCGGAAAGGCACGATACGCCCTCATCTACCTGAAACCAGTTTGGAAATCTTCCACTTGACCTCCAATCTGGTTCCCTGTGTCCATATTTAGCAACTGTTGCAATACTCAGTTTTCCTCAGTAGTATTTATAAATATAGCTGATGTTTTCCTGAGGACTGTGGTGAAGTTGCCTTTTTTATCGTATCCTTCTATCTGACTGTGGAAACTGAATCATGGTTTACTTCCAGCTTCTTCGATGAACTTCGATTTGATGTTGATCTCAGAATATATCTGCTTCTCTTCCCTTATTCATCAACAATGAACTGCCTATCCACTTCCTTGAGATTAGGGCGAAGTCTGTCTGATATTTGCTATAACCATATGCTGAAATTAATGTTGACTCGTGGATACAGTTTTGCTTCCATTGTCTACAATCACTAAATTACAGTATGTAACGCTATCTGCAACGAGTTCCCCATCACTTTAATTGACTAGTGGAACTAGTTAATATATGTGTAAAACTTGGGCATTGTAGTAGTAAGTAATTCCATATTAGTTTGTTTATTAGATGTATCACACAGAGAAACAGTGTTATTTACTGGATGAAGTTACAATTATAATCAAATTAATAATTATTATAATTATAAAATTGATATGAATGTGAACAATAAATTTTGTTCGAAACGTCATCCAGTAAATAACACTGATTCACCGTGTGATACATCTAATAAACAAACTAATATGGAATGGAACTAGTTGTTGTAATGCCTGGTTTCTCAGCAATCATGACCGCCCTCCTCTTCTAGCTTGGTAATCACTCGAGAAATCTCTATCCATGAGAGGAGGACGAAACAATGAAAGGAATTCAGAAAAAACCAATCACATCGTACGACGAAACAACATGTATTGTAGCGTGATGATGTTCTAAGAATGGATGTCAGCCATTACAGAGTATCAGCTGTGAAGCTAATTAAAGCGACAGCAAAATAATATCAGACATCCGCGGCGAATTATTCTATATGCGCTCGAATTACAACAGACCAAATCAAACATATTCAAAAAACCAAATTCTAGCGTGAAGACAGTCCATGTATATTTGTAAACAAGCAAAACACACATAAATATCATCGAAGTTCAAAGCAGTAAGAACATGTATACTGACAAAATTAGGTATCAAAATAACTTACAAATAATACAAATCTCAGAACCCTTATATAAATTACAGAAAGACAATTATTTTGAATCCTATCTGTAACAACTTCATAATACACAAAATCACCTATACTATGACTACAATAACCAACCACTGCAATTCAATAGCTCAAAACATACTCCTCGTATTGGAATCAAATTACTACGTGTCAATTCAAATTCGTGCAGATGCACTTTCGCGCAAAATTATCATCGCGAACGCATAAACAACTATTGATGCCAGTCACCTGGAATTCAATTCACCTTGAGGAAAAACAAAACAAACGAATCGTGTCTAGACAGTCAGTCGTTTAGTGAAACATCAACATTGACAAGGCAGACAACGACCAATTTTCTTCAATAACAAAGAACAGACAGGCAGTAAAAGAAGCTTCATTATGGTAGAGTGAAAGTGAGTTTAGAGGTAAGATGTTGTGGAGTTTGGTCAACAGGTGTCGTTGTGTGATGAATACATCAACAGGTATATTTCTAATTACCCTAGATAATGAAGACAACAGATCAGTGAGTACAGTAACGTTACGACCAATGAAACGTCACCGTATTCGCTTTCGTTGATTTGATTTGAAGTGTCTGCAGAAGTATTGGTTAGTGTAGCACAGTGTGAAGTATACACCATGAACGTTGTCGTTATCGATAATATATCACGCTGAATGCTGACAAATTAGTGCCTGCAAATCTTCGAAGCTGTTGACAAGGTATTGATGAGAGCACATTCTGTGCGTCTATGGGTGTCGACTGCTAATTGTGGGAGATGTTTGACTGGGTAGATGACAACATGTAAAATTCACTTCCATTCCTTCTGCGCTGGTAAAATCCTTACACTTCTTCACCATACTCTCTCATTCTCATTGAATGCTGACATCCATGCCAGCGTGACACATGCTGCGTGTTTATTTCTTTCATGAAATCCGAAGTGATAATTTGCAGTCGACTAATCAACGTAAGCGTTTGAGTTCCGCGTTAGCTCCGAAAATCTTTGTTTCCCCAAAGTAATGTGCTTTACTTCTGATGCTTATATTCTGGTTTCTGTTTTCAATTTTATATGGGTCTTCACACGTCAGCTACCAGATTTAACTAGCCATACTGATTTAACAGAATGATTTCGCTAGCCACCATACGATTCCCTATATTTTAATTATTGTTATATCCTTGTTTCTTTTAATTCCTAGAGGAACATTCGGCTTCAGCCGTGCGTCTCTATTGCGTTCGGTTCTCTGCTAGAGTCTTCACCTGGCTCCATGTCTCCCCACATGTTTTCATCTCCTCTTCACATGACTTCCTCCAAGTCAGACTTGCACTGACGACCAACTCGCTACTTCCATTTTGGGTTCCACTCGAGCGATGGCTTGTCTAGTGATGTCACTTGATGGTTTCCTCAGAGTATGGCCAATCTACCACCATTTCTTCCTACATATTTGTTTCGCAATCGGTTCCTGGTTGGTTCGCTCCCAGAGATCTTTTGTTGCTGATCTTTTCTGGTCATTTGATCTTGAGTATTGAGCAAAGACAACTGTTAATAAAGGTCTGTAGTTTGTTTGAGATGTTCTTTATGACGCGCAGTGCAAGTCTCTGATCCGTATAGTGAGTAGCACTGACTTCATATTAGAGTTGAAAATCCGGGTCTTATTTTTGATGCTGAGTGCTGTTGATCTCCACACAGACTTGAGAGTAGTGAAAGCTTGTCTTGCTTTTCCGATTCTTGCTTTGATATCCTCGTCAGTTCCGTTCTCCTGTAGTTGAAACGATGCTTCCCAGATAGGCAAAGGAGGTTGTTTCTTTCAGGTTCCTTCCATTTATGCTGATTGTTGTCTGTTGTTGTTGTTCTTGTCCAGGAATCTACATTATCTCTGTTTTCTCTATGTTCACTTGAAGTCCTATATTGTCTGCATGCTTCTTCTGTCAACTTGTTGCTTTTCGCTTGCGTATCTTCCAGTTTGTGGGAAATCAGACATATATCATCGGCGAAGTCCAGATCCTCCGAGTTTTTCGTGTGAGTCCATTTTGTGCCTGTTTCCTCATTGCCCGCTGTCTGTCGCATTATCCAATCTACTGCAATCAGGAAAATCATTGGCGATAGTAGGCATCCTTGTCTCACTCCCGTCTTCACTTCAAAGGATTCCGTAATTTTCCTGTTGTGAAATACTTGGCATGCAGCATTGTCGTACAGCTGTTGGATGAGATGTATAATTGTCGGTGGCACCCCATAGTAGCGTAGTAGTTTCCAAATCACCTCTCGATCGACGCTGTCAAAGGCCTTTTCAAAGTCGATGAAGTTGAGATAGAGAGGTGACTGACATTCCAGGCTTTGTTCAATGATGATCTGTAATGTGGCGATCTGATCAATACATGACTTGTTTATCCTGAATCCAGCCTGTTCCGGTCAAAGTTTTTCACACAGGGCATGTTTGATTCTCTCCAGGATGATGCAGCTTAGTATTTTTCTTAAGATAGACAGGAGCATGATGCCACGCCAGTTTTTGCATTGACTTAAGTCCAATTTCTTTGGTAGTTTGAATAAGTATCCTTTCTTCCAATCCTCGGGTACTTTGCCTTCTTTTCACACCTTCTCCAATAGTGGCGTCATCAAGTTCACTGTTTTCTCTGGGTCCATTTTCAATGCTTCTGCTGGGATTACATGTGATCCTGCTGCTTTTCCAGCTTTTAGCATCTTGATTGCCTTCAGGACTTCTGATTTCGTCGACGGGTTGGTGTTGACTGATAGCTTTGTCTCCGTTGTTGGTATTGTTGGGCGCGTTGTAGGTGATGGTCTATTTAGGAGCCTTTTGAAGTGGTCAGCCCAGTTTTTTCTTTGCTCCACTTCTTCGGTGATTGAGTTTTCACTGTCATCCTTCACCGGCTTAATTTATGTCAAACTTTTGCCCGATAGGTACCTAGCTGTTTGGTAGAGTGTTGTGAGGTCTCCTTTGCCTGCAGCTTGTTCTGCTTCACTTCCCATGGTTTCATAGTACTTTCTTTCGTCTTCCCTGGCACTCGTCTTGACACTTTTGTTCAGTGTTTTGCAGCTTGCTTTCAAATCCTGTTTTTGTTGCTCGTCGGTGCACTGGAGAATCTTTTGTTTCACCATCCCTCTCTCTTCTATCAATCTCCAAGTGTCCGTAGTGAGCCACTGTTTGTCCTGTCTCTTTTTTCTGCCTAGAACGTCAATGCAGGTTTGACTCCACACTGTTTTCAAGTTGTTCCAGTGCTTTTCGACGCTGACCTCTTCGCTAGTGTTGATTTGTGTCTCGACGTTGTCCTTTATGCTTGCAGTGAAGATGTCCTTTGTGTCCTGGTCCTTCAGTTTTTGAGTGTTGAACTTGGCTTGTGGTCTGTCTGCAGCTCCTGTTTCTCTGAAAGCTTTTAATTTGATTTGGATTGTCCCTTGTACGAGGTAGTGGTCTGAGCCAACGTCTGCTCCTCTTTTTACTTTCGTGTCCAGTAGGCTGCGCCTACACTTCCTTGAGCAGTATTGAGATGAAGTCAATTTGGTTTTTGGTTCGCCCATCTGGTGACACCCATTTAGCCTTGTGGATATCCTTGTGTTTGTATACGCTGCCACCAATCACTAGTCCATTGAAGGCGCAGAAGTCGGCGAAGAGTTCTCCGTTTTCATTCATTTCTCCGAGAGCTTCTCTACTCATGATGAGTTCCCTTCCTGTGTTGTCTGGTCTCAGTTTGGCGTTCATGTCTCTCTATTAGTATTTTAATGTCACCAGCTGGAGTATTGTCCATTGTTCCCTGTAGTTGTCTGCAGAAATCTTCTTTCTTTTCGAGGTCTGCGTTGTTTGTGGCTGCATAGCATTGTATAACTGACACTTTCCTTCCTTTGGAGTTGAATCTACCGGTCATTATCGTGGGTGAGATCGCCTCCCATTGCATCAGAGCCTTGGTTGCCGTTGGTGACATCATGATAGCCACGCCCTCGGTGTGCGTGTGGTTGTCTTCTGCGTGACCGGAGTAGCTCACTGACTCTCTCGTTGACAATTTGGTGAGTCCATTCCCGTTCCATCTGCTTTCACATATCCACAGTACTTGAATTCTGTATCTTTTCATCACGTTTGCATTCTGGGCAGCTTTGCCAATCTCGTACATGGTGTGGACATTCCATGCCCCCACACAGACGTACTCTTTTGTCTCTAGGAGATATATCGTGCTGAAGTTTCTGTAGCAGGTTTGTTTACAGGGTGGGGTTGCTAGCCTCACGCCTGAGAAAGGCAGAGAGGAAAGGTTAGTGTTGCGTGACCGGAGAGCCCAGGGGACAACTGCTTGAGGCCGGTCACACGCGGCCTGTTTTTGTTTGTTCCTTGTTGTTTGGTGTGTCTCAGTAGCATATTTATCACTTCTGCCCTGTGACACAGCAGCAGAAAGCGCGGTCGTTGTTAATCCGAGCCCCGAACGATCCGGCTTGATATTTTGTGAGTTTGTTTGAATCATAGTATTGGAGTGGGTAGCTGCTTTTTGTCTAACCGCTATCCAAACAACTTTTCTGGCATGGTAGGACCTACAGGAACATAAGTTCCAGCCAATGTAGCTCGTCGGGTCACTGCGATATGCGAGCCCGACCACCATGTCAAGGTAGCACCTATCGGTCGGATTAGAGTTCGTCGGCCGGGAATCGAAACCCGGACCATGTGCATGGTCGGCGACCGTCCTAACCGCTATGCCACCTACGATTCCTCGAATGCTGATGGCTTGATGATGCACAGGTTTGCGCTGTTCTGCAATTAGAATATTCTTGTGTAATTTTTGGTTTTTATTGGATATTGCAGTGTAGTGAAATTCACATAAATGGTGCAATCGTGTGTGCGACGTATATCGCCTTTGTTATGGTTATGCCGTTTCTGTTTAAGATACAGCGTAGACCTGCAATATTTTCCTTTTGAATTTCATGTGAAGCCGCATTTATTATGCATGAACTTTCCATGCTTCACATCAAACTTTATATTGTATAAGAAAAAGTGGGACAGCGGCTAGCGAAATCACTCTGTTAAATCAGTATGGCTAGTTAAATCTGGTAGCTGACGTGTGAAGACCCATATAAAATTGAAAACAGAAACCAGAATATAAGCATCAGAAGTAAAGCACATTACTTTGGGGAAACAAAGATTTTCGGAGCTAACGCGGAACTCAAACGCTTACGTTGATTAGTCGACTGCAAATTATCACTTCGGATTTCATGAAAGAAATAAACACGCAGCATGTGTCACGCTGGCATGGATGTCAGCATTCAATGAGAATGAGAGAGTATGGTGAAGAAGTGTAAGGATTTTACCAGCGCAGAAGGAATGGAAGTGAATTTTACATGTTGTCATCTACCCAGTCAAACATCTCCCACAATTAGCAGTCGACACCCATAGACGCACAGAATGTGCTCTCATCAATACCTTGTCAACAGCTTCGAAGATTTGCAGGCACTAATTTGTCAGCATTCAGCGTGATATATTATCGATAACGACAACGTTCATGGTGTATACTTCACACTGTGCTACACTAACCAATACTTCTGCAGACACTTCAAATCAAATCAACGAAAGCGAATACGGTGACGTTTCATTGGTCGTAACGTTACTGTACTCACTGATCTGTTGTCTTCATTATCTAGGGTAATTAGAAATATACCTGTTGATGTATTCATCACACAACGACTCCTGTTGACCAAACTCCACAACATCTTACCTCTAAACTCACTTTCACTCTACCATAATGAAGCTTCTTTTACTGCCTGTCTGTTCTTTGTTATTGAAGAAAATTGGTCGTTGTCTGCCTTGTCAATGTTGATGTTTCACTAAACGACTGACTGTCTAGACACGATTCGTTTGTTTTGTTTTTCCTCAAGGTGAATTGAATTCCAGGTGACTGGCATCAATAGTTGTTTATGCGTTCGCGATGATAATTTTGCGCGAAAGTGCATCTGCACGAATTTGAATTGACACGTAGTAATTTGATTCCAATACGAGGAGTATGTTTTGAGCTATTGAATTGCAGTGGTTGGTTATTGTAGTCATAGTATAGGTGATTTTGTGTATTATGAACTTGTTACAGATGGGATTCAGAAAATTTGTCTGATCTGAATTAATTTGAGTATATCTGAGCTGTCTACCATTCAACTTTGCATTAAAAATACATAATAAACTTTCTTTTGGGATTCTCGTTCTTTTCTTGTTGGTTGTCCACTGCCTGAGAGAATAATTACGCACATCCATCTTGACTTGGTAAAGACAATCAAGATTTAATGTCAGCCACTTTACATCTTATATGAGGTTCTGTATGATTCCAATGAATTCTGTCCTTTCACTCTGCGATGTTTGGAATCTTTCAAACATACAAATCAAACTACACAAAACCACTGGCGTGAAAGTACTATATCTAATCAGTACACTCTATTCTAATATGAGACTTCAGAGAACCTTTCGAGCTATTTCCTCCTCCCACCCCAGTTCATTTTAATATTTCGTTTTCATATTCGGAACATGATCTCTCAGATATTGGCCCACATACTGAATGAAGCATTAGATTTTTGGATAACACATACGAAGCCTACCAGCATGACAAAACAGAAAACCATTTCACTCTTAATCCCTCCACAGACTTCCAGTACTTTAAGTTTTGTTGAATTGTGCCATGCATGTTTCACAACTCATCTAAGAATTTTGAAGCTCCTTGCGTGTCTGTGGTGATGTCGGTGCTTAACTTAACAGAACTGTACATGAATTCAAAGCGTTAAAGTCAGTGAGCACAATAACAACCACTACTCGGTGCGATATTTGAAGTACTTGGTTCATAAGAGTGTTTCACACAGCTGTTAATGTTAACTATGAATGGCATATTTTCGAACCTCGAAATGCCTGTATATTTAATCTAATCATCACACCTATTATTTACTCCATCTGTTCCCAGTTGAAAGAAGTGCCACATTCGGTCATCTACTACTGATTTCATGTGGTTCGACGCATATCCGAATGCTTTCACTTCCTCCTAACACGATCCACTCCATGACACAATCACAAACAGATACCGTCTATTCCTGTCTGCTGTCCTTCTGACAACACAGAATGTGATGTCACTTGAATGTCTCCGCAGCCGATATAATATTTACCTGTATCTCCTATTGGTTTACGAGTTGTTGTCTGGTTTGATGTCTGACGGCGGCTTTTGTTTATTATCCTTTCTCTCCGAGCCTCCAGTCTTCACAATAAATCGAAAAAGATCGTTGACAAAATATGCAGCTCTCTGTAAATGTTTTCAGAGACAAGGACAACAAGACTGACAACCGCACAGAAGGACAGACTTGATGTTTATATTGAAGTTTCCGATGTTGCTGAATGTACTATGAATTGTGATATTGGCTTTGAATCTCAAGGACGTTTCCAGGGTATTCTTGCTCTCTTACTTTCTTAACACTGGCTGGATTCAAAATGCTCCTCTGTAGCACTTTGAATTTGAACTGAGCTGTCTATGTGAGGTAGCAAAAGCAGACAATTTTCCGCAGAAAATGAAATTCTTGTTGTTCCATGTGTCGCATGATCCTGTTCATCATAGTTAGCAATATCACCGGTGATTGCATACAACCTTGTTTAATCCCTGTCTACGCTTGTAATACGTAGATTGACTTCACATTAAGAATCACTTTTCATGTTTTATCATCATATTGGTGTTGGATGATGTTGATAAAGATTTTTGGGCACTTTGTAGTGTTGAAACAGTTTCTAAATCACTTCGTGGTTGACGCTATCGAATTTTCAGTGACTATAGGTAACCAGTCTGTCGTAGTTTGACAGGTCTTTCTTTTAATCCGTACAAAAGCTTACTACATCTTGAGTGATTCACAGTAGCGATGTGAGCATGTGTGCTGAGATCTCTAGGTCCGTTTGTAATGCTTATCTAGATATCCTTTCTGGTCCTTCTGATGGATTGGTTCTATATTTATGGCCATCAAACCTCTGATTTATTCTGCGGCTTGATCTTCACTGGTGTCTCTCTGTCAGCTGGTATTTATATCTGAATGAGTTCCAGACTGAGATTAATTGAAGAGTACTCTGAATGGATTGGTATGTGATTTCCTTCCTTCCAGCTTTCTTCCCTTTCTTTCACTGGCTTCATTCTCATCGACGTCGTCAGCATTTCAACGTGGTTATTTCACAGAGAGTTGTATTTTCGCTCACAGCTGCCAACTGTTCCCTCTCAATTGAGATATCTTCCATGAGGCTTCTTCTGTCTTTTCCCATATTCTGCTTCAACGTATTCATTCCATTATGCATATCTATTATGGTACTTTTGCTTCTAAGCAATCCTGCTTCACGCTATCAGATTCAAGGTGTTCCAATGAGAAATCAGCACTCCTGTCTACTCTTCCTGCCTGAGATGCATATACTGGTATATATCCACGTTACTTTCACAGAGTTCCATTGTCTATCACTAGAGATTTACTGTATAATATATTTAGCGTAACTGCATTTTTCATGATGACTGAAATCACTCTGCCCTTTGTAAATTCATTTACCAGATTTTGATTGAAGAACTAGAATTGCAGTCTGTATGCACTTGTTAGCGATCTGAGCTCATGTCCCTTCCTCATTTCTATAGTGTTTTCAGTAAGCTGAGTATCTTTTTCTTCACCATTTTCTGTAAACACTGCATGAAATCCTTGTCATCTGGTTTGTATCTGTCTTGTTCTTGTGCATGAGCCATCGATTAACTGAATCATTAAAGACTTATAAGTCTTTAACTGTTCTGTGTTTTCATCAATTTTACAGCCTGTTTGCTGTTCAGTATTCATTAACCACATTAAAACTTGGATATAGACATCTCCACACTTTTCCACTACTGCCGGTGGTTGTATAGGGAGGTTTTTAAGTCCAAAACATGATATCAACTGAAGCCCAGGTAGACAACATAGGGGATTTTATTAACTCACAAACTGTGTAAACAATTACTGCCATTAAAATTGCTCCCATATCTCAAGGTATTTCACCGGTATGTGAATATTCTGACTTCCTAATATCTTTCATTTTCGTAGAAGTTTCATTACTATTATATCTTTACATCATTGGGTATCCCATGAACTATCAATGCAAATTTGGACTTTTATTATTCATGTCTGATTTGCATGCAGCTTGTTCTGCTTCACTTGTCATGGTTTCATAATACTTTCTTTTGTCTTCTCTGGCACTCTTCTTTACTCTTTTGTTCGGTGACTTGTAGCTTGCTTTCAAATCCTGTTTTTGTTGCTCGTCGGTGCATTGGAGAATCTTTTGTTGCACCATCCTTCTCTCTTCTATCAATCTCCAAGTGTCCGTAGTGAGCCACTGTTTGTCCTGTCTCTTCTTTCTGCCTAGAACGTCAATGCACGTTTGACTCCACACTGTTTTCAAGTTGTTCCAGTGCTTTTCGACGCTGACCTTTTCGCTAGTGTTGATTTGTGTCTCGACGTTGTCCTTTATGCTTGCAGTGAAGATGTCCTTTGTGTCCTGGTCCTTCAGTTTTTGAGTGTTGAACTTGGCTTGTGGTCTGTCTGCAGCTCCTGTTTCTCTGAAAGCTTTTAATTTGATTTGGATTGTCCCTTGTACGAGGTAGTGGTCTGAGCCAACGTCTGCTCCTCTTTTTACTTTCGTGTCCAGTAGGCTGCGCCTACACTTCCTTGAGCAGTATTGAGATGAAGTCAATTTGGTTTTTGGTTCGCCCATCTGGTGGCACCCATTTAGCCTTGTGGATATCCTTGTGTCTGTATACGCTGCCACCAATCACTAGTTCATTGAAGGCGCAGAAGTTGGCGAAGAGTTCTCCGTTTTCATTCATTTCTCCGAGAGCTTCTCTACTCATGATGAGTTCCCTTCCTGTGTTGTCTGGTCTCAGTTTGGCTTTCATGTCTCCCATTAGTATTTTAATTTCGCCGACTGGAGTATTGTCCATTGTTCCCTGTAGTTGTCTGTAGAAATCTTCTTTCTTTTCGAGGTCTGCGTTGTTTGTGGCTGCATAGCATTGTATAACTGACACTTTCCTTCCTTTGGAGTTGAATCTGGTGGTTATTATCGTGGGCGAGATCGCCTCCCATTGCATCAAAGCCTTCGTTGCCATTGGTGACATCATGATAGCTACGCCCTCGGTGTGCATGTGGTTGTCTTCTGGGTGACTGGAGTAGCTCACTGACTCTCTCGTTGACAATTTGGTGATTCCATTCCCGTTCCATCTGCTTTCACATATCCCCAGTACTTGAATTCTGTATGTTTTCATTTCGTTTGCGATCTGGGCAGCTTTGCCAATCTTGTACATGGTGTGGACATTCCATGTCCCCACACAGACATTTTCTTTTGTCTCAAGGAGATATATCGTGCTGAAGTTTCTGTAGCAGGTTTGTTTACAGGGTTGGGTTGCTAGCCTGACGCCTGGGAAGGGGGATTGTTACATTTAATTATAATTTAGAGAGCAGCAACTTTGTGGGTTGCTCCTCCTTAAACCAGGAAAACATGGAATAAAACAAGCAGAAAAACACCAGTACAGGAAAATAATTCACAACTAGAAGGGTAACAAGCGAAAACAACAATAGTAATATGACAGTCAATTACAGTTAACCAAAATGATACAAAAATCATAGACTCACTGGCTTGAGCCAACCTGAACATGTAAATCCATCAATATATATACAATTATAGGTATTAGTTAGTGTTAAACAAGCACAGAGTGGCAAATAGATACTTATAGTTTTAATTGATATGCAACAGTATATCCAAGGATTCAGTGTTTCAAAGGCAAATAATTGTAATAGTTTTTTGCAACTTTTTGACAAGATATTCCACAAAAATCAGAGTTTTAGGTAACTATGCAAATGTAGCGCAATAATCAAAAACCGCGCCTTATACAACTTGACCCACTATGGACAAGACGACTAATTATAAACCTAGTATTCTTCTATAAGGTCCTACACAAAATATCATTCTCAGACATTAAGGACATACAATTCGCAGAAGACGGCTCTTACGATCTGCGTAACCAAAATTGCACAGTGACAATAAAAGCCTTCAAGTCAACACTCCGCGAAAACTTCTTCACAGTCATGTATTCTAAAATATGGAACAATCTGCCCCTAGATGTCAGGAACTGCAATACAGTTTTAAGTTTCAAACGCTCTCTGTACACACTATTTCACTCTACTGATTATATAAATAAACTATTTATTCCTAGAACGAATCAACTATTAGTCTACTACACTACCTAAACGCGCTTAAATACCCTTACTTCTCTAAAGACTATAAATAAACTAGTAGCATAAATGCATAAAAAGACTTAGTAGAAATAAATATTTGTTCATCAAATTACAATGTACAACGAATATAAACATATAAGTCCCAATCCACATACTTTTTCTCTGCCCTCTGGTACATTTCTGTTGTGTTTGCCTTGTAGTACAAGTTGCATTGATCTACACTCCGACTGAAGCTGAGAAACAATTGAAGTCACTTACTCATATATCATCCCTCAAGGTTTGGCTAGTAATGGCTCAGCATCCTTGATGAAATCCACTGTCACCATAACAGGACGCTGTACAGCATCTTATACAAGCACTGTCAACGATCTAAAATGGCTTTTATGTAGCTTATCAACCTACTCGTACGGAGCAACCATGCAGTGACAAATGGCGGGCTCTGGGTGACTTAGGTGCAGTAAAACAAATCTGCTTGACAATAATCAATATTAATCTGCATTCAGTTGAATTCACATCTGGTATTACTTGCAATAAAAATAATGTCAAAATCATAAAAATAAATCACTCATTTTAAATTAATACCCAATTTGAACATAAAACAGGATACGATACCGCACACAACAAAGTTATATGGAGGAACTGACTTCAAGCTTTATTTTTTTCCCAAATATTTGTAATTCATCCGACACATACTTGGGTTTTTTTGATAATGCGAAGACAATATTTCTTTATTTCTTTATGTGCTCTATTGAACGACTAGCTATCAGAATGCACTCACTAACTGATGTCAGAGAGGACAGCAACCATGCAATTTCACTATAAATCAAATTCATGTAATTTAAATAATACTTATCCATGCCTGTACAACTGGTGTGTCCTACATAGATAGGAAATATATATATATTACCTGAACGGTCGTGTCTGATCCGGCTAGTTCGCAATTTTGGCTTTAACGTTATTCCGCTCTGATAGCGGTACATTGCTTTCTGTTAAGCGTTATGTTTTGTACTCTTGAAACCGTCAAGGTTTGTTGTATATATAATTACTGATTTGTTTATTAATAGTAACGTAGAAACAGTGACCAGCTTCTTGTTTGTTCTGGACCGGGATAGCCTTTATCTACGCGTGACTTAATTTCAAGCGATTTTGCGCTTACAGTCATCCTATCCCATCTTATTTTGTGGTTGTGTGTAACTGCATGTAGTGCTATAGCTGAATTATTCTCTAGATTTCTTATCTTATTTGGGTCAACCAATCTAGATTTTGCTAGGTTTTTATGTTCGGCTAGTGTGACTGCCCCTGTTCTACTACTTAAACCTATATATTTCACCTGACAATCATTGCACGGTATTAGATAAACTAAATTGTTTTGTTTTATTGGCTCCACTGGCAGGATCCTTTAACCGACAAAGCTTGTTTCTAATTGAGCCAGTTTAATTCCTGCTTTATTAAGATCTCTGCGTAAGGTTTCCGAGGTTCCTTCCTTGTATGGAATTACTACTGATGATTTAGATTCCTTATTGTTGGTCTTGTCATTATTAATATTGTTATAATTATTATAATAAAAATTATTATTGTTATCACTATTGCTACTATCATTATTTATTCTATTTTTACATTTCCCTACATATTTCCTGACTAATTTATCCGGGTAATTATTAAGTTTCAAGGCTTCTTTTATATGTATCAGTTCCTGTTTTAGATTTTCTTTGGTACTACTTAGTTTTTGTGTTCTGCCACTTGAACATTTCACCAATCCTATTTTCACTGACATAGGATGGGATGATCGGAAGTCCAAATATCTGTTTGAATGTGTGGGTTTCCTGTAAACACTAGTGTTTAACTTCCCATCTTCTTTCATTTTTAGGTTGCAATCTGGCTTCCAGAACGAAAATCACTCGATATGCGAAGCAATTTTGAAACACAACTGCAATTAGAATGACGAAGAAAGACCGTCTCTTAATATTGAAGCCTAATCATACAACAATGTTCAGTGAAGATCATTATTTTTAGTGCAAACTCCCTCGAATGGATATCCATATATGATAACAAAATGTGTGAAATCAGATCGATCATTAATTTCACTCAGTAGGTAGAGGGTTTTCCTCCACTATCGGCTGATGGCTAGCTGGAAATTTAGTATGAACAGAACGAACCAGAGAGAAAGATATAGAAGAGAGATTGACAGCTGAGGAACATTTAGCCGATGATTCCTTTGAGTTACAATAGAGTTATGGAACTCACTACTTACTTCATACTGTTTAAGTTTATGAGAGTTTCGGCAATGAACTCAGTTAGTACAATAAAGAGGTATGTGTTGTCGAGCATTTAAACGACTACTATTACTATTATTATTACTCAGTCAGCAATTCTTGATATGTTTAATTTTATCTAAGTTATTTACCTGAAGTGTAATGTATTTCATCTTAATTTTAATCTTTCATGCTCCCTTCCCCAAATCTATCCGAACAAGATCTGAAAAACATTCAATGTAGTTTATTTGCTTATCAATCTTACATCTCCCAAAGCATTTCCAATAGTATAAATGTATATATATATATATATATATATATTCCTCTATGTAGAGTGTTCAGCTGAAGAGTCCCACCGAAATTTGATGAATTCATTAAATCTTGCTTTATCAACCTTTGTTACTTGTTTTAAATTCGTATTGGTAGGTAAATCATGTTTCACCAATGATATGCTTTCTTATACAAGGACTTAAATGTTATTTTGCTGTATGATGGATGTCGACGCTGTTCAATTTGTGCACAAGGTACTCTTGTTACTGGTTACCTTGTCAAATCAGAAACAATTGATGGTGAAGTATTCAAGGAAGTGGCTCATATGAATTGTTTCTTGCATGATGTAGCTGTTCAGTAAGGTTGACCACACCAGCATGATTAAAATTTCGCACAGTGAATGCCATAGATATTCATTACACTAGGGATATAAATATGTACCGTTAATTGAATAACAGCGTCGTTACTTCTTTAAATCAAATTTTACTGAACCCTCTTTTGCCTCACAGATGACATACTTTTGATTTTAATCGATGTGTAACCGTGGTATCTTGTCACATATTATAAACACAGTCATTTGCAAACTTGACCAGCGTGTCACGAAAAGGATTTCCAACAGGTTGCAGACTTTTATCAACAGCTGCCCACTGCGCTCCATACTGAAGATGAATAGGCAGGAAGAATTAGTTAAAGAAACTCTGGCAACAAACCAACCAACACCCGATGAGCTCAACAAATATGTAAGAGAAAATGGAGGTGGATGGATCGGGCATACTTTCTGGAAGCCGTCGAATAACATTGCGCGCAATGCTGGCCATCGCTCGAGTGGAACCCAAATAGGAAGCGACGAGTGGGTCGTCCTCTAGTGATATGGAGGGGATGAGAGATCATGGCCAGTCGCAGGCCCACTCAGTCAATCAAAACCACTGCCTTTATAGCCGCTTCCACCTCCACATTCGAATCATCCATTTGAATCTTCATGTCACCATTCAGAACGTCACCTTTTACTGCTTGCACTTGTCTATCGAAATCATTCCTCTTCTGGGCTACAAACCAAAACATAAAATCGATTCAGGCCGAGCTGATAGGTGCAGCACAAAATTATTGGATCAATATCCATGTGTCGAATCGATATGAAATTGAGATATAGTAGATATCTGGAAAATCTAGAAGGTAATCGAACTTCCAATGGAATAAACCACACTTTCGAGGTCTGCGTAATTTCCGAAGCTCAGGATTCGCCTAAAGTACGATGGCGTATATGTTTTCATTCATCCTGTTTCATTTGCCAGTTTGTTCGTAGCACTCTGTGGTCAGTGATAGCTGCCTCTCCGGGAGTTCTGTATCTGTGCAGTTAACATTCTTGAATCTTGAGTTGTATGATCTCTGTATCAGTTGGACTAACTCAGTCAACATCAGAGTGTGATGTAAAACAAATGTTACCAGTACCTCAGGTGCACTGAGTGTATTAGGGGTGATTACAATTATCAAGGTTAGTATGACAAACAAAGTATCAAGTTTGATGTGGTTGTGTTCTCTGAGCTGGATGGTTAATTTGCGCAAATTAACAAATCCACAAATCTTCTCTACTATATCTAAAGTATCAATAAGAAGTGAAGGGAGGTTGTTTCCATGATCATCTTCCATATCCCCAAGCTTTTTCAACATACTTCGTGAAATAGCCACTAAGAACCATAGAAACTGATTTCCAGAATTAATACTGAGGCAGTCGACGGTCAGTATTCCATACAGTGAGGGTGTCCAGGTAAAGAATAAGAGGATTAGAATAAGCAGTGTTCAACACAGAGTGGAATATAAATAAAGCATGCATAGCAGATATCAGTTAACTGAGAGAATATAAGATTAAAACAATTACTTCCCTTTATGAATTTAGATAAAGCAATAAGAAGACGTAATTTGTCTGAATCGTGTAATGTATTTGCGCAACACATTTCGAACAATCTGATCACACACAGACTTGTCATAGGAATATATATGAAATGAATAAAGAGGTAAGAGGTGAGAAAATATACTTAGGTCAAGTTTAAAGGACATATTCAAGGTCAAAGTAACAATGAAGACCACTAAACCAAATAACAGAGGTAACAGTACATCTGCTATGGTATCAAAACAAAATTTACCAAGGAAGGTTTAATGTGATGACAAATTGTTTTTGAACGCATAAAGGTGGCTTAAACTTTCTAATTGCTAGGGCTTCCACAAACTTTAGGATACGCCCCAAACACGTTTTATAGATAGGTTTAAAAGATCTGTTAACGTCAATTTTATGTCCTGTTTCTATAATATGTTTCGCAATAGAGGAGCTAGGTCTCCTGTTCTCACCATTAATGGGTTCTGAAGATTCGATTTGTTTCTGGAGCCATTTAGGAATATGCTCTGAAGCCCTTACCTGCAGAGATCGATGAGTCCTCCCTATGTATGTGTGTCCACATGTACATTCAAATTGGTAAATACAGTGGGATGTGACATCATTTTTCTCATGTTCGAAGGGCTTAGATAGATATATTGGCTTTACATTCTCTATTATTATGATATTGGCTGCATAAAAGGTCTTTTTGACAGCAGCGTTCAGTCTTTGTCTAGTTTTCAAGCTGCTTTGATGCCCCATATAGGGTAGCTTGATGTACACGTCTTTCTTAGGGGTGAGTTGGAAGGTGGGTCTTGGTGTTCTGACTACCTTATATCTCCTGGTGAACTTGTCTGGATAACTGTTATCAACCACAGTTTGTGTCAACTTTCCTTCTTCCGCATCAAGTGTGTCTTCAGTGCATATTCGTTGGATTCTACTGAAGAGGCACCTTACTAAGGCTCTTTTGTACCGAACAGGGCAAAAACTGTGGTAATTAAGATATTGTCCTGTCCAGGTAGGTTTTCTATAAATAGATCTTTTTATTGACCCATCAAGCCGTCGACTAAGCAATATGTCTAGGAAAGATAAACAGTTATCTTCCTCTCCTAGAGATGTAAATGATATGCTATTTTGGACTTCATTCATTCGATTTAAAATTGAGGTAGCAGAACAAGATTTATCACTGATGATTACAATATCGTCTACATACCTTCTATAAAGAAGTGGCACATTTTCTATTAAATCCACCGGTAAATTCTCAATGTGCGACATATAAGTATCTGCTAAAAGGGGCCCTAACGGACTTCCCATAGCAACACCATCAACTTGGCGGAAACGATCGCCTTCAAATGTAAACCTAACATTGTTAGTACATAGAAGTAATAAATCCCTTAAATAAGATACAGGGGACGGGATGAAAAAATTGTTTGTGAAAATATAATCACACAAAATGTCAACTGTTTTGAGCAGAGGCACATTAGTGAATAACGAGTTTACATCAAAAGAGTACATATTCTTATTCATAATATTAATATTACTATTGTGAAGAAAATCAGTCAATTCAAATGTATCTTTTAACACATACTTATAGAATTGTGTTTTAACTGGATGCAATAATTCTACTAACCATTTAGCAAGTTTATGTGTTGGGGATTTGCACATTGACAGTATAGGACGTAGAGGATTATTGGGTTTGTGTATTTTTGGCAAACCATACACATGCGGGAATTTAAAATCTGATGGTTTTAATGAGTCAAATTTTTCTTTACTTATAGCATTTAGGCCTTGAAGCTTCAGTAAATTAGCTGTCCCTGTGCCCTCCAACAACTGGATATCTTCTGAGGAGGGGTCACGGCTAAATTTGCTTTTATCATCAAGAATAGACATCACTTTAGATTTATAGTCACTTTTATTCATAATAACGACTCCAGAACCTTTATCAGGTTTCGTAATAACGATATTAGGATTTTCACATAGCTCTTTCAAGGCTTTGAAATGCTGGGAATTTAAAATGCTTTTCTCCTTTTGGTTGTTGTTTAAAAACTGGTGAGCTATATCCACCATCTTGGCCTTAAACCAACCCCTATCTTCATCGGATGTTGCGGCAAGAGGTTTGAGTTGGTCATATAAGTTTTCAAACTCAGCATTTATGGCTAAATCCGTAAAGTGCGTGCAAGGAACACAAAATTTGAGTCCAATGGATAATGCTTCTTTCTGATGAGTAGATAGAGTAACATCAGAAAGATTTGTAACATACTTATCAGGATTCACCGGAAAGACATCTACGCGGTTTTGATCATCAATTGAACTCTTCAGCTTATTTTGTATATTCCTCTTAGTTTTCTGAGTAACGTCTTAACAAAACTGAAGAAATCTCATGTGGCATATTATTGATAATTCAGATAAAATAAGTGACGCATCGGTATGAAGAACAAGTAATCCTTGTAACGTTTGTTTAACATTTTCGATATGCGACTTTGTAAGACGAACAAGATTAGAGATATTTGGTTGTAATTTACTGAATTTCAAAGTTTTATCAAATTGCCTCGTGAAGGAATGATTTTTAATACATAATACATAAAATTCTAACGTGTTACATTCGACGATAATTATACACCTAAGGTTAACAAGTTCATTTAACCTTTTGATAGTGTGTGGAGGGAGTCTTCTCTTTAGAAATTTAAAACAATTAGTTCCCTTTATGAATTTAGATAAAGCAACAAGAAGACGTAATTTGTCTGAATCGTGTAATGTATTTGCTCATATTCCTAAATGGCTACAGAAACAAATCGAATCTTCAGAACCCATTAATGGTGAGAACAGGAGACCTAGCTCCTCTATTGCGAAACATATTATAGAAACAGGACATCAAATTGACGTTAACAGATCTTTTAAACCTATCTATAAAACGTGTTTGCGGCGTATCCTAAAGTTTGTGGAAGCCCTAGCAATTAGAAAGTTTAAGCCACCTTTATGCGTTCAAAAACAATTTGTCATCACATTAAACCTTCCTTGGTAAATTTTGTTTTGATACCATAGCAGATGTACTATTACCTCTGTTATTTGGTTTAGTGGTCTTCATTGTTACTTTGACCTTGAATATGTCCTTTAAACTTGACCTAAGTCTATTTTCTCACCTCTTACCTCTTTATTCATTTCATATATATTCCTATGACAAGTCTGTGTGTGATCAGATTGTTCGAAATGTGTTGCGCAAATACATTACACGATTCAGACAAATTACGTCTTCTTATTGCTTTATCTAAATATAAGATTAAATAGAATGTGTATGCCAAAAATAGACAAATTCGAAATTGTTATGGTTATCAAAAAATAACATACTTTATATCAGTCAAACTACCTACTTGTATTAAGTAGTATAGAGTTGAATACTGAAGAAACATTAACTCAGCATTGATAAGGTAGGAATCAAGAGATATATTTGATATGATTATGAACAATAAAATTTGTTCAAAACGTCATCCAGTAAATAATACTGTTTCACTGTGTGATACATCTAATAAATAAACTAATATGGAATTACTTACTACCACAGGGCCGAAGTTTTACAGATATATTCACAAGAGATATATTCCCACTGCCTTTTTAACGTTTGTTGTCCTATGCACACTTGATGTATTCAGCACTTGGGTATTCCTTTAATGGTCCACTGGTGGCTGAAACTGATTGTGAACAGCCTTTAACCTGATCATATATGTCAAACAGAAATATGTTTCATTTGTGACAAGTTAACTTAAGAACAGAGCTTTATGTAAGTGAGGCCATTAGTTAGTTTTCATGATTTAATGGACGCTTGATTATCACACTGTATAAAGTTTTGAACAAAAATCTCTGAAACCTACGAGAAGCAGTGCGCAAATTTCTACTTCATTTTCATCATTCTTTTACCCACTACCTTTTTTAGAACTAGTACTTACAATTGTCAGTAAATAGGGATTTGAAAAATCAGAGTTATAAAGTAGCAAAGATAACTCATACTACTTATTGATGACAAGTAGTATAAAGTCTATTTTGAAAGACAAAATATCATAGAACGTATTGGAAAACATCATATGGATTCGTTGTCAGTGTAGTTCTAGCATGTATTTCATCGATTCGATGCAGCAAATCAGTTTCTATTGTAAGTTGCCATAAATAACCACCTCAACTCTAATCGCCATATAAGCGAACTGACCAAATGGTGCAGATATGAGTAAAATGCTCAAGAGCAGGAAGGAGTGAAAGAAGTGTGAACTGACTTGTGAATGCAGACACAGAATACTTCTGATGTACCATTTCTTTATCTTTTTATGAAGGGAAAGAAACAGAAGCCTAAGTGTGCATTTCTATCCCGCGAAAGTCATAATGTTAAACGCAGATTTCGAATGAAACAGTGACTGTAAACGACGTGTCATTTATTTGGTGTGAACATGAAATCTACAAATTCATCATTCTGCTATCTGAAATCTCACAACCTGAGCTTCACATATTTAATATATTATTTCCATTTAGAATGCAGATTGGTATTTCAGGCAGGTCGTGTTTTTCGGGTTTTACGCGCATTTCGAGTTCAAACGATCGCTTCAATCAACCCAGTGAAAATGATCACTCCGGACATCTTGGAAGAAACAAAATCCACCATGAGTCAGTCTGGTGAGGTTATCAATATTGAGTGAGATATCAGAAGTTACCGTTACGAATTCATAAGATTGTATCAGAGCTGATGGGGTGGAACTGGATTCTCCATGTTGTTGTCTTGACATTCAATAATCTCTGACTATCATTTAGTCAACAAATACGGGGACAATCAGATTGTGGTTATCATTATGTTACGAAGAGCGTCATAGACCTTCAGGCAGAAATTCGGAACCACTGTGAGTGACACATATGAAACACAGCATTCCTCTACTAGAATCAGCATTTCTGTGGTCAGCCATTCCTTATCTTGCCTCTTCTTTCTTTCCTGGGATGGCTGAACACGTTTCGTTGGACATCACTTCCAGAGATTCTTAGTGTCATTCAACTTACCGCTCTCCTCGCACATGACCAATTATATTTCCAACTTTGATTTTATGGCTGGAGTCTCATCCCTCAGTTTATCAGGCTAGATAAGGGATGGCTGACCACAGAAATGCCGATTCTAGTAGAGGAATGATGTACGGTGAAACAGATGAACAAGTGCAAAGACTGAGAAAAGTAGCAAAAGTTCAGTTTCTTTGTCCATTGAGTCGAATAAAGAGGTAAAGAAGAATATTTCGAAAGACATTTCTTAGATGCATGGTGAAGTGAAACAGAACAGATCGCATGTAAGTGGGCAATCAGAACATTACATCAGACAACCTGGTGGATATCTGGGAAGGTATCAACATATATGAAACCAATGATAAACAATGACGTGAACGATATCACCAAAGAGCACTAGCAATGGAAGCAATGGGTTGACCACTACGAATGCCTCTTGAAACCACCTCCACCACCTACAAATCGCCCAGAAATGCAACGAACATTCAGACGACTGAGAGTGAATATGAAACAGTCGAGAAAAGCAGAATTCCTGAGTGCCATGAAGTTACTGAAATCCTAGGCATATTTGTGGACCAAAGCAAAGAATGGCAGTGAAATCTCTCAGGAGGATAAACATCCAAATTAAATCCAAAATCAAGAGGCTAAACAATATTTATAATCAAAGAGTTTTGTCATGTGAGCCTCCAGGAAACATGTGGAAGGTTTTCAGAGAAATTACAGGTTGTGGTAAGCATAGTATTTGTTTGAATAAAGCAAGAACAACAGTGGTTTGTGCAGAATAATATGGTACAATCATTTATTTCGTAGGCTTCTCATCAGCTGCTTACAGCCTAAATAAATTATGAGGTTTGCGTACAGAAAAGTTTTAACATACTTGCGAATTTTTACATGTTGTCAGTTGACAAAAATTCTACAGTAAGTGAACAGTGCTCAGAAAATTGCGCTTATTTAGCTTTTACACAGGCAGTTCAATTTTAAACAAAATAGATGTATGCATACAATGGTAAAAGAGTTAAGTAATAAAGACAAAATATGAGTTAGATACAGAGTGACTAATAAATTAGGTAACAATGTACTGAGTTCAACTCAAATCATAGAAACAAGAGACAAGCAAAATCACAGAATATAAAAGGGGGTGAGGTTAAAGACAAAGATTACGTAATCAGATGAGAGAATAAAGACATTCAGTTACCAGGGCAAAGAAAGATTAATAACTGCTTCTTTCTGAACACATAAATCTGGTTTCAAGCGTTTGATAGAGATTGCTTCGGCAAACTTAAGGAGAATGGAACTCCTTTGTCTATTGATAATTTTAAAGGATTTCTCGATTTCTACCTCATGACCCGTGTCGAGAAGATGTCTAGTAATAGCGCTGCTATAAGAGTTTGTTCCCTTGAGACGTAGGCTTTTTGGCACATGTTCAGAAAATCGGAGGTGTGCCCTTCTTTCTGTTCTCCCAATGTAACTGCTCCCGCAGCACACGTAAATTTGTATACACAGTTGGAGTTAACATGAGAAGGGTATCTATCGACTTTTGACTGCACCAAAGTGCATGTTGTTCGATTGACGGGAACCAACTTAGCTGCAGGATAGGCTCTGGCTAGTGATGTTCTCAGTTTTCTGTTGACCATTTCTGCAACGTTTTCACCTTTAAAATCTAGTTGAATGAAGACAGGCTATTTTTAAATTAATAAGAATTACAATTAGGAATTAGAATGCCATAATAATCAGGGGGATGGGTAAAGCTCAAACAAAGTAGCATAATAACTAAGAAGATTGACATTGTGCAATTGGGGGCTAGACATTTTAAAATAACAAAATATCCAGGATATTTGGATAAAAAACTAGTGTGATGAACAATTGTTTATGCAATCAGGGATTAAATATGTAGAAATAGTAAGATGACAAAATAAACAGGAAGTGTGGATATGAAAATATGGTAGTGTAGACAGGGATTAAGAAAACTTAAAATAACATGAATAAACAGGAAGTTTAGATAAGAAAGGAAATGGGATGGCCATTATTAAAAAATTTATCTGTTTACGATAGCCATGGCAGGGACAGGGGTTGAACGTATTTCGTTTGGATACAAAGAGTGGGTTTGAGTTTTTGGATAGCTAACGCCTCAGCTATGTCCAGATGTCTTGATATACTCCCTTTGATAGGTTTGATTGAATCTTGTATATTATTTTGAAGGACTTTTCGAAAGGCGCTGAATGTCCTGAGTTGACCAGATGTTCTGTCACTGAAGTGTATACACGTTTTTGGTCTTCTTTTACTAGTCAAGCTGGGTAGTGTTCACGAGCGCGGTTTCCAAGTTGGCGCATGGTACGGCCGATGTACTCAGCTCCACAAGAGCAAGTAAACTAGTAAATGCACGTTGAGGTGGCCCAATGTGACAGCTTGTCTTTCGCTTTCTGGTTGAACAGTTTCTTGCAGGAAAATGTCAGTCGCAGGCTTTTGGCGAAGTATGTTTTCCTCAGCGATTTGGAGAGGCGTTTGCGAAGGATTTCTGCTTCAATATCACCTTTGAATTCTAGATTAGGCGGAAGTGTTTTCTTTGGAATGGATTTGACTTGTTCGGAATTCTTCTTGGGTTTGAGATGCTTGTCTATGAACCTGGGCGGGAAACCGTTTTCCATCAGGGTTTTTCGGAGATTACGCAGTTCTTCTTCCTCGCTGCATATCTTCCGAATCCTCGAGGAAAGAGCGCATATCAGGTTCCTCTTTCTGCTTAGCGGCACGAAGCTTTGAAATTTGATGAATTGTTCAGTCCATGTAGGCATTTCGTATATGGACCTTTTCACAGAGCTGTTGTCATTTCTTGTCAGATGGACGTCCAGGAATTGGAACATTCCGTCGGATTCAGTCTCCAGTGTAAAGTCGATGTTTAGGTGGGCGTTGTTGAAGATTTGAGGTAAGTTTTCAAGGTCCAGCTTCTCATCACAAATGATGAAAGTATCATCAATGTATCTCTTGTAGAGATGAAGGTCGTCGATAGTTGATGATAAGGGGTTGTTTTCGAGACTGGCCATAAAACAGTCAGCTAGGAGTGGTCCGAGTGGAGAGCCTATTGCTACGCCATCTGTTTGCCTGTAGATTTCATTGTTGAATCTGAAGTAGACGTTGAAGGTGCAGCGTAGTAACAGCTCCTCTAGATAATGCATCGGTATGCCGACATCTATGCTGTTGCATTGGATGTAGTCACAGAGAAAGCATATAGTTTCTGTCAGAGGAGATGTAGAGATGAATGATGATGTTCTTAAATGTTTAAAATCTCCTAAACCTTGCCACAGTCTAGGTCCTGATGGTATACCTGGCATTGTCTGTGCTGATATTTTAAATAACCCACTTGCAAACATTTTCAATACTTCTTTTTCTAATAATGTTGTACCTTCTCTGTGGAAAGATATTAAAATCTTCCCTGTACCCATGTCAGGTTCTGGAAATAGTGTTAAGTTTATACCTATCGCTATCACCTCTCCTTTTTTGAAACTAATGGAGAAATTATTGTTACTAAAACTTGTTCCCTTCCTAAGCTTCTCAAATGATCCAAACAGTTTGCTTATAAACAGGGTAGAAGTACTTTAGACGCTGCTGCTGTGTTTCATCACAACATTGTATCCTCCTTAGACAAAGGGGCCAAGTATGTCCGTTGTACGTTCCTTGATTATACATCTTCTTTCGACACTGTACCTAGAGGCCTTTTGTTAAACAAGCTTAGCCTTACACAAATTGAGCCCTGGGCTATCAACTGACCGCACTCCTACTTCTCTAATAGGATGCAGTACACTGTATGTAATGTTGTATCTTACCCTCCTTTGTTTACTGAAGCTGGAGTTCTTCAACGTGCTGTTCTCACTCCGTTTCTCTTTTCCTTTTTCTTACATGACTTACCTCTTTCAGACGAAATCAACTTCGTCAAATATGCAGATGACCTGACTGTTTCGCTTCCCGTTAAGTCTCAGTCAGACTGTTTCAAATTGAATAGCTTCCTGTTGGACATCAGTCAGTGGTCCAAACTAAATGGTCTCATGCGGAATCCCTCAAAATGCCAGACTATTGACTTCTCCTTTAGGCATAAACGAGATCTACAAACACTAGTAAGTACTCATGAAGCCTGTAGCATTGAGAGGACTATAATTGAAACTAAGTCTGATGCAAAATACCTCGGTTTAGTTCTGTCTTCCGACCTTACTTGGACATCTCATATCCTAACGATTTCTAAGAAAGTGTTCCATCTTACCTACTACATTAAGAAACTTAGACAATCTGGAATCACCCAACCTCTACTTTCACTATTTGTCAACTCTCGTGTCTTACCTATTCTACTTTACTGCTTCCTGTTATTCTTCCCTGGGTAACTGGAATAAGACTACACTATCCTGAGAAGGATGTTGAAGGTAGTTAGTAGGACTAGTGGTGTAAAACTCAGTCAGCTCGTCACCACATTAGTAGAAAGGCATCTGAATACATTTGAAAAATGGTCTAAAACCATACTCTCCAAATCTCAACACCCACTCTATTCCCAACTCTCTCCTTGTAGCTCATCAGGTAGAACCATAAATCAGTATACAATAGTATATGCTCGTACAACCAAGTACAAGAAATCAACGATATCATATTTGGCCCGTGTTCTAAGTGACAGAGACAATGTTAAGCGCGAAACCCATGACTTGCTTTGTTGTTAATAACATAATTTTGGGCTCTTTTATATCTCTCTTATTTTGTATTCTATAGTGAACACCTTATTAAACATACTTAGCTACCTAAATTATTAACATTGGCTTACTTTTTTGTACTTTGTTCTATTCCTTCTTTTGTGTATTTACTGGTTTTGACTACATCAGCACTATGAGTATTACAAAGTCGTCCTGTCATTAACCATCATGTAATATTAGTTTTGTGGTTGCATTTTGTTTGGCAATTGTGATAACCATTTGTAAAAGTCGTATTTCGCAATGACCAAATTACAGGAATTCAACCAAAACACAGAGAAGGATGAATTCAGGAATGTACATTTGGCGGAATTATTTAAATCATATAATAAATATATTAACAAACAACAGTAAAAATTTAAACAATACAGAGATAGAAATTGTCAATTGTCAATATTAACTGACAATCTTGGTTGTGAACGGCTTTATCACCATCCTAAAGTTTTTGTATTATGCAGGATCACTCACACTAGCACTACAAACACCGCATTGGAGCTGACAATAAAAAACCCTGAAATGTTATTTTATGATTGTTTAGTGTTGTTCAATCAAATTAACTGATCATCTTGGCGATAAATATTCCTAAATACAATTTCATAACTTCTTGTATGATTATAGTTTTACTGTTACCACGCATAAACATTTCATAACTTCCACTACCCAATACTGAGATATTATTTATGATGTTGTTTATTTTCCTTTCTACTTCTTGGTATTTCTTTGCATTTTTTAAAATTATTTTTATGTTTTGTTATTGCTGTTTTCATATTTATGTTTTTGAAATACTCCTTTTAAATGTTTGATAAAATTAGATGCAGTATTGTAGATATGCGCTGGAAATTAAACACTGTACCACTAGTACTGTTTCTGGAATAAAGCAAAATTATTATTATTGGGTTCATTGTCTTCATTCCTTTTTCCGACACATATTACCTCAGTGATGTTAAGCAATATACCTGCTATTTTCCCGATGACTGAAATCAGACTGTTCTTTAGAGATTCATGCATCAGATTTCGAACTCATGAAGTAGAACTGTCGTCTTTCTCCACCTACTTTCAGGGATTCCAATGTGATCTAGAAGGCTGCCTGCACTAGATGACGAACTCATCCTACATATGCACCTCTTCCTTATCACCTTACCGACAGACTGTGTGTCCACCTTCTTCAGGCTGAGATGGAGACTGTGTGAATTTTGGCATGGCCATCTGGTCATCCGGTCACATCATGTACGGGATATCATTGTGCTTATACACGAGGGAAATCATCAAATTATTAACGTGGATGTCTGAAAAGGTTTCTTCCCAAACACAGGATTGGGCTAAGAACACGTTATTCTTTTACACATGAAAGTGATAAAAGGAATATGCTGACCCCAAAGTATGTGACGTCGTAACAGTGTAAGTGTTCGTTAGTTTGAAAAATATGGTAAAACTAAGTCAAATGTGACACAATCCAGAGTTAACGATGCACACGAACACATACATCAACCATACAGGTATCCAACATAAAGTGTAACTTAAAGAAAAAATGTACATGAAATACTATTTTTCCATCTACAGATTATCATTAAAGATAAAATACAATGTTGCGATAAATTCTATGGAAATCAATGACTATCGTTTAGGAAAATCGAAAAAATCTCACTGGATGCATACGCTGATTCGTATTTGTTCTCCACAGAAGCAAAGCCATAGGTCAATATATTCCGAGAAATAAACAATTCAAACTCTGAGAATCTAAAATCCTGAATTAATCTGCAACTCAATATCTTCACCAAAGCAGCTAGCTAGAATGCAGCTGGTTTATTCCAAGGTACAGCACTGGTCAGACCGACCAAAAATGAGCAGGACGGCAGTCTGGTGTTTAAATAACTTCCACCAAGCTGGAAAGCTCCACAGTAGCAAATAGCGTCACATGCCTATTCTGCCTTCTCCCCTTACATATATTATAGCTATTCAAATCGTTTGTTGATCCGTCGTGGACGTAATAGCCTAATGTATGCATTTAGCGTTTCGTTGATCAGACAATATATAAAATATTCGGAAATGATTATTCCCTATCAGTGAAATGACACTTTTGTTGAAGATTGAACTGTGAACTCTCTATCGATTTCTGCTTATTGTCCATCGCTTGCTGTAATACACCTTTGTCAGTCAACTCGACGAGTATCTTCATCTGATTAACTGGTCACTTGGCGAATAACTGATTTCATTTATCATCAACTGTGCAAGATGCAGACTACAGATTCAGAAAGAATGAATCACACTTGACAGAATCATGATGATAAAAAGAGTTAGTTAATGACTGAGGCATCTGAAGACATAATCATTACCTTCGTCATCCGAGACAGTACATTTAAATAGAAAAATACTCATAGTCTTGAAATACAAGTTTCCTCCACCATTTCAACTTCATGCGTCCCTCTGAAATAAAATTCTTATCTAACTGTCCTAATTTACGATTTATGTTTGTTGTCATGTTTTCAGTTCTGCAGCCATGAAAAACAGAAAAAAAATTATCAAATGTTAATTGTATCTTTCTCATGAATCGTGTCTATTTATAGTTAATGAGACATCAGCATTGATAGGGCAGATAAAGACTTATTTGTCGCGATAACAGAACACAGACAGATACTAAATGAAAATACAAATGCAGTTGTAATAGGGGGAAGAAGGAGACAGATATTAATAGGAGAGATGTTGTAGAATCATGTCAATAAGCGTAGTTTTAGTTCTCCTGGATGGTAAAAGCAACATGTAAGTGAATAAAATGTTTTCTAAGATCGAACGTCTCCGTATTGTTTTATAATAATACTTTGAAGATTCTGAAGTATTTTTTACAGTTCGAGATTCATTCGCATGAATAATGTGTGTATACATCTTTAACTGCATACCTACAATAAAAGGATGAGCACTGACACCTGAAACAAGTAATATTAAGTTTCCGATGAAATATTTTAAGGATAAGAGTTCTAAATGGATATTATAATATGTCTTCACGTGTATTTATATATATATGCCTAATACCTGGCGTTGCATACACAGAGACTCATTGAATTTAGTATTGATATAAGTATAAAATTTGAGCACTGTGGTACAGTATGACTCCATTATGGATAAGATTTTATTTTTGATAAATCAAACAGTGTTATACATTGTCATTGGATATAGATACTGAAGAATTATGTGAGAAACATCATTGTTTATTACGTTGGATACTGATGACGACATGTCATTTATGTAGTGATTAAACAGACTGAAATTCACCATGTTTTCTAATCCCTCTACAGATTTTACAGAGGTGATGATTAGTTTGACGCAGTTTGAAATGTGTTCACATGAATAATCTGTCTATAAGTGCTGCTCCCTACAGTGCTCCAGTATCACTGGAATCGTTAAATGTAAACGGAGCATTGAATTGTTGTTTCGGAAGTGTCTGTCTCTAAACACCATCAGAGTGGTGTCATCCTGCCTAAATACGTTAAACATCCAAGTTGTAGGTTGAACCGTTTTCAAAATAACCTGACTACATATCAGAAATCATTGATCTCCTGTGAGAAATTACTCAGAAGACATTAGTTAAATATTAGATGGCCATTAATACTTCCACCAAAAAGAGTGATGATGCAGTTTCGCTGGTGTAAACCTTGATGTGACCAGTATGCTGATGATCATATTAGCGTTGAGGGCCGGTCACATGTGTCAATATATATATATATATATATGCAATAATTTCCCTGTTAAACCGCAGAACCCTACTTCAACCCAACTTAGTGGCCTGGTTAGTAATGGTTAAATGCTTTGTAAGTTATCATCCATGACTTGAATTATATGTGTAAGAAAATAGAGGAACCTCACATGGATTTGGGGTCAATGTGGATCTAGGATTTATCTGAACAATTCCATGTGATCAACTGACTTCTAAGATAAAATGCTATATAGTTATGTTTTCACTTGTGATCTCGAGAATGAAATCGGTAATACTATGCTAATATGAATAAAAATGAAAATAACAAGGGTGTATGATGAGAGTATACGCAGATCTGTGAGTAAGCATCGCTGAATCCTAAATGGAGATATAGAATGTGTAAAGCACACAATTTCAATGTTTTCTTTTGGGAAAATTTAAGAACAACATGCTATTTTGGATGATGTGGTGCTAATTCCATTTTTAGCTGAACTATGTTGAACTATCATCAATTTTAGTTGCTTACAGATTTATGTCACTCAATAAAAATAAACAGTATCCATTTATATTTTGCTTATTTCATGACTGTTTGTTACAGTAGAGCTGCATCTAATTTCATGAAATATATTTGTAGGACTTCTCATCTTCTGAATAAACCGCACTTTTTGTATTCGAACATGAGCTGATTTCTGTGTTCATTCCCTTGATTTGTTTCACCGGCATTTCCTTCACTCTAGGTTTCCAATATATGTAGTTGACGGAGATAAAAGTTTCCCGTAGTCTCTAAAGTACACTGCCAATAATTAATTGACCAAGCAGACAGTCTCAAGTTAAAGAGATGAAGGAGCATGAACGAAGACGTGTATATTTTAATCCTACGAAAGATTTAAAGATAAACAAAGATTTTGATTAAAAAGTTTATAAACAATGTTTAATCATTTTTATCTTTAACGGTAACCGTACAAAGTTACCATTCTGGTTTCCGAAACAATATCATTTGAGCTTCTTGTTACTTATTTAACACCACTACTGATAATATATTACACTATGTTAGCGAATCATGTTTTTTTGGATTTTACGTGAAATTTATAGATTCGGTTCAATTATTCGGTTCAAAAACTTATCACTCGATATTTCTAGTAAGAGCCATACATGCACAAAGAATCAGGCTGTTGAGGCAGCCAAAACTGTATGAAAACTAAGCCATAACGTTAGAGAATATTTTTGACTTCATCAGGGCTCATGGAATGAACGTTGAATGGACTACCATCATCATCCATTCGATAAAAATGGCATTTGTCTCTGGCGACCACAGTGATACAAACAGCATTATGATCTTCCAGAGAGAAATTCAGAAGAATTCAAAGTGCATAATTTACATAATTCTAAGTAAAAGATGACTGGTAAACAAGTGGGATGGGATATTTATGCGAAAAAGTATCAATATAAACTCGCACATATCATAGAAACAAACAAAAACTGAGTAGATATACAGTGATAATTCATTGGTATTGATATGAAGGCGGAAACAACAGAAAAGCATCTTCAGAAACTATCGACAGAATGAAATGTAAACATGTGCATCGAAGACAAACCTACAAATATTTACTTTACTCAATATCTTCACATAACTACATTATTAATTACGTGTTAGCACATTAATTAACACATTGATTGATGTTGACTACGCAGCCGCTTCATTCATCAAGACAATTACGCAACTAAAA
Source organism: Trichobilharzia szidati (assembly GCA_944472155.2). Lineage (NCBI taxonomy): Eukaryota > Metazoa > Platyhelminthes > Trematoda > Strigeidida > Schistosomatidae > Trichobilharzia > Trichobilharzia szidati. Next base: position 206,349,219 of record OX235271.1, read on the forward strand.
TACGCACCTACTTACTTGGCTGACGTACTTCACTTGCACAACTTCTCTTGATCACTTTGCACAAATTGTTTTACGTCTTAATAACGAAATCTGTTTGCGCAAGACTGGCAAAGAGATATTGCGGTACATAAAGCATAGGACTGTGTAATTTATGAACTAGACAGAGAACTGTAAATATAGAAATGAAACATGATAAACTATGTAGTGTGAGTTAATCTCATTTAGTTAGATATCACAAATGTGAGGCATGACATTCAACTTATTAAGTGTGAAAAGAGACAAACAAAAATGTTGTAGTTCGCAATGACCGAATTCCAGTAAAGCAAAGATGAAATCAGAGAGGACAGAAGTCAGGAAATCGTATCCGGCTGAATTATCACTGCTAAGTATTAATATTAACAAACAACGACATGCACTAAAATAGTACAGTAATGGAAATTATCAATCAAACATTGCTCCACATTTCAAAACTTTCCGAGCAAGTTTACTGGAATATCTCTCTGTTACTTTCCCCTCTCTCGTTATTCTCTTCCGCACAATTACAGTCGAAATTCTCCAAGTATTTAGACTGAGGTTATTATGATGTCTCATCAGGATGACAAGAATCAAGTTACAATTTTATCTCAGAATAACAACAAAACAATCCGAAATGACTTCGCTTCAATTTGTAATTTTCTAATCGACTCCAATTAAGGTAGGTATATTTGCTTTGCATTGTAAGCAAATACTATGTAAGGCAGATTGAAAATTTAGCTAAATAAAGAATACGATAGCCTAAATCTGACGCTTACGATTTGTGAAGTTAAGACGAGAACTTCCCTTTCGAATCGATGAGTAAATGACACAAAAGCATAAAAATAAGTACAGTGTTAACCTACATTTGAGCTTTACGTACGAACATCCATAATTCTGTGCAAAACATCCATCCTTTGGCTAGATCCATATAGGCGATATACACCTGCACTGCCTTGTATTTCCTCTGAATTCATAGTTCTTTCAGTTTACTAAAAAATGTTATCCTTTGAATTCAGATATTTTTTCAGGACTGATCAGGCAAAATTATGCAAAGAGGCTGGGATACGTATAAATAGTCAGATGAATAAAGTAAAAGCGACTAACCCTAAGAAACGAAATACATTCTTCAGTTAAACCTATTCCTTAACACTTCTTCGTGTATACGGGAATCGAGACGCATTTTCCACTGAAAGAAACAATGAAGTAGCGATCAGTTGGTTATGAGTGTGAAATTCACGCCTTCTGAAAAGATGTGAGCATCCGAGCAATATAAATTGATGAAATAGATCACATTTTCCGAAGATGGAAGGAAATATTTAGAAGGAGAATTCAGTGTGCATAGATTTCTTATTTTCACATACATTATTCTTTGCTTTAGAAACATACATTTCACCAATCATCTGCTGGCGTTTTTCAATATATCATACTTCTTATATGACTGGCAGTATTCTGCAACACTTGAGAAGATCTTCATACTTCTATGTTAGCTATGAAAAGGTGTAATTCACCTAAAAAGTGTGGTTTTTCCTGTAATTCGATATTACTCTCAGTTAAGTTGACAAATTTTCCCCCAATATTCAGACATTTTTCAGCACAGATTAGGCGAAACTACCTACAGAAGGCAGACTGATTATTTGTAGTTAAATGAATCAAGAGAAAAAGAAGGATCCTGAAAAACGCAATACACTCAACAGTTGAATATATTCTTCGATACGCATTGGTATAGACGATATATATATATGTACGTATATACACATATATATATGCATCAATAGAAACACATTAAGCAATAAGGAATGCAGAAATTGCGAACAGTTGGTTATGAGTGTGAAATTCTTACCATCTGGAGAGATCTGGGCATCCAAGCAATACGAACAGACGAGGTAGGTCTAATTGTCGGAAAGTGAAAGGAAATGCTTAGATGGAAAATTCAGTGTGGATCGACTTCTCCCGTTTCACAATATGCTGCTCATTTAACTATGTATCCTCGCCTTATTACAAGTGATAAAATTCTCCACTTTCTTACTTTACACATTTTACCCCGAGTAAGATTGCAATTAGTTATGTGACAAAACCACTCTAATTACTCGAATTAACTAATTAATTAGTTAGTCAGTGAATAATGTATTTTCCCGACTGATGTACGTAGTCAGTTACTTGATTGTTTCATTATTTACTTACTCACCTGCTTAACTACTTACCTGCCTTCCTAGCCACCTGATGACTTTCTTGCTTACTTTCTCATTTTCTTCCCTACTGTTTCACTTATTTTCTTAGCTCAATTATTTTTTTATTAGTTATTCTTTTCCTTAGTTAATCCCTCTCTCTCTATTTGTCACTTTGTTTACTCACTTTCTACAATTATTGGTTTTATTCTTTCTGAGTTGGTCACCTCTATCATTGGCTTACTTTGTTTCTTGGTCACCCACATTTCGCTCTGTAAATCATTCCGCCAACCCACGTGATTTTATCTCTACGATTCGAACGAATGATACCTGAGTTGTCTATATTTTTGGTATTTTTTAATATTTCTCTAGTGTTTCGTTGTTCCTCTGTCAGTGTGATTGGTTTTCTGAGGTATGCTCGCTAGCTTTGCGCCCAACCTACCCTTTTCACGCGTACTTGGGTCCAGCTGCGAATTTACTGAGCTAGTAAACTAGGGGAGGTTTTCACTTAAAATGGTACGCGTGTATCAGACAGTTATCTCTTTGGTGCAATCATAGCTAGCTAGATACCTTTCTTGTGTTGAATCAGACTGTGTATAGCTATTTACATGTATCTGCGTTAGCAGTTACATTGGGAGAACAGAAAGAAGACTCACCTATGATTTTCTGAACGTGTGTCGAAAACCTACGTCTTAAGGGAATAAACACTTTCCATTGAAAGGTATCTCATGAAAACGTGTCATGTGGTGGAAATCATGAAATCATTTAAAATTATCAGAAGACAAAATACTTCAATTCTCTTCAGGTTTTTTGGAAGAATCCTCTGCAAGCTCACTTATGTGTTCAGAAATAGGCAGTTATCAGTCTTCAATTGCTCTGTTAACCGGATATCTTCGCACACATACTCTCTATTTCCTATTTGATTGTTTCATATTTACTTCGCAACTCATCTTCTTCCTTGTGATGAAGTCCGCTTCTCTTTCTCGTAACTGTAGTTTGGGTCACAATCACCAAATTGCTACTGAAATCATTTGTGATGCCTTATCTTATCTCTTGTCCCTACCAGGAAACCCTTTTGTATCCAAGAGTTTACTTTTAGTTCAAACTTGAACCTTCTCTGTATGAGCTATATAAGTGTGATTTCTGAACACTATTTATTAGGTTTGGAGTCTCCTGTCAACTGACATTATATGACATCTGTAAGTGTGTAAAAAACTGTTTCGTACATAAACCTAATAATTTCACTAAGCTGTAGACGGATTAATTTTAGCATCCAATAAGCAGTAAAGCCAAATTAGGTGTAAGTCAGAAGGTGAATTGTGGTTTAAATTGGAAATGGAGCAATAGTCATTGAGATATGACCATCACTGAAGTCCATATAAAAAGTATAGTTAGCGTGAACATGACATAAAATGAAATTAGATAAATTCAATGATCTGTTTGTGTACATGTAATTAACAAAAGTTACAGGCCTAAAGTGTGTATGCAGTGGTGTGAAGGACAATATACTTCATTGAAATAAATCAACAGATAGAATACGATAGATGCAATTACAAGCGTGAAAAATAAAAAAAACAAAGTAATAACAACACTGTGTCTTAAGCATAACAGAACTATTGGTGAACGATAATCACGTAATCAAGAAGTTGATAAAGTGAAATAAAAGTGATAGTGTAAATACCACAACGAGTTTGGTAGAAGAGGTGGTTAAGATCCTCTTGATCCCTTACTGAGGATACAGTGCATCACCAAGAACACCTAATCCAGTTTAAGTGAATGTTCAGAATCTACAAAGTCGACTAAGACTGCACTATGTATTCTTCCTCGAGGACACGGTCTATTCCGATCTTTTAACCCTGTTTTTTTGACTACTAAGCAGTATTTGATAGTGTGGAAAATTCCCATATTATGAATTGAAAGTCAATCTGAACGAAGAATATTCCTTTCAATAATATCTCTTCAGGTTCTTACAATTATAAAATATTTGTTGTCGTTGCAATAAATACGACTATTTGTTTTGACACCCCATAACTAATCTGTTATTCTACTTAGCAGTAGTCACGTATCGCTGCATTATTTCGCTTAGTCAGTCCTGAAAAATTTTCATTGGATAATGGTATAAAAATAAGAACGAAATAGTCAAAAACGGCAGCTTAAATGGCGAAAAATGAAAGTTTTAAAGCATTGAGTGAAATATCTACATCATTTTACCTACACGTTTCAAGTGTTACATAGGGCTCCAACATCACATCTTCATTTCATTCTGTTTTCTGCGCTCGTTTTCCATTGACTCCACGATTGACCGTAGACCCTAATCTCCATCCCAAAATACTACCTACATGTCATTCTGCTATACACGCCTAACTCATCGTTTTCCATTCGCATTCAGCTGGAGGGCTTGGCGTGCTATGTCACTCAACGGTGTCTTCTGTGTGTGTCCGATATGTCTTCATTTTCTTCGTCATTACTTTTGGGCCCTAGGTTCTTTTGGTTGGTTAGCTGCGTGAATTCTTCGTTGCTGATACTTCCCAGGAATTTGACCATCAGTATGGATCAAGGGAACCTGTCGATGAAAGTCCTCATTAAAGTGCTACGAGACCTATCACGTCTCTGAACCATTTAGAACCACTGACTTGTTGACAATCCTAACCTCATGCTCTACTGTGAATGTAGCATATTTAAACACTGATTTCAGACGAGGGAAAGTCTGTGTGACATGCAGAATTCCACCAAAATCATGAATATCAGAAGTGATAGTAGCCTTAACTTCAGAAGCTACACTGAGATTTCAGCTGCGAATCATTTATATGTTGCATCCGCAAACAGCTGTTCAATGAGGTCGATAAACGGACTCCTTACTCTTACAGCAAATTCAAAATTATTTCGAGGTAAACAATATTGCAGGCGTTTTCAATGTCAATGAAGTTGAGGTGGAGTTTTGACTGTCATTCTACGCCCCGTTCGATGATGATGCATCGTGTTGCGATTTAATTAGGACATAGATTGCTCTTCCTGATTTCAGCTTGTTTGGGGTAGATATTTGCATCTGGAGCATCTTTAAGTCTCAGTATGGTGACGCTATATAATATTTTGCTTGACGTGGATAGATGGATGTTGTCATGTTAGTTTTCCAGAGGCATAAGTCGCTCCTTTGGATAATTTGACAAGGTAGCCTTTCTTCCAAACTATGGGTACCTTTCCGTCCTCCACAACTTTCTATAATAATGTCATACGGATATTCTCTGGTATCTCTGAGTCCATTTTCAGTGATTCCAGGAAAATTTCGTCTGGTCTTGCAGACTTCAACGATGGCCTTCAGCAAATTTGTAGGATAGAAGAATTCTGTTTCCGTCAGAAGATCAGTATTCACTGTTAGTTATGTGGCTTTTGAGGTATTTCTGGATGACTGAGGGATGATGGTTAGTTCGTTGTACTTGGTATTGATCAGTTAGGCGCTTACTTTACTTCGCTTCACTGTGTTTCATTAAGTGTGTTCATGCTGACCTCCTTTCAGACAGCGACCAGGCAATATGACATGATGTTCTGAGGTCCATGGTTGCTGTCCTTGTTCTGTTTTAGTTTCCGATTTGTCGTAGAACTGTCTTCCGTCTTTCTTCGCTTCTCCATTTAGTTCAACTCAACTTGTCCTTCTGCTATCCATCTTTGAATTGGTTCTTCTGTTTCACCATCTAACTCTCTTCCATTAGCTTCCACGTGTACGTTGAAAGAATTTCCTTGTCTTTTCTCCTCCAACTCTTCTAAGGCAGGTATACAGGCTCCCTTTGCCGCCACTTTTAAAGACTACTTGTTTTGTGTGAGTGTACATTAGGATTTCCCGGGAAGTATCAGCGACGAAGAATTCACGCAGCTAGCCAATCAAAAGAACCTAGGGCCCAAAAGTAATGACGAAGAAAATGAAGACATATCGGACACACACAGAAGACACCGTTGAGTGACATAGCACCTCGAGCCCTCCGCCGGTTTGGTGGAATGATTTACAGAGCGAAATGTGGGTGACCAAGAAACAAAGTAAGCCAATGATAGAGGTGACCAACTCAGAAAGAATAAAACCAATAATTGTAGAAAGTGAGTAAACAAAGTGACAAATAGAGAGAGAGGGATTAACTAAGGAAAAGAATAACTAATAAAAAAATAATTGAGCTAAGAAAATAAGTGAAACAGTAGGGAAGAAAATGAGAAAGTAAGCAAGAAAGTCATCAGGTGGCTAGGAAGGCAGGTAAGTAGTTAAGCAGGTGAGTAAGTAAATAATGAAACAATCAAGTAACTGACTACGTACATCAGTCGGGAAAATACATTATTCACTGACTAACTAATTAATTAGTTAATTCGAGTAATTAGAGTGGTTTTGTCACATAACTAATTGCAATCTTACTCGGGGTAAAATGTGTAAAGTAAGAAAGTGGAGAATTTTATCACTTGTAATAAGGCGAGGATACATAGTTAAATGAGCAGCATATTGTGAAACGGGAGAAGTCGATCCACACTGAATTTTCCATCTAAGCATTTCCTTTCACTTTCCGACAATGGCTGTACGAACGTTTTTCAGCACATAGTTAAGGATTAATTGTTCGAATGCCTATCGCCTCATCTGTGTGCAGTAAACGAATACGAAGTCTATTGGAAAGATTCGGTGGCATACGATGAACCACTTTGAAGGCTCTCGTTTTCTGGATTACATGACCACTATCAATTAAGAGTAACAAAATTGAGCTACGAATTTTTTTGTCTGTCCTTTGCCAAACCACGATGGGAGATGTTCACTAACACGTTAGCTAAGCTGTCTAGTAGTACGCCCAATATAACTGTAACCGCAGGTGCAGTTGAATTGATAAATGCACATAGATGCGGCAGAACTATCACGCTTATCCTTCGTTTGCGTCCCAATCATTTGTCGGCTAGAGAATGACAAATATAGGTGTGCTGCATAAAATGTGCTTCGTTTACTCCTTGAAAGTCTTTGGAATAGAATTTCACTTGATAAGTCGCCATGAAATTGTACCTTAATAAATAGAGGTTTCTTACGTGCAGTCAAAGTCTCCGGTTTTTTCTCCGATCTTTTCATATGTTTCTTCATGAAACTACTCTAATAGCCCATCTCCATCAAGGAATCCTGTATACATTCAAATTCCTTTTGTAAGAGGTCATCCGTACATATCTATCTTTCTTTTTATATTTAATGGGCACGTAACTAAGGAAGTGTGTGTATTGCCCTGTGAATGTACGTTTTCTATACACGCTTCTTTCAAGTGACCCATCTTCTCTCCTACTTAGCAAGACATCCAGGAAATGCAGTTTATTCTCCTGCTTCTCTTCACAAGTAAAGGTAAGCGAAGGGTGGATGTTGTTGAATTTCAGCAACAATTCGTCTATATTAACCCTCCCATCAGCTAAGTTAAATGTATCATCGACATATCGTTAATACATATCAAACTGCTTGATGATGTCCTACAATTTCCCGTTCTCAAGTTTTGCGAGGCCTAATGGTGAACCCATAGCTATTTCATCTACTTGTCGATAGTATGAATTATTGAAGGCAAAGTGAACATTCATTGTCCATTTTAGAAGTAATTATTTGAAGCTACACAAGAGGATTCCTAAGTCGAATTGCCTTTCGGCGATTTTGTGACAAAAATAATCTACTGTTTACATAAGCGGTACATTAGTGAATAGTGCCGTTACATCCATGGATAACATACGTTTATACCTCACATTAGTCTGGGATATTTTAGAAATAAAGTCGAAGACATCACTAATTCTATGTTGCACGATTTCTCTGTGCAAAGGACACAGAATCTTCAAAAACCACTTCGCTGTTCCGTGAAATGGAGAGTTATACATATCTCAAACAGGGCGAAGAGGAAGGCCCGGTTTGTGCACCTTTCGTAGACCGTAAATATGTGGAGTATTGGCACCCGTTGGTTTCATGGACTCATAAGTGTTTGATGGAAATACTCCCATATGTTTCAGTATTTTGAGTCTCATAAACATTTGTTTCATATCCCGACAATTAGACCTACCTCGTCAGTTCATATAGCTTGGATGCCCACATCTCTCCAGGTGGTAGGAATTTCACACTCATAACCAACTGGTCGCTACTTCAGTGTTTTTATCTGTTAAATATTCGTTTCGATTTCTCTCTGTAACACTGTAGAATATATTTCGATTTTCAAAGCCCTTCCCTTTAATTTGTTTCATTGAACTACTTATTAGTAGTCAAGATTCTGCAGGTAAATTTTACCCTAATTTCTCCTGCATAAAGCTCTAAGTAGTGGTGGGGTTTTCCGAGGATTTTACAAATTTCTTACAGCTTACCCGCCTACATTGTACAGAGTTGAGTGAATTACTGCTTTCGACTGCTCTCAGCCTTTCGAAGTCTGTATACCGGTCTGAACGATATGAATTCTCATTTCCAATTTTTTTCCTTAATCACATGTTTTTATATGTGCCTGCTGGTGTTCCGAAACATTCTGATTATTTTTAAACCGTTCTTGATAAATTTTGTTATGACCTTCTCTGCGCTAGTCGAGTCAGATAATTTTCACTTTACTGTTTCGTCGAAATTCGTAAATGAAACTCTGCTTTTTAAATTCAAATTTATTTTTTATGAGAAACTTTTTTTTATTAACTTCAGATGAATGACAATTTATTATTACGAAATATAACCTCCCATTTATTTATGCATTTGTTATTTCAGCTCTGATAATTTCCTTCGTGAAGTTTTGACTGGCTTACAGAAGGAAATTTTCTTATTTTTTATTTCAGATCTCTGAATGTCTCTAAAGCAGCAAACCTGAAATGTGGTGCATATTATGCTCGGTTTCTATACGCTGATTATTCGCTTATACATGTTGTAGTGTTTATAAATAAGCTCTGAGTAAACTTCCATTTAATAAAGATTTATATATTGTGCTCTATAAGTATCAGTTCACAATATTCTAAAGGAGTGCTTAATTATTATTGCTTAGCAACAAGATAATTTTACGTAGAAATATGCTGTCAAGTAGATAAATTTTTCTCTACAGTTCAAATGGTTTCTCCAGACTGGGTATCTCAAGCTGCATTTCACTAGCTGTGCTTATCAATAACCGATGAAACGATACTAACACTTTTGTTGAAAGTGTGGTGCTTTGCATGAGTGTAATCACTCAATGCTAAAGAAATCACATTGATGTCTCTTGGTAATGCACAATTATGAAAATTTGCATCTCTGGTTACAAAGGAATTTCTTGGAATGTGAATACTTGCGAGCCGACAGTGAATGCTTATAAGGTTTTCTCATTTGTAGAACTCTTTTCATTGGTGTTTTAGAAAGTCATTCACGGATAAGTGTTTCTATTACTGTGCCAGTCAACCTAATTTTTCTACAAGCCGAAGAACTAGTTAATTTTATTTAGCTCGGCGTTACTGTTAGCTAGTTTAACCAAGCCTTTAAAGGCAACACCCAATTAATGGAGTTAAAATTTCACAAGAGTTCCGTGTTACTGATTTCTTATTTCGCATTGAGGTCTGATATTCATCCAACTGTATGCAATCCACGTTTGTGTTCACCTTTGTTTTCTGGAGGTTATTCAATTAAGCTTCTTGAATTTCGCAACCGTTCCATGAGGTGCATCTGAAATCTATACAGATTTCACTGTGTTATTGTGTATCAAATTTATGCCGTCTTTATTTAGCCGCAAGAATATCAGTAAGTGTCCTAAAGTCAATATTACCGGTTACTTATTACTAACGTTTGAACGTGTTTGTTACAATTGAAAGAAACTGACCCGTCGCGAATTCGTTATAACTGAACTGAACTTTATAAATTCGTTGCTACTTTGATGTGTCTGCGCCTGCTAATTGTTATAACGGTAATGAACTCGACTGGTGCGCTAAGACGTCTATTTCCATAATGTTGTTATACATCTATTTCCGTTGTACCTTCCGATTCATTGAGCCACGCAAATATCAAAAGACAAAGACTTGCTTGTGACTGTATGGTATTGCATTTATTTTTTATTTTTGATTACAGCTTGATGCCACATCGTATTTTCAGTACAAGTATGGCATTTTCAGCATGCATATCGGTAGACCAAATTTTGCAGGCCGACCATAGATATCGGGTGTGCGTCGGTGGGGGATCGAACCCCGAACCATGTGCATGGTCGGCGAGAGTCCTAACCACTGTGCCACCGACTCATCAATAAGGAAACAAAACATCATCATATATTTAATTTATCACAATACAGTTGACTCACAACCGTGAGAATCGACTGTTCTTATTGGTTGGAAATGACTATGGTGATTCGTTGGTGATCCAACAAAGACCAAAGTGAGACAAAATCACGATGAATTGGTCACACTATAATTCACAATATGGGTGAGAAATGATACATTCACATAGTAACTCCTAGACAAGATAAATCACACGATTCGTGAGAAAAGATGATATATTATTTTATGCTGGCTCCTATCAGTGCTGTAAAAGGCAGTAAGTTTGTGTAATAACCGTTACGTTTAAATCACCTTCGTGAATGAAAGTGTGACTCAGCAATGCATCGATACCGTTCTCCTAGCTCATCTGAATGTGCAGATAAAACCATAATCTGAGCTAAGTGCGCCCAGTGCAATATCACTGACTTTTCTAGGTAGTGCTCTATTGATGCAAGTTGAGCTTTTTACTTGATCTGGTCGTCTCATTTTACTGCAGGAGATTTGTTAGAAATTTAATATTAAGCACAGCACCGTCCACTGTATACCTGCACTTATACCTTCAGGGGTATGCAAAATGGAACCAGTTTTATTCTCCTAAGAAAATTAGAAGACACTTTTGCATGATTACATTAATTCATTATTATTTTGTTATTAGTTTGTCGTTAATTTGTGATTGAAAGAGAAAGTATGTTATCAAGTGGTTAGTCAATTGTTAGTGTATCAGCATTTGTCTAGAAATGGAAAAAGAAACGATGATAAAATTATTTAAAAAAGAGTATTCTAAGCAATGAAGTCGTGATTGAATTTAATTCTATTGGAAGAAAATGCTGATTGGTTTTCTGAATTAGTGAAGCAACTCATAGAATTAAAAAAAATAATCACCATTTGAATGGCATTGCTTCCTGCATACATCGTTAGCTTATACTTTACCATCTGTTATGCTTGAGGATTTAAACTTCACCCTTTTGAATTTGTTTGATTGCGAATTTAGAACCTTATCTTTAGAATATGTGACAGATTTAAAGCAATGTAACATTTTGTAACTCTGATGTCATTTAACCCTCTTTTATCCGCCCATTAACTATAATATTCATTTACCCACACATTTAATCATAAGTGGAAAACCGGATCTACATTCAATTCATAAAAATTTAAAGTCTACGTGCTCCAGATATTAGTTTCCTTCATCACGAGAAATGGAAAACTGTTTGTGTCATAAATTGAATTGAAGTTCAAATAAGGTCTGGTGAGAAACAGTATTTGTTTGTGGTGTGGCTTTGTGTACTTGCTGTCATGGGATTCGCCCACTATAATTTTGGTTCCCAAGAGGTATACCTACAACTTTCATAACTAATAAGAAGGAGAATGTTGATTCTATTTCATTTTTTAAGATAATCTAACACTTCATAGCAAGTTGTATATTAAACAAACAAACAAATATTTCTGAGAGCTTTATTTAACGTCCAAGGGAATTGTTTTTAGTGTTGAATGTATTATTTTGTTCAATGGTTTAAGAGGTGGATCTTTACCTTCATTATTGACCAGATATGGTTAAGTAAATACCTTGGAATTAATGTGGTAAGTTGCTTACGTGCGTTTTTAAAATTTGCTTTACGAAATAAAAAGAAGATTGGTGAATCATTAGTGTGCAATTTACTGTTTTTTCACGACGCTTGAATGTTTGACAACAATAAATAACATGATACCATTGTGCTTTAAAATTAACCCTGAAATATTAGAATGACTCTACGTTGATTTGTAGATATTGCATATTCGTTTTATTACTTTAGTTTTAGTTGATGGAATCTGGTGTCAGATACTGTTCCAACTACTTCAGCCATGATTATTGAATTATACCCACGATCGTAACACATTAGGTATGCTCGACAGACTAGTGCATAAAATCCTAATGACAATGAGGTAAGTTCTATCTAAGTGGCTGAGCAGCAGGCCAAGCGACTGCACTGCTGTTTAAATACAACTTGATTGATCATACTTAGCAGTATATATGTATATATATATACGGTGTAACTTAGCAGTTAGATACGACTAAAATCCGATTCCATGTCAGTTCTGATAATTTTCTACATTGGATCGTGTTTAAATGCAGCCTAAATTTATGCCTATCGTTATTCGTCTGAAGGGTTTTACCCTTAGCAAAATTGGTTATTTTACATTTTCTTCAATTTTTCATAAAACGGAAAACATACTTGCATCGCTTTATTAGAATTAGAAATGGATTTTTTAGAATACGTAAACCTTAATACTTAATAATGCTAAACGTCACTTAAAATATTAGGCTTTAGCTGTTGAGTGTTGCAATTTTGAGAATACTCTGACACCTGTATCGTGTACCATTTCAATGTTTCCTACAAATACAATTTTCAACAGAAAATCCCACAATTTTTAAACAGGCTTCAATTCTCTCTGTTTATACTTCAATGTTTACTGGAAAATGACCTTTGTACTTGTTATAATAAGATATATATCTATGAGTTACGCATACAGCGAAGGTAAGTTAACATGGATGTAGAAAATCGTTTATTCTACAGCACCATTTAACACTTTCATCTCTTTTGACGGTGTGAAATTCTGTTTTGCCCTTTAGGTATCATATAACTGTTGTTTCATCTACCTAATAAAATACTTCAAAAAGCTCTTGTGTATAAAATTTATCATTGCATGTTTGACAAATGATTGTTAGCATCGTTTCTCCTTTTATCCCAACAGCCCACAACGTTATGCTCCATGTAGCTTGACGAACTGTCTCAAAAACGTACATGTCGTTCAGGCTTGTGAATCATATTTCCTTCACTGTGTTTCCCTAATTCCAGCACATTCAGCCTACTCAAAGTCCACAATGTCTAACTTTGAGGTTAACCCTAATCAACTGTAGACGAAAAAGAATAGCGAGTTGCAATAGCAAGATAAACATACTTCCAAAAGTTCTGTCACAGAAAAGAAATTTAAAAAATGTACTCAGTGTTTACAGTTTAAGGTTTTGGTTATTTTTTTTCCTTCACGTTCCCAGTGGAACATAGGGTCTAAAGCTAGTGGCATGAAGTTTCTATAGCAGTGTTTAATTTTTACAGGATGGGGTTGCTAGCCTCATGCCCAACCTTTCCTATCTACCAGCATTATTTGTGTTTTAACGAGATAAAGGAGTGCGTCGGCCAGGGATCGAACCCCAGACTATGTGCATGGTCCGCGAGCGTCCTAACCGCTATTCCACCGATGCACTGAAAAGTTTTGGTTATAGGGAATGAAAATTTTGGAATCAGTAATTTGTTTGAAGTTGAGAATTTTCATAAAAATATGCTTGTAACTTTATCTGTACGTATTTACATTTTACGCAGTGTGGTTTATTTTCGAGGGATGCCGTCTTAACAAGCGAACTCAACTACGATTATTGTAGAAGCACTCATAATTTCATCCCAGATTCTCAAATAGTCACTTCCTTACAAAGATGTTGATTAGTGCGGGAATCGTTACAATATATTGTCGGTGACGCGTATCACCAGGGTTGGTTAAGAATCAAATCTTCCGAAACATTTTGCCGTTATTTAAATGACAAAAGCTAATAATAAGGTTACAAGTATTCAGTGATAAAGCCTTCATCTCTCTTGTGCAGTAAACAGACATGAAAGAATCGAGTTAAGTAGCAGGTACACAATACGACTTTATGTAAATATAAAGCCCTTCTTTTTAAAACAGATTTCACGGTTAAATACAATTGACTTAATATTTACCCATCAGGTAATTTGTAGATAAGTACAGGCAAGAGTCCGAATTTTCAGTGAAAGAATAATTTCCAGTACCAGAACGCTTTGAGGAATAACTAATTAGGAAACTTGAGTATGAAATTCAGAAGGTGCTGTCTTACAAAATATGAAAACATTCAGAAAAATTATCAAGATTATGGTTATGAGCTTAATTTCGTATGTCAGAAACTGTGCTTATTTAACTGTAGCAAAGTATGACTTACGTTTCCCAGCTAGGAAGATAATTTTTATTGATGCAACTTCATATGCTATAAATTAACTATGCATTGAGAATATCGGGTTTTGTAAGGGCTGATATCTCTTGTAGGTCAATACACATCAGGTTAATCTGAAAACGGTTAAACACCTTAAAATAATTCAAAACCATCTGTTGGTATTTATCAATGACGGCCAATAGTTTTCTTGAAAAAATTTGAACATTTACAGGCTGATTTGTCTTGTTAAACTTCGTAAAGCGAAACTCACCTGGAAATTTGCTTCCTGATTGGTGAAGAAAAGCGTATATTGGATATTAGAAGACGGAAATTTGAAAATTGAGTAATATATTTAAGAAGGAGGAATTCGAATCTTGTGGTTAGCAATGATTTTAACTCGTTTGGTTTCCATTTAGTAGGGTGAATTCGTAGCAGTCGAATAAGTAATTTACAATAAGTAAAATAGACCAGTACAAATATTTTACTAGACAATTTCAAATTTCATCACTAAGTGAACAAATCATTTGGTTTTATACGACAGCTGCTTAGACAGAAATTTCCTGCTTAATTACTAAATGATCAAACGTTAGGTACTTTGTCTATTTATTTACTCATTTTATGAGATTTATGTATTCACTTTCAAAGACAACTTCATTTTGGTGGTAATAATTTCATTCATATCTAAAAGTAACTCACCCAATTCTTTCATATCTGCAAAATATTTCATCATTCGTTGTGGTATATAAAAAGGTGAGTCATTTTTCGACACTGAAGATATATTTTCATCTAATTATCTGTGTAAGGTAGTTATAAAGATGCCATCAACTTCCTTTATTTGCAAATCTAAAAGCCCTCTAGGTTAGTCATGAAGTTTACCATTTTTAGTTGAGCAGGACTGTATTTATTCCCCCTTTTTTAGATCTGTGCAAAGATTTTTCACTGTTGTTTGATGAGTCCTGTCAGAAGAGTAATTCAAATATTTTTGTTTCTTAAATGCCTTATTTTCATACTGCATGACAGCTAAATAAAGTATGCAGAAGCTGATGTAGCTGAAGTCAAGATATTCACCGAAATGCTTATTTACAATAAGCCATCAATCGAAATTACTGTGATATTCGGAAGAATGATCCTATCCGATAATTTTTGTATTCGTATATAATCATAAGAACATGTAGACACTCATGCATCTTCAACGAATGTTTCCATCAAATTTATTTTTGCATTCATTAGTTTCTAGAGATCATTTCATCAGAAAATGAATTTCAACTTACGTTTTTTTACTGAGTTAAAACCACATAATATAAAAAGTAATAAACCACTAAACTTATTGAACTGATCACACAGATGTTTATTTTAGCATGAATGTTGCCAAATATTCATAAATAGCTGAAGGTATATTTTGCTATGGAATAAAAAGATATAGGAGTAGCTATTTGGAAGTCGTTTAACCAATGCTAATGCGGGAGTCAATGATGGATTGAATTCAGGATGATCAAGCGACCATGTAGGCACGTTATATAATAATCAGTGATGAGTTACTCTTCAGTTTTCTACTGTAAATACATATAATTACGACTCAAAGTGTCTTTACTGTGCCATTCTATTTTATAAGTGAGTATCTGTCCTTACAACCCATAGGATAAGACCAGTCAGTCAAAATGTTCTGTAGAAACTGCTGGGATCTTACACCCGAAATTTCTCAATAATGAACAGGTGACTGAAACTGAATCCTTCTGCATGGACAAATTAGAGATCTCGTATTTTTCAACTACGAGGTTTGAGAAGGGGGAGAAGAAGAATCTAAGGATTTCATTTTTAATGGCTTATTGCCATTTTTTACCAATCACTTTAAAATATATTGAAATTAAAACCTTGGGTATATTGAGACAGAAAATTCTGCCACTGTTACCTAATCTAAACACTCAGGGAAATGAGACAGAACAAAATAACTTTCAACAGTTTCCTACACCTCAAAGTTAAAATTTTATTTAGATACAATTATAATTTCGCCTGAAATAATTAGTATCTGATTTTCATCATATTCATGCTTTTTACGTCAAATTTGATGAGTTATGAAATAAATTCCAATAGCCAACTATCATTTCACCATGTATAAAATTCTCAGTCACTCACTTCCTTCATCTAAAACAGAGAATACAACTTTGTTATGTTAAGATAATGAACTATGTGCAGATTGACTGAGGCACATTTAGAATGAATACTATTCTGCCAAAGTCAGTACAATGCTTTAAATCAATATGCTAAGTGTCTCTGCGTCTAAAGATTTCCTTTCAAACGCCTCATAAATCTAATTGTCTTGAAGATTAGACTTCAAGCTTCAGCTTTGAATTTTCACTGGCAGTAATGTCCATTTTTTATTTGATAAGGTTGATTGCCTAATGACCGACCTCCACATATTACCAGTCTTAGCGTGTCAACCAGGAACCACACGCCGGAATGCATAGATGGTTGGCAAACATTTTACTGCCAAGCCACCCAATTTGTAAAGTTAGACGATATTTCAATATTATCGAGTCTAGAGGCGTAGTAAGACTCGGCATCTACGCGACCGATGAATGTGACATTTGGCCATAGTCTGCATCTTTCTTGGTGCTTACTATCCAATCAGAAGATAATCTTCACATATTAGGCTTGCAATTTACTGACCATGTAAAATGACTGTACACCTATCTGATATTTCTGTCCCTACTGCCTTTTCCCGGGAGAAATAAAACTTCACCTTTCGAGGCAAATTTCTGTATCATTTCAGTGTGGAAAGGGTGGTTAAGTGATCAGGCGTATATTGTCGTGAGTTGAACTAAACATAGAATAATCCCATAAATCAAGTAGTATGCTCATTATAACAAATATGGATACTACCTTTTTTCTAAACTAGATTTCGTCATTGTGTTCTTAGTGAATTAATAGTTTGAAACTTAATCAACGCCAGAAGACAGAGTACAGAAATTACTAACGGAATATCAGATCCATTCATTCACTAATATGCTGACTGAATATGCATTACATGTGAAGACCACTGACATAAACACGTGACTTTCATCATTTCGTTTGATACGGACAAAACTCATTATTTCGTGAGAATTTCAGTGTCAATTTCATTTGAAATCTGAAAGTTATATGGGTTATAGAATGAATAATTTTAAGAAGAAATATCCTGTGAATGATATTAAAACTACAACGTACCTGCTTTTCGATCTAGGAGACAAGGTCGTAAAGACAATTTACTATGTATTGTTCAAAGTTTTAATTTTTAAATTTCTGTGGTAAAACCAACACACATTGAACCGACCGATGGTCACCAGGAAAACATTTCTAAAAATTCAAGATATTTCCTTATAATTATTCTTATTCAGTCTGTCGTACAGAAGAATGAAAAGAGAATGAAAGTATTTTAGTCAAATGGTATGTTGGATTCTTTCGCAAGAATAAATGGTAAGAACCGTCTGTTAGGATGCGTTTGTTGCATGAATTATGTGTTTTATTTCTTTTGTGAGAATATCGCCATGGAGCACCTGTAGAACTTGTAAAATTTATCCATGTTTCGCAGAAATGAGGTGGAAGCAGTTCACTAATTAGCTGATTATATTCAGCCTTATGCGTTCTTAAAACTCAAATATCTTGTGGTCTTGACGAAGTAGAAAGTGTTCCTGCAACAGTTTAATCATTTTATTTAAATATCATGCCATTCTTTCACGTAATATTAATAATGTTTAAATGTTTCTCATCTGTAGGGAATTAATAACTTACTTATTTCCTCTATTGCAGAGATGATTATGGGTAAAATAGGTTTGAAAATCCGATGTCAACTCTGATCAGAATAAATTAGTTAAGAAGTTAATTATGTGTCACTTTCATGTATACCATTCGCCAGTGAATTCAAATGTTATGGAACTACTTCAGATTTACTTATTTCTGCATATTCATCGGTGAATGATCAAAACACTGTCAACGAATTTTGAGAGCTGTCCATTTTCAACGACCACAATTTCAAAATACACGAAACGTGTACAAACATTAAATGTCAAAATACTCCTTTGATCCACAATGCATCAATGTCAGTTGAGAGTGTAGAAACAAAATGCGATATAGCATATTGTTGGTCCATGGAGTTTTTCAATGGCTTCAGTCACCGGAGTTAGTTTCATTTTCTACAGTTAGTGCCGATTATGCGAAAACGTGAATTCCTAAAACGACATCAGTATAACAAACGGTGAGATTACTGCTATTTCTTTTTCCCTCTGACAGTATTCCAGCTGCCATTTAACTTTGAATAAGACAGTGGCTCAGTAGCACACGAAGTGGACGTTTCAGGAGAAACTGGCTTACAACCTCATTGATTGATTTAAGTACCTTGTTTAGAACTACACAGTTAACCTCACTTTTGCATACAATATTAAATATTTCATTTCGGACAAAATGTGAAATTTCGATAGCTCAGTAATTTACTATGCTCTCCTTAAAACACTAGTGAAATTGAGACACCTTTTGGTTAAAAATCCGCAATCCTTGTTCAAGATAGTCACTTTCAGTGGCTGGAGATTGTACTTCTATAATGTTTTAAGTCCTACTGGAAACTTACGAAGGCTTTCTGTGTACAATAAGGTAAAAGAAATAAAATAAATTGTGAAAAATTTCTTAATTATGAAATATTTGTTCATTTCATATCTCTCAAGAGGGTATTAGTTTAATGTGTGGGAAGAAAAAGCACTGTGTCTCATTTAAAATTTATGAATATAGGACACATTGAATAACCAGGCTTTCACATGCATTCTCCAACAAACAGATAAACACACTTCCAATTTATCCAGTGAGACCCGTACTTTCGATTATCGTTTTAAGATATTTTATTGGTAGGCAAACGTTATATTTGAAGATTTATCGTAAATTTTGGAATCCTTCTGGTGTGCATGTTACCAGGTGACGTACTCTCCTGAAGTTATTGAATGTATCTGAAATATTCTCGTTGACATTATCAAATGAAAGATGCACTGAATAATTTTTAATTTAACTCGCATATTCAGTGTTTGCATTTGGATGAGAAAGAATAATTTTTCACCAAGAACTACCTTAATATTAGTGGTAAAACCTACTAATCTTGAAATAGTTTACTTTATGATAAATCCGTTTTTCTCCTCAAACTGTACATATCGTTGACCTCTCTGCTTATTATATTCAGTATGTGGAAATTAATTCTTTTAATTAAGAGTGAATTTCAATGTCCTTTTTGATTTTACAATTTTTTTTTGATTTTTTGATTTACAGCTTGATTCCACACCGTATTTTCAGTACAAGTGTGGAATTTTCAGCATGGATATCGGTAGCCCAAATTCAGGCCGATCATAGATATCGGGTGTGCGCCGGCAGGGTTTCGAACCCCGGACCATGTGCATGGTCGGCGAGAGTCCTAACCACTGTGCCACCGGGAACTTACTTTTAGTTTCTTGAAGTTGAAAGGAATTAATAAATTCTGTAGTAAGCAACATACCACGTATTATTCAAAGCCATAAAACAGCAATACATAGCAACTAGATAATTCTCGTCAAAAAATATTCTATTCACTCGGGATAATTTTAAATTCGGTATAAAGAAGACATATGTTGTACTTCTACAAAAGTAAGAAGAAGCTTAGCATTTGTTTATTTATATCTTATTATAGCTTGATTCCATATAGTAATTTGGTACAAGTATGGAATTTACAGCATGTGATATCGTTAGTCCAAATTTAGCAGGCCGATCACTGATATCAGGTGTGCGTCGGCTGGCATATGGAACCCTGGACCGTATACATGATTGGGGAGCCTCCTAACCGCTTTGTCAACGACGCACAGGAATGTTAGTAGTCATTATTGTCTAAAGAATTCCACGATGACTTTCCAGATATACTCTCGCTGAATGAGTATGAAATACTGTCTCAGCTTTATTATAAAAGATAAAATAAATCCAGTGTTGATATGTTTAATACTTGATAAGCTCAGATGGTCTGGGAATGTTGTAGAATTTTAGCTTAGTCATATATTTTTGCAAATTGTTCTAGGGGTTTTGCAGTAATGTAAACATCTCTAACGATAACTTTGCTTGAAAGCGTCTTAGTGAACAAATATTACACATTTCCAGTGAAATCCACATGTGTCTAACAGTATGCATCTCTGGTCATTTAAAAATATTTACTGACTTACATGTGCAGTAAAAGATAAAAGCGCGTATAGCAGACTGTAGACGAATCTGTGTATCACTTACCATTACCTTCGAGAAACATGGATAGAGAATATAATTTCTCATACTTGTTTATGAAAAATATGGAAGGACATACTTATACAGCTATTTCCTAAAGAATTTCTGGGAATTTTTCGAAGAGGTTTCTTAACCCTATGCATAAGGCCAAATCCCCCGTCAAAATAGATAAATATTAGGTAACAGTTAATTAAAATTCTTGACAATTCATACTTTTATTCCGTGAAAATTATGTCAGCTGAACATTTTTAAATAACCATTCATTACCACATGAACCTTAGCAAATTTGAAGGCGTACTGTCTGATGCAATCCTCACAAATTGTTGTTTTCTCACACTTGTTGTAGGACACAGAGATAAGAATACAGGGCAGCGAACGTAACTAGAAAATCAAAATGAAGGATGTTTGCAAAAGAACGCTGATAGGGAGAGACCAAAATAGGATACAGAAAGGCTAAGACAAGCTAAACCTCGCTTGAGCCAGGTTTTCTATAATTTGTTCGGACAACATTTCTTCTTAACCTGATTCATCCAGTCAGATAACTTATTTACCGATTTGATTGTCAGAGTTTTTATTGTGCATGTAAACACATATATATGATTTTTCTTGTAAAGTGAATTGTTCTCATCGGCTCATACCAGTCTGTATTGTGCTTTATTTCTGTGATTCAAGGGGCGGTAGTAATCAGTACTCATTATTTAGTATTATGTCTTTATTCAAGTTGTCTAATTGCATTTTTGCATCCGAATGATGAAGCAGCAGTATTATTATCTGAGCTGACATAACAGGTGCACACTTAAATTTCTAAATCACTTACTCAATTCTTCAAAATAATGAATATAGATTATTGTTTCGCAAACTTAATTAATAAGATTTGCAATGGTTATGTCTTCAGAAATTGTGTATCAGAATAATATCAAAGCTTTTATGCACTCATATCAATTGTGAAGGGGAACTCTAGTGTATTAATCTGATTCTCGTTTATAGTCATATACAAGTTTTATTTTTTCGACTGAAGTTGTAGCCTACTAGCTTGAACACTCGATTTTAAACTATTGGTCGAGAGTTTGAATGCTCCCCTCAACTAGTTCATCCTAGGGAGGTAATGAATATGTCCGACTCTCAAAGAATGCATTTTGCTAATAGGATGGTAAATGAAAATCTGTCTTGAGTAACAAAATTATACTGAAGTGATTTTCACTCACCAGTTTCAGTTACTGGAGTGAATAACATAAAAAATGTAATTATTTTAAAAGATCGTCTATTATATTTTGAAATTTAACTTGTGAAACGTTGCTGTATTTAATCAGTCCCGTGCATCAGTCAAGGATTTTTAGTATGTTCAAAAGTTTCATACCCTTCACTTTTCACTTGAATTTGATTGATCATTAAGTCACTCATTTGGACATATACGTATAATATTTTTACAGTTGTATGTTAAATTCATATGCGCAACACCGAGTGAAACTTTCAATCGAAACGTCTTGCATTTCGCATTGCTAAATAACGTAATATAAATTGAACTAATGACCTATGGATCCCGAATTAATTTATTGTCTTTTGACAGCTACAAGTTAAAACACTAATGCTACGAAATTTCTTTTCCTTTTCACATGGTGCAAGTTCACTGCACTTAAGCTCATAATAAGGCCATAAAGTCTGCACGACATAGTCTAAGGTGACTAAAGCAATGATGATGTTTGAATGGCGTAGTGAGACAAGAGTTTGACTTTCAACAAGTTATTCATCGTGTTTCATATTCTGTAATTAGCTTCAGGTATAAGCATTTATAATTCACTAAATTATCATGAGATGAAAACAAAATTGCTGACTTACACATGGCCTCTGTTAATTAGACAGTTGGAGGTCAAATTAGTCACTTGAAACAGTTGAACGCTCTCTTTCTAATTAAGATTTAAAATGTCGCATTCGGCTTTCCGAGATAGTTGGTGTTATTTGGAAGTACGAAATTCGTCGCAGTTGATTGGGTAGACCTACGTTTATTATCTCACTCCCTCTCTCTCTCTCAAAGTTAGTTTGAATAAAAGTTTCTTTTCAGTGTTAAAATAATATAAGTTGAAGAAATCTATGAAATCGTTAGGATAATCATTTTGTTGAAAACTCACGCGAAGTTCCTGTAAACAGCATGAATAAACACAGATGGCCAGCATGAAATTTCGCATTTTTATTGAAATTTCTAAGATTCTTTATCACTCGTTACAGTTATGAAGCGCGTACTAAATTTGTCAAGCCTTGTAGTTTTGAACAACAATTATGACTACTGAACGACGGTTTATTTGAACCACCGGCATCTACATTGTCACCTCTGCTGTTTGTTCAGTGGACTATATGACGGCACTTTTAAGCAGGTCACCATTACGCGCTGCACTTATGTCATGTTGACCTCACCACTGAGTAACGCGATTTAGAATCTTAAAAGGGACATGAATTCATTCAAGACTATAGACACTCCATGCTGATGATAGCGCGGAAGCTCGCAATTTTGGTCTGTAGCTTAGTGCTGCTTGCCTTCAACCACCTAGCATCAATTCATCCTAAACCGCCATAGTAAGCCACTCAGCTCGGTTACCATAATGTAAACTTGACTGACAGACCCCATTATGCATCAAAGTGTAGGACTAGATGCATGACATAAATTGCTACTTAGCGTCCGAACCAAGTGATCTATCCACCAATGAATTGTGTGAAACATAAAAGAGCTCTAGATTGCCTCATTCCGTAATATTCATGTGTTTATGCATATTGTAAACGTATGAGTAATCGGATAAAAGAAATAATCCCTCTTTGTCGCTTTGTGACAATGATAATACTACTACTGTAAATTTTGTATATCAGTGTGCTGGAAAATTATAATCCAGAGTTGTGAAAAATGCATTTTAACTGACTAAGACGACTCTGTTCAAGTTTCCATCCATAGGAATTTAAACCTTCGATTGCTTTTAATTAATGTGATATGGTATTCATATTGCTTTTCTTGACTTTATCTGTTTCTTCTGAAAGAAATTCAGTCTCATAATTACAGCTTATATAAAAAGAGAAGGATATCATTTAATTTTATATAAACAGTATTAATTCAGAGATTTTAAGTCACTAATATCCATAACTCACTTCTGGCATCTTTATGTTAAAGTGGGTTAAAGTAATACGTGTAGTTTAATTATTGTCGTTAGACATGCTACTGTATGTTTTTTATTAACATCCTGTGAAAAATAGAGTGAATCGATTGCTTATAAAATCACTTTAACAAAATCACAAGATATTGAAAACACAAACCATTTTATAATCCGATGCTTTCAGCAAAATAGTGACTTGTTTAGATATGTTCGAGATTTGTAGCTCAGGTGGATGATTTTGATGTGGTTGTGTTCTATGAGTTAGATAGTTGATTTACGAAGTTTTCATTGCCGTACTGGGCAATATCTTCAGAGCATGTTTCAATTTAAAGTGAGCTTTTAGATTTTTCCACGAGACGACCCTCGACCCAATAGTTTGACCTATATAGTTGACCTCATAGTCATTGCAGGGTATTTTGGAAATTATATTATTTTGTCTAATTGAGTCAGATTGTCAGGACATAAGGATTCAACTAAGGTAAGAATGGTTGACCCCGGGAAGATAAGTAATTTAGAAAAAATCTCAGCGATTGCATAGCATTCACTGACACTTAATAACACAATAGGGTGGGAGAGGGTTAAAATTTTAAGAAGTATTATCGGCAGGTGGAGGGATGTTGATTACTGAATCCTTGTTCATCGAGTCTACACCAAACACATGGAATAGGAATGGCTCATCATTCCTACCAAAAACATAGAAAATACTACTATCAATCAAATCAAGCGATGAAAAATAATGCAATTATATAAACAAAATTAGAAAGTTGTGTGAATACCTTGATATGATTATGAGCAATGAATTGTGCTCGAATTGTGCTCATCAGTAGATATTACTTTATAACACTGTGAGACTTTATCAAAATAAATTTCAGCCATAATGGAATTTTACTCGACCACAGTGCACAAGTTCTATTCTTAAATCAAGAAAATTCTCTTTCGACGATTTAATTTTCATAGCTGTACAAGCCTAAATATTTAATATATGTAAGAATCGCAATATACAATAAAAGTCAGTTTTCTCTTTTTTGTGCTAAAGTTTGACAGTGGAAAAGCTACCTGTTTGCATTAATTTGTCTATGTTTCACTTTTCGTAACTGTAGAATCCAAGAAACTTTATATGTCAGATTAGCGATTTATGGGTAATTTTAGAAATGTCATTCTCCCACTTAACCATTGGTGGTAAAAATAAGGTTGTGTTTGGCAATGTTCTTTTCTACTTTAGATTGGTGATTTAAATTTTTTGATCTCTCTTTCAGAAATTTGTTTATACAGTCGAAATTTAGCCAACATTTTACAAAATGTCTCCTTAAGATTCACTGAACTAGTTTACAAGAGTACTGTCAAGCAGGATAGCATTCATGGAATTAGCATTTTTGTTGAGTGCATAGATAAGTAAATGCTTGAAAAGTGAAAAATTTATACTACACAACTTAAAATCCAGGAATAACTTTTGGTAATTGGGAAAACATTTTCATTCATAACACATAGTATTAATATACGAGGAAGCGTTTTTACTCAATTATGAGTTAATTTGTATGCTTACCACATTTGACTTAAAAATTTCATTATAACATGTGAAAAGTTTGGATTTCTCACTCTGGAATCAGAAGTCGTAAGGCAAGCACACCCTATTTACGGGATTTATGAGTATACAGACAAATCATGCTTAAGTTTTCTGTACCACAGCTACTTAAGGAAATCCACCAAAAAGACAACAAAAGTGTGTTGTGTTAATGATACGTCTAAGAAATTTTTAAATTCTTGTGTAAATGGTAACAACTTTTCCAAATTCAATTCTTCATCATTTTGAACAGTAAATGGATTCTCTTTCTACTGTAAATTTGCTTATATATTTAATTCAAGCTACTTAACACAAGATTTAACCAAGGGCAAAACCAACACCTGCTAATTAAAACTGTAATTCTTGTGTCTCTAACAGCACAACAAAGACAGTACTAGTACCATATTTGTATCAAACCAAGAGCTCTCTGAATTGCTCGTTTGTCTCTAGAATTTCTCTTATTCCACTCTACATCCAAATATGAACTCAAACCTGTCATATCAGATTTGATAGTTCTCAGTGTAAAACTTTGTGAATAGAAGTCAAGTATTCCATGTGACTTCGAGTAGGAATGTATTGTTGCATGATTTATACATTTCGATGCATAGATGCTAAGAATAAAGGCCAAGTCGTCATTTCTACATTCACTTACTGTATTTATCATCTTGAGAAAGCCTTTTTATGCTCACTAACTGCTTTATTTCCTAAAGTAACTGAGATTCTCGTTATCCATGATCTTGAAGCTAGTTTTTGATGCTAACAATTTATATTCATTCCTTATGCTGATATAAACATCATATTTTAGTCATCAGCGTCTCTGCTACCATTACGGTTCTTACGGTTTTCCAGAATGGATCATTTCGCTTCACTTTTTAATGTGTCAATACGAACGGCTACTTTTGTATTAATTGGACTTTTCCAATTTGCTAGTTTAAGAATTTGACACATTTTGATCATGTTTACTTCTTGAATGACTCAGGATTTTCTGTCCAAAGAGAACTTTTATTCCTTCACAAATTAAAAAAACATTTCTTAATTGTTGTCATCATACATCGATTACAGTTAAAAGTTTTAAAAACAAGTCTACTGGAAATTTTCTTCATCGAATTTCTCGTTTTAATGTCAAGCTGATCATAGCTCAATTGTGTAATTATGAAAGATTCCTTTCACCAGGAAACTCTCAGGTATATTCTTCCATAATTAATTTCCTAGTGGCGCAGAGGTACTCGTGGAAATTCGACAAGGGTTTGACATGACATAAAAGTGTTTAAAAGCAGTTGATTCAAAAGTCATCTGTGATAAACTTACATAAGCCATCTGCAGTTAGATAAAATTTATTAGAATATATTATTAGTAGTAGTAGTACCTTGAGTTCCGAATAGAACATAGAGCATCAACAACACATCTCCACTTAGATTTTTCTTTCCCCTGTCCTCTTAAGCTGGGTCCACGATGTGCGATAATCTCTCATCTCTTCCCCTCACGATCTCCCTCATGTCACCGTAGCATGACCTCCTCAGAATTTCTCTTTCAGATCCCAATTGAGCAATGGCCCGTGGAAGGATGTAATTCAATGGCCTTCTCAACGTATGCACAATCTATCTCCATTTTCTTCTAGATATTTGTTGAGCAATCGGCTCTTGGTTGGTCTGTTGTCAGAGTTTCTTGTTACTAGTTTTTCCTAGCTAGCTAGCCATTTGATCTTCGCTGTGGAGGCAGTAAAGGGGGCAGTTGTTGATAAAAGCCTGCAACCTGTTGGAAACCCTTTAGATGACACGCTGACCAAGTTTTAACCCGTAAAGAAGAACTGACTGACTTCACATTTGTGGTGAAAATCCGATTCCTGTTCTTTATGCTGGTTTTAGGTTGATGAAGACAAATCTCTCTTTTTCGATTTTTGGCTGGCTTTGATATCTTCATCCGTTCCATTTGTAGTTGAAACGGGGATTCCTAGGCAAGTGAAAGAAGTTACCTTTGTCAAATCTCTCTCGTTGATGGTGATTGGTTCTGATTGTTTTTGGTTGGTTCACTAGTTACTTGTTTTCATCACCTCTATCTCTATGTTCAATTTTGAGTTCTGGCTTCAGTAACGGCCTCTTCAGTTAGTCTGTTGGTTCTTTTAGGGCTGGTTGAAATTAAAAATATAAATTATCTGCGAAATCCAGATCTTTCAGAGTCTTCTTATCGGTGATCCAGCGTACTCCTGTTTCCTCGTTCCTCACAGTCTGACGCAAAGTCCACTCCATTACAATTAAGAATATCAGTGGTGATAATAGTCAGGCAACTTGTCTTACTCCTGTATACCCTTCGAACGCCTTGATGATTTTGCCGCTGTGATCATTTGACACCTGGTATTTTCATATTTATGTTGAATGACGTCGATAAAGATTTGGGACACTGCACGCCGTAGTGCTGAATTGTTTTCAAAATTACTTCTCGGTCAACGATGTCAAAGACCTTTTCGAAGTGAATGAACCTTAGTTGGAGCTTGGTTTGACTGCCACTCTACGCTTTGTACTATGGTGATGAGTAGAGTCTCAATTTGAAGTGTACATGATTTACTTTTCCTGAAACCAGCTTGTTCTGGTCGGTGAGGTGGAGTCCTGCATTCAGTACGTCTTTTATTCTTTCCATGATAATGCGAACCAGTGTTTCACTTGGCGTGGATGAAAGCATTATTCCAAGCCAGTTCTTGCAGTCGCAAAAGTTGTCCCTCTTTGGAAGCTTGACAAAGTAACCTTCCTCCCGAACGGTAAGCATCTTTCCTTCCTTCGAAATCTTAGTGTACACTTTTTAAATTACTTACAACATCAAAAGTGTCATATATGGTTACAACATAAAGCTGAGTAGTTCTGTATGCAGAATGAAGTAATTAAATAATTCATCATCTTCAATATTTGATTCCCCGCAATAGACTTATTTTCTATTCACTTTGGTTTTTGTAATACAGGGGCAGTTATTCAAAATGAAAATATTTGTCGCGATTGCTTCTGTCGAATGTCACAAGTTATTGATCGTGGTCATGGACTTCTGCCCTGGCTTTTGCTCATGGCAAAACCTAAATCATGGCTTTTTATTTAAGAAACATAAATGCTGTGATATGTTATTGCGTCAAATTCCATTTGGAAAACGTTTATGTTCATATAACAATTAAGGAAACCCGTATTAAAAAAAGGGTTGAGGTTTGCGAATCTGTAACTGTTATGTTCGATTATTTTGTCCGTATGTGTAGGCTGCAAGGATAAATACACAGTTATCAGAAGCAGAGGGATTAGAGTTCAGTAAAGAATCGAGATTTGACGTTTAAATCAATAAAGTCTTCATCGACATCTGCAAGCCACAGTTAATGTCAGAACTACGAAACTTCAGATACTGTAAAACACCACTAATGTACTGTTGATTGAAGTGATGGTAGCTGATTGAATATGCAGAAATATTGCAATGCATTGATTTATCACTAGAGCGTAAACTGCCCTATAATATGTAGACCAGATGTGCACCAGATTTCTTCCAATCTCTTATGCAGGGTAACCATGCATTTTAGACAGCCCCTCTAACGGTTCACTTGAAATTGAAATTTGGTGGTTGTAGACACTAAGATAAGTTGGTCATACATGCAGTCAGAAAAATTCCTAAGCAGCATCCATAAAAAGAAGAATTAAATGAGGGTCTATCTGAGGGATGAAGCTGACAGTTAAACATAATATTGCACAGTGGCTTAACTGTGTTTTACTCTAGTAGAAAATACTAAGAAGACGTCAACTTACCGATGACCTCTGAAAGAAAGTTATTTTTTGAAGACAATATTGTGAACTTTGAAGTTCAGGAACTAAAACAAGCAAAACCTGAAAAATCCAGGATCTAATGAAATCATACGTTTATTTAGAGCTCGTCAGCTGGATATGTAAAAAATCCAACAGCTAATTTTGTTTTGTTGAGGGAAAATTTTTCATTTGTAAATTAAAAAACCTAAACGACTATTTCATTGCTTCATTTGAAATTTCACTAGCAGAAAAAATCAAATTCTTCATGTTAAGAGATGTGTTCAAACTAAACATTTTAGTATTTTGAAAAAATGCAATTTTTACTTACTGTCGGCAACTGATAGATCAAAGAATAGCAGTTTTCGCTACTGTTTCATAATATTTAATTAAATCTCTGACTTATTTATTGAAGTGCATTGAAATAAATTGCACTCCTAGACATCTGTTCGTACGCAATTAATGAAAATAATAGCAGCTGGGAAGCTTTAATTCAGACAAAATATAAATGCATATCATAATAGAAATCAGAGTTTTTAGTTCCAAAATATTTCATCTTCATGGATGATTTACATATAAAGTAATTGTTTGAAGTATATGATGTGGCGTAGTGTTGTCACTAATGAAGAAGGTACCATTTCTGCACACTTTTCCTCCATTTTCTTCCAGAACTGCATGAAATTATTCCGGAAGTTAATTAGATAAGCGCGCGAGTTCATGTAGCAATCATTTAATATATATTCACGATTAAAACAACAAGAAATGAAGAAGTCGTCTTTGGTCATTCTGATGGACAGGAATTCTAGTAGCTCAGTGATTTAAGCCGGTCGCCATAAAAGTTATTCAACAACAAATAAAATATATTTATTCGAATGGTCATAGAGTCTATACAATAAGAAAAACGATTCTAAACTCACTCTTCTTAACTGGAAGAAAAGAGTTGATACATGGGAAGAATTATAATCGTTAAATGTTGAATCCTTCGATAAAGAATTGGAGTATTTGATCACTTTATTTTTGGTTTAACGTGTCATTTGTAACTCCTTTAGATGTCAATATTTGAAAACGGATGATTGTGAGGACAGACTATTTTTAAGTTTAATGAACTGTACGACCGTGTTGATCAGTACATTAGCGAGTGGCGACTTGTGATGAAATATACAATCGTGACATTTTGCTGATGATATTTCGTCTCCAATATAAAGTTTCTGATTGTTTTCACTTAAACCTGTGTGGGTAGACATATTCATGTTCTCACAGATTATGAAA
This sequence comes from Trichobilharzia szidati, assembly GCA_944472155.2. Classification (NCBI taxonomy): domain Eukaryota; kingdom Metazoa; phylum Platyhelminthes; class Trematoda; order Strigeidida; family Schistosomatidae; genus Trichobilharzia; species Trichobilharzia szidati. Next base: position 206,379,566 of record OX235271.1, read on the forward strand.
AAGAATGAATTTATCAATTGAATTTAGGAAGAACAGTATCTGAAAATGCTGTAGACTATGACAAATGGAATAATAAATTTCAAATTTATTCTATAAATTTGCTTACCGTATTTATCTAAACGAAAATAACCAAAAGTGGGAAAACTAAAGACAGCTGACTGCATAAGGTTGAAACGAAAATTCACAGAATATGATCACGATGTTTCCGTACTCAAAATCACTTGGAACTGCACCAGACGTGAACGATTTGAAAGATAATGACCTCGAATGAGACATATAGGCGTTCTCGTTCTGAATGCAGGTCACATTCAATCACTAATAAACCATGCGAATATTTCAGTCAACACATGGGTCTAAGGAGCATGATAAAATTTTGTTGGTAACATTTGTATTTCATCGTACAAATGATTGCTTGTATATATGTAGAAATGGATAAGTTGAAAACGTTATGTTCTTTGATTTCTCAAAAGAAACCGTGGTACGTTCTAAACTTATTTAAGCAGGATAATGTACCAATTTATATTTGACTGCGATTGAATGACTAGATATTTGCCACATAACAACCTACCGCTGGCATCTTTGAAAAGAACCGCAGCATAAATCGAACAATTAGCATAGTAGAATGCAAACGCTTGAGTCAAACACACACAGAATTTTACTGCTAAATTCTGACAGTATTTGTAATTTCAAACTGCTCCAGAGGTCAACTAGTCAAGATTACACAATCCTACAAAGGAACACTTGAATGAAAAATGCGTTCAGTCACTAACGAACCGTTTGACTGTATTGGCTGATGCAGTGAAGGAAGCAAACAGGCATACTCTTCAGCTTCACAACACTGTTGCTGTAAATGTGCTCTAATTTTCAACTTGATATTTAATTTGTCATTATATCTGCAAATATTATTTCAGAATATTTTGGTTATTTATCACCAACACTGGGTTCTCCAGACTACTGTCATTCAGTCACTCACATATCCTGCATTTTCATCACTCAGATTTGGTCATCTTTTGACTATTGGTGTAATGCCAACTTCCTTTTCCCTTTCGCCCGCTGTACATTGTATTCTGAATTATTAGTCATACTATCTGAAATCTATTCTGGATTTTTATCGCTTTTATGAGTTGTTAGTTTAATTAATAACACTTTCGTAGAGTTTTCAAAATAACTAATTATGAAGAAATTTCCTCCGTCTACTTTTTTGAAACATAGGTATAGACATTTCTTACTCATCACGTTTTGTTAACGGTAATCATTCCCGCTGTAACATAACTTGGATTGTGTGTTTGTACGTAAAAATATACAGGTCGAATGTTTTGTGTTCTCAGAATCCGCAAACGATAAACCGGCTTCTTCAAGAAGAACTATATGTTAAACTCTTTTTTACGATAAGAAGACAGATGGAAATATATACATTGAAAATATGAAATCAACCTACATTTGACAACTGAAAATAAACCATCACAAGGTGGCAGAGATTAGAATTATTGAATGAGAGTGGTTGGAACAAAACTCAGCACAATGTAATAACCGCGTTACAGTGTGAGATTCCTGTAAATACTCTGGAAGTGAATGAGTCAGTAGTGAATGGGCTAGAAAGAGAAGTTCAAGTGTTGTCTTTGGAATACAGGTTGCATCCAATTTCTAATGAAAGGTGAAATGGCTTTGGTAGGTGCATTAGAGGAAATCGCATATATGTATTTCTATATAATTATCTGGTTGTTTTCGAGTTAAGATTCATGCGTGGAAGTATTTATGTTCGCCAAATTTGTAAAATAGGGAGCAAGAAACTAGAAAGCTTATGAAAATGATTAAATACACAAATATTGGTAAATCGATATTCAAACTTCAGCTCACCTGTGTTGCCTAGAAGAAAATTATAAAATGAGTAGTAAACAATAACACGGCTAAGTGTCATGATCTCCTCTTGCAGGAGTAAATTTTACGAAAGGTAATAAACTTGTCAGACAAGTCTGATGTCCTATGAATACAACATGTAATAGCTTTTTTTTATCAACCTTGAAATTATATAAGTTGACACATCCAAGCAAACCGGAATTATGAACGCAGTTAAACAGAATCAATGAAATGAAGTAATGCAAAATTGTCCAGGTGACTTCATCGTAGTTGTTTTAGTCGTTGATTTACTTGCAGAGGCAGTATAGCATATTGTTAGTTTAAAACGTAATTGAAATATGTATCTGGGATGTGTAATTGAGAAGACATTTTAAATTCAAAATCGAAATTCAACTTACCTGCATCTGAGCAAAGACGTAGAAGAATAGAATAGTATGCTGTAGTGGAAGTAAAGTGTTTAAGCAAATATACTGGGAATAAGATCATTACATTTTAGCGCCATGGTTTTCACAGTCGCCTGAGAAATAAATGAGACGAATATGAATGAACTTGAAAGAGTTACATTAGGCATCTTTGTACACTGGCTTTACCAATAAAAAGATTTATTTTTTATTGACTTCAGGACAAATTGTTTTCTGGAAACCTTTTGATGATGAATAAACCTGTTAACATTTTTTTAATATTAAGATCCTAAAAGCCGGCTTACCTGATCCAGCTGAAGGATAATCATCAAAATTGGAAAGAATCGGGGTAAGTGAGTGATGGAAATGTAGACAAATATTCACAGAATAGGATTATTCATGTTTTTTCCTTAATGTTATTGACTACTGCTGCAAGAATAAATAAGACGAAAATGAGTGAAACTGAAATATAAGTCTAGGCATTTTCTTTTGTATATATATTGCAAAGTGCGAATGTGTTGATCAGTGGTTATATAATGCATCATCATATCATTCAGTTAGTTGCATCCATTTACTTTTATTATGCATAGGTATACATTTCTACTACTGAATTAAAATGATTTTCACTCAATAGTGTTAGGAGGATTAATGTCTCAGCTTCTGTAGTGTGCAAAATCTTTTTCATAATTTTCTTTCATTCCCAAATTTTATAGTAGCGAATAATGTATGCTTTGTCTGCATTATTTAATTACTTTTTGCTGCTTACATTACAACTTATTCTATCCGAATCGTTTGTTCAAAAGTGCTATGTCAGTTCTATTGACTTTCGTTTGAGTTTTTTCGTTGCTTTTCTTGGCATCAGATGTTATATACAATATATTCAATGGGAAATTGTTGTGTTTCTTATTCTTCTAAAATTGTATACCAAACTTGAAAGGGTTTTAAGCAACAGCCTAATAATTTGTCACTTTTACTGCCTGTATTGACACACTGGATAACATACGGCTGCCTCTTAACTTCATAGTATATTTTAAGCATATGCCAACCTGCTGTGACCAACAAAATGGTGGACTTAAACCTAATAGTAGTTTTAGTTTTTTATTCCAACACCTTTCATTGAGTGAGTGAGTGAGAGAAATAATAATATAGTTGTGTTCTGACTTTAAGTTAGGTAAATGTTAACTCGTATTCTTCTTCTGGCGAGGGACGTGAGTTTCTAGAGACTATGTCGCCAAATGAATAAAAAATGGTCTCTTTTATTCGGATGTTTCTTAGGTGGCTTATGATACAGCCAACAAACAACAATCGTCAGCCACACAGACATTTGGCAGAAAGGATGCTTTATCGACCAAATATTTAGGTAATGTAGTGGGTTTGTAGGTAAGAAACACTAGGAGTTCATGTCAACTCTCACGAAATGACAGTAGTTAGAATAAGGGCACAGTTAATATTTGTTTTGTCCCAGTTGAAAGTGAGTATTGTAGAAGTACATATTTGATGATTCTGTTGGGTTTGTAATGTATAATATGCAGATCTTGAAATCACAAACTATTCATTTCAAACAATATATCTTTATTATAGCTTGTTTATCCTGTATATACATACCAATCGTTCATGCAGTCATGTGTGGGCTTTTGTCGATGGCAGGATCAAAGAAAAATTACAGTGTAGATATCCTTGATTTCGGCACCATGTGACTTCTTATCCTAATTCCTGCAAAATATGATTGCTCTTAATTTAGGTGATCTCATGTTTAAGGTCAGCGCTCATATGAAACTGTTCTATTGGCTGAGACCTTGGTGTCGCATACATTGTTATTTAGCTTGAAACTATGCTAGTGAAAATACGCAGTCAGATAAGTAACAAAGGTGCATCCACAAGAGAAGTTCGTAGGCAGCTGAAAGAATGAGTTATTGTTTCTTAAACCTATAGACATCAAAGGGAAAAAATACGAGAATAAAAAACCCAATCAGTCAAGTAAAATTATTCGATTTCTGTTGTCATTTTGAAGCAGTGTTAAAAATTTATACCCAAATGATTACGGAAGTGTTAATTAGGGCATCATCTGAGAGATACTACCAACAAGGAGTTCGCACTCAGAGACTTGTCTTTTCATATAGATTTACCGCCTAGATGCATTTTTTGTTGGATATACCTGGCTTTTAAGCATTAGCTCTTCTCTATTTTCAAATATGTTACTGAGTTTATTTGACAATGAAATGGGGTGATTATCTAAGTCAAATTAATGTGATGATAATAACGATTGAAAACAAGAAAACAGGACATCACTCACAATTTTTGTCTGAAATAGTGTCATAAATGATTATGAAATAAACTATTCACAGACGGCTCTATCAGTAAAAAGAAACTGAGCATAAGGTATTATTATGTTCAGAAAAGTGACACGAATATTCATGATTGCTATTCCTTAATATATTTAACTATGATGGACAAAACGCATTCAGTGTTATTCAAACATCTGGTTGTAAAGTACCTTGTTCACCTGTTAATTCTGTCGTCAGTCTCTTTGTATTGCGACAGCAGAACAGAAAAGTCTGCGGTAGTGGAATTACTCGTGGGCAACTCGATGTAGAGATACAGCCAAAAACGTCTACCTTATGTTATAAGCACATGATGCACATATCATCCATATTGGGCTGATTTGTCTTTGGTTTGTGCTTCTCTGTCTTCCTTTCATTTCTCCATATCGTTTCACAAGCATCGTTCATTATCTCTGAACCAATAAATCCATGTCTAGGCCATTCGATGTACTTGCATATGACATACATTTTCATGTATGTATCAACGTACTACTTATGAATCTTATAGGTAGCACATGCTACAGTACTACTTTATAGTTACGTGCAATGCATTCAACCCATTTGTCAAATCAGACAGTTTCTCACTGCATGTTTCGCCGAAAACCGACTGCACTTCGAAAAAATATTGTAAACCAGTGGGCACTCTACAGCTATTTCGTTCAAGTTTGGGACTTCTCGCAAGGTAGGACGCAGGATTTTCAGATGACTGAGTTTGAATCCGAGTAGCCGAATCAATGACCAGTTATCATATTCTGTAGGTCTTGATATTGTGGTGTCGAGGATGAGGAATGCTGAAGAGTCTCAAAGTAGAACGAAATGATTCTCTTTAACTGACTTTGAACAATTCTTAAATCAGTAAATGACTTTCAATTAGAGGAATTTATCTAACCCTTATTATTCTATATTATATTTGCGGTTACTGGTGATATTTTGCCCGCAGGCTCTTTATACGGGTATTTCGTTTTAATCAGCACTGATATCAAGACGAGCATTCTTCCATTTCGAGGAAGTAGACAAATCTGGCCAACAAACATTACACAGGATGGAACGCATTACTTGCATTCCAGTGCAAGCCGTTATCAAACAAGTAATTTCCAATTTTTTGTTATACGTTCACGAACATATACATTGTGTCACAATTAGACGGATATACCCTATTGCATGAATGAGGTGGGGTTTAGAAGTGTGATGAAAAGAAATTGAACAACGGTCAACATGCATGGTTGACAAGCAATCTACCGTTGCACCACTGACACGCATGTTGTTGTAGAAATGCAATATTCTCTGGACCTTTTATTCAGCAGTAATCAATAAACGTGACTTCAAACAATTATTAACTCACCCTTTAGTACTTCAATATCAAATAAGAATAAGAAAAAAGATAAACTGTTACATTTCTCATCGATTGCAATGACTATTGGTCTAATGGAGTATAATTTACATCTGTAAATGTTAATGATTTAAAATTCAAAGACTCACAGTCCACTACAAAATATTTGAATGGATGTAATTAGTGATGCTCCCTCTGACTAAAACCAGTATGAAATCTTGAACTGTATCTAATTCTCATTCAAACAGAAACGTAATTCACCAGGGAAATATGACAACATTTTTAGATTAACTGGAAACCTCCACACATCATTTATTTTGTTTACACCCGAAGGCAGTCACTTTGATTCATCCCATCACCACGAATTTGGAGGTGTATCCTTAACTCGGGCCATGTTTGCGTATACGTAAGTAACCTGAATCCTGCTTATCAGTCAATTCTTACCTGGGTTACGATTTTCACGATAACATCATTCCAATGTTATCAATGTCATCTGATTTTTCTAAACGTCATGCTAGACTCTGTGCTCAAGCAAATAAGGTCCTGAGTGACATTTATTCCATATCTAGAATAAGTGAATACTATAAAAGGTTTTGTGTTATCTTTCCATACTTCTGAAAATTTGTTTCCATACTTTTGCCCTGAAAATTCATCTTAATTATGTATAATTTGTGTTTATTATGTTTGATAAAGCATACAATTCATCGAATATTTTGTCATGAACCACAGCATTGTGATTTGTGGAATGATGGAGGATAGAATTCGCTTTCTGTTTGTGTCGACTTCATGAGTGACAGCACAGTTTTTTTGTAATTCCTAAACAGAATACATGAAAACTACTATCATCTGTATTTATTCAGGTTTAAGGCATTATCTCAGAGTTGAAGAAGGAAAGAGAAATCCGACTTCAGTTTTCAAGGCGGACAAGTCATAATTAGCAGTAGTGAATAATAAATTTGGGTAGCGTATAAGATATTCACCACACGTTAAATATAACACCATCCTAAATACACATAACCACGTGTATGCAGCTTACTATCATAAACTGAGTACACTTAGCTTAGGAAAATACTTACCTAATTTGACTGCAGTTTAATAAAGTGAATTAACATCAGATTGGCATTCAGACTAAGATACATTTGCTGTCTTCTATTATCAACATGTTAATTTCAAAATGTATCCTTGAGAAATCTTTTGTATTTGGCTGAGGAGTACGTTCTCAAAATCACGATTTATTTCACTGTAATTAATTTTACCAATGAGCATTGAAATTTGTTAACTGGATATCTTTAAAACATCATAGGATAAAGACGGTCAGTAAACGAATCGAAAATCTTGTATATGTTATAGCGTAGAGATCATGAGTCAACTAGAACCACTACTTTTGGCTATTTTATAAATTTAAAATGGATTTGCAGTCACAAGAACATTTTCTTTTCCTTGTTTATATGTAAACATAATGCAAATCTGTTCAGGAGTTTAATTCATATAAAACTTTTCACTGATGTTGCGCAAGTTGGTTGCTGCAAAACTGGATATATCTTCACTCTCTTGTCAAGTCAACCCAAGATAGTTTTGGTATTTCTGAAATTCTTGTACTATATTCACAATCAAAGTAACTTACACATAAAGTCTATTTACAAATATTTTAAAAATGTTCATGATTATGTGATGTAAACTTCAGTTTTGATTGAATGTTTACAGGAATAACTATTGAGATATTTGCGTGCTCACTAATTAATACCATGTAAACATATTAATGAAGAAATTGAATTAGTCTGTGTTGCAAGCCACTGATAGACTTCAAAAGATCGAATAATGAAATTTGTTACTATAAGGGGTATCTTGAATCAGTTATTAGTAAGGTCGTCAAATAAGTTACACTCTCCCTTTTCATAAGAGAAGAAGAAGTACGCCTTCTCGAATAGCTTATAACATTTTGTCATTAAACGAGATATATTTCTTAGGAAGGTTACCGGAAGATTAGTCAAATGTTAAGCAAATGGTTAACTGATCTGTCTTTTACGCGGCACAGTGGCCATATTGTAAATTTAACTGCAGGAATTCAGTCTGCACTAAACATTAGACTAGACACATTACACTAGTTACTGACTAATGGCCAATCAAAAACCTCCAATGTAGTCCTACAGGAGGTCAATCGCCAGAGCTAATATCTCAGTGGTAAAGTCTCTTGCTTCAACACTAGGTGACGTGGATTTAAATCTCAGAATGAACTGCATCTAACCGTCTAGTACGTAATAAGTAGATCATGCTTATGTGCTGCTTATTTCCACTAGTATCTCCAAAGATATACGATATAAAAATGCTTAGTTCTTTCCTTTGTGTTTATTTTACGCTCCTCTTGATCAGAATGTTCCCCTCAATATCAGCAACAACCTTTGCTTTGTTAATTGTTCAATTTATTTCCTGTGAAGTAAAAAACTTTGAAAATAGTCAAAAGGGAATTAAAGAAGAAAATCACCTGAAAATTTCAGCTGTCATAATGACGTAGGTTCGACGTATGTAAAAATAATGTTTGTTAAATATAATCAGGATCTAGTGTTGTACTTATTTGTGTATTCGTGTGTTTCTAAAGTCAAATGTCTTGGTTGATTGACCATTGAAAATCAAAACAAATATAAATGGAAAGTGTTTTCGATGTGACACAGTTGTACAGTGAAATAGTATATCGATTTTTAAAGGGAAGTGGGTTTCAAAAGATACTCACTTTGACGACCTTCACGGTGTTTGAGGAAAGAAATATACAAATTATCACTTACTATTTTTCCAGATTAGCTCAACTTAGATAAATAGACGTAAGATAATGCAAACTAGGCCAACGGGACATACTACTGTTTGAATTTATGTGAGTTAATTTTGGTAGGTCAAATCTATTGACATAAACTGCACTCGAGGTTCCAATAGCAGCGGACGATTGATTTGAAAAAGATAATATGTTGCATTCAAAACTGTGTTTGCATTTGGACTTTTTGGTGACATGTGATTAATCAATGTTTTCTGTGTAGGCTCTGGTGTAAGCAATAGGTTTCATTCTAGGTTAAAGATCATGCCACCATGGTCTTACTGTTAACATGCTAATCACTCAGAACACATTTTTTATACGCTTTTGTTGTAAGTAACTGATCACGAAAATAACTACATAGACTGCCATACCTGTCAGCCAAGAGTTCTCTCTTCTTAGAGTAATAAATCTGCTTTTTCATTCTGTCTTCTCCGTCTCCTCAATGTGCAAATAGTATTTCAGCAGTCAGTCATGTAGTAACATGCTATGAAGTAGTGTTGGTGAATACCTGTGCACTTGCTGATTATCTTGCACCTAATTTGAAGGAATCTAAATCATTTAATAATTGGTGACTATCAGTTGACGTTTTTAGCTGAACATATATGCATCATATTACCTCACTCAATAAAGAAACGTGGAGCAAATATTATCATTTCGTTTTAAAAATTCTAAATTATGAAACTCAGCAGCCCAAACTGGGAATATACCGTCAAGTGACGTCATCAGTCGATTATATTACATGAAACACTCATTGCTGACTTACAGGTTGCCCGTTCCTCTGTTCGATAAAAGGAAGCAGATAAACATTAGAAGGAGATGAAGAAATTAAAGCATATTGGAATGAAGACGAAAATTTGAAGAAATTGTTGAGGTGTTGACCTCGTGAAAATGTTTTATATATAGACAGTGTAACCGGATTGGCTTTATCCACAAGAGTATTGACTATTGAGTAAATAACAGTTCGATTCTCTGGTTATTTCATTTTTACAAGTAAGATTGACCCAAGCATCCCGGTTTCCCGTATGCAGACTTCAGTGGAATTTATCTGACCATCTGCCTGTGTGACCGATAGACTTTTGATAGATTTAAACTAGAAGAAGAACCCAGTGCTTGCAGTGAAATTGTTATGTGAAATTGGTTTATGCGGTTTCTGTTTCGAAATATATATATATTTCTTGCTCATAAGATTACTAACAGCACTCATGCATTTCAATTTAGAACATTTTGAAGAATTGGATGTTAACTGAGCAGTATCAGATCATTTATGAAAGACAAATCTTAGGTTTCTAAACAAAAGGTTATGTGTGATGCTGAGCTACTCTTGTTCATGTCTGACAGACGGACAATCAATTCGCCAAAACTAGACTTTGACTAAACAGGAGTGTAATTTCTGTGAGTAGGTTTGTTCATATGGCTGACATGATGTTGAAGAAAGTGATAGAAAGTATGTACCAAAACTGACAAGAAAAGTCTCGCAAAATGTTTTGCGTATAGTTAAAGTAAGAATGAAGCACATTACTTTTCAATAAAATCAAAAGTCCCCATTCATAAATGACAACTACAGTCATATGTAATATCATTAGGCGAGCAGAAAATTTATATTCATAGCTTTATTGTAGATGCGTAGGCTTTTGCATAAATGTGTCTATTAGCCTTTACAGATTTTATTGAGCACATTTTCACAGTGACTAGTTTGAACCCTAAGGAAAATAGTTTCCCGATAACACGCAGCAACCAATGATTATTTATTGATGTCGTAATATGTTGTTAGATAAATGAAAGGTTTGAATAACCTAATTTCTTTTATTGACGTAACAAATCAAATATGCTGCATGACTGATGGATTTTCAATGACAGACATATTGAAAATATCGCTTTTATGAATATCAAAGCATTATAAATGATTGAAATATATCAACAGAGGTATAAAGTTTAGAGGTTATCGTAATATAACCATTTGAAATACAGTATGCTAAAGGTATCACTACTGGGTGATAATAAGCAACTTTGTTACTCACTATTTTATTATGGAATCACGCTATAGCTGGTTGTTTGAACTGTCATCCTAATGTTATTTGAACTAGATGCAGTTCGTTCTCACTGAATACATTTTAGTTGTAAACCGTTCTTGAATCTAAACGGTGAGGTTGTAATTAACTTCCTAATTTCTAGATGTTTGTTCACTGTGATTAAACTGATTATCAAAATGAGGGATTCGTCGTGTTTCAAGTTTTGAATTTTAAGCTGTAAAAGCTGTAATGTCCAAATCGCAATAAATACAAATTTTATTAAAACTTTTTCACTTTCGAGCTACTATACTCAGTTTGCTCTTCTAAAACTTTGATATTATTGAATTCACTGAGCAAATTTCATTCGGATTAACTTACCTTTTTTGTCTGTTGAATAAAAGGAGTTCATGTTTAATTTACTCAAACGATTGCACGTAAGGACATCGTAATGACCCCTTAAATGGTTTCAATATGTATCATGAAGCTTTTCATACTAAAATCAACATGATTTATAATAAAAGATGCAGTTGCAACTCACCGAGGTTGCCTTTAAGTCAGATGAACGTATGCAAGAGTTCTAAGATAGTGTCACTACTGAATAAATCGAAAATCTGCAGTCTAAAATAGGTGATTTGACTTGCGCCTTTTCAAAGTCTTTACACAGAGAGTAATCTATGTCTGTGATTTTCCCCTAGTACAAAAGCCATTTATATAATCTTTATGAAGTAAAAATATTATGGCAGTTAAATGGTTGATGGCCTGCTTCAGTCACTGGGCAAATTTATACTCCATAAAACTTAATTCGGCAAAGGTTTGTCACTGAAGAACAATCTGTACTGATGTGCATATTGAATGGCTTTTAATATACCACTGGGGTAGTTGCACGTTTCCGAATGAATGATATTCAGTCGAAAGGTGCGTCTTAAATTATTATTTTACTTCAGAATGTTGTACAAGGAGTGAATAGAACATGCTGAAAAATCAACACTACCAGTAATTATTCACAATAAGGTCATCGCTTCTACTATTATTGCTGTCTTTGTTAATATTTTCTTAGCTTTAGACTTCCTGAAAAAGAGTAAATTTCCTCTATGGACAAACTGAAGAGAAACAAAGTTCATAATAATGTCACACCTCTAAGTTTATTTAGCACATTTTATACCTTATAGATACATTCTGAATACATTCGAGAATCCTGTCTGTTCGAAACCGGTATTATTCTCAGAGTCTGCAATTCATTCAGAACACTGTAAACTGAAGAAATTAAAATTTACACCACCAGAACTATAATTCATGTTCTACTAAAGGCCTAACAAATGATAAGCAACAGTGTCTGGCTTATAATCAGTGGAGTACTTAACATGTCAGCGTACAAGTGAAAATGTTTTCCCTGGGCATCGTCAGTAACACAAAAATAAATTTAAGCGAGTGAGAGCTCGTTGTCATGTTCATTCGGCTGTACTTCCTGACATAAATTTTAACATATTTGTTAAATTAGACTAATAGGAAAATCAGAGTGATAATAGCTCTAGCTAGAAAGGCATTATTACTTAAAGAACACTTTCCTGCATAGGATCAACTTACATTCAGAGTCTGTATTAATTAAGTGGAAAATTAGGATGGCATCGTTTAAATTAGATATAATTATTAACAGTCTTTGAATTTTATTATTTCTTTAATCATTCCAATTTACCACTTGAAACTATTAGACGTCAAAGCGAAGCTAGTGAGCGTGTTAAAACTGAATGATCTCTTTCTCAATGAGAAATTATCTCCAGGACATTGGATTTCTCAAATAATAATAAGCAACTTTATCATTTTGATTTCTCCAGAGACATTCTATATGGCATATATTTCTGAAAATGTTTTTCTACAATATAGTGTACCGTGAGTGTACAGTGTTTGCCAGCATAATTCAACAAACGAATTCATTTGCTATCCTGGTGACAAATGAGTTCGTCTGAACACCAGTGTACTGAACAGAATTACAGGTATTAGCTCAAAAGCCTACACAAGTGTATTTTGTGTGAAAAAGAGAACTTTATTTTCTTTCGTAAGAATTTACTAATAATTAGTACAAATTTACACTTTATGAAATAAATGCTGTTGAGTTCTGATTGTGTTTTTCTTAGTTCGTGTTGAAGACGTCTCAATCAACCTGTGTTACTTGGATTAAACTTACCCAGATAATCTGAATATGTGTAATAAAATAATTCACGGTTTTCATGTTGATTAGAGTTATCTACATGAATATAATTCCCCTGAAAAATGTAGATTTGAATGCTCTGCATGCATTCAAAACAAATTTACGAAAGCAGCTTCAAAACTCTTTGGAAGCTTAAGTGTCAGAATAGCAGTGCTTATCAATGGGATACAAAACGTTGTGCAAAGTTCAAATATTTTGAAGAATGAATCAACTTACGCTGAGTCTCTGTCAGGGGGATACCGAAATGCCGAAGTTGTAACACGTCATAGTTCTGATTCTATACACTAGAAATGTGTTGGTTTAAGGGTAAACCATGGAGTAATATATTTATTTATACCGTAGTGACTGGATGAAAGTATAATACATGAAATATTATAACAGTTTCTTCACTGAAAAATTATTTTCCTTCCAAATTTATTGTCTTTTTAAAAAAAACTTTATGATGACTAATTGTAAAATACCATGTTTGTTGCTTACCATCGACAACTGAAATGTGTAAAGAAGTAATAATATTACTGTTAAAACAAGAATTTGAAAACACGAATAAGTAGTTGATTTTGGTTAATTCAAGTAACGACTTCTTCTACTATGTCAAAAGACAACTTACGACGGTCAACTAAACAAAGAGGAAAATATGTTAAATAAATATCACATATTTAAAAGCATTTCAACAGAAATATGTTTACAAGTATCATATTTCAACATCACCCAGTAATAATAACTATATTAATGTCATGATGGCGTTCAGACTTTTAAACTATACTTTGTCAATTGTATTCTGTGTTTATCTTGCGCATTTTAGAGAGTGGTTGCTTTTGATTAACTCACTGAATGAAAATGACGTATTTTTTAGTTAGTGTTAAAAATGGTAGAACTGGTTTCACACAAATCTTCACTGATGTCCACGCATCAAAAATAGACTAATTGAACAACACAAGAATATACGGACGTTTTCGTGTAGAGTTTTCAGTCACTGAACATGTAAAATTAGGTAATGATTTCAAAAATATAAAGCCAATGTTTTAGTTGGTAAAGTGCAATTGAGAAAAAAATTCCACTTTAAAAAGGCGAAAAGAAAGAGGTATACTGGCGTGTTTTACCAGGTAAGTGTTTCCGAAGTGAAAAATTATCACAAATATGTGGGATTGAAAAACATTTGAAAGCATAAAACATTCATTTGAACTTACCTCCTCTTTCATCTGGAGTAGTAGAATTTGACAATCTTCATTTATTTACTGTAGTAGACATTACATAATTACAAATGAAAAGTTAGCTGTCTACTAGGTTTATATGGGAAAAGGACACAAATTCAGTCATCTGTAATGCTTTTGGGTAACGAAATAAATTTAGTACATCATACGTGTTGAGAAGATTTGAGCTTCCCTCTGATCACGTCTTCGATAATAAACAGTTTGCATATTTTTGTTGTGTGGTTGACGTTTAATCGTAAAATGAGCTCGCTTTACATAATAATACGTGTAGGAATTAGTTAGGATTGCATCAGTGGAGGTAGAGCTATATAATCAGCAAATTAAATCGTCAACGCTGTGCACAGACTGAGCCCAGCTGAACGCATAATTATGTTACGTTGTTTATATTGTCGACATTATAAATGACCGATATCTCAAAAAATCTAGTAAGAATCATCATGAATATTCATTTCCTAATGTGTATTTTGAAAAGCCACTAAATTAAAACTTGCGTTTTTCTTTGTGCGAGTTATTCGAATTTGTCAAAACTCTTTCTGTATTCACCAGGTATCAATGAAGCTAAAATTCTGACAAAACGCATATTATTCACTGGAGATATCCATTGAAGGCCTGTTATCTAGGTCAGCACCAAGTATCAGTCTAAATGTTTAACGTGAATTATTTTATTGGTAGTGATGCAAAAACGTAACTCAATCGCCTTTGATCAAGAAATATTCATAGATAGTGGAACACTTTATCACAGCAAGCATTATGATCCAACTTGTAAGCAAAATGTCGTTCATAATAATGCATGAATAAAGACAATCACTGCATATATAGATGCACAATAATGATGAAAATGGTAATCACCTTTAACTTTTTCCCTCAACACTACGAAAAGAGTGATGAAAAATAGGAGTAAAAATTTGCTTTCTCGAATATTTTAAGATTAAATTGAAGTTGTACATTAGAAAATGAAGGACTTTACGAAATACATTCAGAATGACTAGCTTAATCTATTTTCGCAGTGTTTTGTAGTTGTGATGACAAAATTTCCTATCTGCATTGTTACAACAGTGTACGTAACTACCTTTTAGTCAACCACACCTCGTTACAAAATTAACAGACATACTTTCGTCTTCAAAGCATTTTCGTTTTAATATTATTAACACTTTCAATCCATTATAATTCTTCAGGGATTATTTATTTCATTAGACATAATGCGGTTCCACGTATAAACAATTTAACTACGTTAGTCTTTTGAATTATAAGCTATCCGGAACGAACTTAACCTGTTTTCGTTTAAAAGCATTGGTTGGAATTCATATATCTGGTTTTGTTACTATTTGTGTGCATTTGGTTTCGTAAAAACCTGAAGTAAATACGAATGCATACCCTGATACTATATCGTCACCAGTTTCGAAGATTGTTAAAAATATGTACCAGTCCATGATCAGTCTAAATACATTCCCAATCACCATCAAAACTTTCCATAATGACTGAATTGGTCAGTGCTGACTGGGTTATTTTTTATAGATAAATTTTGAAATTTTAGGAAACCGACTGATCACTCAAAAAACACTTACATATATATATATATACATATACATGTATGTAGATTCTATATAATGAGGGATATTCCTAAAAGTTTTGAAACTTACCCTTAAGTGCACGTCGC
Organism: Trichobilharzia szidati; assembly: GCA_944472155.2. Taxonomy (NCBI): domain Eukaryota; kingdom Metazoa; phylum Platyhelminthes; class Trematoda; order Strigeidida; family Schistosomatidae; genus Trichobilharzia; species Trichobilharzia szidati. The sequence goes on from OX235271.1 coordinate 206,395,361, forward strand.
ACATCTGGAGGTTTTTCAAGTAAATAATGTATTAAAATTTGTCTTTTAGAGTATCAGTAGCCAGTCAGATCCTTTTCTATCTAGATCAAAGCAAACATAAGGAGGTAAGATATCCCTACAATGTTTGAGGCTATCAAGGCTGCTCAAACTGCACAGCAAGTGAGAATATATGCTACAGAACTGTTAACAATTAATGAGAGCAAGTGGAATAGAAACAGAAGAAGAGTCAGTAGCCTACTACAGTCATCCAGAAGAGAACCACCAGCACACTGGGAGTAGGGCCATGTTGACGTCAACAACAGCATCGAAAGATAGAATGAGGTATGAATCTATTTTTGCAGGGTAATGACTGAAATATTCAATTCACCGTTACACACCTAAAAACAATGTATGCAACGAGAAAGTGCAGGGCTTTTACACGAGACTGAAACAAGGATTGAACAGGGCTCCAAGAGCCGACATCTATTGGGGATATAAAGAGAAGCCATTATAAGTCAAGAGGCGCAGGGTTTAGGACTCTTGAATTGACCGCCGTAAGTCATGTGCCCAGAAATATCACCAGCTAACAAAAGCGTATTGTAACAACCGAAGACAAGCGTCAGGCAACAGATCTTTTATTAAGGAAAATCAACACATATTTATAGATTTTAATGTTCATTGTTGTAGATTATTATAGGTTATTGTTAGTAGAAAATACAGTCTTCTGATTGGTTGTTTCTCACAGAAAGTTAACCTTGCATCTCTTTGTGGCTGTGTCAGATCATCTATATACTACTATACTCATTTTCTCACCATCAATATTGGGGACATAAACACTGACGTCAGTTACTGTCTACCAACTTTGGCTAGCAGCCAGCTCTCACCACACTATTAGTAAACACTAAACTTCGGAAGGAGACAAAAATTATGATGTCCATAAAGTTCTTAGAAGCATTTGAAGAAGCCGCACCGTATGGAATTACCACAGGAGGACTGAAAAGAGACCTTAAGACCTCATTGGGCATGTTCACGCGAATACAGTATAGGATGTTGAAGAGAGGAAAGGTTTTTGTAGATTACAAGGAAAACTACTTTGTTATGGTCCTAAGGTAAGGTGGCTTAAGATTATGCAAGACGTCCACTCAATACAAAATATTGAATTGCGTCATCCTGAAAATACTGAAATATGTCCAGGGTGCGAGACATCGAACAACCTGAAATAAGGAGAAAGCAACTCAAACAAAAACTATAATACGACAGTAGGCATTGTCAGTCAGCTGTTTTCTTCAACTTTATCGACTTAGTAAAGGCTTTTGACTCCAAAGACTGTGAAGTAATTTGTAAACTTGTTCAACACTACTAAGTGTCGTGAACATAAATAACCATAATGAGCACTTATATGATGATATCACATGTCACGTAATTATTAACAAGAAACTCCTCAAATGAAAAGAGGAGTAAGACAAGGCTGTCTACTCTCATGGATGATTTTCTTGAGTGGGGAAACTGATAATCTCACAGACCTTGGAGAGTGAGAAGCTGTGCATATATTGTACTCCATAAAGATCCAAGCAGATCTGAATTTTATGGATAGTTTCGCAGAATCTCTATGGTTTGAAAGCGAAACCAACGAGTTTTCAAAGTAGGGAACATCGACAGTAATTCTGACGAACATAAAGTAGGTAGAAGTTAGGAAGATAACCAGCAAACATCATCCAGTACAGACCACCGTCAATCGGAATAATCTGAGAGCATTAGTCACTATCACTTGCGTGCTCTAGACAACATCATCTCCACCACTGGCAACACGAATTAAAATGCCAAAGCCAGACAGCATCATAAGAGCGGCTCAAACCTTAAATACCCAGAATTCATTGAGGGAGTTTAATGCATTCAGCATAGGGAACAATATCCTAGATTTCAATGCTAATATCATTTCAGTTGATAGTTCAGAGACTTGATGAGTTGTAATATTTGGCAGCAGTATAAATAATCTGCATTAACGGTTTTATCTTAATTTGATCTGTTTTTTCTGCAAATGTGTGCTTATTCTATTTATCGTCTTCCAACTGCATGATTTCACATGTTCCCCCGGGAAAACTATCATTTTAAATAAAATGGATTAGAACCAACTGACCATGCAATCTGTCAATAAAGTATACTTACTATCTGCGTAGTCTTGATCTGATAAATTGAAAACAAATTAGTGATTAACATGTAAGTTCAAGTGAGAATTTCTTAACTGTGTTTCGTTAATTGCACATCCCTGTTGTGATCTCCATAACAATAGCTTTATGTTGGAAAACACTTAATCGATAAATAATTTTATGAGATGAATGTTAGATGAACTGGTCATTCGAATACACTCGGGATCATACAGTTCACTGTCTTTTTTCAGTTGCTGATTGTTTCGCAGGGAATTTCAGCATATTGAATGTTTTTATGTGTTATGAGAAATGCTTCGATTTTATGAAAAAGCATGAGCATTGGTGAATAGTTGAGTCAGACTATAAGAACGATTGCAGTTAATTAATCATGGCTAAAGAACTGCATTTAGCACTAATGATTACAAAAAGAGTAGTGTGAAGTACAAGTGTGCATTTGAATGACCATTGCCAACTTCCGTGATAATTTTTCGTGACTATGCACCAAACTTGAAAGTTGATTAAATAATATGACTTGAGGTCATACTTTGATCCATAAGTGGGTTGAAGTCTAGCCAGCCCAACGTTCAAACAGGCCAACTTATATATTAGTAGTGCTTTTTAAAAAAGCACACAACAATCCCATTTATCAAAGAGATGTCTGACTTTTAGTCCCAGGAAGATCATTTGATATAAAGTTAAGTAGTGTGGTAAATTATTCGTAAAATTAGAAAAGTTCGTGTAAAGGTTTGTCAATACATATATTTATCACTGTTTATGGATGCGTCATGAGTTACGTTAAATAAAACTCTGCTGTCTGGCAACAAGAAAACGTACCACTTAATTCAGTCTATCCACCACAGACTCCTCTCGAGGACTTATCAACAAATTTAAAACTACACTTAGCCGACATATATTGTGAGAGATATGATTGTAAAATAACTCAATGTCACTGCCATAATGAACAGAATATGAAAGAATGGTTAAAACAACTTTTAAAACACATACCGGTTCCATAGCCTATATTTTCATAAAGTTAAAATTCATAAAATTCATTTTCCAGGCTTAAAATATAGAAAGTGACATACTGTATGCAAACTACCCTTGCGATGCCCCACGTTAATACTTTTTATTCATGCTTTCTACTTTGAATGGTTTTCCAAAGAGTCGTACCCAACTCTCATGGGTGTTTTTCAGAGATCGAAACACATATTGAATGTCATGCTACTATGCAATATGTGAATATATGCATTTTGTAGTTTGGAGAGATTTAGGAAGGCACATTTCCGAGTTAACAGCAGTATCATACGTCGGGGAAATTCAGCAGTCTGAAAAGCGAACTGTGACTTGCACGACTGTTATATTGGAGTGAAAATGTTCTAAATTATTGAGAATATTTAGTAGTTGTTGGTTTTCGGTCAACAGATTGGTCCATATTTCACATTATAGGACCATATTTTTGGGGAATAGTAAGTGTGACAATTTCCTAGAAAATCAGTACTCTAAGGATTACGTTTAAATGTAGCTACATAGACTGGCCTATACTTTTTCCATCAGATGTGAGGAATAATGATGACTTACGGCTTCCGGTACCTGTGTAAATATTCAGAAAAATACTATGCTTTTACCAACTGTAACATAATAAAAAGTTTTATAAAGACCTTAGCCCGCTGATAATCTATAAGCGTCGAAATCGAAAACTGTGAACGAAGCTAGTGAATACCATCAAAGTACTTAAATCAATATGACCTGTTGCCCAAGATGTGTCTCTCGTGGCCCAAGTTTCCTAGTGGATAGCACTTTAGCGCTTGAGTCTATGAGCATTGGGTTCGAGCCACGGTGGGAACATCATCACTCACTGAGAAATGCAAGTATATCCAGATGACAAGTCCCGAATAGGACGAAATGCGCATCATGGATTCCACTGCTAGTCACCATCAACCAATTAAATACTGATCAAATGCCTAGACATCATCGAAGCATCTGCTCAAGAAGCCGACATGTCAACCGGAGACCAAGCACTTATTATTATGATAATTATTGTTTCCTTTAATTCCTAGAGGAACATTGGGCTTCAGCCGTGCGTCTCTATTGCGTTCGGTTCTCTGCTAGAGTCTTCGCCTGGCTCCATGTCTGCCCACACGTTTTCATCTCCTCTTCACATGACTTCCTCCAAGTCACCCTTGCACTGACGACCAACTCGCTACTTCCTTTTTGGGTTCCACTCGAGCGATGGCTTGTCTAGTGATGTCACTTGATGGTTTCCTCAGAGTATGGCCAATCTACCACCATTTCTTCCTACATATTTGTTTCGCAATCGGTTCCTGGTTGGTTCGCTCCCAGAGATCTTTTGTTGCTGATCGTTTCTGGTCATTTGATCTTGAGTATTGAGCAAAGACAACTGTTAATGAAGGTCTGTAGTTCGTTTGAGATGTTCTTTATGACGCGCAGTGCAAGTCTCTGATCCGTATAGTGAGTAGCACTGACTTCATATTAGAGTTGAAAATCCGGGTCTTATTTTTGATGCTGAGTGCTGTTGATCTCCACACAGACTTGAGAGTATTGAAAGCTTGTCTTGCTTTTCTGATTCTCGCTTTGTTATCCTCGTCAGTTCCGTTCTCCTGTAGTTGAAACGATGCTTCCCAGATAGGCAAAGGAGGTTGTTTCTCTCAAATTCCTCCCATTTATGCTGATCGCCGTCTGTTGTTGTTGTTCTTGTCCAGGAATCTTCATTAACTCGGCGAAGTCCAGATCCTCCAAGTATTTTGTGTCAGTCCATTTTATGCCTGTTTCCTCATTGCCCGCTGTTTGTAGCATTATCCGACCTACTGCAATCAGGAAAATCATTGGCGATAGTAGGTAGCCTTGTCTCACTCCCGTCTTCACTTCAAAGGATTCCGTAATTTTCCTGTTGTGAATTACTTGGCATGCAGCATTGTCGTACAGCTGTTGGATGAGAAGTATAATTGTCGGTGGCACCGCATAGTAGCGTAGTAGTTTCCAAATCACCTCTCGATCGACGCTCTCAAAGGCCTTTTCAAATTCGATGAAGTTGAGATAGAGAGGTGACTGACATTCCAGGCTTTGTTCAATGATGATCTGTAATGTGGCGATATGATCAATACATGACTTGTTTATCCTGAATCCAGCCTGTTCCGATCAAATTTTTTCACACAGGGCATGTTTGATTCTCTCCAGGATAATGCGGCTTAGTATTTTGTTTGGGATGGACCTCATTCTACATATTGATCGAAATGTGTGCTGGTAATCGTCTTTACTCCTACACAAAATAATTTATGACTTCTTGAATTCACATAGTCTACGGTAGTAGCCTCGCATGTGTAATCGCTTGATAATTGTGCTTTTTATTTCTATTCATTCTGTAGTGTGGTGCAAACGTTTATTGAGTATTTTTCAAGATATAAAGTACATCTCATTTGATAATTCTTGAGGTTTTTGAGCTGACAAGGAAGAAGCACATTTGTGTATCACGTAGTGAATAACATCAATTTAGCACTAAAAATGTCATTGTGTTTGTCCTTTAGAGAAATTATATTAAACAACAAGATATTATTCATACGTGTCGTTTGAAGATTTATGAAAAGATAGTGAAATGTGAATAGAATTAAAACAGTGATGTTAAGCCTTTGAAATCAGAAAATCCACCTAATCTGCATCGTATTTTCTTGGGAAAAATTGGTCAATATTTCTGAAGATCGGAGAGATATCAATACTGAACAGGAATAACTCAGCGATATAAAAGAATATACACAACACTCATGGATTTAGAAGTCGCTTTGTGATCAACACTGACATGAATTCCCCCTTCTAATTAACACTATTTGAAAGATAAGTCAAATGGATGAATGGAAATAGACATCTATTACAGTGGGGTGTAAACAATATACACCAATGCTTTTCGTATTTGGATATTGATAGCTTTGAGTGCATATGCTTTCTCAATAAGTAGGATTGTAAAACGTAGGTTGCGAAATATTGAAATCCCACAAAACCTGGTAATTATTGATGCTATATTTCAGCATATACAGTGTGTAATCCCAGTGAATTCAGCAAAGATATTTCGAAAATATGAGACTGTTTACAGTGCGTTTGAACTACAAATACATGTAGAAATCTACACACAAGTGTTACATATCAGTGAAAATATTCTCAGTTATCCATGAAATCAAGAGGCTGTCTAATTTAATCATAAGGTTAGTATATTCCTTTCGACAAATACCTAATAATTTTCAGAAGACTTCAATGTGAAGATATTCCATTAGATAAACCCAAGGTACAATTACGTATAATATTGTTCCGCTGTTACGAAGTATGATAGCGTATAATTGTTTCCTTTTCAAATTCAATTTAAATCTGACTTACCGCCTTGAGTAGCTGTTTGTAAAGTTTAGAAAAATAGACTTTGGTTACCGTCATTATATGATACTGACATTCGAAAAGATCTTTAAGGAGAAACATGCAAAATAATTATATGAACACCCTCAATTTATGTATCTACTTGAATAATTTATGCATCACATATTTAATTGAGATGTATAAAGATAAAAAATCTGTGAAATGTTTCATATGAACACATGGCAAATGATGCCGTCGATTACCAAAGCTTGTTATATCTTCTACCGTACCATCACAGGAAATTTACACATACAGTTGTCATGTCTCCTGGTTATACCTGAAATTAACCTATGTGTTCCTATGTTTACCGCTGACCCACCATAATGTTATCACCTCATATTATCATGCCAAATTATATCCTACTCCTTTCACCCAGTTTACTTCAAACTATAATCATCATTATTATATGTCATCCTTTAAAATTACATCATTTTTACGCAGTCTGTACTATTTGATTACAGTTCACTAAGACCAGTAGGTTTTCTATTATATTTACTACTTTTTTCACCCTTTGAACTTATATTCAACATGACGCATTTGTCTGGTTATATCTTGTATTATTCAAATTGCAGTAATTAGAATAATTCAGAAGAAGAGGGATAAGAAAGAGTTACTACTTTGAACAGAATCTTCTTTGACTTTATAATCTTAAATACTAATAATTTAACACCCAGTACCTAATGTCAAGACAAGTTAGAAAGAATATTGTGTTAGAAGTGTATTATGGAGTAACAGTCAGTGAGTATTAATTCCAAAAAAGTAGTTTGCAGAGATTTAATCAGTTTCAAGTTTGATCATGAAATGACCACTAAAAGCCATGAGGTAATAGACACTGTTTCATCACTGCTGTCTCTCCTCAGCAGGACACACTGACCACCGCACTAGGGATCAACCTCAAGACCTTTGGGTTACAAGGCAAGCTCGTTAAACATCAGTTATTGCATAAATCCATACGAAATATGAAGTCAACGACAACATTTGCTAAAACAAATTGCTCAATGGTGTGTTTACGTGTTCACCATCAATGAAAAGTATTGGTTTTAAGGGGAGAGTGTAGTTAGTCCTGAGTGAAACAGTGAAAACACCACATAGAAATAAACCAAAAAATACAATATCCTAGACATATTTTCAGTGGTGACAGGTAACAACAATACAAGTCATAAAATAACAACTGTGAAATTGGTGGGAACACTAAGTTAATCCTAGGGAACAATTCTTAGACATTGAAGAATTTATTAAATGGAATGAAAAGGATTGTGTAAATACAGTGTCAAGTTTGAAAGCACTAAGTAAACCTACGACAATAGATTCAATAAGAAAGACCAGGAAGTCGTAAAATGTTTGAAATAAAAGTTAGTGAATGGAAAAATGTAATAGAATGCTAATATCCCTCAGTAAACACCAATTAGAATTGCATCAAACATGAAACTGCGTTTTGCAAGCAGGAAACGAAATAATAGTCGGTGAATTTTCTTTATCTTTTGAGTCCTTACACTAGACATAAGTTTATTGAACTCACTTCTACTGTAGTTCACATGTTGAATGATTTCATTGTAGTATTGATATTGTTCCTTACACTACTGGCTATACTTGATCCCTGGAACCTACACACTTTCTTGATTATTAATACCCGAATATATAATTGAATTACTTCATTCCATTTTATATCATGTTCTGGTTGACTTTATGTTTTATATGGATTTGTACGATAATTAAAATTAAGGTCTATCATTTTTTTTATTAAAGCTTGATTCCACACCATACGCTTTGTACAAGTATGAGATTTTCAGCATGTGATATCGATAGCCCGAATTTCGCAGGCAGACCATTGATATCAGGTGTGCACCGCCAGGAGATAGAACCCCGGACCATGTTTATGGTCGACGAGAGACCTAACCGATGCACAATGTTCTGTCTGATATAAAACTTATCTGTGTTTACACTGGCTACTGTAGTTTAGCATTCATGGCTTTTTCACTGTAGATTCTGGAGACAGTGTCATTCAGAACAAGCTTTTGGGAAATTGAAATTCATGGACAATCGTCAGAAACGAAATAAGACAACCAGAATGTATCTTATTATATAATCTGACAGGATTGTTCCCCACAATTATATTTAATCTTCTTTTGGTTAATCAAACTGTATTATTAATCAGGAATTTTATCACTAATTTTCATGCCTCCTTTGATTATCCCGATAATCTGTATCACCTAGAGCAACATTGAAGTGACGGATGTTATTCATTTTGGGTATATGTGATCAACCATTAAACTAATGCATTATTGATTTGCAGCGGCGACCATGGCTAATATCACTGTATTTTATTTCTAGTAAGCAAGAAAGTGATATTCATTTCTTCAGCACATTTCCAAATCTACAGATCCTTTAACTATTTTTATGTCACCATGGTATTTATTTTAACGCGCTAACTAAAGATTAATATGAAGACACACACTTTGTAGTGTTGATTGAATTTTGAAACAGCACAGATTCAAAGAGTTTCAGAGACTACCTAACATACATTAGGAAAACCGTCACTTAGCGAAATGCTTATGCGATAAGATATACATCTTCCAAACAATAAATGAGTTTTGTCAATAGACAAGATACTCTATGTAGGGAAAACCGTATATCAGAATGCCGCAAAGAGCTAAGTGATGGCTAGACGTAAGCAACGTGATGTTCAAGCACCGCATTATGACCAATGTATGTGAAGTTACAAGTATTTCATTCCCTAAAGCCAAGCACAGCGGTTAGGACTCTCGCCGACCATGCACATGGTCCAGGATTCAACCCTCCGCCAACGCACACCTGATATCTATGGTCGGCCTGCAAAATTTGGGCTACCGATATCACATGCTAAAAATTGCGTACTTGTACCAAGGTACTGTGTGGAATCAAGCTATAATCAAAATCAAGATTTAAAAAATACTACTTTTGAAGTGTTAAGTTAATAAAAGGATGATGTATCCTGTGTTTTACAGTTTCTAAATAACTGAAAATATGATTTGCACTTCTTGTTAGTTTCTAAAGCATTCATAAAGCCATACTGTGCTTGTGTTGTAAATAATAAGAAATAAAAGTGTTATACTTTCTAAGTGATAACACAGTCAATGGCAATACTGGGGACTTACCTAAAGCTGCAGCTGTGAAGAAAACGCTGGAGAATATTATCAGTTGTATTGCTTGCATGTCGCAGATCAGAATCTGAGTTGGTAACATTCGCACAGCCCCTTATATACTGTACGCAGAAATGAAATACGTGATCTATACGTCGTAAAATTTAACAAGAAGACAGTAAACACTGTTATTTATCAAATGTTTACTTGGCATATGAATGAGGCGCACGTGTATCAGACTGGAAATCGAGGAATCAAAATAAGTTGTTTACCAGTACGAATTTGTTTTGAATTTCCGAATCTTCAGTAATGAGAAAAATATCATTTTGCGACATGTCGTTAGTCAGAGAGAATATTGAGACTATCAGGATAATTAGCTGCCTTTATCATTTCGCCCAGATAACAAGCTCGCTAGTTTTCTAGACGGTCCCATGCGCGGGTTCAGAGAGGGATTGGGCGTGGGGCTAGCAACCCCACACCACTAAATGTTTCAAACAGCTCGAGAAACTTCAACACAGTAAATATTTTAAAAATACAAAAAACTTCAAGTGAAAATCTTATTTTTCGCTAGAATTGGAGAGGTAAGATGACATAGCTGGCTGGTGAAAGCAGGTTTTCGGGAAGCCGGTCAGCCAGCCGATGTGTTTCTCTCGATGAAAGCAGGAGTAAGAATGGGTGCGTAGAATGTCCGTACACTATACGAGGCTGACTTAGAAGGCTGCTCAGTTAGCCAAAGAGATGCGAAGATATGGCTTAGAAGTACTAGGTATCTGCAAAAGCAGATGGAATGGATGTGAACTGACAACACTGTCAACGAGTGAGTCAGTAATCTACTCATGTCACCCAAATGGCAGCCAAAAGAACTTTGAGTAAGTGGCTATCATAATGTCACCAGTGGCAGCCAAAGCACTAATGCAGTGAGACACAATTTCACCCAGGATCATGATAGCTAGACTCAACTCTAAAGGAAGGAAGGAGGGTTACATTTATCTAATGCTAAAACAAAAAGGAAAAAGAGACAGACAGACAACTACAAAAAGTGATGGGGAACATCACAAACGGCGACATGCAAATCCTCGTGGGTGACATGAATACAAAACTGGGAGCAGATAATATGAGATGAATACTCATCATGGCGCAAGAGGCTGCCGCTTGGAGAAATGAATGAGAACAAAGAATTATTCACGTTTTCACTGATCTCTTGACTGGAGACGGTGTGTACAAATACAAGGATATACGCAGACCAGCATGGATTTCGCCTGATGGACACACAACAACTCTCTGAAAGTGATGTCCAAGGGAACGTGTACAAGTGATTTAGGAAGAAAGAAAAGACAAAGAATGGCTGTCAATGGCCACCCAGCTGGAAGCTAATCGAGGAGAGGGGGATGGTGAAAGGGAAGATGACTCAACGCAAAGATGAACAACAGAAGTAGAAACTGAGTTCAATGTACACTGCACTGAATAAAGAAGTGAAGAAGAGTGCTAGAAAGGACAAACGACAATTCTACGATACACTGGCATTTGAAGCAGAACAGGCAGCATGCAAAAGAGACATCAGGACACTTTTCAGATAACCAAGTCTCTATCAGGAAACATGTCAACGCAGATGACGAAACCTATAAAAGATGCTCAAGTGAACCTGATCACCAGGGAGGATAAACAAATCAAACAATGGGCTGATGACTTTAGAAGACTTGAATCGACCACCACCTGCAACTCACCCAGAAATACCAACACCATCAACAGCATGCACAGAATCGCCTGTCAGTGGACACCAATCCTCCAACGAAAGATATCGTGAATGCGATCAAGCCACCGAAGTCCAACCGGGAAGGCGGCAGGATCAGACGTAGTTCTTTTTGAAGCGCTGAAGAGATTACGAGAAATGTTCTCACTCCATAACTGCAAAAAGTTTGGAAAGAAGGAAAGAAGGTGCCTACTGATTGGAAGAAAGGCTGGCCACCTCGTCAAACTGACAAAGAAGGGCGATTTAGGCCTGTGCAAGAAATGGCGTGGAATAATTCTCTTCTCTTCTAAAAGGCCTTCGACAGCGTTGACGGAGAAGTAAATCAGAAACTAATACGGCACTACGGCATGAAGTGCCCAGGTCTTTGTCAACCTTATTCAACAGCTGGCTGCATGACAATGCCAGGTGTCAAGTGATTCACAACGGACAATTCAACGAGGAGTTTGAAGTGCATGCAGGAGTAAGACAAGCTGGCTGCCTATTATCACCGGCGACATTCCTAATTGTGGTGGACTAATTATGCGTCAGATTGTTGGGCGCAAGGAGTCAGGAATACGCTGGACGACCGACAAGAAGACTCTAAAAGATCTTGATTCCGCGCGTGGATGATATATGTCTGATATCATACAGACTCGAAGACTTCTAAGCAAAAACTAACAAACTGGCAGAAGAGGTGGCCATAGAAGACAGGACTACAGGTGAACACTGAGAAGGCGCAAGTGATGAAGATGACCAATCAAAAACAACAACCAAAACCACCAATCACCATCAACGGGAGAGAATAACTGAAGTTACTTCCTTCACTTATCTAGGAAGCACGGTCTCAACCGTAGACAGTCAAAATGGATGAAGCTGTCAAAGTCATAATCGGAAAGGCACGATACGCCCTCATCTACCTGAAACCAGTTTGGAAATCTTCCACTTGACCTCCAATCTGGTTCCCTGTGTCCATATTTAGCAACTGTTGCAATACTCAGTTTTCCTCAGTAGTATTTATAAATATAGCTGATGTTTTCCTGAGGACTGTGTTGAAGTTGCCTTTTTTATCGTATCCTTCTATCTGACTGTGGAAACTGAATCATGGTTTACTTCCAGCTTCTTCGAAGAACTTCGATTTGATGTTGATCTCAGAATATATCTGCTTCTCTTCCCTTATTCATCAACAATGAACTACCTATCCACTTCCTTGAGATTAGGGCGAAGTCTGTCTGAATTTTGCTATAACCATGTGCTGAAATTAATGTTGACTCGTGGATACAGTTTTGCTTCCATTGTCTACAATCACTAAATTGCATACTGTACTGCCATCTGCAACGATTCCTCATCACTATAATTGACTAATGGAACTAGTTAATATATGTGTAAAACTTGGGCATTGTAGTAGTAAGTAATTCCATATTAGTTTGTTTATTAGATGTATCACACAGTGAAACAGTGTTATTTACTGGATGAAGTTACAATTATAATCAAATTAATAATTATTATAATTATAAAATTGATATGAATATGAACAATAAATTTTGTTCGAAACGTCATCCAGTAAATAACACTGATTCACTGTGTGATACATCTAATAAACAAACTAATATGGAATGGAACTAGTTGTTGTAATGCCTGGTTTCTCAGCAATCATGACCGCCCTCCTCTTCTAGCTTCGTAATCACTCAAGAAATCTCTATCCATGAGAGGAAGATGAAACAATGAAAGGAATTCAGAAAAAACCAATCACATCGTACGACGAAACAACATGTATTGTAGCGTAATGATGTTCTAAGAATGGATGTCAGCCATCACAGAGTATCAGCTGTGAAGCTAATTAAAGCGACAGCAAAATAATATCAGACATCCGCGGCGAATTATTCTATATGCGCTCGAATTACAACAGACCAAATCAAAGATATTCAAAAAACCAAATTCTAGCGTGAAGACAGTCCGTGTATATTTGTAAACAAGCAAAACACACATAAATATCATCGAAGTTCAAAGCAGTACGAACATGTATACTGACAAAATTAGGTATCAAAATAATTGACAAATAATTGAAATCTCAGAACCCTTATATAAATTACAGAAAGACAATTTTTTTGAATCCTACCTGTAACAAGTTCATAATACAGAAAATCACCTATACTATGACTACAATAACTAACCACTGCAATTCAATAGCTCAAAACATACTCCTCGTATTGGAATCAAATTACTACGTGTCAATTCAAATTCGTGCAGATGCACTTTCGCGCAAAATCATCATCGCGAACGCATAAACAACTATTGACGCCAGTCACCTGAAATTCAATTCACCTTGAGGAAAAACAAAACAAACGAATCGTGTCTAGACAGTCAGTCAGTCGTTTAGTGAAACATCAACATTGACAAGGCAGACAACGACCAATTTTCTTCAATAACAAAGAACAGACAGGCAGTAAAAGAAGCTTCATTATGGTAGAGTGAAAGTGAGTTTAGAGGTAAGATGTTGTGGAGTTTGGTCAACAGGAGTCGTTGTGTGGTGAATACATCAACAGGTATATTTCTAATTACCCTAGATAATGAAGACAACAGATCAGTGAGTAAAGTAACGTTACGACCAACGCGTCGATGGCATAGTGGTTAGGACGCTTAATGACCATGTACTTGGTTCAGGGTTCGATCTCCGGCCGACGCACTCCTTAACCTCGCTAAACCAGGAATAATGCTGGTGAAGAGGAAAGTTTTGGCATGAGGCTAGCAACCCCATTCTGTAAAATAAGCACTGCTACAGAAACTTCAAGCCACTAACTTGAAGCTCTATGTTCCACTGGGGAACGTGAAGGAAATAAGAAAAAAAAGACGACCAATGAAACGTCACCGTATTCGCTTTTGTTGATTTGATTTGAAGTGTCTGTAGAAGTATTGGCTAGTGTAGCACAGTGTGAAGTATACACCATGAACGTTGTCGTTGTCGATAATATATCACGCTGAATGCTGACAAATTAGTGCCTGCAAATCTTCGAAGCTGTTGACAAGGTATTGATGAGAGCACATTCTGTGCGTCTATGGGTGTCGACTGCTAATTGTGGGAGATGTTTGACTGGGTAGATGACAACATGTAAAATTCACTTCCATTCCTTCTGCTCTGGTAAAATCCTTACACTTCTTCACCATACTCTCTCATTCTCATTTAATGCTGACATCCATGCCAGCGTGACACATGCTGCGTGTTTATTTCTTTCATGAAATCCGAAGTGATAATTTGCAGTCGACTAATCAAAGTAAGCGTTTGAGTTCCGCGTTAGCTCCGAAAATCTTTGTTTCCCCAAAGTAATGTGCTTTACTTCTGATGCTTATATTCTGGTTTCTGTTTTCAATTTTATATAGGTCTTCACACGTCAGCTACCAGATTTAACTAGCAATACTGATTTAACAGAGTGATTTCGCTAGCCACCATACGATTCCCTATATTTTAATTATTGTTGTATCATTGTTTCCTTTAATTCCTAGAGGAACATTGGGCTTCAGCCGTGCGTCTCTATTGCGTTCGGTTCTCTGCTAGAGTCTTCACCTGGCTCCATGTCTGCCCACACGTTTTCATCTCCTCTTCACATGACTTCCTCCAAGTCACCCTTGCACTGACGACCAACTCGCTACTTCCTTTTTGGGTTCCACTCGAGCGATGGCTTGTCTAGTGATGTCACTTGATGGTTTCCTCAGAGTATGGCCAATCCATCTCCATTTCTTCCTGCCTATTTGTTTCACAATCGGTTCCTGGTTGGTTCGCTCCCAGAGATCTTTTGTTGCTGATCTTTTCTGGCCAGCCATCTGATCTTGAGTATTGGGTGAAGACAGCTGTTGATGAAGGTCTGTAGTTTATTAGAAATGCTCTTTATGACGCGTCAAGTCTATGATCCGTATAGCGAGTAGCACTGACTTCATATTAGAGTTGAAAATCCGGGTCTTATTTTTGATACTGAGTGCTGTTGATCTCCACACAGACTTGAGAGTAGTGAAAGCTTTTCTTGCTTTTCCGAATCTTGCTTTGATATCCTCGTCAGTTCCGTTCTCCTGTAGTTGAAACGATGCTTCCCAGATTGGCAAATGTGGTTGTTTCTTTCAGGTTCCTTCCATTTATGCTGATTGTTGTCTGTTGTTGTTATTGCTGTTGGTGGTGTTGCCCAGGAATCTTCATCACCTCTGTTTTCTCTATGTTCACCTGAAGTCCTATATTGTCTGCATGCTTCTTCTGTCAACTTGTTGCTTTTCGCTTGCATATCTTCCAGTTTGTGGGAAATCAGACATATATCATCGGCGAAGTCCAGATCCTCCGAGTTTTTCGTGTGAGTCCATTTTATGCCTGTTTCATCATTGACCGCTGTCTGTCGCATTATCCAATCTACTGCAATCAGGAAAATCATTGGCGATAGTAGGCAGCCTTGTCTCACTCCCGTCTTCACTTCAAAGGATTCCGTAATTTTCCTGTTGTGAATTACTTGGCATGCAGCATTGTCGTACAGCTGTTGGATGAGATGTTTAATTGTCGGTGGCCCCCCATAGTAGCGTAGTAGTTTCCAAATCACCTCTCGATCGACGCTCTCAAAGGCCTTTTCAAATTCGATGAAGTTGAGATAGAGAGGTGACTGACATTCCAGGCTTTGTTCAATGATGATCTGTAATGTGGCGATCTGATCAATACATGACTTGTTTATCCTGAATCCAGCCTGTTCCGGTCAAAGTTTTTCACACAGGGCATGTTTGATTCTCTCCAGGATAATGCGGCTTAGTATTTTGCTTAAGATAGACAGGAGCATAATGCCACGCCAGTTTTTGCATTGACTTAAGTCCAATTTCTTTGGTAGTTTGAATAAGTATCCTTTCTTCCAATCCTCGGGTACTTTGCCTTCTTTTCACACCTTCTCCAGTAGTGGCGTCATCAAGTTCCCTGTTTTCTCTGGGTCCATTTTCAATGCTTCTGCTGGGATTACATGTGATCCTGCTGCTTTTCCAGCTTTTAGCATCTTGATTGCCTTCAGGACTTCTGATTTCGTCAACGGGTTGGTTTTGACTGGTAGCTTTGTCTCCGTTGTTGGTATTGTTGGGCGCGTTGTAGGTGGTGGTCGATTTAGGAGCGTTTTGAAGTGGTCAGCCCAGTGTTTTCTTTGCTCCACTTCTTTGGTGATTGACTTTTCATTGTCATCCTTCACCGGCTTAATTTATGTCAAACTTTTGCCCGATAGGTACGTAGCTGTTTGGTAAAGTGTTGCGAGGTCTACTATGCCTGCAGCTTGTTCTGCTTCACTTCCCATGGCAACATAATACTTTCTTTTGTCTTCTCTGGCACTCTTCTTTACTCTTTTGTTCAGTGTCTTGTAGTTTGCATTCAAATCCTGTTTTTGTTGCTCGCCGGTGCACTCGAGAATCTTTTGTTTCACCATCCCTCTCTCTTCTATTAGTTTCCAAGTGTCCGTAGTGAGCCATTGTTTGTCCTGTCTTTTCTCTCTGCCTAGAACTTCCATGCGGGTTTGACTCCATACTGTCTTCAAGTTGTTCCAGTGCTTTTCGACGCTGACCTCTTCGCTAGTGTTGATTTGTGTCTCGACGTTGTCCTTTATGCTTGCAGTGAAGATGTCCTTTGTGTCCCGGTCCTTCAGTTTTTGAGTGTTGAACTTGGCTTGTGGTCTGTCTGCAGCTCCTGTTTCTCTGAAAGCTTTTAATTTGACTTGGATTGTCCCTTGTACGAGGTAGTGGTCTGAGCCAACGTCTGCTCCTCTTTTTACTTTCGTGTCCAGTAGGCTGCGCCTACACTTCCTTGAGCAGTATTGAGATGAAGTCAATTTGGTTTTTGGTTCGCCCATCTGGTGGCACCTATTTAGCCTTGTGGATATCCTTGTGTCTGTATACGCTGCCACCAATCACTAGTTCATTGAAGGCGCAGAAGTCGGCGAAGAGTTCTCCGTTTTCATTCATTTCTCCGAGAGCTTCTCTACTCATGGTGAGTTCCCTTCCTGTGTTGTCTGGGCTCAGTTTGGCTTTCATGTCTCCCATTAGTATTTTAATGTCACCAGCTGGAATATTGTCCATTGTTGCCTGTAGTTGTCTGTAGAAATCTTCTTTCTTTTCGAGGTCTGCGTTGTTTGTGGCTGCATAGCATTGTATAACTGACACTTTCCTTCCTTTGGAGTTGAATCTGGTGGTTATTATCGTGGGCGAGATCGCCTCCCATTGCATCAAAGCCTTCGTTGCCGTTGGTGACACCATGATAGCTACGCCCTCGGTGTGCATGTGGTTGTCTTCTGGGTGACCGGAGTAGATCACTGACTCTCTCGTTGCCAATTTGGTGAGTCCATTCCCGTTCCATCTGCTTTCACATATCCCCAGTACTTCAATTTCGTATGTTTTCATTTCGTTTGCGATCTGGGCAGCTTTGCCTATATTGTACATGGTGGGGACGTTCCATGTCCACACACAGACTTTTTCTTTTGGCGCAAGGAGATTCATCGAGATCAAGTTTCTGTAGCAGGTTTGTTTACAGGGTAGGGTTGCTAGCCTCATGCCTGAGAAAGGCAGAGAGGGAAGGTTAGTGTTGCGTGACTGCAGAGCCCAGGGAAAAACTGCTTGAGGCCGGTCACACGCGGCCTGTTTTTGGTTGTTCCTTGTTGTTTGGTATGTCCCAGTAGCATATTTATCACTTCTGCCCTGTGACACAGCAGCAGAAAGCGCGGTCGTTGTTAATCCGAGCCCCGAACGATCCGGCTTGATATTTTGTGAGTTTGTTTGAATCATAGTATTGGATTGGGTAGCTGCTTTTTGTCTAACCGCTATCCAAACAACTTTTCTGGCATGGTAGGACCTACAGGAACATAAGTTCCAGCCAGTGTAGCTCGTTGGGTCACTGCGATATGCAAGCCCGACCACCACATCAAGGTAGCACCTATCGGTCGGATTAGAGTTCGTCGGCCGGGAATCGAAACTCGGACCATGTGCATAGTCTGCGAGCGTCCTAACCGCAATGCCACCTACGATTCCTTATATGCTGATGGCTTAATGATGCACAGGTTTGTGCTGTTCTGCAATTAGAATATTCTTGTGTAATTTTTGTTTTTTTATTGATTATTGCAGAGTAGTGACATTCACATAAATGGTGCAATCGTGTGTGCGACGTATATCGCCTTTGTTATGGTTATGCCATTTCTGTTTAAGGTACAGCGAAAACCTGCAATCTTTTCCTTTTGAATTTCATGTGAAGCGGTATTTATAATGCATGAACTTTCCATGCTTCACATCAAACTTTACATAGTATAAGAAAAAGTGGGACTGCGGCTAGCGAAATCACACTGTTTAATCAGTATTGCTAGTTAAATCTGGTAGCTGACGTGTGAAGACCTATATAAAATTGAAAACAGAAACCAGAATATAAGCATCAGAAGTAAAGCACATTACTTTGGGGAAACAAAGATTTTCGGAGCTAACGCGGAACTCAAACGCTTACGTTGATTAGTCGACTGCAAATTATCACTTCGGATTTCATGAAAGAAATAAACACGCAGCATGTGTCACGCTGGCATGGATGTCAGCATTAAATGAGAATGAGAGAGTATGGTGAAGAAGTGTAAGGATTTTACCAGAGCAGAAGGAATGGAAGTGAATTTTACATGTTGTCATCTACCCAGTCAAACATCTCCCACAATTAGCAGTCGACACCCATAGACGCACAGAATGTGCTCTCATCAATACCTTGTCAACAGCTTCGAAGATTTGCAGGCACTAATTTGTCAGCATTCAGCGTGATATATTATCGACAACGACAACGTTCATGGTGTATACTTCACACTGTGCTACACTAGCCAATACTTCTACAGACACTTCAAATCAAATCAACAAAAGCGAATACGGTGACGTTTCATTGGTCGTAACGTTACTGTACTCACTGATCTGTTGTCTTCATTATCTAGGGTAATTAGAAATATACCTGTTGATGTATTCACCACACAACGACACCTGTTGACCAAATTCCACAACATCTTACCTCTAAACTCACTTTCACTCTACCATAATGAAGCTTCTTTTACTGCCTGTCTGTTCTTTGTTATTGAAGAAAATTGGTCGTTGTCTGCCTTGTCAATGTTGATGTTTCACTAAACGACTGACTGACTGTCTAGACACGATTCGTTTGTTTTGTTTTTCCTCAAGGTGAATTGAATTTCAGGTGACTGGCGTCAATAGTTGTTTATGCGTTCGCGATGATGATTTTGCGCGAAAGTGCATCTGCACGAATTTGAATTGACACGTAGTAATTTGATTCCAATACGAGGAGTATGTTTTGAGCTATTGAATTGCAGTGGTTAGTTATTGTAGTCATAGTATAGGTGATTTTGTGTATTATGAACTTGTTACAGATAGGATTCAAAAAAATTGTCTCATCTGAATTAATTTGAGTGTATCTGAGTTGTCTACCATTCAACTTTGCATTAAAAATACATAATAAACTTTCTTTTGAGAATCTCGTTTTTTTTCTTGTTGAGTGTCCACTGCCTGAGAGAATAATTACGCACATCCATCTTGACGTCGTAAAGACAATCAAGATTTTCGGTCAGCCACTTTACATCTTTTATGAGTTTCTGTATGATTCCAATGAATTCTGTCCTTTCACACTGCGATGTTGGGAATCTTTCAAACATACAAATTAAACTACGCAAAACCACTGGCGTGAAAGTACTATATCTAATCAGTACACTCTATTCTAATATGAGACTTCAGAGAACCTTTCGAGCTATTTCCTCCTCCCACCCCAGTTCATTTTAATATTTCGTTTTCATATTCGGAACATGATCTCTCAGATATTGGCCCACATACTGAATGAAGCATTAGATTTTTGGATATCACATACGAAGCCTATCAGCATGACAAAACAGAAAACCATTTCACTCTTAATCCCTCCACAGACCTCCAGTACTTTAAGTTTCGTTGAATTGTTTCATGCATGTTTCACAACTCATCTAAGAATTTTGAAGCTGCTTGCGTGTCTGTGGTGATGTCGGTGCTTATCTATACAGAACTGAACATCAATTCAAAGCGTTAAAGTCAGTGAGCACAATAACAACCACTACTCGGTGCGATATTTGAAGCACTTGGTTCATAAGAGTGTTTCACACAGCTGTTAATGTTAACTATGAATGGCATATTTTCGGACCTCGAAATGCCTGTATATTTCATCTAATCATCACACCTATTATTTACTCCATCTGTTCCCAGTTGAAAGAAGTGCCACATTCGGTCATCTACTACTGATTTCATGTGGTTCGACGCATATCCGAATGCTTTCACTTCCTCCTAACACGATCCACTCCATGACACCATCACAAACAGATACCGTCTATTCATGTCTGCTGTCCTTCTAACTACACAGAATGTGATGTCACTTGAATGTCTCCCCAGCCGATATAATATACATCTGTATCTCCTATTGGTTTACGAGTTATTGTCTGGTTTGATGTCTGACGGCGGCTTTTGTTTATTATCCTTTCTCTCCGAGCCTCCAGTCTTCACAATAAATCGAAAAAGATAGTTGACAAATTATGCAGCTCTCTGTTAATGTTTTCAGAGACAAGGACAACAAGACTGACAACCGCACAAAAGGACAGACTTGATGTTTATATTGAAGTTTCCGATGTTGCTGAATGTAATTTGAATTGTGATATTGGCTTTGAATCTCAAATACGCTTCCAGGGTATTCTTGCTCTGTCTTACTTTCTTAACACTGGCTGGATTCAAAATACTCCTCTGTAGCACTTTGAATTTGAACTGAGCTGTCTATGTGAGGTAACAAAAACAGACAATTTCCCGCAGAAAATGAAATTCTTGTTGTTCCATGTGTCGCGTGATCCTGTTCATGATAGTTAGCAATATCACCGGTGATTGCATACAACCTTGACTTATCCCTGTCTACGCTTGTAATACCCAGACTGACTTCACATTAAGAATCACTTTTCATGTTTTATCATCATATTGGTGTTGGATGATGTTGATAAAGATTTTAGGGCACTTTGAAGTGTTGAAACAGTTTCTAAATCACTTCGTGGTTGACGCTATCGAATTTTCAGTGACTATAGGTAACCAGTCTGTCATAGTTTGACAGGTCTTTCTTTTAATCCGTACAAACGTTTGCTACATCTTAAATGATTCACAGTAGCGATGTGAGCATGTGTGCTGAGATCTCTAGGTCCGTTTGTAGTGCTTATCTAGATATCCTTTCTGGTCCTTCTGATAGATTGGTTCTATATTTATGGTCGTTAAACCTCTAATTTATTCTGCGGCTTGATCTTCACTGGTGTCTCTCTGTCAGCTGGTAATTATATCTGAATGAGTTCCAGACTGAGATTAATTGAAGAGTACTCTGAATGGATTGGTATGTGATTTCCTTCCTTCCAGCTTCCTTCACTTTCTTTCACTGGCTTCATTCTCATCGACGTCGTCCGCATTTCAACGTGGTTATTTCACAGAGAGTTGTATTTTCGCTCACAGCTGCTAACTGTTCCCTCTCAATTGAGATATCTTTCATGAGGCTTCTTCTGTCTTTTCCAATATTCTGCTTCAACGTATTCATTCCATTATGCATACCTATAATGTTCCATTTCCTTCTAAGCAATCCTGCTTCGCGCTATCAGATTCAAGGTGTTCCAATGAGAAATCAGCACTCCTGTCTACTCTTCCTCCTTGAGATGCATATACTGGTATATATCCACGTTACTTTCACAGAGTTCCATTGTCTATCACCAGAGATTTACTGTATAATATATTTAGCGTGACTGCATTTTTCATGATGACTGAAATCACTCTGCCCTTTGCAAATTCATTTACCAGATTTTGATTGAAGAAGTAGAATTGCAGTCCGTATGCACTTGTTAGCGATCTTAGCTCATGTCCCTTCCTCTTTTCTATCATGTTTTTAGTAAGCTGAGTATCTCTTTCTTCACCATTTTCTGTGAATACTGCATGAAATTCATGTCGTCTGGTTTGTATCTGTCTTGTTCTTGTGCATGAGCCATCGATTAACTGAATCATTAAAGACTCATAAGTCTTTAACTGTTCTGTGTTTTCATCAATTTTCGAGCCTTTTTGCTGTTCAGTATTCATTAACCACATTATAACTTGGATATAGACATCTCCACACTTTTCCACTACTGCCGGTGGTTGTATGGGGAGGTTTTCAAGGCCAAAACATGATATCAACTGAAGCCTAGGTAGACAACATAGGGGATTTTATTAACTCACAAACTGTGTAAACAATTACTGCCATTAAACTTGCTCCCATATCTCAAGGTATTTCACCGGTATGTTAATATTCTGACTTCCTAATATCTTTCATTTTCGTAGAAGTTTCACTACTATTACATCTTTACATTATTGGGTATCCCATGAACTGTCAGTGCATATTTGGTCTTTTATTATTCATGTCTGATTTCACGAATAGTGGTAGATCCGGCTGATTCGCCTCCGTGCTGATTTCCGCCTTCATTCCTCTCTCAATCATTTGTCAATCTTAAGTGTGTGTCACTTTCAGTGCTTCTAATCTTCTCTCTAAATTTGTTCGACACTGTTGGTGTCATTATGATTGCCACGCATTCAATGTGTTTATGGTTGTCAACTTCATGATGATAGTGGGTAAATGACTGCCCAGATAAGAACATTGATAATCCCATACCACTATGTGCCTTATGATATCATAACACGACTTTGCCACCTCATCTCATCTCTGAAGCACTTTTTTCGACTGAGCCAACAAGAAATCCGGAGCGTGAATTTGAATTTGATTAACTGATATACACACCTCAAATTTTGAGGTGTCTGTGAAAAGTAGTATAACTCTTCTTCAAAATGTGTAGTTAAACATCGCTAATCGAAAAGGCGGTCAACTGTTTGGAAACCTGCTCACATCGGTGAATTATCTAATTTCCCATCTGTCGAAATGAGTCTTATTAACTCTATTGCACGCAGTTCAATTATCCAATTACATCGCTGAATCTGAATTTGTACTCAAGCCTATTTTCAAACACGCTCCAAGCTGACGCTATACATTTCCTTTAGAAAACTGGGATGAAGCGTGGTAGGTTCATAAAGCATGGTTCGCAGAGAATAATTTCGCATCCGATTCTGTATCACCAATTATAATTTCTAAAAATTGTTATACGAAAATTGCAAAAAAATTTGATAACAAAATGTTGATAACAAATAAACTTGGAATTAAACCCACGGTAGTAGGAGGGGGTGGAGAAGTTTCTTCTGTGTGCATAACTCAGGCTTTTCCATCCAAATCGCTAAGGCTTCAGCAATACAAAGTATACGAAAGCTTGTCGATTTTGGAAGGCTTCTTTTGACTTTATAGATGACTTTGAACGACTTCTCCTTGCAAATCGAATGACCAGTGTTGAGTATATGCTCAATAATGGCGCTCCTTATTGCTCCGTTGTTACCTTTCCGTAGCCAGGCGGGATAGTGTTCTTGAACTCTTTTAGATAAAACACGCATCGAACGACCTATATACCTCGCTCCACAAGAGCAGGTGAATTGGTAGATACACATGGAAGTGGTCAAATGCGATAGTTTATCTTTAGAGTAGTTGAAGAACAAAGACCGGGAGGAAAATGTCAGTCGTAGTGTGGCAGCGAAGAATGTCCTTCTGAGAGCAGTAGATATCCTCTTCTTCAAGGTGTCAGCCAGAAGGTCACCTTTGAAGGGTACATTCATGTAGACCATCTTCTTCTGCACTGTAATGGGTTGTTCTTTGTACGTCTTAGGCTTAATGTGCTTGTCTATAAAACGGGGTGGGTAGCCATTCTCGAGCAGTGTCTTCCTTAAGAGGGCGATCTCTTCCTCTATTGATTCTGGACTACAGATTTTTTGGATTCTAGTCGCCAGAGATATTATCAAATTTCGCTTGCGACTCATTGGTACCCAACTGTAGAAGTTTGTCAATTGACCGTTCCATGTAGGTTTTCTGTGTACTGATCTGTTCAAGGTACCATCGGTCTTCTTACTTAGACGAACGTCCAGAAAGGAGATTGTCTCATTGGTTTCTTCTTCGATTGTAAATTTGATGGCAGGGTGGCAACTATTGAAAACTTGAAGAACAATATTTTGATCACAATTGTGATCGCAGATGACGAAAGTATCATCGACATACCTTTTGTATAAGAAGAATTTGTCGATGGTTGCTTTCAGCGGACCGTTTTCCAAACTTGCCATGAAAATATCAGCCAGCACCGGACCCAAAGGTGATCCCATCGCCACGCCATCTTTTTGTCTATAGAAGTTCCCATTGAATGTGAACTGGACATTTAGGGTACATCTGAGTAGGAGTTCTTTTAGCTTGGTGGTAGGTATTCCAATATCCAGGTTGTTTTCTTCCAAGTATTTGCATAGAAAACAAATCGTCTCAGTGATAGGGACGTTTCGAGAGACTCAAAGTCGAGTGAAATCATATGTTTGTCTCCCACTTTAACATCTTTGATGCAATCGATGAATTCGAAGGTATCCCGGAGGGAATGTTTTGAAATTCGTTCTCCGACAGGTTGTAGGAGTTCTGCTAGCCATTTCGCTATTGGATGATATGGAGATCCCGACATGTCCAAAATAGGGCGCAGCGGAAGACCCTGTTTATGAGTTTTTGGCAATCCGTATAGTCGGGGTATTATTGAACCTGTGGGTCGAATGCTCTCGAAGACATTTTCAGAGATAACTTGATCAGTCTTAAGCTTTCTCAAGATCTCAGTTAGTTGTTTTTCCGTCGCTTCGGTTTTGTCTTTCTCTTTTTCGAATACTGAGAACTTATTGTTGTCTGAGAGAATCGCCATCATTTTATTAATATAATCTTTTCTATCCATTAAGACTATGCCTGTACCTTTGTCAGGACGTGTGATAAGCAATTCTTTGTTCTGCCTTAGTTGGTTGAGTTGTTCTCTATGTTCTTTGGTCAAAAGGCTGTTGAACTTGGACTTTGTATTCAGATACTATTGACAAGAGTCTAGAATAGTGGACTTGAAATGTTTGAATTCTTCTTCGGAAGCTGGGACAAGATCAGTAGTCTGATTGATCAAATTTTCAAACTTGACATAAGTATTGAGCTTGCTTATGTTGGATTTCATGTCGCAGAATCTTGGCCCGAGAGACAAGGCCTCCAATTGTATGGGAGATAACGTTACTGACGAATAATTGAATACAAATTTGGTAGGATCTTCTGGAAACTTGCGTCTTGTTTCTGCAGGTTTGAGACTTTTCAATAAGTTAGAATGGATGGATTGTGTACGCTTCTCCGTAACCACAGTGACATAGTCGGTAAATGCTTGTCGTTCATCACAAGACAATTCGTGTAACGCAGAGGATCGTTGCGCTATGTTCCTCTCGAGTTCTGGCACACGTGATATAATGGAATCGATATGGTTCAGAGTATGACGCTTGAGGGATTTAGAGTTCGGATAAATGTGATTGCGACGTAGAGCTTTCCAAAACCACTTAGGATATTCATGATTATTCACACAGTCTCTGAGAAAACTAATCTTCGCATTAACTTCAGCAAGCTTGACAGAATATCGCAGAAACCCATTCAGTTCCTTCACTGTCAGAGGGTCCTTGCTTATTTTTAATTCGCGAAATATACCCATTATAATTTCGCTTGAAGATTGTGCACCTGGAGTAAATACTCTGCATTGCTACTAACTAAGGATTCTGCAATATGTATTAAATCATTTTTAAAAATGAATCTATAGTGATTAACAGTGAACGAATTCAAAGTCCAAGAAAGTAAATTTCCTAGCAAACAGTCATCAGCAGGGAAAATGAACTGCACCACCGATACTTTGTTACTCTGGTCAGGTGGTTATTATAGATCAAAAGGAATGTGTACACTTTGCTTAGTATTACGAATTAGTATGAGTGTATATTTTGTTTAACGTGAAAGCATTTGATAAACATAATTATCGAATTTCAATGCAATTCATTTCGCCTGACGAAACGATATTCTCTTCGTTTTTATTACTTTTCTGTGTTAATCGACAACTATATTCATAGCCTACGTGCCTATTTATTAAACTATCCTTATTCTACTTTTTAATGATAGGTAGTATGAGGCAAAATAATTAAAAAAAGGGATCTACCCGCAAAGATATTAAATGTTTTTATGCTCAGTCGGCGTCGGTGATGCAGCAGTAGAATTCTCTCCAACCATGTAGGTTCTCCAATATTCGATACCCGCCCACTCCTTTACCTCACTAGATGAGTAATAAGACTGCTAAAGAAGGAAAATTGGGCATGAAGCTTGCATCCCCTTCTCGTAAAAATAAACACCACTGCTACCGAAACTTCAAGCCTCTAGCTGGAAGGACAATGTTCCACTGGGGACGTGAAGGAATACAAAGAATGCTCATTCAAACCTCAGTTGAAAGAACAATTACTGACAGAATAACTAATCGACGACTCTCACAAACCAGTGTCAGACACACTGCAACTGACAATAAAGTGACAATAAAGTTAGTCTCTGAAAGCTAAAGGTATCACCTGGTGATGAGGGTATCTAAAATTTGTCAGACTGTCAGTCACTCCACTAAAGTTCTCCGCATCTAAACGACTTTATTAATTTTGAACTTGCAGTAAATAACATGAGACTTCTAATTAAAGTAACAGTTCTATTCATTTTTGCAGAAGAATATCACCTATTTGTACTCAGTTTATGACTATATTCTCATAATTGTACTCGTGGTTTGCGATGAATGTGATGGAAGAGAGTGGGAAAAATATTTTCACTAGCTTCATTTTCAAAACAAGGAGACGACAGTTGAAATCAATTTGGCGAAATGGAACATGAGAAACACTTTCCACAGCAGTGTAAGATGTTTCAGTGATGTGGTGTATATGAACTAGGCCTGTTCACTAACGATCGAGTCAATCTTGTCTGCTGTTAGGTACTCTAACAAGACTGACAATTATTATGGAACTTTATTTCTCGGCTGACAGTCGTCTAAATAAGCATTTTCTAGGCTCATTCCAAACGTCAATATGCAATTCAGCTAGTAAACCTTTGAATATTAATGCCAGTTATACGACACAATGAAAGGACAAATATTTGCGCTTGTTCCAAAGAAATATGCCAAATATTAACGCATCTGGATGCCATACAAATACTGTAGTTTAACATAAACTAATATACATATATTCCTAATCACACTATGCAGTCAATTCAAAATCAGTAGTTTGAATTTGGATTTTCCCGAATGGCCATCCATATTTGAAAGCATGATATGTAGTATCAGATTGACTGCTGCCCTCGCTAGGTAGCCAGTTTATTGTCCTCTATGCTCATATGATCGATATTTGCCGCTGTATTATGAACAAAATGAATCGTCTCGAAAGGCAAAAAGAGTGGTTGTCATCTGAAGGAAAGTGAAATAATTATTCTTATGAGCTAATCTTCGAGCAATGAGAAATGCTTCTCACCAACTGTCATGTCAGCGCATGAGAATTAGTGAATAGAAAGTTGTTTATTCAGTGAAATGTTAACTTCTACTTCTTTATATTTCCTTCTTCGTGTTCCCATTGAATAGTCAACTATCAGTCAGGCTGTTACCAGAACGCTACTGATGGTATTAAAATGAGTAGATTAATTAATATAATTATCAGAAATTACTCGGTGTATGATAATTAAAATCTGGTCACCAAGAAATATTAAATTCCTTTTTTACTCATATATTATGGCGTACCACAAGAATGGTTCATCGAGAAATCGGAATTACCAGTGATGAGCTTGATTTTACAGTATAGTGTGTTGAGGTATACGTTGGCGTTGCTAGATCACTGCAAAATGCTGACAGGTAAATATATCAACAGCCAACATAGTTTAGTTTCGTTGACGCATTATTGTTTAGTCAATGGAAAGTTTCTGTGTTTCCGATGCGATTTAGTTGAAGCCGTCATTTGTCCTTATTAATATTCCCGGCCGTGTCGCTTTCGGAAATCGGGCAGGGTAGTATTGTATTCAAGGACTGCGCTTTCCTAAATTTTGAAACCACTCATTTGTACTATCATTTCCAACAAGATGAATGTAGAAGAGGCAATTGTTCGCAGTAAACATATTTGCCGATAAAAATGACATTCCCAGACTGACTGAGTAAAGCAGATATGTAAATGCAGTAACATAAAAGATGCACCAAAGCAGCTGTAATCACAGAGCACACGGAAACAGATTAGATGTGAGATTTGTCAGGAAGTGAAATCTCCATAAAAATTCAAAGTAGCAGATGAAAGTCTGACATTCCATTACTATGATATCACAAGTATTTGAAAAATTCTCTCCTATATACATGGATCCAGGTTCAAGTTCTGGAAGAATTAGGCCTCATAACTAAAAAGGAGATCGATGTTCATGGCGTTCAGGAAGCTTCTATCTGCTTTGTACGCCATAACGAAACAAGGTATTGTTGAGAGCGAACGACAAGTGTCGACATCGTGCTCAAATAACTTGCTTCTTATGCATCCGGGGCTAACTTACTTAGACCATGTAGAATAGGGTGCTTGAGCACTTGTAGATAAATTACATGTCAAGTAAACCATGAATCTGGCTCCACTGAAATACGTGAACTCGTATATTAACAAAGAAGCTGTAATTTGTGAGATTTCGACTAGTTGTTTTGTCTTCTAATGATAAGTGGACGGTTGAAGAATACCCATCTTAGAAGTGAAGAGAAGAATTTTATCTGCTAAGATGTCGATACTCTCCTCTTGGGAATGTTACAAAATCAATTAAGCTAGATACTAAGTTACAGGCCGACAGTGTCTTCTAACAAAAATCATGTTTTTTTTGCCCGATTTCGACTTACGTATTCTTGTCAGTAGGCCTCACTACTTATTTCATTCAGAATGGATATAATTCATTCTGAGTGTACGTTAATTAAACGGATGTCAGATGAAGAATTATGTGCATAACATGCGCGTGAAATAGATTTCACACCGTACCACGCAGAACTATACTTCAAAAGTATCATGGAATCAATGAAGGAGAATAAGATGAAGTTTCATATGCTCTAACAACAATGTGCTCCATCACATGTTGTTTGCACCATCCAGGCCACTCACATCTGAGATTGTTGACGAAATTCTATGTTTAGAAATATTTTTCCTCATCCCTGTCTATTCCTCTGTTTATATTCAGTTTGCTTTCTGTCATTGCACGAAATCTGTTGTTGTCTGCAGCATGAATGTTGATGTCTAGCTGTCTGTAGATGGAATCAATTGGCATCAAGCATAAAATTCATGTTGATTATTTATTTACCCGTTTCTTCGAGAGAATCGATGACAAGGCAGTCTAATCACCATTAGATAACACTTTCACATGAACCTGATACATGCAACTGTTGCCTGAATTTGATACAATGATGTGAAAGTTTATTTTGTGACAACAGATATAATTCGAGTTATTCCAGTCTCTGAAATAGTTGGAATAACGTTGATGTATTTTATTGTCTCACTTATGAATATAACACAAATAGGCTTTAAAACTGCTTTCAACGTTATCAATGTTTCGAGTGTGGTTTGTTATTTCTGAAATCACCTCACAGTTCAACTTCCACCGATGCATGAGACATGGAGTGAGATTTTCTGACTGATTAATAAGCTAGAAGAGGAGAGATATCATGGTGGGTGAAAAATCACGCATAACATAAACTAATAATGGATTAGTCAATGAAATTGAAAGACAGACCTGCACACACACACAATTTTCCTATAGTGTAATCCATTATAGGGAATAAGCATCTTCGAAAAGTTTTTATTTGTCAATTGTTCCAAGAATAACCAGATCTTAGTAGGTTTCAAACAGATTCTTCTGCTTCCGGATACGTAATCTTTCAGACATTCACGAAATACTTATTTTAAAGACGGCGTCACACACTATTCGATTCATGAGTATTCCCCATTCAGACATCAATGAGAAAAAAAGTAGTCCAGCGAAGAGTCTCTTTTCGGCGAATTCTTTCATTTGGCTGTACACTCGCAATTACTTATATTTATTTTTGTATATGTGCGTGCGTTTTTCCGGGTTGGGGTTTCCTCCTTGATACACTCCCTCCATTTCTATTCGACTTGCAGTCGGCTGTGGGTGATGATGTGTTCGCCAGGCAACATTGAAAGGCCGGACCACGTGAATTTGTGTCTAGCATTCAAGATCTGATCGATTGGTGGACGCCACCAACTGTTAGTATGAAGATAAATACAAAGAAAAAAATAATAAAGCAGATAAAAGAAGGGAATTCACAGTGCAGATATTCCATGTCGATGTACTTACTTATTCTTCTATCGAAAGATTTATCAGAGATTGTTTAGCTGGTGTTTTCAGACATCCTGGATCTAATCAAGAAAATAATTCGCACAAATAAAACAATGATTTTTCTGTTATTAGAAACTACCCATTAAAGTATGTACTTAAAGACAATGAGTTTGTACGGCACACAAATAATCTCCTCTTTCTCCACAGAGATTATGGTTATGAGTAATTTTTAGACAAACAGAAGTATGTTACATTTTCTAACACTCAGCATAATCTGTACACGTTAATTTCCTTGAATATAGTTCTCCCAACGAAGAAATATATTCCTTTACAATTAGCTCCTCATCATCGGCTCTACATTATTATTACATCAAACGTTATAACAATCAGTTGGTTATTTTAGTAAATCAGTTTAAGGTATAGGCGGAGGTGAAATTAAGAGGTTAAGGTTATCAAAAAATAACTAATAGATGTTGGTAACAGGATATCCAACTTTTAAATTGGGTTTGAGAATAATTTAAGGAACACAAGATAAGTTGATTTTTAGGTGTTGGCAACAAGCTATTACATAACCAAGAAATTGGTAAAACAGCACTGATGACTAAGAAGAATAGGATGACTCAGAATAGTTGCATAAAACACAAACAAGTTAAAAGAATTAGCTAGAATTGTAAAAATTCTAAAATTTAACAGAAAAAAGGTAGTTACAATGGGAAGGGAAAAATTTGTTTTTACAAACTTAATATATATTATTTAGTTGGCCATGGAAAAGAAAGGGGCTGTACAAATTTCTTTTGAACACACAGATTTGGTTTGTCCAGATGAATTCCGATTGCCTCTGCTGTGTGTAAAAGTCGTATTCATAGACCATGCGAGAGGTTGGGTGATATACGATAAATAACTTAAAAAGCTTTGTTATAGTCGATGTGATATCCTGTATCAACGAGATAAGCTAGTAGTGAGTTGCGTATAGCTCTATTTGGACCTTCGCTAAACCAAGATGGAAGGTATTCATAATTCGATGATGAACTTCCCTGATGGTACGCCCTATGTAACTGTGCCGTAGATGGTGAAAACAACATGTGATGGAGAACATTGTTGCTACAGCATATCAAACTTTGTCGTATTCTCCTTCATTGATTCAATGATTCTGTTGAAGTATTATTCAGTCTAACGCAGTGTGAAATATATTTCATGAAATTTGTACTACGTGACTATGTTATGCACAGATTCCTTCATTCGGCAACTGATCATTCAACGTACACGCAAAATGAATTTCATCCATTCTGTATGATCAAATCAGATGACCACCTATGCTTGTTGACACGAATATGAAAATCGAAATCAGACAGAGCAAGACATGGTTCCTGTTAGAAGACAACCTTCAACGGAACCTTAATGCCAAGCTTCACTGATTCTCTAACATTCTCAAGACAAGAACATTAACTTCGTATTGACAATATTCTTTTTGTCAGTGTTAAGATTAAATAGTGGCACTTATGTGACTCATGAGAACTTTAATAAGATCATCTGCAGTCTGGTGAATAACTGCTCCACTTTTCTTATGTTTCACCGCTTCTCGTGAAAGCAGGCTGCCTATATTTCCTGTCTGTACCTTGAAGTTACTGTAAAAGTATTTTCAGAGATTTTGTAACTTAAAATTGATTTTTTATGATGTGAGCGAATAAAGAGAATTCATAAAATCAAACGAGCTCCTATTATCCTGCAATATGTTTGTTCTTTCTTTATTCTAACTTCTTTCAGTTTGGAAAATGTTTCACTAATTTTATCAGCTTCAAATCCATATTTATTCATTGTATGCAAATAATTTTGTGTTACCTTCGCTATCATGAACTGCATGAATATGCCAATTTCTGCTTTTATTCTTCAGTCAGTCATTTCTGAGTTAACAATTTTTGTGTCACTTTCAATGAAATGAAATTGTTGTTGGTGACACAGTTACTGTTACACATTCAATTTGCTGGAGGATGTCAGCTGGCTAATAGTGGTATGTTTTTGTCTGTGCACGAATAAGATACAGAATTCACTTGCATTTTGTCTACCCTTATAAATTCGTAACAGGTCTTCACTGGAAATTCTCATCCTCATGCAAGTTGGTGGTGCCGTCGACCAAAGTCTGAATGACGCATCAAATCAAAAAGAACAATATCTGTTTAAAATTGAGGCATTATATCACATATAAATAGATTACAGAATGAAAAAATATTCCTAAAATGTTGAGGTTTCTCAGCTGTATACCGTCAAAGATTACGGTAATCCTGTACTGATGTACAAGACTTCATTTTTATGAAAAAGCAGGTGGAAAGCCTTTATTTAACAAAGCGGGAATGCACAGATCAGAAATAAGGGTGTTCCAGTAAACAGTGATAAACAAGCAGACAGAGAGAGGGAAAATGTAGTATGGAGACAGTCTAACCATAGGAGTATTAATACTGGAAATGCAAGTTTGTTGTTATGTTAAATGAGATAAATTCAATGCAAATCAATAACTACGGTTACGAATGCCTTCATCCTGGTTGTTAAGGACGAATAAAACGATTGATCTAGAGATCAACACCTCAGTACACCTGAAGAATCCCGAAAGAAAGACTAATCAGAATAACCACCAATAGTGCATTAACACTTTAGTAAGACTCAAGACCACGTTCCAGTACAATGTCCTATGTAGGTGAAGTAAACTTCTACATTGAAGTGTATCAAAAGATTGCTCAGGCTCTCACTACGAAGCAAAAAACCACAAATTGTTTTCACTTCCCTGTTCCAAGTGATAATATTAGACACTAATATTAATACTAAGTGCGTCGATGGCTTAGCGGTTAGCATGCTCGCCGACCATGCATATCGTCCGGAGTTTGATCCGTAAGGGACGCACTCCATTTCGAGATCGTTTCACTTCTGATAATTTTAACACTTATTAGTCTTTCCGGATTGATAGTGGTGATGGATATTCACTTATCGGTTGTCGGTTTGAGTGAGCTTGAAATCAGGACATCATACCCCCCTCACTATATCACAGTTTTATGAAACAATGCAATAACAAACATCACTTGATATGCACACTAATCACCGATGATTCACCTAAGTTTCCTGTCTGGATTTCAATTATCTTTAAAAGAATCAGAAGCTATTATTCACAAGTGTATTGAATCCTCGATGCGAATCCTATTTGAAATCAACGTTAGCGGAAGTGAATGAAGAAGTTTTGTACTGAAATTTAGCTTATTACTGTTGAGATAAACAAATTTATCAGTGTTAACTTGGTTGGATGAGAAACAGTCAGCAATTAACTGATAAAAGTAAGATGCGAATTTATCAGGGAAGAAGGAATGGAATGGAATTCTGCATGTTATTAAGTGCAGAGTCAACAGTATACCACTATTAACCAGTTGACAACAACCAACAAATTGAATGTGTGACCATCACTTTGATACCAACTGCACTCACTGCTCTAACCCGATAATTTCATTGCATTCAACCTGACAAATTTTGCTGATTGAGACATGTTAGACTGTAGAATGAAAGCAAAAAATTAGCATTTACATACAGTTCGTGAAAGCAAAGATAAAGCAACATATATGCAATGATATTTCAATGGATAAATATAGATGTGAAGCTGATAAAATCAGTGGAATATTTCCTAAACTAAAAGAATAAAGGAATTAAAAGTATTTTTGATTAAGTGTAGTATTACAAGATGCAGGATATAGTCTACTGCCATTCATCATTCTCACTGATATTGACCACTTTTTACGACATGTGTCTACAAAACTTGTGTTGATTGATGTCGCGTTTTCCTTTCCAAAATAGAAAAGAATAGTGCATCCAAGGGAAAAGTGAAGAAGTTATTCACAGGACTGCAGATGTTCTTAATAAAATTCTCAAGAGTGATACGAACACGGAAGTGAAAGCAGACAACGGAGGAGGAGACGAACTGGTTATTTGTCGTGAGTGAAGGTGCACCATACTGAACATAATATGAGAAAGTGGAGCAGATATGCATGACTATCATGTTATTGAGTGAAGAATCCTCACATCAAGTTGAATGATTTCAGTGTACCTCTGGATCCACCATGATCGTAGTTCATTATTCAGAAACTGAAGTGTAACGCCACAGTGAACACTGTCACTGTGTTCATCATAAATTTATTAATGGCATCAGTGTAGGAATCTATCAATCACTGTAAATTAGGCCTCAACATGATGTGTTTTCGGAAAGGTATTACGTGAAGTATTCAACAAGTAGCTATTGGTTGGTAGATCATCACGAAATAGGATATAGTTGAGACTGAAGAGCCAGTGTTGAATTGGTTTTCAACTACCACTGACGTGGCTGTGTGTCAACCTAGAGCCACGAGATTCATGAATCCTTGTAGAATAAACGTGCCTCGAACAGCCTATTCCTCTGTTTTCACAGGAGCGTGTGAATAGATATGAGTAAAGGGAGGCGATCAGATGCGACAACGTGTTATTCACGATTCTGCATACAAGTGTGAGACTAGACAAGAATGTCATTAGCACTTCTGTTCACCAAAATACTGAGATTATTGTCTGAAGAATATCATAGATTAAATTACATTGGATATCAAGGTTCAGGTAAAATTTTTCTTCTGGCAAGAATGATGACTTTTGATGATCTTACCAACCAAATCACTTGCATATTCACAGAAAAATAACTCTCGATGTCCGATTTAAAGCCGGTATCTTCTTTCAATGCTCCCAGCATTAATTCATCTATACAAGAGGAAACAATAAAGAGATAAAGGCAGTTCATGGAGTATATTTCACACTGTGTGACATTAATCAATACTTCTGCAGAATCTGAAAATCAATAGAAACAAATTTGGTGAAGTTTATTTGTGAAACTATCACTGCGCTCTACTATATTTTGTTTTTATCACTCAGGGTATGCAGAGCTACGATTGCTGAAATTATTCTACAACATCTTTGTTTATAGACTTTCTGCCTCTCTCTTTCTTTATGTCTTTATCTATCTATATCTGCACTTTCTGTTATTGCAAGAAATTGGTCGACATCTTCCATATTCCTATCGATTTATAGCCAAATATTAGTAGATAACTTCGGCACCAACCCTTCAGTTGATGTTTGGTAACTGATTTACTTTTTGCTTTAAGAGTATAGATATTGAGGAAACTGAATTAAATATTGAATGAAAACTAGGGCATGATAACTGAATTTGGAACTGTTCTATACAACTTCCAATTGGATATGATGTGATATCATGTGATTTTATTGTGATACAACAGATACATTCTGATTTATTGGACTGTCTGATAAAATGAGAATAATGATCATGTATTCCATTATCTTTCAGCAGATTTTCATTATTAAATGACCAAGGCAAGAAAAATAACTAAATCAGTCTTGTCTGAATGCATTGTTTAGATTTCACTGTTCGAATAATAATTGAATATTCTATTTGCAATGGACGAATATGATAACAACGGGAAATATTCTACAGGAAGTAACAAATCAACATGAACGCTTTCGTTGTGCTCACTAAAAGATGGATATCGACTAATTGGGGCGAAATACAGCTCCGGTTGCCTACATAGACCATGAGTGACATTCTGTGACAGATCGGTTGGACTGTTTATTAGTTTATTCAACATGTCTTCACAGTGGCACTTGGTATGTTCAAATAAATGGGGTGAAACTAGCTGCCCAGTGCTTCTTTCGAGTCAAGGTTACTAGATGACTGGGGGAGAGAAGGAGGCATGATTTGTAGAACACTCTTCTGATCTACTGCGTGTGTATGTGATGTGGATTTTCGTGTAATAAATCCGAACTAAGCTTCGGGTTAATGACTATCAGCTGTTCAACCACTGCCATCGTCTTCGGTGTGCAGTGCGCGAAGTGACTGAATCCAAGATCTTCACCGATTGTGGTAAACAGATTCCTACACAGCCACTGGGATGGAATGCGAAATCTCATTATATTTAAATTTGCAGACATTTTGTGAATTTATGTACATCGTTTATCTGCTTGTATACATGTGAGATTAGATCTCTGAGAAATTTAAAGAACTAAAGCTTTGTTTCTTTGGTACGTGAGATGATGAAGCGATTTTGACCGTTTATTACGCATTATTGCAACAGTGACTCAAAGAATTGAAGAATTTCTGGGAAAAACAAACTCTGCAAGAAGTTTTAGGAAAATAATTGAGCTAAGAAAATAAGTGAAACAGTAGGGAAGAAAATGAGAAAGTAAGCAAGAAATTCATTAGGTGGCTAGGAAGGCAGGTAAGTAGTTCAGCAGGTGAGCAAGTAAATACTGAAAAAATCAAGTAACTGACTAAGCACATAAGTAGGGAAAATACATTATTCACTGATTAACAAATTAATTAGTTAATTCAAATGGTTTCACTACATAACTAATTGCAATCTTACTCAGGGTAAAATGCGTAAAGTAAGGAAGTAGAGAATTTTATCACTTGTAATTAGGCGAGGATACATAGTTAAATGAGCAGCATCTTGTGTAACGGGGGAAGTCGATTCACACTGAATTTTCTTTCTAAGGATTTATAACAACACTTTTAAGCGAACAATATTGTTTTCATTTAGGTGTGATCAGGCTTAAGTTCAATATGTATAAGTTTAGAAATAAAAATTTAAATGTAAACAGATCATGGTGGTTTGTCTTTAGGATAATACGATGGTGAATATTAACTGTGCAATTAGTCCTTATAGTCGTAATGATGATAATAATAATAGTAATAGTAATAATAAAAATGGTCTTATCAATAATAAGGATGAAAAATGAGGCAATCTGTGATAACACGAATAATGAAAAACAGCATGATTAAACAAACAACTATTCAGGCGGAAGTAGTCGATAAAGGCTAGTAAAAACAAATGAACCGATTAAGTAATGTTAGATTGTAAGGGAAGGAAATGAAACACGTTTATAATGTCGATAAGATTAAGGGATGATAAGAAAGGGGTTGAAAATATAAACAAAGGGTGGTGTAGAAGTCGCTAGTTGGTTATGCCTTGATAGACCAAGGGGGGGGGAATGGCTGTACGAACGTTTATCAGTACATAGTTAAGGTTTAATTGTTCGAATGCCTATCGCCTCATCTGTGTGCTGCATAAAATGTTCTTCGTATACTCCTTGAAAGTCTTTGAAATAGAATTTCACTTGATAAGTCACCATGAAATTGTAACTTAATAAATAGAGTTTTCTTACGTGCAGTCAGAGTCTTCGGTTTTTTCTCCGATGTTTTCATAGGTTTCTTCATGAAACTACTTGAATAGCCCATCTCCATCAAGGAGTCGTGTATACATTCAAATTCCTTTTGTAAGAGGTCATCCGTACATTTCTATCTTTCCTTTTATATTTAATGGGCACGTAACTAAGCAAGTGTGTGAATTGCCCTGTGAATGTACGTTTTCTATACACGCTTCTTTCAAGTGACCCATCTTCTCTCCTACTTAGCAAGACATCCAGGAAATGCAGTTTATTCTCCTGCTCCTCTTCACAAGTAAAGGGAATCGAAGGGTGGATGTTGTTGAATTTCAGCAACAATTCGTCTATATTAACCCTCCCATCAGCTAAGATAAATTTATTATCGACGTATCGGTAATACATATCAAACTGCTTGATGATGTCCTTCAGTTTCCCGTTTTCAAGTTTTGCGAGAAAGAAGTCAGCTAATATTGGGCCTAATGGTGAACCCATAGCTATTTCATCTACTTGTGGATAGTATGAATCATTGAAGGCAAAGTGAACATTCATTGTCCATTTTAGAAGTAATCATTTGAAGCTACACAAGGGGATTCCTACGTCTAATTGGCTTTCGGCGATTTTGTGACAAAAACAATCTACTGTTTACATAAGCGGCACATTAGTGAATAGTGGTGATACATCCATGGATAACATACGTTTATACCTCACATTAGTCTCGGATATTTTAGAAATAAAATTGAAAACATCACTGATTCTATGTTGCACGATTTCTCTGTGCAAAGGACACAGAATCTTCAAAAACCACTTCGCTGTTCCGTGAAATGGAGAGTTATATATATCTCAAACAGGGCGAAGAGGAAGGCCCGGTTTGTGCACCTTTCGTAGACCGTAAATATGTGGAGTATTGGTACCCGTTGGTTTCATGGACTAATAAGTGTTTGATGGAAATACTCCTATATGTTTCAGTATTTTGAGTCTCATAAACATTTGTTTCATATCCTGACAATTAGACCTACCTCGTCAGTTCATATTGCTTGGATGCCCACATCTCTCCAGTCGGTGGGAATTTCACACTCATAACCAACTGGTTGCTACTTCAGTGTTTTTATCTGTTAAATATTCGTTTCGATTTCTCTGTGTAACACTGTAGAATATATTTTGATTCATTGAACTACTTATAAGCAGTCAAGATCTCCAGGTAAATTTTATCTTAATTTCTCCTGCATAAAGCTCTATGTAGTGGTGGGGTTTTCCGAGGATTTTACAAATGTCTTACAGCTTACCCGCCTGCATTGTACAGAGGTGGGTGAATCACTGCTTTCGACTGCTCTCAGCCTTTCAAAGTCTATATACCGGTCTGAACGATATGAATTCTCATTTCGAATTGTTTTTCTTAATCACATGTTTTTATATGTGCCTGCTGGTGTTCCGAAACATTCTGATTATTTTTAAACCGTTCTTGATAAATTTTGTTATGACCTTAACTACGCTAGTCGAGTAAGATAATTTTCACTTTACTGTTTCGTCGAAATTCGTAGATGGAACTCTGCTTTTCAAATTATAATTTATTTTCTTTAGAAATTTTTTATTATCTTCAGATGAGTGACAATTTATAATTACGAGGTATAACCTCTCATTTGTTTATGCATTTGTTATTTCAGCTCCGATAATTTCCTTCGTGAAGTTTTGACTGGCTTACAGAAGGAAATTTTCTTATTTTTTATTTCAGATCTCTGAATGTCTCTAAAGCAGAAAACCTGAAGTGTGGTGCATATTATGCTCTGTTTCTATACGCTGATTATTCGCTTATACATGTTGTAGTGTTTATAAACAAGCTCTGAGTAAACTTCCATTTAATAAAGATTTATATATTGTGCTCTATAAGTATCAGTTCACAATATTCTAAAGGAGTGATTAATTATTATTGCTTAGCAACAAGATAATTTTACGTAGAAATATGCCGTCAAGTAGATAAATTTTTCTCTACAGTTCAAATGGTTTCTCCAGACTGGATATCTCAAGCTGCATTTCACTAACCATACTTATCAATAACTGATGAAACGATACTATCAATTTTGTTAAAAGTGTGGTGTTTTGCATGACTGTAATTACTGAATGAGAAAGAAATCACACTGATGTCTCTTGGCAATGCATAATTATGAAAATTTGCGTCTCTGGTTACATAGGAATTTCTTGCAATGTGAATACTTGCGAACCGACAGCGAATGCCTATAAGGTTTTCTCATTTGAAGAACTCTTTTCATTGGTGTTTAAGAAAATAATTCAGTGATAAATGTTTTCATTATTGTACCAGTCAAACTAATTTTTCTATGAGCCGAAGAACTAGTTATTATTAATAATAATAATTTACTTTAGCTCAGCTTCACTGTTAGCTAGTTTAGACATGCCCTTAAAGGCAACACTCAATTGATGGAGTCAAATTTTCACAATGTTTTCGTGTTACTGATTTCTTATTTTGCATACAGGTCTGATATTCATCCAACAGTTTGCATTCCACGTTTGCGGTCACTGTTGTTTTCAGGAGGGTATACAATTAAGCTTCTTGAATTTCGCAACCGTTCCATGTGGTGCATCTGAAATATAGACAGATTTAACTGTTATTGAGTATCAAATTTATGCCGTCTCATTTAGCCACAAGAATATCAGTAAGGGTCTTAAAGTGAATATTACCGGTTACTTATTACTAACATTTGAACGTGTTTGTTATGACTGAAAGGAACTGACCCGTCGCGAATTTGTTATAATTGAGCTGAAGTGGATAAATCCGTTGCTACTTTGATGTGTGTGCGCCTGCTAATTGTTATAACGGTAATGAACTCAACTGGTACGCTAAGACGTCTATTACCATAATGAAGTTATATGTCTATTTCCATTGTACCTTCCGATTCATTGAGCCACGCAAATATCAAAAGACAAAGGCTTGCCTGTGACTGTATGATATTGCATTATTCATCAATTAAGAAACAAAACATCATCATATATTTAATTTATCACAATACAGTTGACTCACAACCGTGAGAATGGACTGTTCTTATTGGCTGGAAATGACTATTGTGATTGGTTGTTGATCCAACAAAGACCAAAGTGAGACAAAAACACGATGAAGTGGTCACACTAGAAATCACAATATTCATGAGAAATGATACATTCACATAGTAACTCCTCGACAAGATAAATCACACGATTCGTGAGAAAAGATGATATATTATTTTATGCTGGCTCCTGTCAGTGCTGTAAAAGGCAGTAAGTTTGTGTGATAACCGTTACGTTTAAATCACCTTCTTGAATGAAAGTGTGACTCAGCAATGCATCGACACTGTTCTCCTAGTTTATCTGAATGCAGATAAAACCCTAATCTGAGCTAAGTGCGTCCAGTGCAATATTACTGACTTTTCTAGGTAGTGCTCTATTGATGCAAGTTGAGCTTTTTACTTGATCTAGTCGTCTCATTTTACTGCAGGAGATTTGTTAGAAATTTAATATTAAGCACAGCGCTAAAAAGACAGAATGCTAATTCCATCCACTGTAAATTTTCACTAATGTTTTCAGGCGTATGCAAAATCGAAACAGTTTCATTCTCCTAAGTAAATTAGAAGACACTTTTGCATGATTACATTAATTTATTATTATTTGGTTATTAATTTGTCGTTAATTTGTGATTGAAAGAGAAAGTTTGTTATCAAGTGGTTAGTCAATTGTTAGTGTATCAGCATTTGTCTAGAAATGGAAAAAGAAACGAGGATAAAATTATTTAAAAAAGAGTATTCTAAGCAATGAAGTCGTGATTGGATTTAATTCTATTGGAAGAAAATGCTGATTGGTTTTCTGAATTAGTGAAACAACTAATAGAATTCGAAAAAAATAATCACCATTTGAATGGCATTGCTTCCTGCATACATCGTTAGCTTATACTTTACCATCTGTTATGATTGAGGATTTAAACTTCACCCTTTTGAATTTGTTTGATAGCGAATTTAGAACCTTATCTTTAGAATGTGTGGCAGATTCAAAGCAATGTAATATTTTGTAACTCTGATGTCATTTAACCCTCTTTTATCCACCCATTAACTATAATATTCATTTACCCACACATATAATCACAAGTGGAAAACCGGATCTACATTCAATTCATAAAAATTTAAAGTCTAAGTGCTCCAGATATTAGTTTCCTTCATCTCGAGAACTGGAAAACTGCTTGTGTCGTAAATTGAATTGAAGTTCAAATAAGGTCTGGTGAGAAACAGTATTTGTTTGTGTTGTGGCTTTGTGTATTTCCTGTTACGGGATTTTTTTGTTTTTTCCTTCACGTTCCCCAGTGGAAAATAGGGCTTCAAGCTAGAGACTTGAAGTTTCTGTAGCAGTGTTTATTTTACAGGATGAGGTTGCTAGTCTCATGCCAAACCTTTCCTCTTCACCAGCATTATTTCTGGCTTAGCGAGGTAAAGATGTGCGTCTGCCGGGGATCGAACCCCGGACCATGTGCATGGTTGGCGAGCGTCCTAACCACTATGCCACCGACGCAGGGGATTAACCCACTATAATTTTGGTTTCCCAAGAGGTATACCTACAACTTTCATAACTAATAAGAAGGAGAATGTTGATTCCATTTCATTTTTAAGATAAATTAACACTTCATAGCAAATTGTATATGAAACAAACAAACAAGTATTTCTGAGAGCTTTATTCAACGTCCAAGGGAATTGTATTTAGTGCTGAATGTATTATTTTGTTCAATAGTTTAAGAGGTGGATCTTTATTTTCATTATTGACCAGATATGGTTAAGTAAATACCTTGGAATTAATGTGGTAAGTTGCTTACGTGCGTTTTTAAAATTTGCTTTACGAAATAAAATGAAGATTGGTGAATCATTAGTGTGCAAATTACTGTTTTTTCACGACGCTTGAATATTTGACAACAATAAATAACATGATACCCT
This sequence comes from Trichobilharzia szidati, assembly GCA_944472155.2. NCBI lineage: Eukaryota > Metazoa > Platyhelminthes > Trematoda > Strigeidida > Schistosomatidae > Trichobilharzia > Trichobilharzia szidati. Next base: position 206,438,233 of record OX235271.1, read on the forward strand.
AGTGTTTAAAAATTAACCCTGAACTATTAGAATAACTCTACCTTGATTTGTAGATATTGGATATTCGTTTTAATACTTTAATTTTAGTTGATGGAATCTGGTGTCAGATACTGATCCAACTACTTCAGCCATGATTATTGAATTAAACCCACGATCGTAACACAACAGGTATGCTCGACAGACTAGTGCATAAAATCCTAATGACAATGAGATGAGTTCTATCTCATTGGCTGAGCAGCAGGCCAAGCGACTGCACTGCTGCTGAAATACAAATAGATTATTCACACTTACATATATATATATACATATATATATGTAGTGTGACTAATTGGTTAGACACGACTAAAATTCAACAGTGAAATCACGTTTCAGTCGTTCACCAAAATGGAATAATCTCCCTCTCTTAAGAATTTCATGTTAGTTCTGATAATTTTCTACATTGGATCGTGTTTAAATGCAGCCTAAATTCATGCCTATCATTATTCGTCTCAAGGGTTTTACCCTTAGCAAAATTGGTTATTTTACACTTTCTTCAATTTTTCATAAAACGGAAAACATACTTGCATCGCTTTATTAGAATAAGAGTTATATTTTTCAGAATACGTTAACCTTTTTACTTAATAATGCTAAACGTCACTTAAAATATTAGGCTTTAGTTGTTGAGTGTAGCAGCTGTGAGAATACTCTGAGACCTGTATCGTGTACCATTTCAATGTTTCCTACAAATACAATTTTCAACAGAAAATCCCACAATTTTTAAACAGGCTTCAATTCTCTCTGTTGATACTTCAATGTTTACTGGAAAATGACCTTTGTACTCGTTATAATAAGATGTATACCTATGAGTTACGCATACTACGAAGGTAAGTTGACGTGGATGTAGAAAATCGTTTATTCTACAACTGCATTTAACACTTTCATCTCCTATGACGGTGTGAAATTCTGTTTTGCCCTTTAGGTATCATATAACTGTTGTTTCATCTACCTAACAAAATACTTCTAAAAGCTCTTGTGTATAAAATGTATCATTGCATGTTTGACAAATGATTGTTAGCATCGTTTCTCCTTTTATCCCAACAGTCCACAACGTTATGCTCCATGTAGCTTGACGAACTGTCTCAAAAACGTACATGTCGTTCAGACTTGCGAATCATACTTCCTTCCCTGTGTTTTCCTAATTCCAGCACATTCAGCCTACTCAAAGTCCACAACGCTAATTTTGAGGTTAACCCTAATCAACTGTAGACGAAAAAGACTAGCGAGGTGCAATAGCAAGATAAACATACTTCCAAAAGTTCTGTCACAGAAAAGAAATTTAAAAAATGTACTCAGTGTTTACAGTTTAAGGTTTTGGTTATTTTTTTCCTAACGTTCTCAGTAGAACATAGGGGCTCAAGCTAGTGGCTTGAAGTTTCTGTAGCAGTGTTTAATTTTTACAGTATGGGGTTGCTAGCCTCATGCCCAGCCTTTCCTATCAACCAGCATTATTTCTGGTTTAACGAGGTAAAGGAGTGCGTCGACCAGGGATCGAACCCCAGACTATGTGCATAGTCGGCGAGCATCCTAACCGCTATGCCACCGATGGACTGAAAAGTTTTGGTTATAGGGAATCAAAATTTTGGAATCAGTAATTTGTTTGAAGTTGAGAATTTACATAAAAATATGCTTGTAACTTTATCTGTACGTATTTACATTTGACGCAGTGTGGTTTATTTTCGAGGGATGCCGTCTCAACAAGCGAACTCAACTATGATTATTGTAGAAGCACTCATAATTTCCACCTTGATTCTCAAATAGTCACTTCCTCACAAAGATGTTGATTAGTGCGGGAATCGTTGCAATATATTGTCAGTGACGCGTATCACCAGGGTTGATTAAGAATCAAATCTTCCGAAAAATTTTGCCGTTATTTAAATGATAAAAGCCAATAATAAGGTTACAAGTATTCAGTGATAAAGCCTTCATCTCTCTTGTGCAGTAAACAGACATGAAAGAATCGAGTTAGGTAGCAGGTACACAATATGACTTTATGTAAATATAAAGCACTTCTGCTTAAGACAGATTTTACGGTTAAATTTAATTGACTTAATATTTACCCATCAGGTAATTTGTAGATAAGTACAGGCACGAGCCCGAATTTTCAGTGAAAAAATAATTTCCAGTACCGGAACGCTTTGAGGAATAACTAATTAGGAAACTTGAGTATGAAATTCAGAAGGTGCTGTTTTACAAAAGATGAAAACGTTCAGCAAAATTATCAAAGTTATGGTTATGAGCTTAATTTCGTATGTCAGAAAATGTGCTTATTTAACTGTAGCAAAGTATGACTTACGTTTCCCAGCTAGGAAGATAATTTTTATTGATGCAACTTCATATGCTATAAATCAATTATGCATTGAGAATATCGGGTTTTGTAAGGGCTGATATCTCTTGTAGGTCAATACACATCAGGTTAATCTGAAAACAGTTAAACACCTTAAAATAATTCAAAACCATCTGTTGGTATTTATCAATGACAGCCAATAGTTTTCTTGAAAAAATTTGAACATTTACAGGCTGATTTGTCTTGTTAAACTTCGTAAAGCGAAACTCACCTGGAAATTTGCTTCCTGATTGGTGAAGAAAAGCGTATATCGGATATTAGAAGACGGAAATTTGAAAATTGAGCAGTATATTTAAGAAGGAGGAAATCAAATCTTGTGGTTAGCAATGATTTTAACTCGTTTGGTTTCCATTTAGTAGGGTGAATTCGTAGCAGTCGAATAAGTAATGTACAATAAGTAAAATAGACCAGTACAAATATTTTACTAGAAAATATCAAATTTCATCAGTAAGTGAACAAATCATTTGGTTTTATACGATAGCTGGTTAACCAGATATTGACTGCTTAATTACTGAATGATCAAAAGTTAGCTGCTTTGTCTATTTATTCACTCATTTTATGAGATTTATGTATACACTTTCAAAGGTAACTTCATTTCAGTAGTAACAATTAAATGTATATCTAAAAATAGCTCACCCAATTCTTGTATATCTGCAAAATATTTCATCATTCGTAGTGGTATATTAAAAAGTGAGTCATTTTCGGACAGTGAAGTTATATTTTCATCTAATTATCTGTGTACGGTAGTTATATAGATGCCATCAACTTCCTCTATTTGTAAATCTAAAAGCCCTCTAGGTTAGTCATGAGGTTTACCAATTTTAGTTAAGCAGGACTTTATTTATCCTCCACTATATAGATCCGTACGAAGATTTTCTAGTGTTGTTTGATGAGTCCTATCAAAAGAGTAATTCTAATATTTTGTTTCATAAATGCCTTATTTTCATGCTGCATGACAGCTAAATAAAGTATGCAGAAGCTGATGTAGCTGAAGTCAAGATATTCACCGAAATGCTTATTTATAATAAGCCATCAATCAAAATTAATGTGATATTCGGAAGAATGATCCTATCCGATAATTTTTGTATACATATATGTTCATAAGAACATGCAGACACTCATGCATCTTCAACGAATGTTTCGATCAAATTTATTTTTGCATTCATTAGTTTCTAGAGATCATTTCATCAGAAAATGAATCTCAACTTACGTTTTTTTACTGAGTTAAAACCACATAATTCAAAAAAATAATTAACAACTGAACTTATTGAACTGATCAAACAGATGTTTATTTTAGCATGAATGTTGCCAAATATTCATAAATAGCTGAAGGTATATTTTGCTATGGAATAAAAAGATATAGGAGTAGCTATTTGGAAGTCGTTTAACCAATGCTAATGCGAGAGTCAATGAGGGATTGAATTCAGGATGATTAAGCGACCATGTAGGCACGTTATATAATAATCAGTGATGAGTTACTCTTCAGTTTTCTACTGTAAATACATATAATTACGACTCGAAGTGTCTTTACTGTGCCATTCTATTTTATAAGTGAGTATCTGTCTTTACAACCCATAGGATAAGACCAGTCAGTCAAAATTTTCTGTATAAACTGCTGGGAACTTACACCTGAAATTTCTCAATAATGAACAGGTGACTGAAACTGAATCCTTCTGCATGGACAAATTAGAGATCTCGCATTTTTCAACTACGAGGTTTGAGAAGGGGAGAAGAAGAATCTAAGGATTTTATTTTTTATGGTTTATTGCCATTTTTTCCGAATTGCTTTAAAATATATATTGAAATTAAAACCTAGGTATGCTGAGACAGAAATATCTGCCACTGTTACCTAATTTAAATACTCAGGGAAATGAGACAGAACAAAATAACTTTCAACAATTTTCCACACCTCAAAGTTAAAATTTTATTTAGATACAATTATAATTTCGCCTGAAATAATTAGTATCTGATTTTCATCATATTCATGCTTTTTACGTCAAATTTGATGATGTATGAAATAAATTCCAATAGCCAACTATCATTTCACCATGTACAAAATTCTCAGTCACTCACTTCCTTTGTCTAAAACAGAGAATACAACTTGGTTATGTTAAGATAATGAACTATGTGCAGATTGACTGAGGCACATTTAGAATGAATACTATTCTGCCAAAGTCAGTACGATGCTTTAAATCAATATGCTAAGTGTCGCTGCGTTTGTAGATTTCCTTTCAAACGCCTCATAAATCTAATTGTCTTGAAGATTAGACTTCAAGCTTCAGCTTTGAATTTTCACTGGCAGTAATGTTCATTTTTTATTTGATAAGGTTGATTGCCTAATGAACGACCTCCACATATTACCAGTCTTAGCGTGTCAACCAGGAACCACACGCCGGAATGCATAGATGGTTGGCAAACATTTTACTGCCAAACAACCCAATTTGTAAAGTTAGACGATATTTCAATATTATCGAGTCTAGAGGCGTAGTAAGACTCGGTATCTACGCGACCCATGAATGTGACATTTGACCATAGTCTGCATCTTTCTTGGTGCTTACTATCCAATCAGAAGATGATCTTCACATATTAGGCTTGCAATTTACTGGCCATGTAAAATGACTGTACACCTATCTTATATTTCTGTCCCTACTGCCTTTTCCCAGGAGAAATAAAACTTCGCCTTTCGAGTCAAATTTCTGTATCATTTCAGTGTGGAAAAGGTGGTTAAATGATCAGGCGTATATTGTCGTGAGTTGAACTAAGCATAAAATAATCCCATAAATCAAGTAGTATGCTCATTATAACAAATATAGATACTACCTTTTTTCTAAACTAGATTTCGTCATTGTGTTCTTAGTGAATTAATAGTTTGAAACTTAATCAACCCCAGAAGACAGAGTACAGACATTACTAACGGAATATCAGATCCATTCATTCACTAATATGCTGACTGAATATGCATTACGTGTGAAGTCCACTGACATGTACACGTGACTTTCATCATTTCCTTTGATACGGATAAAACTCATTATTTCGTGAGAATTTCAGTGTCAATTTCACTTGAAATCTGAAAGTTATATGGGTTATGGAATGAATAATTTTAAGAAGAAATATCCTCTGAATGATATTTAAATTACAACGTACCTGCTTTTCGATCTAGGAGACAAGGTCGTGAAGACAATTTACTATGTATTGTCCAAAGTTTTAATTTTTAATTTCCTGTGGTAAAACCAGCACACATTTAACCGACCGACAGTCACCAGGAAAACATTTCTATAAATTCAAGATATTTCCTTATAATTATTCTTATTCAGTCTGTCGTACAGAAGAATGAAAAGAGAATGAAAGTATTTTAGTCAAATGTTGTGATGTATTCTTTTGCCAGAATAAGTGGCAGGAACCATCTGTTAGGATGCGTTTGTTGCATGCAATATATGTTTTATTTCTTTTGTAAGAATATCGCCATGGAGAACCTGTGGAACTTGTAAACTTTATCCATGTTCCGCGTAAATGTGGAAGAAGCAGTTCACTAATTCGTTGAATGCATGCAGCCTTATGTGTTCTTAAAACTCAAACCTTTTGTGGTCTTGACGAAGTATAAAGTGTTCCTGCAACAGTTTAGGTATTTTATTTAAATATCATGTCACTGTTTCACATAATGTTATTAATATTTAAGTGTCCATTATCTGTAGGGAATTATTAACTTACTTATTTCCTCTATTGTACAGATGATTATGGGTAAAATAGATTTGAAAATACGATATAAACTCTGATCAGAATAAATTAGTTCAAAAGTTAATTAAAAGTGTCACTTTTATGTACACCACTCACCACTGAATTCAAAGGTTATGGAATTACTTCAGATTTACTTATTTCTGCATATTCATCGGTGGATGATCAAAACACTGTCAACGAATTTTGAGAGTTGTCCATTTTCAACGACCACAATTTCAAAATGCACGAAACGTGTACAAACATTAAATGTCAAAATACTCCTTTGATCCACAATGCATCAATGTCAGTTGAGAGTGTAGAAACAAAATGCGATATAGCATATAGTTGGTCCATGGAGTTTTTCAATCGCTTCAGTCACCGGAGTTAGTTTCATTTTCTACAGTTAGTGCCGATTATGCGAAAACGTGAATTCCTAAAACGACAACAGTATAACAAACGGTGAGATTACTGATATTTCTTTTTCACTGTGACAGTATTCCAGCTGCCATTTATCTTTGAATAAGACAGTGGCTCAGCAACATACGAAGTAGACGTTTCACGAGAAACTGGCTTACAACCTCATTGATTGATTTAAGTACCTTGTTTAGAACTACACAGTTAACCTCACTTTTGCATACAATATTAAATATTTCATTTCGGACAAAATGTGAAATTTCGACAGCTCAGTAATTTACTATGCTCTCCTTAAAACACTAGTGAAATTAAGACACCTTTTGATCAAAAATCCGCAATCCTTGTTCAAGATAGTCACTTTCAATGGCTGAAGACTGTAATTCTATAATGTTTTCAGTTCTACTGGAAACTTACGAAGGCTTTCTGTGTACAATAAGGTAAAAGAAATAAAATAAATTGTTAAAAATGTCTTAAATATGAAATATTTGTTCATTTCATATCTCTCAAGAGGGTATTAGTTTAATGTGTGGGGAGAAAAAGCACTGTGTCTCATTTAAAATTTATGAATATAGGACACATTGAATAACCAGGCTTTCATATGCCTTCTTCAACAAACAGATAAACACACTTTCAATTTATCCAGTGAGACCAATACTTTCGATTATCGTTTTAAGATATTTTATTGGTAGACAAACGTTATATTTGAAGATTTATCGTAAATTTTGGAATCCTTCTGATGTGCATGTTACCAGGTGATGTACTCTCCTGAAGTTATTGAATGAACCTGAAACATTTTCGTTGACATTATCAAATGACAGATGCACTGAATAATTTTTAATTTAACTCGCATATTCAGTGTTTGCATTTGGATGAGAAGGAATAATTTTTCACCAAGAACTACCTTAATATTAGTGGTAAAACCTACTAATCTTGGAATATTTTACTTTATAATAAAGCCGTTTTTCTCCTCAAACTATAAATATCGTTGACCTCTCTGCTTATTATATTCAGTATGTTGAAATTAATTCTTTTAATTAAGAGTGAATTTCAATGTCCTTTTTAGTTTTACAATCACTTGAAACTTACTTTTCGTTTCTTGAAGTTAAAAGGAATTAATAAATTCTGTAGTAAGCAACATACCACGTATTATTCAAAGCCATAAAACAGCAATACATAGCAACTAGATAATTCTCGTCACAAAATATTCTATTCACTCTGGATAATTTTAAATTCGGTATAAAGAAGACATATGTTGTACTTCTACAAAAGTAAGAAGAAGCTTAGCATTTGTTTATTTATATCTTATTATAGCTTGATTCCATACAGTAATTTGGTACAAGTATGGAATTTTCAGCATGTGATATCGTTAGTCCAAGTTTAGTAGGCCGACCACTGATATCATGTGTGCTTCGGCTGACATATGGAGCCCTGGACCGTATACATGATTGACGAGCGTCCTAACTGCTTTGCCACCGACGCACAGGAATGTTAGTAGTCATTATTGTCTAAAGAATTTCACGATGACTTTCCAGATATACTCTCGCTGAATGAGTATGAAATACTGTCTCAGCTTTATTATAAAAGATAAAATAAATCCAGTGTTGATATGTTTAATACTTGATAAGCTCAGATGGTCTGGGAATGTTGTAGAACCTTAGCTTAGTCATATAATTATGCAAATTGTTCTAGGGGTTTTGCAGTAATGTAAACATCTCTAACGATAACTTTGCTTGAAAGCGTCTTAGTGAACAAATATTACACATTTCCAGTGAAATCCACATGTGTCTAACAGTATGCATCTCTGGTCATTTAAAAATATTTACTGACTTACATGTGCAGTAAAAGATAAAAGCGCGTATAGCAGACTGTAGACGAATCTGTGAATCACTTACCGTTACCTTCGAGAAGCATGGATAGAGAATATAATTTCTCATACTTGTTTATGAAAAATAGGGAAGGGCATACTTATACAGCTATTTCCTAAAGAATTTCTGGGAATTTTTCGAAGAGGTTTCTTAACCCTATGCATTAGGCCAAATCCCCCGTCAAAATAGAGAAATATTAGGTAACAGTTAATTAACATTCTTGACAATTCATAGTTTTATTCCGTGAAAATTATGTCAGCTGAAAATTTTTAAGTAGCCATTCATTACCACATGAACCTTAGCAAATTTGAAGGCGTACTGTCTGATACAATCCTCACAAATTGTTGTTTTCTCACACTTGTTGTAGGACACAGAGATAAGAATACAGGCCAGCGAACGTAACTGGAAAATCAAAATGAAGGATGTTTGCAAAAGAACGCTTATAGGGAGCGACCAAAATAGGATACAAAAGGCTAAGACAAGCAAAAACTGGCTTGAACCAGGTTTTCTATTATTTGTTCGGAGAACATTTCTTCTTAACCTGATTCATCCAGTCAGATAACTTATTTACTGATTTGATTGTCAGAACTTTTATCATTTTTATTTCGTAAAGTGAATTGTTCTCATCGGCTCATACCAGTCTGTATTGTGCTTTATTTCTGTGATTCAAACGGCGGTAGTAATCAGTACTCACTATTTAGTATTATGTCTTTATTCAAGTTGTCTAATTGCATTTTTGCATCCGAATGATGAAGCAGCAGTATTATCTGAGCTGACATAACAGGTGCACACTTAAATTTCTGAATCACTTACTCAATTCTTCAAAATAATGAATATAGAATATTGTTTCGCAAACTTAATTAATAAGATTTGCAATGGTAATGTCTTCAGAAATTGTGTATCAGAATAATATCGAAGCTTTTATGCACTCATACCAATTGTGAAGGGGAACTCTAGTGTATTAATCTGATTCTCGTTTATAGTCATATACAAGTTTTACTTTTTCGACTGAAGTTGTAGCCTACTAGCTTGAACACTCGATTTTAAACTATTGGTCGAGAGTTTGAATTCTCCCCTCAACTAGTTCATCCTAGGGAGGTAATGAATATGTCCGACTCTCAAAGAATGCATTTTGCTAATAGGATGGTAAATCAAAATCTGTCTTGAGTAACAAAATTATACTGAAGTGATTTTCACTCACCAGTTTCAGTTACTGGAGTGAATAACATAAAAAATGTAATTATTGTAAGAGATCGTCTATTATATTTTGAAATTTAACTTGTGAAACGTTGCTGTATTTAATCAGTCCCATGCACCAGTCAAGGATTTTAGTATGTTCAAAAGTTTCATACCCTTCACTTTTCACTTGAATTTGATTGATCATTAAGTCACTCATTTGGACATATACGTATAATATTTTTACAGTTGTATGTTAAATTCATATGCGCAACACTGAGTGAAACTTTCAGTCGAAACGTCTTGCATTTCGCATTGCTAAATGACGTAATATAAATTGGACTACTGACCTATGGATCCCGAATTAATTTATTGTCTTTTGACAGCTACATGTTTTAAACTTTAATGCTACGAAATTTCTTTTCCTTTTCACATGGTGCAAGTTCACTGCACTTAAGATCATAATAAGGCCATAAAGTCTGCACGACGTAGTCTAAGGTGTCTAAAACAATGATGATGTTTAAATGGTGTAGGGAGACAAGAGTTTGACTTTCAACAAGTTATTCATCGTGTTTCATATTCTGTAATTAGCTTCAGGTATTAGCATTTAGGATACACTAAATTATCATGAGATGAAAACAAAATTGCTGACTTACACATGGCCTCTGTCAATTAGACAGTTGTAGGTCAAATTAGTCACTTGAAACAGTTGAACGCTCTCTTTCTGATTAAGATTAAAAATGTCGCATTCGGCTTTTCTAGATAGTTGGTGTCATTTGGAAGTACGAAATTCGTCGGAGTTGATTGGGTAGACCTACGTTTATTATCTCACTCCCTCTCTCTCTCTCTCAAAGTTAGTTTGAATAAAAGTTTCTTTTCAGTGTTAAAATAATGTAAGTTGAAGAAATCTAGGAGATCGTTAGAGATGATCATTTTGTTGAAAACTCACTCGAATTTCCTGTATACAGCATGAATAAACACAGATGTCCAGCATGAAATCTCGCCTTTTTATTGAAATTTCTAAGATTCTTTATCACTCATTACAGTTATGAAGTGCCTAGTAAAATTTGTCAAGCCTTATAGTTTCGAACAACAATTTTGACTACTGAACGACGGTTTATTTGAACCACCGGCATCTACATTGTCACCTCTGCTGTTTGTTCAGTGGGCTATATGACGGCACTTTTAAGCAGGTCACCACTACGCGCTGCACTTATGCCATGTTGACCTCACCACTGAGTAACGCGAGTTACACTCTTAAAGGGGACGTTAATTCCTTCAAGACTATAGACACTCCATGCTGATGATAGCGCGGAAGCTCGCAATTTAGGTCTGTAGCTAAGTGCTGCTTGCCTTCAACCACCTAGCATCAATTCATCCTAAACCGCCATAGTAAGCCACTCAGCTCGGTTACCATAATGTAAACTTTACAGGCAGACCCCATTATGCAACAAAGTGAAGCACTAGATGCATGATATAAATTGCTACTTAGCGTCCGAACCAAGTGATCTATCCACTAATGAATTGTGTGAAACATAAAAGAGCTCTAGATTGCCTCATTCCGTAATATTCATGTGTTTATGCATAATGTTAACGTATAACTATTCGGATAAAAGAAATAATCCCCCTTTGTCGCTTTGTGACAATGATATTACTACTACTGTAAATATTGTATATCAGTGTGCTGGAAAATTATAATCTAGAATTGTGAAAAATGCATTTTAACTGACTTAGACGACTCTGTTCAAGTTTCCACCCATAGGAATTTAAACCTTCGATTGCTTTTAATTAATGTGATATGGTATTCATATTGCTTTTCCTGACATTATCTGTTTCTTATGAAAGAAATTCAGTCTCATAATTACAGCTTATATAAAAAGAGAAGAATATCATTTAATTTTATATAAACAGTATTAATTCAGAGATTTTAAGTCACTAATATCCATAACTCACTTCTGGTATCTTTATGTTAAAGTTGGTTAAAGTAATACGTGTAGTTTTAATTAATGTCGTTAAACATGCTACTATATGACTTTTATTAACATCCTGTGAAAAATAGGGTTAATCGCTTGCTTATAAAATCACGTTAATAAAATCACAAGATATTGAAAACACAAAGCATTTTATAACCCGATGCTCTCAGCAAAATAGTGACTTGTTTAGATATGGTGGAGATTTGTAGCTCAGGTGTATGATTTTGGTGTGGTTGTGTTCTGTGAGCTAGATAGTTGATTTGCAAAGTTTTCATTGCCCTACTGGGTAATATCTTCAGAGCATGCTTCGATTCAAAGTGTGCTTTTAGATTTCTCCACGAGACGACCCTCAACATAATAGTTTGACCTATATAGTTGACCTCATAGTCATCACAGGGTGTTTTGTAAATCATATTATTTTGTCTAATTGGGTCCGATTGTCAGAACATAAGAATTCAACTAAGGTAAGAATGGTTGACTCAAAGAAGATAAGTAATTTAGAAAAAATCTCAGCGATTGCATAGCATTCACTGACACTTAATAACACAATAGGGTGGGAGAGGGTTAAAATTCTAAGAAGTATTATCGGCAGGTGGAGAGATGTTGATTACTGAATCCTTGTTCATCGAGTCTACACCAAACACGTGGAATAGGAATGGCTCATCATTCATACGAAAAATATAGAAAATACTACTATCAATCAAGTCAAGCGATGAAAAATAATGCAATTATATAAACAAAAATAGAAAGTTGTGTGAATACCTTGATATGATTATGAGCAATGAATTGTGCTCGAAACGTCATCAGTAAATATTACTATACAACACTGTGAGACTTTGTCAAAATAAATTTCACCCATAATGGAATTTTACTCTACCACAGTGCACAAGTTCTATTCTTATATCAAGAAAATTCGCTTTCGACGATTTAATTTTCATAGTTGTACAAGCGTATATATATAATATATGTAAGAATCGCAATATAAAATAAAAATCAGTTTTCTTGTTTTTGTGCTAAAGTTTGACAGTGGAAAAGCCACCTGTTTGCATCAATTTGTTTATGTTTCACTTTTCGTAACTGTAGAATCCAATAAACTTTATATGTCAGATTAGCGATTTATGGGTAATTTTAGCAATGTCATTCTCCTACTTAACCATTGGTGATAAAAATAAGGTAGTGTTTGGCAATGTTCTTTTCTACTTTAGATTGGTGATTTAAATTTTTTGATCTCTCTTTCAGGAATTTGTTTATACAGTCGAAATTTAGCCACCAATTTACAAAATGTCTCCTTAAGATTCACTGAACTAGTTTACAAGAGTACTGTCAAGCAGGATAGCATTCATGGAATTAACATTTTTGTTGAGTGCATAGATAAATAAATGCTTGAAAAGTCAAAAATTTATACTATACAACTTAAAATCCAGGAATAACTTTTGGTAATTAGGAAAACATTTTCATTCATAACACATAGTATTAATATACGAGGAAGCGTTTTTACTCAATTATGAGTTAATTTGTATGCTTACCACATTTGACTTAAAAATTTCATTATAACATGTGAAAAGTTCGGATTTCTCACTCTGGAATCAGAAGTCGTAAGGCAAGCACACCCTATTTACGGGATTTATGAGTATACAGACAAATCATGCTTAAGTTTTCTGTACCACAGCTACTTAAGGAAATCCACGAAAAAAACAACAAAAGTGTGTTGTGTTAATGATAACTCTAAGAAATATTTAAATTCTTGTGTAAATAGTAACAGCTTTTCTCAATTCAATTCTTCATCATTTTGAACAGTAGATGGATTCTCTTTCTGCTGTAAATTTGCTGATATATTTAATTCAAGCTACTTAACACAAGATTTAACCAAGAGCAAAACCAACACCTGATAATTAAAACTGCAATTCTTGTGTCTCTAACAGCACAACAAAGACAGTACTAGTACCATATTTGTATCAAACGAAGAGCTCTCTGAATTGCTCATTCATCTCTAGAATTTCCCTTATTCCACTCTACATCCAAATATGAACTCAAACCTGTCATATCAGATGTGATAGTTCTCAGTGGAAAACTTTATGAATAGAAGTGAAATATTACATGTGACTTCGAATAGGAATGTAATATTGCATGATTTATACATTTTAATGTATAGATGCTAAAAATAAAGGCCAATTCATCATTTCTACATTCACTTACTGTATTTATCATCTTGTGAAAGCCCTTTTTATGCTCACTAACTCCTTTATTTCCAAAAGTAACAGAGATTCTCGTTATCCATGATCTTGAAGCTAGTTTTTGATGCTAACAATTTATATTCATTCTTTATCCTGCTATAAACATCATATCTTAGTCTTCAGCGTCTCTGCTACCATTACGGTTCTTACGGTTTTCCAGATTTGATCGTTTCGCTTCACTTTTTAATGTGTGAATACGAACGGCTACTTTTGTATTAATTAGACTTTTCCAATTTGCTAGTTTAAGAATTTGACGCATTTTGATCATGTTTACTTCTTGAATGACTCAGGATTTTCTGTCCAAAGAGAACTTTTATTCCTTCACAAATGAAAAACATTTCTTAATTGTTGTCATCATACATCGATTACAGTTAAACGTTTTAAAAACAAGTCTACTGGAAATTTTCTTCATCGAATTTCTCGTTTTAATGTCCAGCTGACCATAGCTCAATTGTGTAATTATGAAAGATTCCTTTCACCAGGAACTCGTGGGTATATTCTTCCATAATTCATTTCCTAGTGGCGCAGAGGTACTCGCAGAAATTCGACAAGGGTTTGACAAGACATAAAAGTGTTTAAACGTGGTTGATTCAAAAGTCATCTGTGATAAACTTACATAAGCCATCTGCAGTTAGATAAAATTTATTAGAATATATTATTATTAGTAGTAGTACCTTGAGTTCCGAATAGAACATAGAGCATCAACAACACATCTGGACTTAGATTTTTCTTTCCCCTGTCCTCTTAAGCTGGTTCCACGGTATGCGATAATCTCTCATCTCTTCCCCTCACGATCTCCCCCATGTCACCGTAGCATGACCCTCTCAGAGTTTCTCTTTCAGATTCCAATTGAGCAATGGCCTGTGGAAGGATGTAATTCAATAGCCTTCTCAACGTATGCTCAATCTATCTCCATTTTCTTCTAGATATTTGTTGAGCAATCGGCTCTTGGTTGGTCTGTAGTCAGAGTTTCTTGTTACTAGTTCTTCCTAGCCAGCTGGTCATTTGATCTTCGCTGTGGAGGCAGTAAAGAAGGCAGTTGTTGATAAAAGCCTGCAACCTGTTGGAAACCCTTTAAATGACACGCTGACCAAGTTTTAACCCGTAAAGAAGAACTGACTGACTTCACATTTCTGGTGAAAATCCGATTCCTCTTCCTCATGCTGGTTTTAGGTTGATGAAGACAAATCTCTCTTTTTCGATTTTTGGCTGGCTTTGATGTCTTCATCCGTTTCATTTGTAGTTGAAACGGGGATTCCTAGGCAAGTGAAATAAGTTACCTCTGTCAAATCTCTCTCGTTGATGGTGATTGGTTCTGGTTGTTTTTGGTTGGTTCACTAGTTACTTGTTTTCATCAACTCTATCTCTATGTTCACTTGGAGTTCTGGCTTCAGTGCCAGCCTCTTCAGTTAGTTTATTGGTTCTTTTAGGGCTGGTTGAAATTAAACATATAAATTATCTGCGAAATCCAGATCTTGCAGAGTCTTCTTATCGGTGATCCAGCGTACTCCCGTTTCCTCGTTCCTCACAGTCTGACGCAAAATCCAGTCCATCACAATTAAGAATATCAGTGGTGATAATAGTCAGGCAGCTTGTCTTACTCCTGTATGCACTTCGAACGCCTTAATGAGTTTGCCGCTGTGCATCATTTAACACCTGGTATTTTCATATTTATGTTGAATGACGTCGATAAAGATTTGGGACACTGCAGGCAGTAGCGCTGAAGTGTTTTCAAAATTACTTCTCAGTCAACGATGTCAAAGACCTATTCGAAGTGAATGAACTTGAGGTAGAGATTGATTTGACTGCCGCTCTATGCATTGTGCCATGGTGATGAGTAGAGTCTCAATTTGAAGTGCACATGATTTACTTTTCCTGAAACCAGCTTGTTCTGGTCGGTGGGGTGGAGTCCTGCATTCAGTACGTCTTTCATTCTTTCCATGATAATGTGAACCAGTGTTTCACTTGGCGTGGATGAGGGCATTATTCCAAGCCAGTTATTGCAGTCGCGTAAGCTGCCCTTCTTTGGTAGCATGACAAAGTAGCCATCCCCTCAATCGGTTAGCACCTTCCTTTCCTCCAAAATCTTTGTGTAAACTCTTTTAAATTATTTCCAACATCAGTGTCATATATGGTTACAACATAAAGCTGAGTAGTTCTTTATTCAGAATGAAGTAATTAAATAATTCATAATCTTCAATATTTGATTCCTCCCGATAGACTTATTTTTAATTCACTTCGGTTTTTGTAATACAGGGGCAGTTATTCACAATGAAAATACTTGTCGCGATTGCTTCTGTCGAATGTCACAAGTTATTGATCGTGGTCATGGACTTCTGCCCTGGCTTTCGCTGATGGCAAAACCTAAATAATAGCTATTTATTTAAGATAGATAAGTGCTGTGATATGTTATTGTGTCAAATTCCATTTGGAAAACGTTTATGTTCATATAACAATTAAGGAAACCCGTATTAAAAAGGGTTGAGGTTTGCGAATCTGTTGGCTAATCTGTAACTGTTATGTTCGATTATTTTATAAAGCTTTCAAAATTTTTCCGTATGTGTAGGCTGCAAGGATAAATGCACAGTTATCAGAAGCAGAGGGATTAGAGTTCAGTAAAGAATCGAGATTTGACGTTTAAATCAATAAAGGCTACATCGACATCTGCAAGCCACAGTTAATGTCAGAACTACGAAACTTCAGATACTGTAAAACACCACTAATGTACTGTTGATTGAAGTGATGGTAGCTGATTGAATATGCAGAAATATCGCAGTGCATTGATTTATCACTAGAGCGTAAACTGTCCTATAATATGTAGTCCAGATGTGCAACAGATTTCTTCCAATCTCTGATTCAGGGTAACCATGCATTTTAGACAGCCCCTCCAACGGTTCACTTGAAATTGAAATTTGGTGGTTGTAGACACTAAGATAAGTTGGTCATACATGCAGTCAGAAAAATTACTAAGCAGCATCCATAAAAAGAAGAATTAAATGAGGGTCTATCTGAGGGATGAAGCTGACAGTTAAACATAATATTGCACAGTGGTTCACCTGTGTTTTACTCTAGTAGAAAATACTAAGAAGACGCCAACTTACCGATGACCTCTGAAAGAAAGTTATTTTTTGAAGATAATAATGTGAACTTTGAAGTTCAGGAACTAGAACAAGCAAAACCTGAAAAATCCAGGATCTAATGAAATCATAAGTTTATTTAGAGCTCGTCAGCGGGATATTTTAAAAAATCCAACAGCTAATTTTGTTTTGCTCAGGAAAAATTTAAAAATTGTTAATTAAAAAACCTAAACGATTATTCCATTGCTTCATTTGAAATTTGACTAGCAGAAGAAATCAAATTGTTCTTGTTAAGCAATGTGTTCAAACTAAACATTTTAGTATTTTGAAAAAATCCAATTTTTACTTACTGTCGGCAACTGATAGATCAAAGAATAGCAGTTTTCGCTACTGTTTCATAATATTAAATTAAATCTCTGACTTATTTATTGAAGTACATTGAAATAAATTGCACTCCTAGACATCTGTACGTACGCAATTGATGAAAACAATGTCAGTTGGGAAGCTTTAATTCAGACAAAATATAAATGCATATCATAATAATAATCAGCTTTTTTAGTTCCAAAATATTTCATCTTCATGGATGATTTACATATAAAGTAATTGTTTGAAGTATATGGTGTGGCGTAGTGTTGTCACTAATGAAGAAAGGACCATTTCTGCATATTTTTCCTCCATTTTCTTCCAGAACTGCATGACATTACTCCGAAAGTTAATTAAATAAGCACGCGAGTTCACGATTAAAACAACAAGAAATGAAGAAGTCGTCTTTGGTCATTTTGATGGACAGGAATTCTAGTAGCTCAGTGATTTAAGCCGGTCGCCATAAAAGTTATTTAACAACAAATAAAATATATTTACTAGAATGGTAATAGAGTCTATACAATAAGAAAAACGATTCTAAACTCACTCTCTTTAACTGGAAGGAAAGAGTTGATAGATGAGGAGGATTACAATGGTTAAATGTTGAATCCTTCGATAAAGAATTGGAGAATTTGATCACTATATTTTTGGTTTAACGTGTCATTTGTAACTCCTTTAGATGCAAATATTTGAAAGCGGATGATTGTGAGGGCAGACTGTTTTTAAGTTTAATGAACTGTATGACTGTGTTGATCAGGACATTAGCGAGTGACAACTTGTGATGAAATATGCTATCGTGACTTTTCCTGATGATTTCTCGTCTCCAACATATAATTTCTGATTGTTTTCACTTAAAACGGCATGGGTAGACATATTCCTGTTCTCACAGATTATGAAAAAGAATGACTTTATTAATTGAATTTAGGAAGAACAGTGTCTGAAAATGCTGTAGACTATGACAAATGGAATAACAAATTTCAAATTAAATCTAGAAATTCGCTTACCTTCTTTATCTAAACGAAAATAACCAAAAAGCAGGAAGGCTAAAGACAGCTGACTGCATAAGGTTTAAACGAAAATTCACAGAATATGATCACGATGTTTCCGTACTCAAAATCATTTGG
Organism: Trichobilharzia szidati; assembly: GCA_944472155.2. NCBI lineage: Eukaryota > Metazoa > Platyhelminthes > Trematoda > Strigeidida > Schistosomatidae > Trichobilharzia > Trichobilharzia szidati. Next base: position 206,456,556 of record OX235271.1, read on the forward strand.
AACTGCACCAGACGTGAACGATTTGAAAGATAATGACCTTGAATGAGACATATGGGCGTTCTCGTTCTGAATGCAGGTCACATTCAATCACTAATAAACCATGCGAATGTTTCAGTTAACACATGGGTCTAAACAGCATGATGATATTTTGTTGATAACATTTATATTTCATCGTACAAATGATAGCTTGTATGTATGTAGAAATGTATAATTTGAAAGCTTTATGTTCTTTGATTTCTCAAAAGAAACCGTGGTACGTTATAAACTTATTTAAGCAGGATAATGTATCAAGTTAAATTTGACTGCGATTGAATGACTAGACATTTGCCATATAACAACCTACCTCTGGCATCTTTGAAAAGAACCGCAGCATAAATGGAACAATTAACATAGTAGAATGCAAACGCTTGAGTAAAACACACACAGAATTTTACCGCTATATTCTGACAGTATTTGTAGTTCCCAACTGCCCCAGAGGTAAACTAGTCAAGATTACACAATCCTACGAAGGAACACTTGTATGATAAATGCGTTCAGTCACTAGCGAACCGTTTGACTGTATTGATTGATGCAGTGAAGGAAGCAAACAGGTATACTGTTCAACTTCACAACACTGTTGCTGTAAATGTACTCTAATTTTCTACTTGATATTTAATTTATCATTATGTCTGCAAATATTACTTCAGAATATTTCGGTTATTTATCACCAACACTGGGTTCCCCAGACTACTTTCATTCAATCACTCACATATCCTGCATTTTCATCAATCAGATTTGGTCATCTTTTGACCTTTTGTATAATGCCAACTTCCTTTTCCCTTTCGCCCATTGTACATTGTATTCTGAATTATTAGTCATACTATCTGAAATCTATTCTGGAGTTTTATCGTTTTTATGAGTTGTTAGTTTAATTAATAAAACTTTTGTAGAGTTTTCAAAATAACTAATTATGAAGAAATTTCCTCCGTCTACTTTTTTGAAACATAGGTATAGACATTTCTTACTCATCACGTTTTGTTAACGGTAATCATTCCCGCTGTAACATAACTTGGATTGTGTGTTTGTACGTAAAAATATACAGGTCGAATGTTTTGTGTTCTCAGAATCCGCAAACGATAAACCGGCTTCTTTTTGGTAAACTTCAAAAAGAACCATATGTTGAACTCTTTTCTACGATAAGAAGACAGATAGAAATATGTACATTAAAGATATGAAATCAACCTACATGCAACAACTGGAAATAAAACATCAGAGGGTGGCAGAGATTAGAATTATTGAATGAGAGTGGTTCGAATAAAACTCAGCACAATGTAATAACCGCGTTACAGTGTGAGATTCCTGTAAATACTCTGGAAGTGAATGAGTCAGTAGTGAATGGGCTAGAAAGAGAAGTTGAAGTGTTGTCTTTGGAATACAGATTGCATCCAATTTCTAATGAAAGGTGAAATGGCTTTGGTAGGTGCATTAGAGGAAATCGTATATATGTATTTCTATATAATCATTTGGTTGTTTTCAAGTTAAGTTTCATGCGTGGAAGTATTTATGTTCGCCAAGTTTGTAAAATAGGGAGCAAGAAACTAAAAAGCTTATGAAAATGATTAAATACGCAAATATTAGTAGATCGATATTTAAACTTCAGCTCACCTGTGTTGCCTAGAAGAAAATTATAAAATGAGTGGTAAACAATAACACGGCTTTAGGTGTCATGATCTCCGCTTGCAGGAGTGAATTTTACGAAAGGTAATAAACTTGTAAGACAAGTCTGATGTCCTATGAATACAACATGTAATAGCTTTCTTTTTATGAACCTTGAAATTATATAAGTTGACACATTCAAGCAAACCGGAATTATGAACGCAGTTAAACAGAATCAATGAAATGAAGTAATGCAATATTGTCCAGGTGACTTCATCGTAGTTGTTTTAGTTGTTTATTTACTTACAGCGGCAGCATAGCATATTGTTAGTTTAAAACGTAATGGAAATATGTATCTGGGATGTGTAATTGAGAAGACATTTTAATTCAAAATCGAAATTCAACTTACCTGCATCTGAGCAAAGACGTAGAAGAATAGAATAGTATGCTGTAGTGGAACTAAAGTGTTTAAGCAAATATACTGGGAATAGGATCATTATATTTTAGCGCCATCGTATTCACAGTCGCCTGAGAAATAAATGAGACGAATATGAATGAACCTGAAAAAGTTACATTAGGCGTCTTTGTACACTGGCTTTACCAATAAAAAGATTTATTTTTATTGAATACAGGACGAATTGTTTTCTGGAAACCTTTAGATGACTAATAAACGTGTAAACATATTAATATTAAGATCCTAAAAGCCGGCTTACCTGATCCAGCTGAAGGATAATTATCAAAATTGGAAAGAATCGGGGTAAGTGAGTGGTGGAAATGTAGACAAATATTCACAGAATAGGATTATTCATGTTTTATCCCCAATGTTATTGACTACTGTTCCAAGAATAATTGAGACGAAAATGAATGAAACTGAAATATAAGTCTAGGCATTTTCTTTTGTATATATATTGCAAAGTGCAAATGTGTTGATCAGTGGATTATTGTGAACTGGTTATATAATGCATCATCAAATCATTCAGTTAGTTGCATTCATCTACTTTTATTATGCAGACATATAAATAAGTCAAAGTGTTTAATATCGAAACATATTTTATCTGTCATGCACAAAACTGGATTTTAGAAGGTACACATTTCTCCTACTGAATTAAAATGATTTTCGCTCATTTAATTTTCTTTTCATGATAGTGTTAGGAGGATTAATGTCTCAGCTTCTGTATTGTGCGAAGCCTTTGTCATAATTTTCTTTCATTCATTAATTTTATCGTAGTGAATAATGTTGGCTTTGTTTGCATTATTTAATTACTTTCTGCTGTTTACATTACAGCTTATTCTATCCGAACGGTTTGTTCAAAAGTGCTTTGTGACTTCTATTGACTTTCGTTTGAGTTTTTCTTCGCTGCTTTTCTTGGCATCAGATGTTATGTACAATATATTCAATGGGAAATTGTTGTGTTTCTTATTCGTCTAAAATTGTATACCAAACTTGAAAGGGTTTCAAGCAATAGCCTAGTAATTTGTCACTTTTACTGCCTGTATTGACACATTGGATAACATAGAGCTGCCTCTTAACTTCATAGTAGATTTTAAGCATATGTCAACCTGCTGTGATCAACAAAATGGTGGACTTAAACCTAATAGTAATTTTAGTTTTTTATTCCAACACTTTTCGTGGAGTGGATGAGTGAGAGAAATAATAATATAGTTGTGTTCTGACTTTAAGTTAGGTAAATATTAACTCGTATTCTTCCTCTGGCGAGGGACGTGAGTTTCTAGAGACTTTGTCCCCAAATGAATAAAAAATAGTCTCTTTTATTCGGATGTTTCTTAGGCGGCTTATGATACAGCCAACAAACAACAATCGTCAGCCACACAGCCATTTGGTAGAAAGGATGCTTTATCGACCAAACATTTAGGTAATGTAGTGGGTTTGTAGGTAAGAAACACTAGGAGTTCATGTCAACTCTCACGAAATGACAGTAGTTAGAATAAAGGCACAGTTAATATTTGTTTTGTTCCAGTTGAAAGTGAGTATTGTAGAAGTACATATTTGATGATTCTGTTGGGTTTGTAATGTATAATATGCAGATCTTGAAATCACAAACTATTCATTTCAAACAACATTTCTTTATTATAGCTTGTTTGTCCTGTATATACATACCGATCGTTCATGCAGTCATTTGTGGGCTTTTGTCGATGGCAGGATCAAAGAAAAATTACAGTGTAGATATCCTTGATTTCGGCACCATGTGACTTCTTATCCTAATTCTTGAAAAATATGATTGCTCTTAATTTAGGTGATCTCATGTTTAAGGTCAGCGCTCATATGAAACTGTTCTATTGGCTGAGACATTGGTGTCGCATACATTATTCTTTAGCTTAAAACTATGCTAGTGAAAATACGCAGTCAGATAAGTCACAAAGGTGCATCCCCAAGAGAAGTTCGTAGGCAGCTGAAAGAATGAGTTATTGTTTCCTAAACCTATAGACATCAAAAGGAAAAAAATACGAGAATAACAAACTCAAATCAATCAAGTCAAATTATTCGATTTCTGTTGTCATTTTGAAGCAGTGTTAGAAATTAATACCCAAATGATTACGAAAGTGTTAATTAGGGCATCATCTGAGAGATACTACCAACAAGAAGTTCGCACTCAGAGACATGTCTTTTCATATAGATTTACCGCCTAGATGCATTTTTTGTTGGATATACCTGGCTTTTAAGCATTAGCTCTTCTCTATTTTCAAATATGTTACTGAGTTTATTTGACAATGAAATGGGGTGATTATCTAAGTCAAATTAATGTGATGGTAATAACGATTGAAAACAAGAGGCAAGGATATCACTCACAATTTTTGTCTGAAATAGTGTCATTTATGATGATGAAATATACAATTCACAGAAGGCTCTATCAGTAAAAAGAAACTGAGCATAAGGTATTACTGTGTTCAGAAAAGTGACACGAATATTCATGATTGCTATTCCTAAATATATTAAACTATGATGGACAAAACGCATTCAGTGTTATTCAAACATCTGGTTGTAGAGTAACTTGTTCACCTGTTAATTCTGTCGTCAGTCTCTTTATATTGCGACAGCAGAACAGAAAAGTATGCGGTAGTGGAATTACTCGTGGGCAACTTGATGTAGAGATACAGCCAAAAACGTCTACCTTATGTTATAAGCACAAGATGCACATATCATTCATATTGGACTGATTTGTTTTCCGTTTGTGCTTCTCTGTCTTCCTTTCATTTCTCCATATCGTTTCACAAGCATCGTTCATTATCTCTTTACCAATACATCCATGTCTAGGCCATTCGATGTACTTGCATATGACATACATTTTCTTGTATGTATCAACGTACTACTTATGAATGTTATAAGTAGCACATGCTACAATACTTTATAGTTACGTGCAATGCATTCAACCCATATGTCAAATCGGACAGTTTCTAACTGCATGTTTCGCCGAAAACCGACTGAACTTCGAAAAATATTGTAAACCACTGGGCACTCTGCAGCTATTTCGTTCAAGTTTGGGACTTATCGCAAGGTAGGACGCGGGATTTTCACATGACTGAGTTTGAATCCGAGTAGCCGAATCAATGACCACCTCTCATAACCTGTAGGTCGTGATATTGTGGTGTCAAGGATGAGGAATGCTGAAGAGTCCTAAAATAGGGTGAAATGGATATCTTTAACTGACTTTGAACAATTCTTATATCAGTAAATGTCTTTCAATTAGAGGAATTTATCTAACACTTATTGTTATATATTATATAAACGGTTACTGGTGATATTTTGCCCGCAGGCTCTTTATACGGGTGTTTCGTTATAATTAGCACTGATATCAAGACGCGCATTTCTTCCATATCGAGGAAGTGGACAAATCTGGCCAACAAACATTATACAGGATGGCACGCATTACTTGCGTTCCAGTGCAAGCCGTTATCAAACAAGTAATTTCCAATTTTTTGTTATACGTTCACGAACATATACATTATGTCACAATTAGACTGATATACCCTATTGCATGACTGAGGTGGGGTTTAGAAGTGTGGTAAAAAGAAATTGAACAACGGTCAATATGCATGGTTGACGAGCATTCTACCGTTGCACCACTGACACGCATGTTGTTGTAGAAATGCAATATTCTCTGGACCTTTTATTCAGCAGTAATCAATAAACGTGACTTCAAACAATTTTTAACTCACCCCTTAGTACTTCAATATCAAATAAGAATAAGAAAAAAGATAAACTGTTACATTTCTCATCGATTTTAATGACTATTGGTCTAATGGAGTATAATTTACATCTGTAAAGGTCAATGATTTAAAATTCAAAGACTCACAGTCCACTACAAAATATTTGAATGGATATAATCAGTGATGCTCCCTCTAGATAAAACCAGTATGAAATCTTGAACTGTGTCTAATTCTCATTCAAACAGAAACGTAGTTCACCAGGGAAATATGACAACATGTTTAGATTAACTGGAAACCTCCACACATCATTTATTTTGTTTACACCCGAAGGCAGTCACTTTGATTCATCCCATCACCACGAATTTGGAGGTTTATCCTTAACTCGGGCCATGTTTACGTATACGTAAGTAACCTGAATCCTGCTTATCAGTCAATTCTTACCTGGGTTACGATTTTCGCGATAACATCATTCCAATGTTATTAGTGTCATCTGATTTTTCTAAACGTCATGCTAGACTTTGTGCTCAAGCAAATAAGGTCCTGGGTGACATTTATTCCATATCTAGAATAAGTGAATACTATAAATGGTTTCGTGTTATCTTTCCACACTTCTGAAAATTTGTTTCCATACTTTTGCCCTGAAAATTCATCTTAATTATGTATAATTTGTGTTTATTATTTTTGATAAAGCATACAATTCATCGAATATTTTGTCATGAACCACAGCATTTTGATTTGTGGAATGATGGAGGATAGAATTCGCTTTCTGTCTGTGTCGACTTCATGAGTGTTAGCACAGTTATTATTTAATTCCTAAATAAAATACATGAAAACTGTTAACATCTATATTTATTCAGGTTTAAGGCATTATCACAGAGTTGAAGAAGGAAAGAGAAATCCGACTTCAGTTTTCAAAGCGCACCGGTCATAATTAGCAGTAGTGAATAATAAATGTGGGTAGCGTATACGATTTTCACCACACGTTTCATATAACACCATCCTAAATACACATAACCACATGTATGCAGCCTACTATCATAAACTGAGTATACTTAGCTTAGGAAAATACTTACCTAATTTGACTGCAGTTTAATAGAGTGAATTAACATCAGACTGGCATTCACACTAAGATACATTTGCTGTCTTCTATTATCAACATGTTAATTTCAAAATGTATCTTTGAGAAATCTTTTGTATTTGGCTGAGGAGTACGTTTTCAAAATCACCATTTATTTCACTGTAACTTATTTTACCAATGAATATTGAAATTTGTTAACTGGATATCTTTAAAACATCATAGGTTAAAGACGGTCAGTAAACGAAACGAAAATCTTGTGAATGTTATAGTGTAGAGATCATGAGTCAACTAGAACCACTACTTTTGGCTATTTTATAAATTTAAAATGGATTTGCAGTCACAAGAACATTTTCCTTTCCTTGTTTATATGTAAACATAATGCAAATCTGTTCAGGAGTTTAATTCATATAAAACGTTTCACTGATGCTGCACAAGTTGGTTGCTGCAAACTGGATATATCTTCACTCTCTTGTCAAGTTAACCCAAGATAGTTTTGGTATTTCTGAAATTCTTGTACTATATTCACACTCATAGTAACTTACACATAAAGTCTATTTACAAATATTTTAAAAATGTACAAGATTATGTGATGTAAACTTCAGTTTCGATTGAATGTTTACAGGAATAACTATTGAGATATTTGCGTGCTCACTAATTAATACCATGTAAACATATTAATGGAGACATTTGATTAGTTTGTGTTGCAAGCCACTGATAGACTTCAAAAGACCGAATAATGAAATTTATTACTATAAGAGTATTTTAAATCAGTTATTAGTAAGTTCGTCAAATAAGTGACACTCTCCCTCCTCACAAGAGAAGAAGAAGTACGCCTTCTCGAATAGTTTATAACATTTTGTCATTAAACAAGATATATTTCTTAGGAAGGTTATCGGAAGATTAGTCAAATGTTAAGCAAATGGTTAATTGATCTATCTTCTACGTGACATAGTGGCCATATTGTATACTTAACTGCTGGAAGTCAGTCTGCACCAAACATAAGACTAGACACATTACACTAGTTACTGACTAATGGCCAATCAAAAACCTCCAATGTAGTCCTACAGGAGGTCAATCGCCAGAGCTAATATCTCAACGGTAAAGTCTCTGGCTTCAACACTAAATGACGTGGTTTTAAATCTCAGAATGAACTGCATCTAACCATCTAGTGCGTAATAAGTAGATCATGCTTTTGTGGTGGTTATTTACTACTAGTATCTCCAAAGATATAAGATATAAAAATGCTTAGTTCTTTCCTTTGTGTTTATTTTACGCTCCTCTTGATCAGAATGTTCCCCTCAATATCAGCAACAACCTTTGGTTTGTTAATTATTCAATTTATTTCCTAGGAAATAAAAATCTTTGAAAATAGTCAAAAGGGAATTAAAGAAGAAAATCACCTGAAAATTTCAGCTGTCATAATGACGTAGGTTCGACGTACGTAAAAATAATGTTTGTTAAATATAATCAGGATCTAGTGTTGTACTTAATTGTGTATTCGTGTGTTTCTAAAGTCAAATGTCTTGGTTGATTGACCTTTGAAAATCAAAACAAATATAAATTGAAAGTGTTTTTGACGTGGCACAGTTGTACAGTGAAATAATATATCGATTTTTAAAGGGAAGTGGGTTTCAAAAGGTACTCACTTTGACGACCTTCACGGTGTTTGAGAAAAGAAATATGCAAATTATCACTTACTATTTTTCCAGTTTAGCTCAACTTAGATAAACAGACGTAAGATAACGCAATCTGGGCCAATGGGACATACTACTGTTTGAATTTATGTGAGTTAATTTTGGTAGGTCAAATCTATTGACATAAACTGCACTTGAGGTTCCAATAGCAGCGGACGATTGATTTGAAAAAGATAATATGTTGCATTCAAAACTGTGTTTGCATTAGGACTTCTCGGTGACATGTGATTAATCAATGCTTTCTGTGTAGGCTCTGGTCTAAGCAATAGGTTTCATTCTAGGTCAAAGATCATGTCACCATGGTCTTACTGTTACCATGCTAATCACTCAGAACACATTTTGTACACGCTTTTGTTGTAAGTAAGCAATCACGAAAATAACTACATAGACTGCCATACCTGTCAGCCAAGAGTTCTCTCTTCTTAGAGTAATAAATCTGCTTTTTCATTCTGTCTTCTCCGTCTCCTCAATGTGCAAATAGTATTTCAGCAGTCAGTCATGTAGTAACATGCTATGAAGTAGTGTCGGTGAATACCTGTGCACTTGTTGATTATCTTGCACCTAATTTGAAGGAATCTTAATCATTTAATAATTGGTGACTATCAGTTGACGTTTTTAGCCGAACATATATGCATCATATTACCTCACTCAATAAAGAAACGTGGAGCAAATATTATCATTTCGTTTTTAAAATTCTAAATTATGAAACTCAGCAGCCCAAACTGGGAATGTACCGTCAAGTGACGTCATCAGTCGATTATATCACATGAAACACTCATCGCTGACTTACACCTTGCCCGTTCCTCTGTTCGATAAAAAGAAGCAGATAAGAAACATTTGAAGGAAGCATATTGGAATGAAGACGAAAATTTGAAGAAATTGTTGAGGTGTTGACCTCGTGAAAATGTTTTATATATAGACAGTGTAACCGGATTGGCTTCATCCACAAAAGTATTGACTATTGAGTAAATAACAGTTCGATTCTCCGGTTATTTCATTTTTACAAGTAAGATTGACCCAAGCATCCCGGTTTTCCCGTATGCAGACTTCAGTGGAATTTATCTGACCATCTGCCTGTGTGATCGATAGACTTTTAATAGATTTAAACTAGAAGAGGAACCCAGTGCTTGCAGTGAAATTGTTGTGTGAAATTGGTTTATGCGGTTTCTGTTTCGAAATATATATATATTTCTTGCTCATAAGATTACTAACAGCACTCATGCATTTCAATTTAGAACATTTTGAAAAATTGGATGTTAACTGAGCAGTATCAGATCATTTATGAAAAACAAATCTTGGGTTTCTAAGCAAAAGGTTATGTGTGATGCTGAGCTACTCTTGTTCATGTCTGACAGACGGACAATCAATACGCCAAAACTAGACTTTGACTAAACAGGAGTGTAATTTCTGTGAGCAGGTTTGTTCATATGGCTGACCTGATGTTGAAGAAAGTGATAGAAAGTATGTACCAAAACTGAAAAGAAAAGTCTCGGAAAATGTTTTGCGTATAGTTAAAGTAAGAATAAAGCACATTACATTTTAATAAAGTTAAAAGTCCTCATTCATAAATGACAACTACAGTCATATGTAATATCACTAGGCGAGCAGAAAATTTATATTCATAGCTTTATTGTAAATGCGTAGGCTTTTGCATAAATGTGTCTATAAGCCTTTACAGATTTTATTGAGCACATTTTTACAGTGACTAGTTTGAACCCTAAGGAAAATAGTTTCCCGATAACACGCAGCAACCAATGGTTATTTATTGATGTCGTAATATATTGTTAGATAAATAAAAGTTTTGAACAACCTAATTTCTTTTATTGACGTAACAAATCAAATATGCTGCATGACTGATGGATTTTCAATGACAGACATATTGAAAATATCGCTTTTATTAATATCAAAGCATTATAAATGATTGAAATATATCAACAGAGATATAAAGTTTAGTGGTTATCGTAATATAACCATTTGAAATACAGTTTGCTCAAGGTATCATTACTAGGTGATAATAAGCAACTTTGTTACTCACTATTTTATTATGGAATCACGCTACAGCTAGTTGTTTGAACTGTCATCCTAATGTTATTTGAACTAGATACAGTTCGTTCTCACTGAATACATTTTAGTTGTAAACCGTTCTTGAATCTAAACAGTGAGGTTGTAATTAACTTCCTAATTTCTAAATGTTTGTTCACTGTGATTAAAGTGATTACCAAAATGAGGGATTCGTCGTGTTTCAAGTTTTGAATTTTAAGCTGTAAAAGCTGTAATGTCCAAATCGCAATAAATACAAATTTTATTAAAACTTTTTCACTTTCGAGCTACTATAGTCAGTTTGCTCTTCTAAAACTTTGATATTATTGAATTCACTGAGCAAATTTCATTCGGATTAACTTACCTTTATTGTCTGTTGAATTAAAGGAGTTCATGTTCAATTTACTCAAACGATTGCACGTAAGGACATCGTAATGACCCCTTAAATGGTTTCAATATGTATCATGAGGCTTTTCATACTAAAATCAGCATGATTTATAATAAAAGATGCAGTTGCAACTCACCGAGGTTGCCTTTAAGTCAGATGAACGTATGCAAGAGTTCTAAGATAGTGTCACTACTGAATAAATCGAAAATCTGCAGTCTAAAATAGGTGATTTGACTTTCGCCTTTTCAAAGTCTTTACACAGAGAGTAATCTATGTCTGTGATTTTCCCCTAGTACAAAAACCATTTATATAATCTTTATGAAATAAAAATATTATGACAGTTAAATGGTTGATGGCCTGCTTCAGTCACTGGGCCACTTAATACTCCATAAAACTTAATTCGGCAAAGGTTTGTCACTGAAGAACAATCTGTACTGACATGCATATTGAATGGCTTTTAATATACCACTGGGGTAGTTGCACGTTTCCGAATGAATGATATTCAGTCGAAAAGTGCGTCTTAAATTATTATTTTACTTCAGAATGTTGTACAATGAGTGGATAGAACATGCTGAAAAATCAACACTACCAGTAATTATTCACAATAAGGTCATCGCTGCTACTATTATTGTTTGCTTTGGCAATATGTTCTTGGCTTTAGGCTTCCTGAAAAAGAGTAAATCTCCTCAATGCACAAACTGAAGAGAAACAAAGTTCATAATAAGGTCACACCTCTAAGTTTATTTAGCACATTTTATACCTTATAGATACATTCTGAATACATTTGAGAATCCTGTCTGTTCGAAACCGGTATTATTCTCTGAGTCTAGAATTCATTCAGAACACTTCAAACTCAAGAAATTAAAATTTACACCACCAGAACTGTAATTCATTTTCTACTAAAGGCTTAACAAATGATAAGCAACAGTGTTTGGCTTATAATCAGTGGAGTGCTTAACATGTCAGCGTACAAGTGAAAACGTTTTCCCTGGGCATAGTCAGTAACATAAAAATAAATTGAAGCAAGTGAGAGCTCGTTGTCATGTTCATTCGGCTGTACTTTCTGACATAAATTTTAACATATTTGTTAAATTAGACTAATAGGAAAATCAGAGTGAAAATAGCTCTAGCTAGAAAGGCATTATTAATTAAAGAACACTTTCCTGCGTAGGATCAACTTACATTCAGAGTCTGTATTAATTAATTGGAAAATTAGGATGGTATCCATTATAATAAAGGTTTTTGTATTTCCAAATGAATGAAAAACAAAACGATATTGTTTTTACTGACGTTTCACTATTTAATGCTAATAGCTTTATCAAAGTATTATTATGTATAATATTAGGATGTTATCGTCTAAATTATATATAATTATTAACGGTCTTTGAATTTTATTATTTCTTAAATCATTCCAATTTACCACTTGAAACTATTAGAAGCTTGTGAACGTGTTAAAATTGAATGATCTCTTTCTCAATGAGATATTATCTCCAGGACATTGGATTTCTCAAATAATAATAAGCAACTTTATCATTTTGATTTCTCCAGAGACATTCTATATGGCATATATTTCTGAAAATGTTTTCTACAATATAGTGTACCGTGAGTGTACAGTGTTTGCCAGCATAATTCAACAAACGAATTCATTTGCTATCCTGGTGACAAATGAGTTCGTCTGAACATCAGTGTACTGAACAGAATTACAGGTATTAGCTCAAAAGCCTACACAAGTGTATTTTGTGTGAAAAAGAGAACTTTATTTTCTTTCGTAAGAATTTACTAATAATTAGTACAAATTTACACTTTATGAAATAAATGCTGTTGAGTTCTGATTGTGTTTTTCTTAGTTTGTGTTGAAGACTTTATCTCAATCAACCTGTGTTACTTGGATTAAACTTACCCAGATAATCTGAATATGTGTAATAAAATAATTCACGGTTTTCATGTTGATTAGAGTTATCTACATGAATATAATTCCCCTGAAAAATGTAGATTTGAATGCTCTGGTTGCATTCAAAACAAATTTACGAAAGCAGCTTCAAAACTCTTTGGAAGCTTAAGTGTCAGAGTAGCAGTGCTTATCAGTGGGATACAAATCGTTGTGCAAAGTTCAAATATTTTGAAGAATGAATCAACTTACGCTGAGTCTCTGTCAGGGGGATACCGAAATGCTGAAGTTGTAACACGTCATAGTTCTGATTCTATACACTAGAAATGTGTTGGTTTAAGGGTAAACCATGGAGTAATATATTTATTTATACCGTAGTGACTGGATGAAAGTATAATACATGAAATATTATAACAGTTTCTTCACTGAAAAATTATTTTCCTTACGAATTTATTGTCTTTTTAAAAAAAACTTTATGATGACTAATTGTAAAATACCATGTTTGTTGCTTACCATCGACAACTGAAATGTATAAAGAAGTAATAATATTACTGTTAAAACAAGAATTTGAAAACACGAATAAGTAGTTGATTTTGGTTAATTCAAGTAACAACTTCTTCTAATATGTCAATAGACAACTTACGACGGTCAACTAAACAGAGCGGAAAATATGTTAAATAAATATCACATATTTAAAAGCATTTCAACAGAAATATGTTTACAAGTATCATATTTCAACATCACCCAGTAATAATAACTATATTAATGTCATGATGGCGTTCAGACTTTTAAACTATACTTTGTCAATTTGATTCTGTGTTTATCTTGCGCATTTTAGAGAGTGGTTGCTTTTGATTAACTCACTGAATGAAAATGACGTATTTTTAGTTAGTGTTAAAAATGGTAGAACTGGTTTCACACAAATCTTCACTGATGTCCACGCATCAAAAATAGACTAATTGAACAACACAAGAATATACGGACGTTTTCGTGTAGAGTTTTCAGTCACTGAACATGTAAAATTAGGTAATGATTTCAAAAATATAAAGCCAATGTTTTAGTTGGTAAAGTGCAATTGAGAAAAAAATTCCACTTTAAAAAGGTGGAAAGAAAAAGGTATACTGGCGTGTTTTACCAGGTTAGTGTTTCTGAAGTGAAAAATTACCGCAAATATGTGGGATTGAAAAACATTTGAAAGCATAAAACATTCATTTGAACTTACCTCCTCTTTCATCTGGAGTAGTAGAATTTGACAATCTTCATTTATTTACTGTAGTAGACATTACATAATTACAAATGAAAAGTTAGCTGTCTACTAGGTTTATATGGGAAAAGGACACAAATTCAGTCATCTGTAATGCTTTTGGGTAACGAAATAAATTTAGTACATCATACGTGTTGAGAAGATTTGAGCTTCCCTCTGATCACGTCTTCGATAATAAACAGTTTGCATATCTTTGTTGTGTGGTTGACGTTTAATCGTAAAATGAGCTCGCTTTACATAATAATACGTGTAGGAATTAGTTAGGATTGCATCAGTGGAGGTAGAGCTATATAATCAGCAAATTAAATCGTCAACGCTGTGCACAAACTGAGCCCAGCTGAACGCATAATTATGTTACGTTGTTTATATTGTCGACATTATAATTGACCGATATCTCAAAAAATCTAGTAAGAATCATCATGAATATTCATTTCCTAATGTGTATTTTGAAAAGCCACTAAATTAAAACTTGCGTTTTTCTTTGTGCGAGTTATTCGAATTTGTCAAAACTCTTTCTGTATTCACCAGGTATCAATGAAGCTAAAATTCTGACAAAACGCATATTATTCACTGGAGATATCCACTGAAGGCCTGTTATCTAGGTCAGCACCAAGTATTAGTCTGAAGGTTTAACGTGAATTATTTTAGTGATAGTGATGCAAAAACATAACTGAATCGCCTTTGATCAAGAACTATTCATAGATAGTGGAACACTTTATCACAGCAAGCATTATGATCCAACTTGTAAGCAAAATGTCGTTCATAATAATGCATGAATAAAGACAATCACTGCATATATAGTTGCACAACAATGATGAAAATGGTAATCACCTTTAACTTTTTCCCTCAACACTACGAAAAGAGTGATGAAAAATAGGAGTAAAAATTTGCTTTCTCGGATAATTTAAGATTAACTCGAAGTTGTACATTAGAAAATGAAGAACTTTGCGAAATACATTCAGAATGACTAGCTTAATCTATTTTCGCAGTGTTTTGTAGTTGTGATGACAAAATTTCCTATCTGCATTGTTACAACAGTGTACGTAACTACCTTTTAGTCAACCACACCTCGTTACAAAACTAACAGAGGTACTTTCGTCTTCAAAGCATTTTCGTTTTAATATTATTAACACTTTCAATCCATTATAATTCTTCAGGGATTATTTATTTCATTAGACATAATGCGGTTCCACGTATAAACAATTTAACTACGTTAGTCTTTTGAATTATAAGCTATCCGAAACGAACTTAACCTGTTTTCGTTTGAAAGCATTGGTTGGAATGCATATATCTGGTTTTGTTACTATTTGTGTGCATTTGGTAAATACGAATGCATACCCTGATACTTTATCGTCACCAGTTTCGAAGATTGTTAAAAATATGTACCAGTCCATGATCAGTCTAAATACATTCCCAATCGCCATCAAAACTTTCCATAATGACTGAATTGGTCAGTGCTGACTGGGTTATTTTTTATAGATAAATTTTGAAATTTTAGGAAACCGATTGATCACTCAAAAAACACTTACATATATATATATACATATACATATATGTAGATTCTATATAATGAGGGATATTCCTAACAGTTTTGAAACTTACCCTTAAGTGCACGTCGCACATCTGGAGGTTTTTCAAGTAAATAATGTGTTAAAATTTGTCTTTCAGAGTATCTGTAGCCAGTCAGATCCTTTTCTCTCTAGATCAAAGCAAACATAAGGAGGTAAGATATCCCTACAATGTTTGAGGCTATCAAGGCTGCTCAAACTGCACAGCAAGTGAGAATATATGCTACAGAACTGAGAGAGCAGGTGGAATAGAAACAGAAGAAGAGTCAGTAGCCTACTACAGTTATCCAGAAGAGAACCACCAGCACACTGGGAGTAAGGCCATGTTGATGTCAACAACAGCATCGAAGGATAGAATGAGGTATGAATCTATTTTTGCAGGGTAATGACTGAAAGATTCAATTCACCGTTACATACCTAAAAACAATGTATACAATGAGAAAGTGCAGGGCTTTTACACGAGACTGAAACAAGGATTGAACAGAGCTCCAAGAGCCGACATCTATTGTGGATATAAAGAGAAGTCATTATAAGTGAGGAGGCGCAGGGTTTAGGACTCTTGAATTGACCGCCGTAAGTCATGTGCCCAGAAATATCACCAGCTAACAAAAGCGTATTGTAACAACCGAAGACAAGGGTCAGGCAACAGATCGTTTATTAAGGAAAATCAACACATATTTATAGATTTTAATGTTCATTGTTTTAGATTATTATAGGTTATTGTTAGTAGAAAATACAGTCTTCTGATTGGTTGTTTCTCACAGAAAGTTAACCTTGCATCTGGCTGTGTCAGATCATCTATATACTACGCAAAGCCCTTGTTCTCATTTTCTCACCACCAATATTGGGGACATAAACACTGACGTCAGTTACTGTCTACCCACTTTGGCTAGCAGCCAGCTCTCACCACACTATTAGTAAACACTAAACTTCGGAAGGAGACAAAAATTATGATGTGCATAAAGTTCTTAGAAGCATTTGAAGAAGCCGCACCGTATGGAATTACCACAGGAGGACTGAAAAAAGACCTTAAGACCTCATTGGGCATGTTCACACGAATACAGTATAGGATGTTGAAGAGAGGAAAGGTTTTTGTAGATTACAGGGAAAACTACTTTGTTATCGTCCTAAAGTAAGGTGGCTTAAGATGATGCAAGAAGTCCACTCAATACAAAATATTGAATTGCGTCATCCTGAAAATACTGAAATATGTCCAGGGTGCGAGACATCGAACAACCTGGAATAAGAAGAAAGCAACTCAAACAAAAACTATAATACGACAGTAGGCATTGTCAGTCAGCTGTTTTCTTCAACTTTCTCGACTTAGTAAAGGCTTTTGACTCCAGAGACTGTGAAGTAATTTGTAAACTCGTTCAACACTACTAAGTGTCGTGAACCTAAATAACCATAATGAGCACTTAAATGATGATATCACATGTCTCGTAATTATTAACAAGAAACTCCTCAAATGAAAAGGGGAGTAAGACAAGGCTGTCTACTCTCATGGATGATTTTCTTGAGTGGGGAAACTGATAATCTCACAGACCTTGGAGAGTGAGAAGCTGTGCATATATTGTACTTCATAAAGATCCAAGCAGATCTGAATTGTATGGATAGATTCGCAGAATCTCTATGGTTTGAAAGCGAAACCAACGAGTTTTCAAAGTAGGGAACATCGACAGTAATTCTGACGAACATAAAGAAGGTAGAAGTTAGGAAGATAACCAGCAAACATCATCCAGTACAGACCACCGTCAATCGGAATAATCTAACAGCATTAGTCACTATCACTTGCGTGCTCTAGACAACATCATCTCCACCACTGGCAACACGAATTAAAATGCCAAAGCCAGACAGCATCATAAGAGCGGCCCAAATCTTAAATACCCAGAATTCATTGAGGGAGTTTAATGCATTCAGCATAGGGAACAATATCCTAGATTTCAATGCTAATATCATTTCAGTTGATAGTTCAGAGACTTGATGAGTTGTTTTATTTGGCAGCAGTATAAATAGTCTGCATTAACGGTTTTATCTTAATTTGACCTATTTTTTTCTCCACATGTGTGCTTATCTTATTTATCGTCTTTCAACTGCACGATTTCATATGTTTTCCCGGAAAACTATCATTTTAAATAAAATGGATTAAAAGCAACTGACCATGCAATCTGTCAGTAAAGTATACTTACTATCTGCGTAGTCTTGATCTGATATATTGAAAACAAATTAGTGATTAACATGTAAGTTCAAGTGAGAATTTCTTAACTGTGTTTCGTTAATTGCACGCACATCCCTGTTGTGATCTCCATAACAATAACTTTATGTTGGAAAACACTTAATCGATAAATAATTTTATGAGATGAATGTTAGATGAACTGGTCATTCGAATACACTCGGGATCATACAGTTCACTGTCTTTTTTCAGTTGCTGATTGTTTCGCAAGGAATTTCAGCATATTGAATGTTTTTATGTGTTATGAGAAATGCTTCGATTTTATGAAAAAGCATGAGCATTGGTGAATAGTTGAGTCAGACTATAAGAACGATTGCAGTTAATTAATCATGGCTAAAGAACTGCATTTAGCACTAATGATTACAAAAAGAGTAGTACGAAGTACAAGTGTGCATTTGAATGACCATTGCCAACTTCCGTGATAATTTTTCGTGACTATGCACCAAACTTGAAAGTTGATTAAATAATATGACTTGAGGTCATACTTTGATCCATAAGTGGGTTGAAGTCTAGGCAGCCCAACGTTCAAACGGGCCAACTTATAAATTAGTAGTGCTTTTTAAAAAAGCACACAACAATCCCATTTATCAAAGAGATGTCTGACTTTTAGTCCCAGGAAGATCATTTGATATAAAGTTAAATAGTGTGGTAAATTATTCGTAAAATCAGAAAAGTTCGTGTAAAGGTTTGTCAATACATCTATTTATCACTGTTTATGGATGCGTCATGAGTTACGTTAAATAAAACTCTGCTGTCTGGCAACAAGAAAACGTAGCACTTAATTCAGTCTATCAACCACAGACTCCTCTCGAGGACTTATCAACAAATTTAAAACTACACTTAGCCGACATATATTGTGAGAGATATGATTGTAAAATAACTCAATGTCACTGCCATAATGAACAGAATATGAAACAATGGTTAAAACAACTTTAAAAGACATACCGGTTCCATAGCCTATATTTTCATAAAGTTAAAATTCATAAAATTCATTTTTCAGGCTTAAAATATAGAAAGTGACATACTGTTTGCAAACTACCCTTGCAATGCCCCACGTTAATACCTTTCATTCATGCTTTCTACTTCGAAAGGTTTTCCAAAGAGTCGCACCCAACTCTCATAGGTGTTTTTCAGAGATCGAAACACATATTGAATGTCATGCTACTATGCAATATGTGAATATATGCATTTTGTAGTTTGGAGAGATTTAGGAAGGCACATTTCCGAGTTAACAGCAGTATCATACGTCGGGGAAATTCAGCAGTCTGAAAAGCGAACTGTGACTTGCACGACTGTTATATTGGAGTGAAAATGTTCTAAATTATTGAGAATATTTAGTAGTTGTTGGTTTTCGGTCAACAGATTGGTCCATATTTCACATTATAGGACCATATTTTTTAGGAATAGTAAGTGTGACAATTTCCTAGAAAATCAGTACTCTAAGGATTACGTTTAAATGTAGCTACATAGACTGGCCTATACTTTTTCCATCAGATATGAGGAATAATGATGACTTACGGCTTCCGGTACCTGTGTAAATATTCAGAAAAATACTATGCTTTTACCAACTGTAACATAATGAAAAGTTTTATAAAGACCTCAGCCCGCTGATAATCTATAAGCGTCGAAATCGAAAACTGCGAACGAAGCTAGTGAATACCATCAAAGTACTTAAATCAATATGACCTGTTGCCCAAGATGTGTCTCTCATGGCCAAAGTTTCCTAGTGGATAGCACTTTAGCGCTTGAGTCTATGAGCACTGGGTTTCGAGCCGGGGTGGGAACATCATCACTCACTGAGAAATGCAAGTATATCCAGATGACAAGCCCCAAATAGGACGAAATGCGCATCATGGATTCCACTGCTAGTCACCATCAACCAAATAAATACTAATCAAACGCCAAGACATTATCGAAGCATCTGCTCAAGAAGCCGACATGTCAACCGGAGACCAAGCACTTATTATTATGATAATTATTGTTTCCTTTAATTCCTAGAGGAACATTGGGTTTCAGCCGTGCGTCTCTATTGCGTTCGGTTCTCTGCTAGAGTCTTCACCTGGCTCCATGTCTGCCCACACGTTCTCATCTCCTCTTCACGTGACTTCCTCCAAGTCACCCTTGCACTGACGACCAACTCGCTACTTCCTTTTTGGGTTCCACTCGAGCGATGGCTTGTCTAGTGATGTCACTTGATGGTTTCCTCAGAGTATGGCCAATCTACCATCATTTATTCCTACATATTTTTTTCGCAATCGGTTCCTGGTTGGTTTGCTCATTGCCAGAGATCTCTTGTTGCTGATCTTTTCTGGTCATTTGATCTTGAGTATTGAGCAAAGACAACTGTTAATGAAGGTCTGTAGTTTGTTTGAGATGTTCTTTATGACGCGCCAATTCTCTGATCCGTATAGTGAGTAGCACTGACTTCATATTAGAGTTGAAAATCCGAATCTTATTTTTGATGCTGAGTGCTGTGGATCTCCACACAGACTTGAGAGTAGTGAAAGCTTGTCTTGCTTTTCTGATTCTTGCTTTGATATCCTCGTCAGCTCCGTTCTCCTGTAGTTGAAACGATGCTTCCCAGGTACGTAAAAGAGGTTGTTTCTCTCAAATTCCTCCCATTTATGCTGATCGCCGTCTGTTGTTGTTGTTCTTGTCCAGGAATCTTCATTAACTCGGCGAAGTCCAGATCCTCCAAGTATTTTGTGTCAGTATATTTTATGCCTGTTTCCTCATATCCTGCTGTTTGTAGCATTATCCAATCTACTGCAATCAGGAAAATCATTGGCGATAGTAGGCAGCCTTGTCTCACTCCCGTCTTCACTTAAAAGGATTCCGTAATTGTTGTGAATTACTGTTGTGAATTACTTGGCATGCAGCATTGTCGTACAGCTGTTGGATGAGATGTATAATTGTCGGTGGCACCCCATAGTAGCGTAGTAGTTTCCAAATCACCTCTTGATCGACGCTGTCAAAGGCCTTTTCAAAGTCGATGAAGTTGAGATAGAGAGGTGACTGACATTCCAGGCTTTGTTCAATGATGATCTGTAATGTGGCGATCTGATCAATACATGACTTGTTTATCCTGAATCCAGCCTGTTCCGGTCAAAGTTTTTCACACAGGGCATATTTGATTCTTTCCAGGATAATGCGGCTTAGTATTTTGTTTGGGATGGACCTCATTCTACATATTGATCGAAATGTGTGCTGGTAATCGTCTTTACTCCTACACAAAATAATTTATGACTTCTTGAATTCATATAGTCTACGGTAGTAGCCTCGCATGTGTAATCGCTTGATAATTGTGCTTTTTATTTCTATTCCTTCTGTAGTGTAGTATAAACGTTTATTGAGTATTTTTCAAGATATAAAGTACATCTCATTTGATAATCCTTGAGGTTTTTGAGCTGACAGGGAAGAAGCATATTTGTGTATCACGTAGTGAATAACATCAATTTAGCACTAAAAATGTCATCGTGTTCGTCCTTTAGAGAAATTATATTAAACAACAAGATATTATTCATACGTATCGTTTGAAGATTTATGAAAAGATAGTGAAATGTGAATAGAATTAAAACAGTGATGTTAAGCCTTTGAAATCAGAAAATCCACCTAATCTACATCGTATTTTCTTGGGAAAAATTGGTCAATATTTCTGAAGATCGGAGAGATACCAATACTGAACAGGAATAACTCAGCGATATAAAAGATTATACACAACACTCATGGATTTAGAAGTCGCTTTGTGATCAATACTGACATGAATTCCCCCTTCTAATTAACACTATTTGAAAGATAAGTCAAATGGATGAATGGAAATAGACATCTATTACAGTGGGGTGCAAACAATATACACCAATGCTTTTCGTATTTGGATATTGATAGCTTTGAGTGCATATGCTTTCTCAATAAGTAGGATTGTAAAACGTAGGTTGCGAAATATTGAAATCCCACAAAACCTGGTAATTATTGATGCTATATTTCAGCATATACAGTGTGTAATCCCAGTGAATTCAGCAAAGATATTTCGAAAATATGAGACTGTTTACAGTGCGTTTGAACTACAAATACATGTAGATATCTACACACACAAGTGTTATATATCAGTGAAAATATTCTCAATTATCCGTGAAATCAAGAGGCTGTCTAATTTGATCATAAGGTTAGTATATTTCTTTCGACAAATACCTAATAATTTTCAGAAGACTTCAATGTCAAGATATTCCATTAGATAAACCCAAGGTACAATTACGTATAATATTGTTCCGCTGTTACGAAGTATGATAGCGTATAATTGTTTCCTTTACAAATTCAATTTAAATCTGACTTACTGCCTTGAGTAGCTGTTTGTAAAGTTTAGAAAAATAGACTTTGGTTACCGTCATTATATGATACTGACATTCGAAAAGATCTTTAAGGAGAAACATGCAAAATAATTATATGAACACCCTCAATTTGTGTATCTACTTGAATAATTTATGCATCAAATGTTTAATTGAGATGTATACAGATAAAAAATCTGTGAAATGTTTCATATGAACACATGGCAAATGATGCCGTCAATTACCAAAGCTTGTTATATCTTCTACCCTACCATCACAGGAAATTTACACATACAGTTGTCATGTCTCCTGGTTATACCTGAAATTAACCTATGTGTTCCTATGTTTACCGCTGACCCATCATAATGTTATCACCTCATATTATCATGCCAAATTATATCCTACTCCTTTCACCAAGTTTACTTGAAACTATCATCATCATTATTATATGTCATCCTTTAAAATAACATCATTTTTACTCAGTCTGTACTATTTGATTACAGTTCGCTAAGACCAGTAGGTTTTCTATTATATTTACTACTTTTTTTCACCCTTCGAACTTATATTCAACATGACACATTTGTCTGGTTATATCTTGTATTGTTCAAATAGCAGTAATTTGATTAATTCAGAAGTAGAGGGATAAGAAAGGGTTACTACTTTGAACAGAATCTTCTTTGGACTTTATAATCTTAAATACTATTAATTTAACACACACTACCTAATGTCAAGACAAGTTAGAAAGCATATTGTGTTAGAAGTGTATTATGGAATAACAGTCAGTGAGTATTAATTGCAAAAAGGTAGTTTGCAGAGATTTAATCAGTTTCAAGTTTGATCATGAAATGACCACTAAAAGCCATGGGATAATAGACACTGTTTCATCACTGCTGTCTCTCCTCAGCAGGACACACTGACCACCGCACTAGGGATCAACCTCAAGACCTTTGGGTTACAAGGCAAGCTCGTTAAACATCAGTTATTGCATAAATCCATACGAAATATGAAGTCAACGACAACATTTGCTGAAACAAATTGCTCAATGGTGTGTTTACGTGTTTGCCATCAATGAAAAGTATTGGTTTTAAGGGGAGAGTGTAGTTAGTCCTGAGTGAAACAGTGAAAACACCACATAGAAATAAACCAAAAAATGCAATATCCCAGTCATATTTTAGTAGTGACAGGTAACAACAATACAAGTCATAAAATAACAACTGTGAAATTGGTGGGAACACTAAGTTATCCCTAGGGAACAATTCTTAGACATTGAAGAATTTATTAAATGGAATGAAAAGGATTGTGTAAATACAGTGTCAAGTTTGAAAGCACTAAGTAAACCTACGACAATAGATTCAATAAGAAAGATCAAGTCGTTAAATGTTTGAAATAAAAGTTGGTGAATGCAAAAATGTAATAGAATGCTAATATCCCTCAGTAAACACTAATTAGAATTGCATCAAACATGGAACTGCGTTTTGCAAGCAGGAAACGAAATAATAGTCGGTGAATTTTCTTTATCTTTTGAGTCCTTACACTAGACATAAGTTCATTGAACTCACTTCTACTGTAGTTCACATGTCGAATGATTTCATTGTAGTATTGATATTGTTCCTTACATTACTGACTATACTTGATCCCGGGAACCTACACACTTTCTTGATTATTAATACCCGAATATATAATTGAATTACTTCATTCCATTTTATCTCATGTTCTGGTTGACTTTATAATTTATATGGATTTGTACGATAATTAAAATTAAGGTCTATCATTTTTTTTATTATAGCTTGATTCCACACCGTACGTTTGGTACAAGTATGAGATTTTCAGCATGTGATACTGGTAGCCCAAATTTTGCAGGCGGACTATTGAAATCAGGTGTGCGCCGCCAGGAGATAGAACCCCGGACCATGTTTATGGTCGACGAAAGACCTAACCGATGCACAATGTTCTCTCTGAAATAATACTTATCTGCGTTTACACTGGCTACTGTAATTTAGCATTCATGGCTTTTTCACTGTAGATTCTAGAGACAGTGTAATTCAGAACAAGCTTTTGGGAAAATTAAATTCATGAACAATCGTCAGAAACAAAATAAGACAACCAGAATGTATGTAATTACATAATCTGACAGGATTGTTCCACACAATTATATTTGATCTTCTTTTGGTTAATCAAACTGTATTATTAATCAGGAATTTTATCACTAATTTCATGCCTCCTTTGATTATCCCGATAATCTGTATCACCTGGAACAACATTGAAGTGACGGATGTTATTCATTTTGGGTATATGTGATCAACCATTAAACGAATGCATTATTGATTTGCAGCTGCGACCATGGCTAATATCACTGTATTTTATTTCTAGTAAGCAAGAAAGTGATATTCATTTCTTCAGCACGTTTCCAAATCTACAGATCATTTTACTACTTTTTATGTCACCATGATATTTATTTTAACGCGCTAACTAAAGATTAATATGAAGACACACACTGTTTTTAGTGTTGATTGAATTTCGAAACAGCACAGATTCAAAGAGTTTCAGAGGCTACCTAACATACATTAGGAAAACCGTCACTTAGCGATATGCTTATGCGATAAGATATACATCTTCCAAACCATAAATGAGTTTTGTCAATAGACAAGATACTCTATATAGGGAAAACCATATATCAGAATACCACAAACAGCTAAGTGATGGCTCGACGGAAGCAACGTGATGTTCAAGCACCGCATTATGACCAATGTATGTGAAGTTACAAGTATTTCATTCCCCAAAGCCAAGCACAGCGGTTAGGACTCTCGCCGACCATGCAGATTGTCCAGGATTCAACCCTCCGCCAACACACACCCGATATCTATGGTCGGCCTGCAAAATTTGGGCTACCGATATCACATGCTGAAAATTGCGTACTTGTACCAAGGTACTGTGTGGAATCAAGCTATAATCAAAATGAAGATTTAAAAAATACTACTTTTGAAGTGTTAAGTTAATAAAAGGATTATATATCACGTTTTTACAGTTTCTGGATAACTGAAAATATGATTTGCACTTCTTGTTAGTTTCTAAAGCATTCATAAAGCCATACTGTGCTTGTGTTGTAAATAATAAAAAATAAAAGTGTTATACTTTCTAGGTGATAACACAGTCAATGGCAATACTGGGGACTTACCTAAAGCTACAGCTGTGAAGAAAACGCTGGAGAATATTATCAGTTGTATTGCTTGCATGTCGCAGATCAGAATCTGAGTTGGTAATATTCGTACAGCCCCTTATATACTGTACGCTGAAATGAAATACGTGATCTATACGTCGTAAAATTTAACAAGAAGACAGTAAACACTGTTATTTATCAAATGTTTATTTGGCATATGAATGAGGCGCACGTGTATCAGACTGGAAATCGAGGAATCAAAATAAGTTGTTTACCAGTACGAATTTGTTTTGAATTTCCGATTCTTCAGTAATGAGAAAAATATCATTTTGCGACATGTCGTTAAGTCAGAGAGAATATTTAGACTATCAGGATAATTAGCTGCCTTTATCATCTCGCCCAGATAACAAGCTCGCTAGTTTTCTAGCCGGTCCCATGCGCGGGTTCAGAGAGGGATTGGGTGTGGGGCTAGCAACCCCACAGCACTAAATTTTTCAAACTGCTCGAGAAACTTCAACACAGTAAATATTTTAAAAATACAAAAACTTCAAGTGAAAATCTTATTTTTCGCTCGAATTGGAGAGGTAAGATGACATAGCTGGCTGGTGAAAGCAGGTTTTCGGGAAGCCGGTCAGCCAGTCGATGTGTTTCTCTCGATGAAAGCAGGAGTAAGAATGGGTGCGTAGAATGTCCGTTCACTATACGAGGCTGACTTAGAAGGCTGCTCAGTTAGCCAAAACGATGCGAAGATATGGCTTAGAAGTACTAGGTATCTGCAAAAGCAGATAGAATGGATGTGAACTGACAACACTGTCAACGAGTGAGTCAGTAATCTACTCATGTCACCCAAATGGCAGCCAAAAGAACTTTGAGTAAGTGGCTATCATAATGTCACCAGTGGCAGCCAAAGCACTAATGCAGTGAGACACAATTTCACCCAGGATCATGATAGCTAGGCTCAACTCTAAAGGAAGGAAGGAGGGTTACAATTATCTAATGCTAAAACAAAAAGGAAAAAGAGACAGACAGACAACTACAAAAAGTGATGGGGAACATCACAAACGGCGACATGCAAATCCTCGTGGATGATATGAATACAAAACTGGGAGCAGATAATATGAGAAGAATACTCATCATGGCGCAAGAGGCTGCCGCTTGGAGAAATGAATGAGAACAAAGAATTATTCACGTTTTCACTGATCTCTTGACTAGAGACGGTGTGTACAAACAGAAGGATATACGCAGACCAGCATGGATTTCGCCCGATGGACACATAACAACTCTCTGAAAGTGATGTCCAAGGGAATGTGTACAAGTGTTTTAAGAAGAAATAAAAGACAAAGAATGGCTGTCAATGGCCACCCAGCTGGAAGCTAATCGAGGAGAGGGGGATGGTGAAAGGGAAGATGACTCAATGCAAAAATGAACAACAGAAGTAGAAACTGAGTTCAATGTACACTGCACTGAATAAAGAAGTGAAGAAAAGTGCTAGAAAAGACAAACGACAATTCTACGATACACTGGCATTTGAAGCAGAACAGGCAGCATGCAAAAGAGACATCAGGACACTTTCCAGATAACCATATCTCTATCAGGAAACATGTCAACTTAGATGACGAAACCTATAAAAGATGCTCAAGTGAACCTGATCACCAGGGAGGATAAACAAATCAAACAATGGGCTGATGACTTTAGAAGACTTGAACCGACCACCACCTGCAACTCACCCAGAAATACCAACACCATCAACAGCATGCACAGAATCGCCTGTCAGTGGACACCAATCCTCCAACGAAAGATATCGTGAATGCGATCAAGCCACCGAAGTCCAACCGGGAAGGCGGCAGGATCAGACGTAGTTCTTTTTGAAGCGCTGAAGAGATTACGGCAAATGTTCTCACTCCATAACTGCAAAAAGTTTGGAAAGAAGGAAAGAAGGTGCCTACTGATTGGAAGAAAGGCTGGCTACCTCGTCAAACTGACAAAGAAGGGCGACTTAGGCCTGTGCAAGAAATGGCGTGGAATAATTCTCTTCTCTTCTAAAAGGCCTTCGACAGCGTTGACGGAGAAGTAAATCGGAAACTAATACGGCACTACGGCATGAAGTGCCCAGGTCTTTGTCAACCTTATTCAACAGCTGGTTGCATGACAATGCCACGTGTCAAGTGATTCACAACGGACAATTCAACGAGGAGTTTGAAGGGCATGCAGTAGTAAGACAAGCTGGCTGCCTATTATCACCGGCGACATTCCTAATTGTGGTGGACTAATTATGCGTCAGATTGTCGGGCGCAAGGAGTCAGGAATACGCTGGACGACCGACAAGAAGACTCTAAAAGATCTTGATTCCGCGCGTGGATGATATATGTCTGATATCATACAGACTCGAAGACTTCTTAGCAAAAACTAACAATATGGCAGAAGAGGTGGCCATAGAAGACAGGACAGCAGGTGAACACTGAGAAGGCGGAGGTGATGAAGATGACTAATCAAAAACAACAACCAACACCACCAATTACCATCAACGGGAGAGATTAACTGAAGTTACTTCCTTCACTTATCTAGGAAGCATGGTCTCAACCACAGGCAGTGGAAATGGATGAAGATGTCAAAGTCATAATCGGAAAGGCAAGATACGCCCTCATCTACCTGAAACCAGTTTGGAAATCCTCCACCTGCCCTCCTAGCTGGTTCCCTGTGTCCATATTTAGCAACTGTTGCAATACTCAGTTTTCCTCAGTAGTATTTATAAATACAGCTGATGTTTTCCTGAGGACTGTGGTGAAGTTGCCTTTTTTATCGTATCCTTCTATCTGACTGTGGAAACTGAATCATGGTTTACTTCCAGCTTCTTCGAAGAACTTCGATTTGATGTTGATCTCAGAATATATCTGCTTCTCTTCCCTTATTCATCAACAATGAACTACCTATCCACTTCCTTGAGATTAGGGCGAAGTCTGTCTGAATTTTGCTATAAACATGTGCTGAAATTAATGTTGACTCGTGGATACAGTTTTGCTTCCATTGTCTACAATCACTAAATTGCATACTGTACTGCCATTTGCAACGAGTTCCTCATCAGTTTAATTAACTAATGGAACTAGTTAATATATGTGTAAAACTTGGGCATTGTAGTAGTAAGTAATTCCATATTAGTTTGTTTATTAGATGTATCACACAGTGAAACAGTGTTATTTACTGGATGAAGTTACAATTATAATCAAATTAATAATTATTATAATTATAAAATTAATATGAATATGAACGATAAATTTTGTTCGAAACGTCATCCAGTAAATAACACTGATTCACTGTGTGATACATCTAATAAACAAACTAATATGGAATGGAACTAGTTGTTGTAATGCCTGGTTTCTCAGCAATCATGACCGCCCTCCTCTTGCAGCTAGGTAATCACTCAAAAAATCTCTATCCATGAGAGGAGGACGAAACAATGAAAGGAATTCAGAAAAAACCAATCACATCGTACGACGAAACAACATGTATTGTAGCGTAATGATGTTCTAAGAATGGATGTCAGCCATCACAGAGTATCAGCTGTGAAGCTAATTAAATCGACAGCAAAATAATAGCAGACATCCGCGGTGAATTATTCTATATGCGCTCGAATTACAACAGACCAAATCAAAAATATTCAAAAAAAAAATTCTAGCATGAAGACAGTCCATGTATATTTGTAAACAAGCAAAACACACATAAATATCATCGAAGTTTAAAGCAGTACGAACATGTATACTGAAAAAATTAGGTATCAAAATAACTGACAAATAATTCAAATCTCAGAACCCTTATATAAATTACAGAAAGACAATTTTTTCGAATCCCATCTGTAATAAGTTCATAATACACAAAATCACCTATACTATGACTACAATAACTAACCACTGCAATTCAATAGCTCAAAACATACTCCTCGTATTGGAATCAAATTACTACGTGTCAATTCAAATTCGTGCAGATGCACTTTCGCGCAAAATTATCATCGCGAACGCATAAACAACTATTGACGCCAGTCACCTGAAATTCAATTCACCTTGAGGAAAAACAAAACAAACGAATCGTGTCTAGACAGTCAGTCAGTCGTTTAGTGAAACATCAACATTGACAAGGCAGACAACGACCAATTTTCTTCAATAACAAAGAACAGACAGGCAGTAAAAGAAGCTTCATTATGGTAGAGTGAAAGTGAGTTTCCGAGGTGGGATGTTGTGGAGTTTGGTCAACAGGAGTCGTTGTGTGGTGAATACATCAACAGGTATATTTCTAATTACCCTAGATAATGAAGACAACAGATCAGTGAGTACAGTAACGTTACGACCAATGAAACGTCACCGTATTCGCTTTTGTTGATTTGATTTGAAGTGTCTGTAGAAGTATTGGCTAGTGTAGCACAGTGTGAAGTATACACCATGAACGTTGTCGTTGTCGATAATATATCACGCTGAATGCTGACAAATTAGTGCCTGCAAATCTTCGAAGCTGTTGACAAGGTATAGATGAGAGCACATTCTGTGCATCTATGGGTGTCGAATGCTAATTGTGGGAGATGTTTGACTGGGTAGATGACAACATGTAAAATTCACTTCCATTCCTTCTGCTCAGGTAAAATCCTTACACTTCTTCACCTTACTCTCTCATTCTCATTTAATGCTGACATCCATGCCAGCGTGACACATGCTGCGTGTTTATTTCTTTCATGAAATCCGAAGTGATAATTTGCAGTCGACTAATCAACGTAAGCGTTTGAGTTCCGCGTTAGCTCCGAAAGTCTTTGTTTCCCTAAAGTAGTGTGCTTTACTTCTGATGCTTATATTCTGGTTTCTGTTTTCAATTTTATATGGGTCTTCACACGTCAGCTACCATATTTAACTAGCAATACTGATTTAACAGTGTGATTTCGCTAGCCACCATACGATTCCCTATATTTTAATTATTGTTATATCATTGTTTCCTTTAATTCCTAGAGGAACATCGGGCTTCAGCCGTGCGTCTCTATTGCGTTCGGTTCTCTGCTAGAGTCTTCACCTGGCTCCATGTCTGCCCACACGTTTTCATCTCCTCTTCACATGACCTCCTCCAAGTCACCCACCCTCGCACTGACGACCAACTCGCTACTTCCTTTTTGGGTTCCACTCGAGCGATGGCTTGTCTAGTGATGTCACTTGATGGTTTCCTCAGAGTATGGCCAATCTACCACCATTTCTTCCTACATATTTGTTTCGCAATCGGTTCCTGGTTGGTTTGCTCATTGCCAGAGATCTCTTGTTGCTGATCTTTTCTGGTCATTTGATCTTGAGTATTTAGCAAAGACAACTGTTAATGAAGGTCTGTAGTTTGTTTGAGATGTTCTTTATGACGCGCAGTGCAAGTCTCTGATCCGTATAGTGAGTAGCACTGACTTCATATTAGAGTTGAAAATCCGGGTCTTATTTTTGATGCTGAGTGCTGTGGATCTCCACACAGACTTGCAAGTAGTGAAAGCTTGTCTTGCTTTTCCGATTCTCGCTTTGATATCCTCATCAGTTCCCCCTGTAGTTGAAACCATGCTTCCCAGATAGGCAAAGGAGGTTGTTTCTTTCAGGTTCCTTCCATTTATGCTGATTGTTGTCTGTTGTTGTTATTGCTGTTGGTGGTGTTGCCCAGGAATCTTCATCAACTCTGTTTTCTCCACACTTGAAAACAGTGTGGAGTCAAACCTGCATGGAAGTTCTAGGCAGAAAGAAGAGACAGGACAAACAGTGGCTCACTACGGACACTTGGAGATTGATAGAAGAGAGAGGGATGGTGAAACAAGAGATTATCCAGTGCATCGACGAGCAACAAAAACAGGATTTGAATGCAATATACTAGACACTGAACAAAAGAGTAAAGTAGAGTGCCAGAGAAGACAAAAGAAAATATTATAAAGCCATGGCAAGTGAAGCAGGACAAGCTGCATGCAAATCAGACATGAATAATAAAAGACCAAATATGCATTGATAGTTCATGGGATACCCAATGATGTAAAGATGCAATAGTAGTAAAACTTCTACGAAAATGAAAGATATTAGGAAGTCACAATATCCACATAACGGTGAAATACCTTGAGATATGGGAGCAAGTTTAATGGCAGTAATTGTTTACACAGTTTGTGAGTTAATAAAATCCCCTATGTTGTCTACCTGGGCTTCAGTTGATATCATGTTTTGGCCTTAAAAACCTCCCCATACAACCACCGGCAGTAGTGGAAAAGTGTGGAGATGTCTATATCCAAGTTTTAATGTGGTTAATGAATACTGAACAGCAAACAGGCTGTAAAATTGATGAAAACACAGAACAGTTAAAGACTTATGAGTCTTTAATGATTCAGTTAATCGATGGCTCATGCACAAGAACAAGACAGATACAAACCAGACGACAAGGATTTCATGCAGTGCTTACAGAAAATGGTGAAGAAAAAGATACTCAGCTTACTGGAAACATGATAGAAATGAGGAAGTGACATGAGCTAAGATCGGTAACAAGTGCATACAGACTGCAATTCTAGTTCTTCAATCAAAATCTGGTAAATGAATTTACAAAGGGCAGAGTGATTTCAGTCATCATGAAAAATGCAGTCACGCTAAATATATTATGTTGTAAATCTCTGGTGATAGACAATGGAACTCTGTGAAAGTAACGTAGATATATACCAGTATATGCATCTCAGGCAGGAAGAGTAGACAGGAGTGCTAATTTCTCATTGGAACACCTTGAATCTGATAGCGTGAAGCAGGATTGCTTAGAAGCAAAAGGACCATAATAGATATGCATAATGGAATGAATACGTTGAAGCAGAATATGGGAAAAGACAGAAGAAGCCTCATGAAAGATATCTCAGTTGAGAGGGAACAGTTAGCAGCTGTGAGCGAAAATACAACTCTCTGTGAAATAACCACGTTGAAATGCGGACGACGTCGATGCGAATGAAGCCAGTGAAAGAAAGTGAAGAAAGCTGGAAGGAAAGAAATCACATACCAATCCATTCAGAGTACTCTTGAATTAATCTCAGTCTGGAACTCATTCAGATATGAATACCAGCTGACAGAGAGACACCAGTGAAGATCAAGCCGCAGAATAAATCAGAGGTTTAACAGCCATAAATATAGAACCAATCTATCAGAAGGACCAGAAAGGATATCTAGATAAGCACTAGAAACGGACCTAGAGATCTCAGCACACATGCTCACATCGCTACTGTGAATCACTTAAGATGTAGTAAGCTTTTGTACGGATTAAAAGAAAGACCTGTCAAACTACGACAGACTGGTTACCTAGAGTCACTGAAAATTCGATAGCGTCAACCACGAAGTGATTTAGAAACAGTTTCAACACTACAAAGTGCCCTGAAATCTTTATCAACATCATCCAACACCAATATGATGATGAAACATGAAAAGTGATTCTTAATGTGAAGTCAATCTAGGTATTACAAGCGTAGACAGGGATGAAACAAGGTTGTATGCAATCACCGGTGATACTGCTAACTATGATGAACAGGATCATGCGACACATGGAACAACAAGAATTTCATTTTCTGCGGGAAATTGTCTGCTTTTGCTACCTCACATAGACAGCTTAGTTCAAATTCAAAGTGCTAAGAGGAGCATTTTGAATCCAGCCAGTGTTAAGAAAGTAAGACAGAGCAAGAATACCCTGGAAACGTCCTTGAGATTCAAAGCCAATATCACAATTCAAAGTACATTCAGCAACATCGGAAACTTCAATATAAACATCAAGTCTGTCCTTCTGTGCGGTTGTCAGTCTTGTTGTCCTTGTCTCTGAAAACATTTACAGAGAGCTGCATATTTTGTCAACGATCTTTTTCGATTTATTGTGAAGACTGGAGGCTCGGAGAGAAAGGATAATAAACAAAAGCCGCTGTCAGACATCAAACCAGACAACAACTCGTAAACCAATAGGAGATACAGATGCATATTATATCGGCTGTGGAGACATTCAAGTGACATCACATTCTGTGTAGTCAGAAGGACAGCAGACAGGAATAGACGGTATCTGTTTGTGATTGTGTCATGGAGTGGATCGTGTTAGGAGGAAGTGAAAGCATTCGGATATGCGTCGAACCACATGAAATCAGTAGTAGATGACCGAATGTGGCACTTCTTTCAACTGGGAACGGATGGAGTAAATAATAGGTGTGATGATTAGATGGAATATACAGGCATTTCGAGGTCCGAAAATATGCCATTCATAGTTAACATTCATAGCTGTGTAAAAACACACTTATGAACCAAGTGCTTCAAATATCGCATCAAGTAGTGGTTGTGATTGTGCTCACTGACTTTAACGCTTTGAATTCATGTTCAGTTCTGTATAGATAAGCACCGTTATCACCACAAACAGGCTAGCGGCTTCAAAATTCTTAGATGGGTTGTGAAACATGCATGACACAATCCAACAAAACTTAAAGTACTGGAAGTCTGTGGAGGGATTAAGAGTGAAATGGTTTTCTGTTTTGTCATGCTGGTAGGCTTCGTATGTGTTATCCAAAAATCTAATGCTTCATTCAGTATGTGGGCCAATATCTGAGAGATCATGTTCCGAATATGAAAACGAAATATTAAAATGAACTGGGGTGGGAGGAGGAAATAGCTCGAAAGGTTCTCTGAAGTCTCATATTAGAATAGAGTGTACTGATTAGATATAGTACTTTCACACCAGTGGTTTTGTGTAGTTTAATTTGTATGTTTGAAAGATTCCCAACATCGCAGTGTGAAAGGACAGAATTCATTGGAATCATACAGAACCTCATATAAGATGTAAAGTGGCTGACCGAAAATCTTGATTGTCTTTACCACGTCAAGATGGATGTGCGTAATTATTCTCTCAGGCAGTGGACACTCAACAAGAAAAAAAACGAGATTCCCAAAAGAAAGTTTATTATGTATTTTTAATGCAAAGTTGAATGGTAGACACCTCAGATATACTCAAATTAATTCAGATGAGACTAATTTTCTGAATCCCATCTGTAACAAGTTCATAATACACAAAATCACCTATACTATGACTACAATAACTAACCACTGCAATTCAATAGCTCAAAACATACTCCTCGTATTGGAATCAAATTACTACGTGTCAATTCAAATTCGTGCAGATGCACTTTCGCGCAAAATTATCATCGCGAACGCATGAACAACTATTGACGCCAGTCACCTGAAATTCAATTCACCTTGAGGAAAAACAAAACAAACGAATCGTGTCTAGACAGTCAGTCAGTCGTTTAGTGAAACATCAACATTGACAAGGCAGACAACGACCAATTTTCTTCAATAACAAAGAACAGACAGGCAGTAAAAGAAGCTTCATTATGGTAGAGTGAAAGTGAGTTTCCGAGGTGGGATGTTGTGGAGTTTGGTCAACAGGAGTCGTTGTGTGGTGAATACATCAACAGGTATATTTCTAATTACCCTAGATAATGAAGACAACAGATCAGTGAGTACAGTAACGTTACGACCAATGAAACGTCACCGTATTCGCTTTTGTTGATTTGATTTGAAGTGTCTGTAGAAGTATTGGCTAGTGTAGCACAGTGTGAAGTATACACCATGAACGTTGTCGTTGTCGATAATATATCACGCTGAATGCTGACAAATTAGTGCCTGCAAATCTTCGAAGCTGTTGACAAGGTATAGATGAGAGCACATTCTGTGCATCTATGGGTGTCGAATGCTAATTGTGGGAGATGTTTGACTGGGTAGATGACAACATGTAAAATTCACTTCCATTCCTTCTGCCCTGGTAAAATCCTTACACTTCTTCACCATACTCTCTCATTCTCATTTAATGCTGACATCCATGCCAGCGTGACACATGCTGTGTGTTTATTTCTTTCATGAAATCCGAAGTGATAATTTGCAGTCGACTAATCAACGTAAGCGTTTGAGTTCCGCGTTAGCTCCGAAAATCTTTGTTTCCCTAAAGTAGTGTGCTTTACTTCTGATGCTTATATTCTGGTTTCTGTTTTCAATTCTTTTCTATGGGTCTTCACACGTCAGCTACCATATTTAACTAGCAATACTGATTTAACAGTGTGATTTCGCTAGCCACCATACGATTCCCTATATTTTAATTATTGTTATATCATTGTTTCCTTTAATTCCTAGAGGAACATCGGGCTTCAGCCGTGCGTCTCTATTGCGTTCGGTTCTCTGCTAGAGTCTTCACCTGGCTCCATGTCTGCCCACACGTTCTCATCTCCTCTTCACATGACTTCCTCCAAGTCACCCACCCTCGCACTGACGACCAACTCGCTACTTCCTTTTTGGGTTCCACTCGAGCGATGGCTTGTCTAGTGATGTCACTTGATGGTTTCCTCAGAGTATGGCCAATCTACCACCATTTCTTCCTACATATTTGTTTCGCAATCGGTTCCTGGTTGGTTTGCTCATTGCCAGAGATCTCTTGTTGCTGATCTTTTCTGGTCATTTGATCTTGAGTATTGAGCAAAGACAACTGTTAATGAAGGTCTGTAGTTTGTTTGAGATGTTCTTTATGACGCGCCAATTCTCTGATCCGTATAGTGAGTAGCACTGACTTCATATTAGAGTTGAAAATCCGAATCTTATTTTTGATGCTGAGTGCTGTGGATCTCCACACAGACTTGAGAGTAGTGAAAGCTTGTCTTGCTTTTCCGATTCTCGCTTTGATATCCTCATCAGTTCCCCCTGTAGTTGAAACCATGCTTCCCAGATAGGCAAAGGAGGTTGTTTCTTTCAGGTTCCTTCCATTTATGCTGATTGTTTTCTGTTATTGTTTTTGTAGTTGTTGTATTCCAGGAATCTTCATTACCTCTGTTTTCCCTATGTTCACCTGAAGTCCTATCTTCTCTGGATGCTTCTTCTGCCTACTTGTTGCTTTTCGCTTGCATATCTTCTAGTTTGTGGGAAATCAGACATATATCATCGGCGAAGTCCAGATCCTCCGAGTTTTTCGTGTGAGTTCATTTTGTGCCTGTTTCCTCATTTCCCGCTGTCATTCGCATTATCCAATCTACTGCAATCAGGAAAATCATTGGCGATAGTAGGCAGCCAGCTTGTCTTACTCCTGTCTTTACTTCGAGCGATTCAGTAAGTTTCCCCTTGTGGATTACTTGGCATGCAGCATTGTCGTACAGCTGTTAGATGAGATGTTTAATTGTCGGTGGCACCCCATAGTAGCGTAGTAGTTTCCAAATCACCTCTCGATCGACGCTGTCAAAGGCCTTTTCAAAGTCGATGAAGTTGAGATAGAGAGGTGACTGACATTCCAGGCTTGGTTCAATGATGATCTGTAATGTGGCGATCTGATCAATACATGACTTGTTTATCCTGGATCCAGCCTGTTCCGGTCAAAGTTTTTCACACAGGGCATGTTTGATTCTCTCCAGGATAATGCGGCTTAGTATTTTGCTTAAGATAGACAGGAGCATAATGCCACGCCAGTTTTTGCATTGACTTAAGTCCAATTTCTTTGGTAGTTTGAATAAGTATCCTTTCTTCCAATCCTCGGGTACTTTGCCTTCTTTTCACACCTTCTCCAGTAGTGGCGTCATCAAGTTCCCTGTTTTCTCTGGGTCCATTTTCAATGCTTCTGCTGGGATTACATGTGATCCTGCCGCTTTTCCAGCTTTTAGCATCTTGATTGCCTTCAGGACTTCTGATTTCGTCGACGGGTTGGTGTTGACTGGTAGCTTTGTCTCCGTTGTTGGTATTGTTGGGCGCGTTGTAGATGGTGGTCGATTTTGGAGTCTTTTGAAGTGTTCAGCCCAGTGTTTCCTTTGCTCCAATTCTTTGGTGAGTGACTTTCCATTGTCATCCTTCACCGGCTTAATTTATGTCAAACCTTTGCCCGATAGGTACCTAGTTGTTTGATAGCGTGTTGCAAGGTCTCTTTTGCCTGCAGCTTGTTCTACTTCACTTACCATGGCTTTATAATATTTTCTTTTGTCTTCTCTGGCACCCTACTTTACTCTTTTGTTCAGTGTCTTGTAGCTTGTATTCAAATCCTGGTTTTGTTGCTCATCGGTGCATTGGATAATCTTTAGTTTCATCATCCCTCTCTCTTCTATCAATCTCCAAGTGTCCGTAGTGAGCCACTGTTTGTCCTGTCTCCTCTTTCTGCCTAGAACTTCCATGCAGGTTTGACTCCACATTGTCTTCAATTTGTTCCAGTGCTTTTCGACGCTGGCCTCTTCGACAGTGTTGATTTGTGTCTCGGCTTTGTCTTTTATACTTGCAGTGAAGATGTCCTTTGTGTCCTGGTCCTTCAGTTTTTGAGTGTTGAACTTGGCTTGTGGTCTATCTGCAGCTCCTGTTTCTCTGAAAGCTTTTAATTTGATTTGGATTGTCCCTTGTACGAGGTAGTGGTCTGAGCCAACGTCTGCTCCTCTTTTTACTTTCGTGTCCAGTAGGCTGCGCCTACACTTCCTTGAGCAGTATTGAGATGAAGTCAATTTGGTTTTTGCTTCGCCCATCTGGTGACACCCATGCAGCCTTGTGGATATCCCTGTGTTTGTATACGCTGCCACCAATCACTAGATCATTGAAGGCTGAGACGTCGGCGAAGAGTTCTCCGTTTTCATTCATTTCTCCGAGAGCTTCTCTACCCATGATGAGTTCCCTTCCTGTGTTGTCTGATCCCAATTTGGCGTTCATATCTGTCTATTAGTATTTTAATGTCACCAGCTGGAGTATTGTCCATTGTTGCCTGCAGTTGTCTGTAGAATTCTTCTTTCTTTTCGAGGTCTACGTTGTTTGTGGCTACATAGCATTGTATAACTGACACTTTGCTTCCTTTGGAGTTGAATCTGGTGGTCATTATCCTGGGAGAGATTGCCTCCCATTGCATCAAAGCCTTCGTTGCCATTGGTGACATCATGATAGCTACGCCCTCGGTGTGCATGTAGTTGTCTTCTGCGTGACCGGAGTAGATCACTGACTCTCTCGTTGACAATTTGGTGAGTCCATTCCCGTTCCATCTGCTTTCACATATTCCCAGTACTTCAATTTCGTATCTTTTCATTTCGTTTGCGATCTGGGAAGCTTTGCCTATAGCGTGCATGGTGTGGACGTTCCATGTCCCCACATAGACTTTTTCTTTTGGCGCAAGGAGATTCGTCGAGCTGAAGTTTCTGTAGCAGGTTTGTTTACAGAGTGCGGTTGCTAGCCTCACGCCTGAGAAAGGCAGAGAGGAAAGGTTAGTGTTGCGTGACCGCAGAGCCCAGGGGACAACTGCTTGAGGCCGGTCACACGCGGCCTGTTTTTGTTTGTTCCTTGTTGTTTGGTGTGTCTCAGTAGCATATTTATCACTCCTGCCCTGTGACACGGCAGCAGAAGGCGCGGTCGTTGTTAATCCGAGCCCCGAACGATCCGGCTTGATATTTTGTGAGTTTGTTTGAATCATATATTTGATTGGGTAGCTGCTCTTTGTCTAACCGCTATCCAAACAACTTTTCAGGCATGGTAGGAGCTACAGGAACATAAGTTCCTAATATCTTTCATTTTCGTAGAAGTTTTACTACTATTGCATCTTTACATCATTGGGTATCCCATGAACTATCAATGCAAATTTGGTCTTTTATTATTCATGTCTGATTTGCATGCAGCTTGTCCTGCTTCACTTGCCATGGCTTTATAATATTTTCTTTTGTCTTCTCTGGCACTCTACTTTACTCTTTTGTTCAGTGTCTAGTATATTGCATTCAAATCCTGTTTTTGTTGCTCGTCGATGCACTGGATAATCTCTTGTTTCACCATCCCTCTCTCTTCTATCAATCTCCAAGTGTCCGTAGTGAGCCACTGTTTGTCCTGTCTCTTCTTTCTGCCTAGAACTTCCATGCAGGTTTGACTCCACACTGTTTTCAAGTGTGGAGAAAACAGAGTTGATGAAGATTCCTGGGCAACACCACCAACAGCAATAACAACAACAGACAACAATCAGCATAAATGGAAGGAACCTGAAAGAAACAACCTCCTTTGCCTATCTGGGAAGCATGGTTTCAACTACAGGGGGAACTGATGAGGATATCAAAGCGAGAATCGGAAAAGCAAGACAAGCTTTCACTACTTGCAAGTCTGTGTGGAGATCCACAGCACTCAGCATCAAAAATAAGATTCGGATTTTCAACTCTAATATGAAGTCAGTGCTACTCACTATACGGATCAGAGAATTGGCGCGTCATAAAGAACATCTCAAACAAACTACAGACCTTCATTAACAGTTGTCTTTGCTCAATACTCAAGATCAAATGACCAGAAAAGATCAGCAACAAGAGATCTCTGGCAATGAGCAAACCAACCAGGAACCGATTGCGAAACAAATATGTAGGAAGAAATGGTGGTAGATTGGCCATACTCTGAGGAAACCATCAAGTGACATCACTAGACAAGCCATCGCTCGAGCGGAACCCAAAAAGGAAGTAGCGAGTTGGTCGTCAGTGCAAGGGTGACTTGGAGGAAGTCATGTGAAGAGGAGATGAAAACGTGTGGGCAGACATGGAGCCAGGTGAAGACTCTAGCAGAGAACCGAACGCAATAGAGACGCACGGCTGAAGCCCGATGTTCCTCTAGGAATTAAAGGAAACAATGATATAACAATAATTAAAATATAGGGAATCGTATGGTGGCTAGCGAAATCACACTGTTAAATCAGTATTGCTAGTTAAATATGGTAGCTGACGTGTGAAGACCCATAGAAAAGAATTGAAAACAGAAACCAGAATATAAGCATCAGAAGTAAAGCACACTACTTTAGGGAAACAAAGATTTTCGGAGCTAACGCGGAACTCAAACGCTTACGTTGATTAGTCGACTGCAAATTATCACTTCGGA
This sequence comes from Trichobilharzia szidati, assembly GCA_944472155.2. Lineage (NCBI taxonomy): Eukaryota > Metazoa > Platyhelminthes > Trematoda > Strigeidida > Schistosomatidae > Trichobilharzia > Trichobilharzia szidati. The sequence continues at coordinate 206,496,860 of OX235271.1, forward strand.
TTTCATGAAAGAAATAAACACACAGCATGTGTCACGCTGGCATGGATGTCAGCATTAAATGAGAATGAGAGAGTATGGTGAAGAAGTGTAAGGATTTTACCAGGGCAGAAGGAATGGAAGTGAATTTTACATGTTGTCATCTACCCAGTCAAACATCTCCCACAATTAGCATTCGACACCCATAGATGCACAGAATGTGCTCTCATCTATACCTTGTCAACAGCTTCGAAGATTTGCAGGCACTAATTTGTCAGCATTCAGCGTGATATATTATCGACAACGACAACGTTCATGGTGTATACTTCACACTGTGCTACACTAGCCAATACTTCTACAGACACTTCAAATCAAATCAACAAAAGCGAATACGGTGACGTTTCATTGGTCGTAACGTTACTGTACTCACTGATCTGTTGTCTTCATTATCTAGGGTAATTAGAAATATACCTGTTGATGTATTCACCACACAACGACTCCTGTTGACCAAACTCCACAACATCCCACCTCGGAAACTCACTTTCACTCTACCATAATGAAGCTTCTTTTACTGCCTGTCTGTTCTTTGTTATTGAAGAAAATTGGTCGTTGTCTGCCTTGTCAATGTTGATGTTTCACTAAACGACTGACTGACTGTCTAGACACGATTCGTTTGTTTTGTTTTTCCTCAAGGTGAATTGAATTTCAGGTGACTGGCGTCAATAGTTGTTTATGCGTTCGCGATGATAATTTTGCGCGAAAGTGCATCTGCACGAATTTGAATTGACACGTAGTAATTTGATTCCAATACGAGGAGTATGTTTTGAGCTATTGAATTGCAGTGGTTAGTTATTGTAGTCATAGTATAGGTGATTTTGTGTATTATGAACTTGTTACAGATGGGATTCAGAAAATTAGTCTCATCTGAATTAATTTGAGTATATCTGAGGTGTCTACCATTCATTTTTGGATTAAAAATACATAATAAACTTTCTTTTGGGAATCTCGTTTTTTTTCTTGTTGAGTGTCCACTGCCTGAGAGAATAATTACGCACATCCATCTTGACGTGGTAAAGACAATCAAGATTTTTGGTCAGCCACTTTACATCCTACATGAGGTTCTGTATGATACCAATGAATTCTGTCCTTTCACACTGCGATGTTGGGAATCTTTCAAACATACAAATTAAACTACACAAAACCACTGGTGTGAAAGTACTATATCTAATCAGTACACTCTATTCTAATATGAGACTTCAGAGAACCTTTCGAGCTATTTCCTCCTCCCACCCCAGTTCATTTTAATATTTCGTTTTCATATTCGGAACATGATCTCTCAGATATTGGCCCACATACTGAATGAAGCATTAGATTTTTGGATAACACATACGAAGCCTACCAGCATGACAAAACAGAAAACCATTTCACTCTTAATCCCTCCACAGACTTCCAGTACTTTAAGTTTTGTTGGATTGTGTCATGCATGTTTCACAACCCATCTAAGAATTTTGAAGCCGCTAGCCTGTTTGTGGTGATAACGGTGCTTATCTATACAGAACTGAACATGAATTCAAAGCGTTAAAGTCAGTGAGCACAATCACAACCACTACTTGATGCGATATTTGAAGCACTTGGTTCATAAGTGTGTTTTTACACAGCTATGAATGTTAACTATGAATGGCATATTTTCGGACCTCGAAATGCCTGTATATTCCATCTAATCATCACACCTATTATTTACTCCATCCGTTCCCAGTTGAAAGAAGTGCCACATTCGGTCATCTACTACTGATTTCATGTGGTTCGACGCATATCCGAATGCTTTCACTTCCTCCTAACACGATCCACTCCATGACACAATCACAAACAGATACCGTCTATTCCTGTCTGCTGTCCTTCTGACTACACAGAATGTGATGTCACTTGAATGTCTCCACAGCCGATATAATATGCATCTGTATCTCCTATTGGTTTACGAGTTGTTGTCTGGTTTGATGTCTGACAGCGGCTTTTGTTTATTATCCTTTCTCTCCGAGCCTCCAGTCTTCACAATAAATCGAAAAAGATCGTTGACAAAATATGCAGCTCTCTGTAAATGTTTTCAGAGACAAGGACAACAAGACTGACAACCGCACAGAAGGACAGACTTGATGTTTATATTGAAGTTTCCGATGTTGCTGAATGTACTTTGAATTGTGATATTGGCTTTGAATCTCAAGGACGTTTCCAGGGTATTCTTGCTCTGTCTTACTTTCTTAACACTGGCTGGATTCAAAATGCTCCTCTTAGCACTTTGAATTTAAACTGAGCTGTCTATGTGAGGTAGCAAAAGCAGACAATTTCCCGCAGAAAATGAAATTCTTGTTGTTCCATGTGTCGCATGATCCTGTTCATCATAGTTAGCAGTATCACCGGTGATTGCATACAACCTTGTTTCATCCCTGTCTACGCTTGTAATACCTAGATTGACTTCACATTAAGAATCACTTTTCATGTTTCATCATCATATTGGTGTTGGATGATGTTGATAAAGATTTCAGGGCACTTTGTAGTGTTGAAACTGTTTCTAAATCACTTCGTGGTTGACGCTATCGAATTTTCAGTGACTCTAGGTAACCAGTCTGTCGTAGTTTGACAGGTCTTTCTTTTAATCCGTACAAAAGCTTACTACATCTTAAGTGATTCACAGTAGCGATGTGAGCATGTGTGCTGAGATCTCTAGGTCCGTTTCTAGTGCTTATCTAGATATCCTTTCTGGTCCTTCTGATAGATTGGTTCTATATTTATGGCTGTTAAACCTCTGATTTATTCTGCGGCTTGATCTTCACTGGTGTCTCTCTGTCAGCTGGTATTCATATCTGAATGAGTTCCAGACTGAGATTAATTCAAGAGTACTCTGAATGGATTGGTATGTGATTTCTTTCCTTCCAGCTTTCTTCACTTTCTTTCACTGGCTTCATTCGCATCGACGTCGTCCGCATTTCAACGTGGTTATTTCACAGAGAGTTGTATTTTCGCTCACAGCTGCTAACTGTTCCCTCTCAACTGAGATATCTTTCATGAGGCTTCTTCTGTCTTTTCCCATATTCTGCTTCAACGTATTCATTCCATTATGCATATCTATTATGGTCCTTTTGCTTCTAAGCAATCCTGCTTCACGCTATCAGATTCAAGGTGTTCCAATGAGAAATTAGCACTCCTGTCTACTCTTCCTGCCTGAGATGCATATACTGGTATATATCTACGTTACTTTCACAGAGTTCCATTGTCTATCACCAGAGATTTACAACATAATATATTTAGCGTGACTGCATTTTTCATGATGACTGAAATCACTCTGCCCTTTGTAAATTCATTTACCAGATTTTGATTGAAGAACTAGAATTGCAGTCTGTATGCACTTGTTACCGATCTTAGCTCATGTCACTTCCTCATTTCTATCATGTTTCCAGTAAGCTGAGTATCTTTTTCTTCACCATTTTCTGTAAGCACTGCATGAAATCCTTGTCGTCTGGTTTGTATCTGTCTTGTTCTTGTGCATGAGCCATCGATTAACTGAATCATTAAAGACTCATAAGTCTTTAACTGTTCTGTGTTTTCATCAATTTTACAGCCTGTTTGCTGTTCAGTATTCATTAACCACATTAAAACTTGGATATAGACATCTCCACACTTTTCCACTACTGCCGGTGGTTGTATGGGGAGGTTTTTAAGGCCAAAACATGATATCAACTGAAGCCCAGGTAGACAACATAGGGGATTTTATTAACTCACAAACTGTGTAAACAATTACTGCCATTAAACTTGCTCCCATATCTCAAGGTATTTCACCGTTATGTGGATATTGTGACTTCCTAATATCTTTCATTTTCGTAGAAGTTTTACTACTATTGCATCTTTACATCATTGGGTATCCCATGAACTATCAATGCAAATTTGGTCTTTTATTATTCATGTCTGATTTGCATGCAGCTTGTCCTGCTTCACTTCTTATGGTTTCATGATACTTTCTATCGTCTTCTCTGGCACTCTACTTTACTCTCTTGTTCAGTGTTTTGCAGCTTGTATTCAAATCCTGTTTTTGTTGCTCGTTGGTGCACTAGATAATCTTTAGTTTCATCATCCCTCTCTCTTCTATCAATCTCCAAGTGTCCGTAGTGAGCCACTGTTTGTCCTGTCTCCTCTTTCTGCCTAGAACTTCCATGCAGGTTTGACTCCACATTGTCTTCAATTTGTTCCAGTGCTTTTCGACGCTGGCCTCTTCGACAGTGTTGATTTGTGTCTCGGCTTTGTCTTTTATACTTGCAGTGAAGATGTCCTTTGTGTCCTGGTCCTTCAGTTTTTGAGTGTTGAACTTGGCTTGTGGTCTATCTGCAGCTCCTGTTTCTCTGAAAGCTTTTAATTTGATTTGGATTGTCCCTTGTACGAGGTAGTGGTCTGAGCCAACGTCTGCTCCTCTTTTTACTTTCGTGTCCAGTAGGCTGCGCCTACACTTCCTTGAGCAGTATTGAGATGAAGTCAATTTGGTTTTTGCTTCGCCCATCTGGTGACACCCATGCAGCCTTGTGGATATCCCTGTGTTTGTATACGCTGCCACCAATCACTAGATCATTGAAGGCTGAGACGTCGGCGAAGAGTTCTCCGTTTTCATTCATTTCTCCGAGAGCTTCTCTACTCATGATGAGTTCCCTTCCTGTGTTGTCTGGTCTCATTTTGGCGTTCTTGTCTCTCTATTAGTATTTTAATGTCACCGACTGGAGTATTGTCCATTGTTGCCTGCAGTTGTCTGTAGAATTCTTCTTTCTTTTCGAGGTCTGCGTTGTTTGTGGGTGAAGAGCATTGTATAACTGACACTTTGCTTCCTTTGGAGTTGAATCTGGCGGTTATTATCGTGGGCGAGATCGCCTCCCACTGCATCAAAACCTTCGTTGCTATTTGTGACATCATGATAGCTACGCCCTCGGTGTGCATGTGGTTGTCTTCGGGGTGACCGGAGTAGCTCACTGACTCTCTCGTTGACAATTTGGTGAGTCCATTCCCGTTCCATCTGCTTTCACATATTCCCAGTACTTCAATTTCGTATCTTTTCATTTCGTTTGCGATCTGGGAAGCTTTGCCTATATCGTACATGGTGTGGACGTTCCATGTCCCCACATAGACTTTTTCTTTTGGCGCAAGGAGATTCGTCGAGCTGAAGTTTCTGTAGCAGGTTTGTTTACAGGGTGGGGTTGTTAGCCTGACGCCTGAGAAGGGGGATTGTTACATTTAATTATAATTTAGAGAGCAGCATCCTTGTGGGTTGCTCCTCTTAAAGCCAGGAAAACATGGAATAAAACAAGCAGAACAACACCAGTACAGGATAATAATTCACAACTAGAAGGGTAACAAACGACAACGGCAATAGTAATATGACAGTCAATTACAGTTAACCAAAATGATACAAAAATCATAGACTCACTGGCTTGAGCCAACCTGAACATGTAAATCCATCAATATATATACAATTATAGGTATTAGTTAGTGTTAAACAAGCACAGAGTGGCAAATAGATACTTATAGTTTTAATTGATATGCAACAGTATATCCAAGGATTCAGTGTTTCAAAGGCAAATAATTGTAATAGTTTTTTGCAACTTTTTCACAAGATATTCCACACAAATCAGAGTTTTAGGTAACTATGCAAATGTAGCGCAATAATCGAAAAGCGCGCCTTATACAACTTGACCCACTCTGGACAAGACGACTAATTATAAACCTAGTATTCTTCTATAAGGTCCTACACAAAATAACATTTTCAGACATTAAGGACATACAATTCGCACAAGAAGGCTCTTACGATCTGCGTAACCAAAATTGCACAGTGACAATAAAAGCCTTCAAGTCAACACTCCGCGAAAACTTCTTCACAGTCATGTATTCTAAAATATGGAACAATCTGCCCCTAGATGTCAGGAACTGCAATACAGTTTTAAGTTTCAAACGCTCTCTGTACACACTATTTCACTCTACTGATTATATAAATAAACTATTTATTCCTAGAACGAATCAACTATTAGTCTACTACAGTACCTGAATGCGCTTAAATACCTTTACTTCTCTAAAGACTATAAATAAACTAGTAGCATAAATGCATAAAAAGACTTAGTAGAAATAAATATTTGTTCATCAAATTACAATGTACAACGAATATAAACATATATGTCCCAATCTACATACTTTTTCCCTGCCCTCTGGTACATTTCTGTTGTGTTTGCCTTGTAGTACAAGTTGCATTGATCTACATTCCGACTGAAGCTGAGAAACAATTGAAGTCACTTACTCATATATCATCCCTCAAGGTTTGGCTAGTAATGGCTCAGCATCCTTGATGAAATCCACTGTCACCATAACAGGACGCTGTACAGCATCTTATACAAGCACTGTCAACGATCTAAAATGGCTTTTATGTAGCTTATCAACCTACTCGTACGGAGCAACCATGCAGTGACAAATGGCGGGCTCTGGGTTACTTGGGTGCAGTAAAACAAATCTGCTTGGCAATGACCAATATTAATCTGCATTCAGTTGAATTCACATCTGGTATTACTTGCAATAAAAATAATGTCAAAATCATAAAAATAAATCACTCATTTTAAATTAATACCCAATTTGAACATAAAACAGGATACGATACCGCACATAGCAAAGTTATATGGAGGAATTGACTTCAAGCTTTATTTTTTTCCCAAATATATATATGATACTGTACACAGTTATTGAATGAAAAATCTCTGAAACCTACGAGGAGCAGTGCACAATTTTCTACTTCATTTTCATCATTCTTTTACCCAGTACCTTTATTAGAACTAGTACTTCCATTTGTCAGTAAATAAGGATATATATTGCGTCATACTTGAAGTCAAACGTAAAGAGTGTGTGTATAAATCCTTAAACGCACTACTATTATAAACCATTCAATGGCACTTGAGGCGGTCATTTTTGAGTGAAGGGATGGTTATATTCCGGTATCTTACAAACATGATTTGAAATTACTATAATATTTCAGTTGATGATAGTGGTTTTCTTTTTCTCCAAAAAGCAAGTGGGATCTATTGATTCTTTTCAAGAAATCGATTTACGTTAGTGCAGTAGAACTGTAGTCACTTCTACGTCAGAATTTTTCATCTTCACAGAAATTTAAGTTTCAAAGAAAGAAATCTAATGTGGGGCATGATTTTAGCGATGTTGCGTCGTCTCCGATAGGAACAAAGATTCACTTAAGTATGGAATGACATGAGTTCTTAAATTATTAATGGTTGAAGAGGGTAACTATTTATAGAGTAGATGTCTTGGAAGAAGTGTGGAATTATAGTCCAATCGATAAATTAAACCTCAAATTGAGGGGAGCGTAATACCGCAAAATACTGAATTTGTTTATAATGCAGTATTACATTATAGGTAAAATAATGAAATATTATGAAGAAACCTCAGACTGTGAGGTTCTGTGACCAAATGCTGTCAAATCCACATTTGCTGCGTGTCAGTATCAGTTTAAATACAGATTCAAGTGTAGTTCAAATAGCACGCAAATATCCATGAAATATTGAAGTGATCTGAACAGACAGTGTTCAATGGAGGAAGGTTTTTAAATAAGTGATATTCAAGAGAAAATATTTGACTATAAGAAAATATCCACATGTAGTATTTGCGTTAATTGTCAATGAAAAATCAGGGTTATAAAGTAGCAAATATAACTCGTACTACTTATTGATGGCAAGTAGTATAAAGTTCATCTTGAAAGACAAAATATCATAGAACGGATAGGAAAACAGTACTGTCTCAAGAGCATTATTCCACGCCGGTTCTTTCAGAGGCCTAACCAGATTACCCTCATTTATTAGCTTGACAAGGCAGTCAGCCTTTCTTCCAACCAACAGGCACCTTTCATTCCTTCAAACCTTTTGTGATGATGGCGTGAGCACATCTGTCGCATTCTCTTGATCCGTCTTCAGTGCTTCGGAGTGAGGAGTTTCATCTGGCCCTGCTGGCTTCCCGGGCGGCCTTCAGCAGCTTGATTGCATTTTAAGATTTACGCTTTCGTTGAAGGATTGGTGTCCACTGAAAGCAATTCTGTGCATGTTGTTGCTGGTGGTGGTGTTTCTAAAAGTGTTGCAGATGATGGTCGATTCAAGGGTCCTTTGAAGTGGTCATCCCATTATTACCCCATTATTAATGACGAGTCGAATGGCAAGTATGACGCTTTCATCAGGTTGCATTAGATATCCTCGAACTATAGAAAAGCGCTGATTCGCGTGCAGGATAAGCGACCAACCCTTAGTGATTTGGGTGATTCAAGTTTGTGAGGTTACTTTGTTTTTACTCAACCTTGAAGCTTAACATAAATGTTCCAGTGATCCTGAACAAATTCCACATAAATAAAGTGAATGTACATTATGTGCCCCTGCTGTCGTGCCCCAGACAAGCAATAACACCTAGTGCATTTGATAATTTGCCTCTGCGTTTCATGGAGGAACAGCAGAAAACGGGACAACTGACGTCAATCGTAAATGATGATTATGTGTTCTCATTTATTATCTGTCTGCTGTCTGTTTTTGCAAGGAATAAGTCCTCATCTGCCTTATCAATGTCGACGTCTCACTTTCCATAAATAGACACTATTAACAGATAAGATAAAATTTACATTTGATAATTTGTTCCTGTCTTTCATGGAGAGAGAACTGAAAACGTGACCACCGACGTCAATCACAAATGATAACTGTAAGATAACACTTTATTTGAAGCAGATAGAAAACTTATTTTAAATTGATACATGAAGTTGAAATAATTCAGGACAACTGCATTTCGAGATGATGAACCTGTATTCAACACAATGAACTGCTGGGATATTGAAAACGGTGATCATGTCTAGGCAGCCTGAGTGATGATGAACTAACTCAAGTAGGATTTCGTCATGTTCTTCTCTTCATAATTCTTTCGAGCATGCCTCGTCCAATTAGAATCTGTTTTCTGAATTACCTAAAACAGATGAAAAATATAAATGAGAGATTTTTTGAGTGACAGCTGAGAGTGAGAAAATTGGGTTCACATGTTGACTGGGAATTCAAATATTATGATAATCACTTGTGAATGTATTAGAATCGAAGGAGGTATCTGTAATTGACTATTCCTGAAAGTTATCAGTCTGTTAGTGGTGACCAACCCTCTCCGATGCTGAATACATCATCCCATCCATTAAACAATCAAATTATTCACAGTTAAATTAGCTTCCCCATCAGGTTCTACATATATTGAGGTGTATATTTTCATCTTCTCAGGGAGTCAGTGGGGGCTTCGTTATGTTTTTTGATCTCCGGCCATCGACTGTACAAAATTAAAAAAAGGGATTGCGATAGAATGAATCACACTCGAAAGGATTCTGATGATAAAAAGAGCACCAAATCCTGCTTGCCTTAATTCATCACTGATGCAGCCAAAGACACGACCACCAACTTCACTATCCCACACAGTTCATTCGATGAAAATAAATGTCTTCAAATACAGTTGTCCCCTGTAATTTCAAATTCATTTGACCATTTCAAATAAAGTCGCTTTCAGTATTAAACAAAATGTTATTTCACATTCATCATTAACGACTAACGTCGGTGGTCACGTTTTCAGTTCTCTCTCCATGAAAACCAGGAGCAGATTATCAGATATATATTGTATCTTGTCTGCGAATAATGTCTGTTTACAGAATGTGAGATGTCAACATTGTTAAGGCGCATAAGCACTAATTTCTTTTACTAACAGACGGCGGACAGATAATAAATCAAAACACATACACATAGAGTGGTGGTGATGGTGTAGGGATAGAAATATGTTAATTATATGATGAAAGACATTGTGGAATTACGTTAATCAGCTTATTTCTAATTATCTCGGATGGTGAAAACAGCACATATTCAGGGAGCATAATATTTTCAGAGAACAAACGTCTCCATATTGCCTTGTATTAGTTTGGAGATTCCGAAGTACTTTTTGCGGTGTGAGATTTATTCGCATGCATAATGTGTATGTACGTCGTATGACTGAAAAGCTGCGATCTGGAGATATTCACATCCAGTAGACATGCTTCAAATAGCTATTCTCTGGTTTCTGCGGAATAATTTTTTGGTGTCATCCTGTTTGAAATTCGGGCTACCTATTCTTTCACTTACATATTTCAAAAGACTTATCGTATTTCATTTGTATTTATCAAAATGTGACTTTAAATTGCATCACATATTCTTCGGAGTTCATGAAACTTTTAAAAACAAATGACTTTCAAGGTCCACAGATAGCTGAGAAGAAACATCATTGTGGATGGTAGTGTGTTCTTTGATAGACACCTTTAAATAGAATTACTGTTTCTGTCATTGTCAGTAAAACTTCCGTTCTCTTCGCAATAATATTATTATTATTGTTCCCTTGGGCTCCTAGTGGAACATAGGGCTTCAACTGCACGCCTCCACTTGCTTCTGTCTTGTGCTTTACTTTTCATTTGCGTCCATGTTAATCCATACTGTTCCAGTTCCTCATTACACGATCTCCTCCATGTCACCCTTGGACGTCCCACTCGCCGCTTCCCTTTCAGCGGGTTCCACTCGAGGGCCTGACGCGCGATTTCACCCAACGGCCTCCTCAGCGAGTGTCCAACCCATCTCCATTTTCTCCTGAATATTTGTTGGGCGATCGCTTCTTTTTTTGTTTGTTCCCATAGTTTCTTGTTGGTTCTTGTTCTTTCCGGCCATCTGATCTTCAGTATATATAGCTAAGACAGTTAGTTGTTGATAAAGGTGTGCAACAGGCTGTTGGAAATATTCTTTGTGACACACTGACCAAGTTTCCCATCCTTATAGAAGAACTGACTTGACGTTTGTATTGAAAATCCGAATTTTGTTGTTGATACTGAGTTGAGTGATGAAGATTTCCAGATTGGTTTCAGGTTGATGAATGTGTTTCTCGCCTTCCCTATTCTCGATTTGACATCCTCGTCCGTTCCTCCTGTGGTTGAGACAATGCTCCCTAGATAAGTGAAAGAAGTAACCTCTTTCAAATCCCTCCCGTTGATGGTGATTTGCACTGGATGTTGCTGTTGTTGTTGGTTGGTTATTTTCATGACCTCCGTCTTGTCTATGTTCACCTGGAGTCAGTCCTGTCTTTGCTGCTTCTTCGACCAGTTTGTTGGTTTTTGCTTGTAGGTCTTCGATTTTGTGTGACATCAAACATAAATCATCTGCGAAATCCAGGTCTTCTAGGTTCTTCGCGTCGGTCCAGGATATCCCTGTCTTCTCGTTTCCCACTGTCTGACGCATAATCCAGTCCACCACAATTAGGAATATCATTGGCGATAATAAGCACCCTTGTCTGACTCCTGTGTTTACTCCAAACGCCTCACTGAGTTTTCCGTTGTGGATCACTTGACAGGTGCCGTTGTCGTACAGCTAGCTGTTGAATAAGGTTGATGAATATTTGGGGTACGCCGTAGTACTCGAGTAGTTTCCAAATTACTTCGCGGTCAACGCTGTCGAAGGCCTTCTCAAAGTCTATAAAGCTGAGGTAGAGGTTTGATTGCCATTCCATGCTTTGTTCGATGATAATGCGTAGAGCTGTAGTTTGGTCAGAACATGATTTGCCTTTCCTGAATCCAGCTTGTTCTGGTCGGAGTTCTGTATCCAGTGCGTCCTTTATTCTCTCCAGGATGATGCGACTCAGGATTTTACTTGGCGTCGACAGGAGCATGATTCCTCGCCAGTTCTTGCGGAGTCCTAGGTCACCCTTCTTTGGTAGTTTCACCAGGTAACCTTTCCTCCAGTCAGTAGGCACTTTTCCCTCTTTCCAGATCTTTTGCAATAATGGAGTCAGCATATCTGCTGTCGTCTCTGGGTCCGCTTTCAGTGCTTCAGGGGGTATTCCATCTGGTCCAGCTGCTTTTCCAGCTTTCAGAAGCTTGATTGCCTCACATGACTTCAGTTTTCGTTGGAGGGTTGGTGTCAACTTGCAGTTGTGTACGTGCTGTTGTTGGTATTTCTGGACGGGTTGTAGGTGGTGGTCGGTTCAAGAGTCCTTTGAAGTGGTCCGCCCATTGTTTAATCTGTCTTTCTTCTTTGGTAATGGGGTTCCCTTGGCTGTCTCTTAAAGGTTTCACTTGTGTTGATCTCTTCCCGGATAGAGACTTGGTTATCTGATATAGTGTCCTCAGGTCCCTTTCGCCTGCTGCCTTCTCAGCTTGAGTAGCCAGGTTGTCGTAGAGTTGTCTTTTGTCCTTCCTGGCACTCTTCTTCACTTCTTTGTCCAGTGCTGTGTAAGTTGAGTTCAGCGTCTCTTTCTCTTGTCCATCTTTGCATTGAATCATTTTCTCTTTCACCATTCTCCTCTCCTCTATTAGTTTCCAAGTTTCTGTTGAGAGCCATTCCTTGTCTTGTTTCATCTTTCTTCCTAAAACCGTTGAACACGTTTCGTTGAAAATTACCTTCAGAGAGTTCCAATGGTCTTCCACGGATGATTCCTCGGTGGTGCCACGTAGTGTTTCCTGCTTTGCTCTGACAGTTGCAGTGAAAGTATCCTTTGTGGTTGTGTCTTTCAGTTTTTGCGTGTTGAACTTGCATTGTGGCCTATCCCCAGGTATCCTCGAGGCTTTCAGCTTCACCTTGAAAGTCCCTTGTACTAGATAGTGGTCTGAACCCACATCTGCTCCTCTCCTCGATCTTGTGTCCAGTAGGCTCCGACTCCACTTCCTTGAGATTGAAATGAAGTCTATCTGGTTTTTGATGTGTCCATGTGGTGAAATCCATGTTGCCTTGTGTATATCCCTGTGTTTGAACACACTGCCGCCAATCACTTAATCATTGAAGGCGCAGAAGTCTGAGAAGAGTTCGCCACTTTCGTTCATTTCACCGAGGGCCTCACGACCCATGGTGAGTTCTCTTCCTGTGTTGTCTCCTCCCAATTTCGCATTCATGTCACCCATCAGGATTTTGATATCGCTCTTTGGGACGTTGTCCATTACTGTTTGTAGTTGACTGTAGAAATCCTCCTTCTTCTCTTGTTCTGAGACGTTTGTAGGCGCGTAGCATTGAATGATTGTGACCTTTTTTCCTTTTGAGTTAAACCTGGCTGTCATTATCCTGGGGGAGATTGGTTCCCACTGCATGAGAGCTTTAACCGCTGTTGGTGACATCATGATGGCTACTCCCTCGGTGTGCTCGTGATCGTCCTCTGGGTGACCGGAGTAGATTATTGTCTCTCCAGTCGGTAGTTGGCACCTTCCGCATCCATTCCATCTGCTCTCACAGATTCACAACACTTCTATTTTATATCTCCTCATTTCTGCGGCTACCTGAGCAGCCTTTCCAGTTTCATACATTGTACGAATATTCCACGTCCCCATCCTTATTTTCGCTTTCATCGAAAGAAGGCACATCGGCTGACTGGCTTCCCGAAGGCTTCCACCAGCCTGCGTCATTTCACTTCCCCGATTCCAGCGAGAAATAAGGTCATTGTTTGTATTTTTAGAATTTAAAATATATTTGTGCGTTGAAGTTTTCGTAGCAATTTGGTTAAGTTTTAGGGGTGGAGTTGCTAGCACCACGCCCCAACCCTCCCTCTTCATCCGGGCTTGGGACCGGCTAGAATACTAGTGACCTAGTAATCTATGCGAGGTCTCTTCGCAATAATATTGTGCATTTGCAATCTCTCCTTTCATCTGATACTTTTCACAACAAGGCTATAATCTAATTATAAGAAACTTGGCTCTGTGAGCTCTGTGATGATAATCTCATCTTACTAAATGATTTTGCATTATTCACACAAGACAGAATTTTTTCTAGAAAGAAATGCGGAGGAGGAGTAGCAAATTTTATTCATTCCTTATGGTCGATTTCAAACGATGTATGTTTACATGAACAATATATCTTTACAGGTTGTTCCCTGGATTGGTTCAAAATTGCTGTTTTCAATAAACGTGTGTGGCTAATTCAAATTGGGCACTCAATAACTGTTTCAGAATTATCTCGCTTTGAATGCCGTCATAAAGAAACCTGTTCCTGAACGTCGTGAAATATTCGTGTCGTAGACTTAGTGGTCTTCAACGAAACCTGGTTACATATCAGAAACTATTGATTTCCCATGTTAAATTACTAGCAACACATTAGTTAAATATTATGCTTCCATTATTAATTCCAGCAAAATGAGTGATGCTGCAGATTCTCTGTAGTGAACTTAGAAAGCATCAGTATGTTGGTGTGAATATCACCATTTCGCGTTGAAATGTTAAAACTTCCAACGCACCTTCACACTCCAATCATCCACTTAGATCCCACTTGGTAACTAGTTTAGTAAAGTTCGAAGTTTTCTTCAGTAAGCATGAATGAATAAAATAAAAATGATAAGGGACAGAGAAACATCATATGGATTCGTTGTCAGTGTAGTTCTTACATGTATTTCAACGATTCGATACGGTAAATCAGTTTCTATTATAAGTTACCATAAATAACCATCTCAACTCTAATCGCCATATAAGCGAACTGACTAAATGGTGCAGATATGAGTAAAATGCTCAAGAGCAGGAAGGAGTGAAAGAAGTGTGAACTGACTTGTGAATGCAGACACAGAATACTTCTGATGTACCATTTCTTTATCTTTTTATGAAGGGAGAGAAACAGAAGCCTAAGTGTGCATTTCTATCACGCGAAAGTCATAATGCTAAACGCAGATTTTGAATGAAACAGTGACTGTAAACGACATGTCGTTTATTTGGTGTGAACCTGAAATCTACAAATTCATCATTCTGCTATCTGAAATCTCACAACCTGAGCTTCACATATTCAATCTATTATTTCCATTTGGAATGCAGTTTGGTATTTCAGGCAGATCGTGTTTTTCGGGTTTTACGCGCATTTCGAGTTCAAACGATCGCTTCAATCAACCCAGTGAAAATGATCACTCCGAACATCTTGGAAGAAACAAAAATCCACCATGAGTCAGGTTGGTGAGGTTATCAATATTGAGTGAGATATCAGAAGTTACCGTTACGAATTCATAAGATTGTATCAGAGCTGATGGGATGGAACTGGATTCTCAACATTCAATAATCTCTGACTATCATTTAGTCATTGAAATAAGAACAAATTAGCTCAGCGAAGAGTCTCTTTTCGGCGAATTCATTTACTTAGCTGTGCAGTCACAAATATATACAATTATTTTTGTGTGTGTGTGTGTACATTAGGTTTGTCAAAATCAAAATAACAGTTAGTGTGGGTTGTTGATTATATCATCAAAATAATAAAGAAATTAAAATGTGTGATTAATAATCAAAGTTGTAACTAAGTGGGGTGAAGATTGGTAAGATGTGGGTAGGGTTGCGTAATATAGACATGTTTAGAAAGATTAGATGCTAGTGAAGGAGTATGTAGACAATTATGAAAATAAACTAGATAAAAGGTGAAAAGATTGAATGGGTTAGTTACTAAAAATCATCATACGAAGATTGCAAAAAAAATTGATAACAAACAACTTGAAATTAAACCCACGGTAGTAGGGGGGTAGAGAATTTTCTTCTGTGTGCATAAATCAGGCTTTTCTATCCAAATCGCTAAGGCTTCGGGAATACAAAGTATACGGAAGCTTGTCGATTTGGGAAGGCTTCTTTTGACTTTATAGATGACTTTGAACGACTTCTCCTTGCAAATCGAATGACCAGTGTTGAGTATATGCTCAATAACAACAAATACGGGGACAATCAGATTGTGGTTATCATTATGTTACGAAGAGCTTCATAGACCTTCAGGCAGAAATTCGGAACCACTGTGAGTGACACACATGAAACACACCATTCCTCTACTGGAATCAGCATTTCTGTGGTCAGCCATTCTTTATCTTGCCTCTTCTTTCCTGGGATGGCTGAACACGTTTCGTTGGACATCACTTCCAGAGATTCTTAGTGTCATTCAACTTACCGCTCTCCTAGCACATGACCAATTATATTTCCAACTTTTATTTTATGGCTGGAGTCTCATCCCTCAGTTTATCAGGCTAGATAAGGGATGGCTGACCACAGAAATGCCGATTCTAGTAGAGGAATGAAGTACGGTGAAACAGATGAACAAGTGCAAAGACTGAGAAAAGTAGCAAAAGTTCAGTTTCTTTGTCCATTGAGTCGAATAAAGAGGTAAAGAAGATTATTTCGAAAGACATTTCTTAGACGCATGGTGAAGTGAAACAGAACAGACCGCATGTAAGTGGGACATGAGAACATTACATCAGACAACCTGGTGGATATCTGGGAAGGTCTCAACACATATGAAACCAATGAAAAACAATGACGTGAACGATATCACCAAAGAGCACTAGCAATGGAAGCAATGGGTTGACCACTACAAATGCCTCTTGAAACCACCTCCACCACCTACAAATCGCCCAGAAATGCAAAGAACATTCAGACGACTGAGAGTGAATATAAAACAGTCGAGAAAAGCAGAATTCCTGAGTGCCATGAAGTTACTGAAATCCTTAAAAACAGCAGGATCAGACGGAATTCCTCCAGAAGCGCTGAAAACGGACATAGGGACCCCAGAGGAAATCGTCATACCACTTTGGCAGAAGGTTTTGGAGGAAAGGAAAGCACATACTTCTAGAAAGAAGGTGGACCATACCAAATTACGATACAAGTTCGACTGCAGTCTGTGCTAGAGCTGATGCTGTGTTACGCTTGTATCTACGCCAAGCAAAATATTAGGTCGCATCATACTAGACAGAGTAGAAGCTGTACTTGATGCAAGTCCGAATCGGAACAGGCTTAAATCAGGAAAACAAAATCATTTGAGGGTGAAAATTCAGCGCTAGGCATATTTGTGTACCAAAGCATAGAATGGCAGTGAAATCTCTACATTAACTTCATCGATTTAGGCAACGACCTCGAAAGCGTTGACCACGAAGTAATTCGTGAATACTGCTTCAACACTACGGAGCTGTGTGTACGAACCAGCATCACACTATTTCAACAGCTATGCGGTAACTTCACATGTCAAGTGCGTCACAAGCGAAAACTCAGCGATGCCTTCAAAGTGAAGACCAGAGTAAGACAGGCTGTATACCATCGTCGATGATATCACTGATTGTGGATCACGAGGCGCACTATGGGGAGTGAGAGGATGGGAATTACTCTGCAAGCCTTATACTTTATGGACGATTTCTGTCTTGTGTCAGACAATCTCGAAGATATACTGAGGAAAACCAGTAAGTTTGTGGAAAGCGCAGCGAAGACGTGAATTCGGGTCCAATGGGCTACTGCCAACGTGCATAAAACTTAACTTCTCTGGATCCCTACTCAAGATCAAGCAACCAAGAGTGGAAAGATAGCGGAGAACAAACAAAGAGCCAACTACCCGAAAAACTCGCCGAATAAAATGGAGATAGGCTGGAAACGCGCTGAGAATTCAATTGTTTGATAAAGCACAGAATACACTTGAGTGGACCTCACATTGGAAGTGACGTGTGTCGACGTATGACTGGAGATGGCACAAAGAAGATCACGTGAGGAGGAGACGAGAGCTCAGGGGAAATCGTGCAGCCAGCTAAGAAATACTGCAGGAAACAGGATTAGATGATTATATGGTGTTGAAACTCTATGATCCATTGGGAGCAGAAGGAAGTAATAATAATTTCAAATCAATTCTTCCATGTGATTCAGAACTCCATTTCGCCTGTTTGACTCGTCAAGGCCTGAACAGGCGTTTTTCATAGACAGCCGCTTTCTGTTGATTCGTAAAATCAGATGGTCGACAAAAAGCGACAAAGAACAAGAAGCACTGTCAAGTGGCCGATAGCCTATGAACAACGTATGTGCAGAAGAGAATACACATGGATTGTACAATGGTCTGATTAACTCTTTCCCTGCCAGGGGTGAATTAAAATCGAAAAAACGGAACCCTACAATTATGGAATGCTACACAGACAGTTAGGTGAAGGCGTAGCGGACAATACAAGCATAATTGCCACACACGTCACTGCAAAAATCTCTAATGGAATCATGTTGGCTAAATGAAAACAACCAGAATGAATGCAGAGAACACAGCGAGATATCTCATCATTTGTTAAACGGAGCTCAGAGAAATGAATGCGAACAGAGCATCATTCGCAGACACATGCGAATATAATGATTTGCTGATTGGAGGGCACATCTGCAGGAAAAATTATATCCGCATGCAAACATAGACTAAAGCTGTTGGACATACAGATATTCAGATAGACTACATCTCAAAATGAGGAGAGTGAAGATGAAACATACTTGATGTGAGATGACAGCAGAAGCATAATGCTCAATGTCTTCGGTAAAAAGCTGTTTGATTTGTACATCATTATGAAAAAGAATATCATTGACATTCAGGAAGTAATGACGACATGGTGTTCGAGTAGTACACTGCTTTCGCAGCCTTCACTACCATCCATCACCCGTGTGGCATACATTTCATGGACCAAATAAGACAAAACACACATTGGGAGGACGGATTATTCCAGCTCTGCAGGAGCATATGAACTAGTCTTTGGAAGAAAATAATGATCATATATGAGTTCTTTATTTATCCATCAGGATTCTTCATATTAGTGGGTGACTGGAGAACACTACTCTTAGCATTTTTGTGAAGAATATTGTCCATAGAATTGTCGAAATTCTTGCCTAAATAATTTTGCAGATGAAACTACTCCATATGTCAAGGTCCAAATCGAAGTAAATTTTCGGCGAGGGAAATGTCTCATGCCTATGCATTTCGACTTTATCGTTCTTGTCAACTGATCTGCTTGGATATACATCTGGTTCAGTGAAGAGTGATATTATTGTTTTTCGGTTTCCATTCACACCTACAAGCTCACCATCCCGTGAATGACTGGTTATGATTGGACCTTCTCAAGGCTTCATCCCTTCAACACTTGAGTCCGCTAATAATTAATGAAATTTTTAATTTCTTTTCTTATTTACTGACTGACAGGCAACACAACGGATTTGAAACTCCACTGATGAACTGAAAAGACGGATATCCCAAGTAATGCTCATGCAGACCAGGCATTTCTTATTAGAATAAGCTGTTCCATACAAGAAGTGTGACTTCTGATATACCCAGACATACATAAAAATCCGAATAAATCTGCTGAAGAGGCTGTGGCTTAAACAGCGAAACGTTCAGAAAAATCTTGTTTTGATTGTCTTAACACGCTGGGAATAATTTAAATAATTTATAATGCATTGGACAACGTTAACGAAACGAGGGAATTTCATGAAAATATTTCTCTGACACACCGGTCAGTACTTGTGCAGAATCTTCAATCAGTACAAGCTAACACGATGTATTTCGATTTGTAAAAACAACAATGTTCTCACAGACTCATTTGCTTCACCATCCAGGACAATACAATATACCTTCGATGACGTGGTTCTACATCATCTTTCTTCGCATACTTAGTCTCACGCTCTTCCTCCATTGAGTTTCATTTCTTGTCTGTCTGGTTTTCGTTATTGTAAGAAATTGGTCGTTATCTGCTTTATCAATAATCATGTCTCACTAACCACTGAGACACGATGCGATTGGTTCCTTTCTCAAGGATAACCGAAACCCAGACAACTGACGTCAGTGGTTATTTTGACAATAATTTTACGGTAATTTGTCAGAAAGTGGTTTCTGAACGTGTTGCATTATTTAGAGATGATAGAGAATAATCTAATTTCCAGACATTAGATATATCTTGAGTTGTCCAACTGACGTGGACAGTGTGTGTATTGACCAGGTATGTGATGATGTTGTTTATCGTGAGCTCAGTTCAAATAGGACATCAAACATTTTTCTCACTCCAGTTACATTTGTCAGGTTTGAAGTTTGTAGGATTCTGCACCTGTGCTCTTACTGGCTTCAACTAGAATGACCCAATCCCCACAGTGAAATGGTTACTTGATAAAGAGTACCGTGGCCAATCGAACTAGCAGCCTGTTCTGCTTCAGCTGGCTGCTTTTTGTTCAAACATCTTTCGTCTCTCTTCACACTCGGCTTCACCCTACTGTCAAGCGTGTTGAAGATTATAATGAGCATTCTCATTAACGCATCATCTCCGCACTGCTTCATCTACTGAACTGTCATGTTTCATAACTTTGTCAGATTCAAGCTACTTCTTGAGTCATGTTTATTCTCCTGCCTAATCTTTTCACTAAGATATCTCAACAGGTCTACTCCTACGTAGCTTTCAAAGAGTTCCAGGTCCTATCAACACAGGTTTCCTTGATGATATGAAATATCTGAAATTTTCCCGATATCTGCGATTAGTTTGTGAATTGTGGCTTCACGCTTCAGATTTCGAACTGATGGACTATTACTGTCATCCTACTCCACCTCTTTGAAGGCTTTGATTTTGTTCAGGTAGCCTCCCTGAACCACATGACGATTTGAACCTCCTGCTTTTCACTGTACAATAGACTTGGCGTTCATCAAATTCAGGTTTAAATGAAGACTGTCTGAATTTGGTTGTGACTATCTGTTGTAGTCTACATTGTAATGTGGATATCACTCTGCTTGTTTACGGAACATGCTATTGCCGAGTTATCAGGTAGGCAGACGTCTAGCAGGCACCCTCCGTTTTCATCCATTGTCTGTTTGCTTCTTGTTCACCACTGATTTCCCATTTATAGATTTCATGCAGATATATGAAGCGTTATCGAATACTGCCTGTGCTTGTCTATGAGAAATGTGATAGACATGGCATGCTTTTCAACTGAAAAAATGTTTTAGTCCCCGATTTTTCGACTAGGCCATTAACTCTGAGAAGACCTCCTTCCCATCAACTTGATCCTGTATTTCAAGATAGTCATCGTTGATGCGGATATTGTCACTTCCCATCGCCACTCACTTTCGATGGAGACTCATTAATTCCAACGATGTTTATTATGTGTGTCACTCAGAGTTGTTCCGAATTTATGTCTGAAGGTCTACGACGCTCTAATGAAAACCTTCAATACAAGTTCAACCAAGTTTCACTCTTTCACAATTGATACTGAGAGTACTGAGTCTGTAATTTGTCAAATCTGGAGAAAAGCTCCCACAATTAGAATTCCTCAAAATAGGAAGTTGCGAGTAGTTTAAAAAAATTCTGTCCACACTCTTTCAATAATAGAAAATCTTTCCTAATTATAACAGAAATGTTTTCTCGCTGATTAGCTCCCGGATAATGAATGTGGTATTAAATTGTCATAGGACACTTAACAACGTCAAAGTCACTTCTCTGGTGACTCTGTTGATGTCGTTTAATATGTTGATGTTAGAGGTGCAAAGAGTTGACTGTCATTTCAAGCTCCCTCCCGTGATTGGCGGCCTGTTTGACACCTGAGCCACCTTTCCATACATCTACATATTTGCATCTAATACATCATTTTTTCAATTTTCATTTTAACAAAATATGATCAAAAATCGTATCAAACACAGTAATGAATTCATTAAACGTTTTAAACTGTATGACTTTCATGCATCTAATAAAACTAAGAGAAAACATCACGGTGGTTGGCAACGAGTTCTCAAACGGACACCTTTATATCGCACAACTATTCATGTTATTGTCAGTTCAAACTGCCGTTCACTTCCCAACAAAATTATGCATCTCCAGCCTCTCTTGTCATCTGATACTTATCATAATACGGCGATAGTTGCATTACAAGAAAAATGGCTCTATGATCTTTATGATGACAACCTGGTTTCTCTAAACGGTTGTACATTGTTTAGACAAGATCGACTATGCTTCAGAAAGAAAAGAGGTGGAGGCGTTGCAACTTTCATTCATTCTCAATGGTGAACTTCAAATAATGTATGCTTTTCTTTCTCTAGTGACTTTATTGATTGTATGGCAGTCAAATATCGTCCGAAACACTTATCCAAGTTTATATGCGTCTTCATCTAAAACATTTATGTCACTCCTGGCCGTTCCGCCTTGGATCTATCTGATCTTGCCGATGATTTCACTGCATTCGCTGTTACACATCTCGAAAACTCTTTGTCAGTTGTCACAGGAGATTTCAGTACCTGCGATTGTTCTTTTCTTGAATCATTAGGTCATGTCACTTTTGTTAAATTTCCAGCTCTACTTGATAAAACACTGGATCTAGTATTTATTAATGATGCGAAAATATATAAAGCACGCAGACGTGCTCCTATAATGGACCCTGATCATTGTATTATTCAGATATTACCTGAGATATATAGCAGATCTCACTCTAATATCCTCTCAAATCTGTCTATAAAGACACAACAAAGATGTTACTCACAAGAAAATATGCTCAAACTAAGACGTATGTTAACTGACACAAACTGGGAACTTTTCAACGAACACACACTGGATGATACTATTTCCAATCTGACTGACTATCTTAAATTCTGCCTTGATATAAGCTGTCCAAAACAGATACTTTTCAAGAGAATGGACCGTTTCTCTTCCCCTCATCTCAAAAAGCTTCGAAGAGAAAAAGAGAGACTGTACAAGACTAAGGATAAATCTGGTCTTAGGAGGATAAACATCCAAATTAAATCCGAAATCAAGAGGCTAAACAATATTTATAATCAGAAAGTTTTCTCATGTTAGCCTCCAGGAAACATGTGGAAGCTTTTCAAAGAAATTACAGGTTGTGGTAAGCATAGTATTTGTGCCACATCTATTGATGCAAACACCCTTAATAGATCTTTTATCCACCCTCCTAATCTCCTTTTTAGCTTCAATGTAACAAATAATATAACCAGTGACTTTCATAGTTTTAAAACTTCTGATGTTACGGAATACACACATTTGATCATAGGGAATAAAAAGACAGTTGCAGCGAGAAAAATTTTCTTTTCGACGAAGTCATCATCTAGGCTGTACATTCGTGTATTTATATCAAATGGATGGGAAAATTCCAGAATAATTTCTGGTTAGGGGTTAAATTAATAAGAATTACAATTAGGAATTAGAATGCCATAATAAACAGGGGGATGGGTAAAACATAAACAAAGTAGCATAATAACTAAGAAGATTGACATTGTGCAATTGGGGCTAGAAATGTAAAAATAACAAAATATACAGGGTGTTTGGATAAAAAAACTAGTGTGATGAATAATTGTTTATGCAATCAGGGATTAAATATGTAAAAATAGTTAGATGACAAAATAAACAGGAAGTGTGGATATGGAAATATGGTAGTGTAGACAGGGATTAAGAAAACTTAAAATAACATGAATAAACAGGAAGTTTAGATAAGAAAGGCGATGGGATGGTCATTATTAAAAAATTTACCTCTTTATGATGGCCATGGCAGGGACAGGGGTTGGACGTATTTCGTTTGGATAGAAAGAGTGGGTTTGAGTTTTTGGATAGCTAACGCCTCAGCTATGCTCAAATGTCTTGATTTCATTCCCTTTGATAGGTTTGATTGAATCTTGTATATTATTTTGAAGGACTTTTCGAAAGGCGCTGAATGTCCTGAGTTGAGCAGATGTTCTATCACTGAACTGTATACACTTTTTTGCTTTCCTTTTACTAGCCAGGCTAAGTAGCGTTCACGAGCGCGTTTTTCAAGTCGGCGCATGGTAAGGCCGACGTACTCAGCTCCACAAGAGCAAGTAAACTGGTATATGCACGTTGAGGTGGCCCAATGCGACAGCTTGTCTTTCGCGTTCTGGTTGAACAGTTTCTTGCAGGAAAATATCAGTCGCAGGCTTTTGGCGAAGTATGTTTTCCTCAGCGATTTGGAGAGGCGTTTGCGAAGGATATTTGCTTCAATATCACCTTTGAATTCTAGATTAAGCAAAAGTATTTTCCTTGGGACGGATTGGACTTGTTCAGAAGTCTTCTTATGTTTGAGATTCTTGTCTATGAACCTGAGCGGGAAACCGTTTTCCATCAGGATTTTTCGGAGATTACGCACTTCTTCGATCACTTCCTCGCTGCATATCTTCCGAATCCTCGAGGAAAGAGCGCATATCAGGTTCCTCTTTCTGCTTAGCGGCACGAGGCTTTGAAAGTTGATGAATTGTCCAGTCCATGTAGGCTTTTTGTATATGGACCTTTTCAAAGAGTTGTTGTCATTTCTTGTCAGATGGACGTTCAGGAGGTGGAACATTCTATCGGATTCAGTCTCAAGTGTAAAGTTGATGTTTGCGTGGGCGTTGTTGAAGATTTGAGGTAAGTTTTCAAGGTCCAGCTTCTCATCACAAATGATGACAGTATCATCAATGTATCTCTTGTAGAGATGAATGATGATGTTCTTAAATGTTTAAAATCTCCTAAACCTTCCCAGAGTCTAGGTCCTGATGGTATACCTGGCATTGTCCTAAGGAAATGTGCTGATATTTTAAATAACCCACTTACAAACATTTTCAATACTTCTTTTTCTAATAATGTTGTACCTTCTCTGTGGAAAGATATTACAATCTTCCCTGTACCCATGTCAGGTTCTGGAAATAGTGTTAAGTTTATACCTATCGCTATCACCTCTCCTTTTTTGAAACTAATGGAGAAATTATTGTTACTAAAACTTGATCCCTTCCTAAGCTTCTCCAATGATCCAAACAGTTTGCTTATAAACAGGGTAGAAGTACTTTAGACGCTGTTGCTGTGTTTCATTACAACATTGTATCCTCCTAAGACAAAGGGGACAAGTATGTCCGTTGTACGTTCCTTGATTATACATCTTCTATCGACACTGTACCTAGAGGCCTTTTGTTAAACAAGCTTAGCCTTACACACATTGAGTCCTGGGCTATCAATTGGCCGCACTCTTACTTCTCTAATAGGATGCAGTACACTGTATGTAATGGTGTATCTTCCCCTCCTTTGTTCACTGAAGCTGGAGTTCTTCAAGGTGCTGTTGTCTATCCGTTTCTCTTTTCCTTTTTCTTACATGATTTACCTCTCTCAGATGAAGTCAACTTCGTCAAATATGCAGATGACCTGTCTGTATCGTTTTCCATTAAGTCTCAGTCAGACTATCTCAAATTAAATACCTTCCTGTCGGACATCAGTGAGTGGTTCAAACTAAATGGTCTCATGCTGAATCCCTCAAAATGCCAGACTGTCGACTTCTCCCTTAGGCATAAACGAGATCTACAAACACTAGTAAGTTCTAATGAAGACTGTTGCATTGAGGGGACTAAAATTGAAACTAAGTCTAATGCAAAATACCTCGGTCTAGTTCTGTCTTCTGACCTTACTTGGTTATCTCATATCCTAACGATTTCTAAGAAAGTGTTCTGTCTAACCTACTACATTAAGAAACTTAGACAATCTGGAATCACCCAACCTCTACTTTCACAATTTGTCAACTCGCGTGTCTTACCTATTCTACTTTACTGCTTCCTGTTATTCTTCCCTCGGTAACTGAAAAAGGACTATACTATCCTGAGAAGGATGTTGAAGGTAGTTAGTAGGACTAGTGGTGTAAAACTCAGTCAGCTCGTCACCACATTAGTAGAAAGACATCTGAATACATTCGAAAAATGGTCTAAAACCATACTCTCAAAACCTCAACACCCACTCTATTCCCAACTCTCTCCTTGTAGCTAAGCTCATCAGGTAGAACCATAAATCAGTATAAAATAATATATGCTCGTACAATCAAGTACAAGAAATCAACGATATCATATCTGACCGGTGTTCTAAGTGACAGAGACAATGTCAAGCGCGAAACCCATGACTTGCTTTGTTGTTAATAACATAATTTTAGGCTCTTTTATTTCTTTTTTATTTTTATTCTATAGTGAACACTTTCTTAGACATACTTAGCTACCTAAATTATTAACACTGGCTTACTTTTTTGTACTTTATTCTTTTCCTTCTTTTGTGTATTTACTGGTTCCGACTCTATCAGCACTATGAGTATTACAAAATCGTTCTGTCATTAACCATCATGTAATATTAGTTTTGTGGTTGTTTTTTGTTCGGCAATTGTGATAACTATTTGTAAAAGTCGTATTTAGCAATGACCAAATTACAGGAATTCAACCAAAACACAGAGAAGGATGAATTCAGGAATTTGCATTTGGCGGAATTATTTAAATCATATAATTAATATATTAACAAACAACAGTAATAATTTAAACAATACAGAAATAGAAATTGTCAGTCACCACATCCGCCACATGTCGAATGTCTCCTTGCGTATTTATAATGATGTCTCGGTTTGCTTGCAAGTCTCTGCGATCTTCTAACTGATTCTGTGGTATTATTTTCATCAGTATCATCTGGACTTATTTCTGAAATATGTCATTTATTTTCACTTGATCCAGGTATCTGTTATGAATTGAATGATCATCGATGTCTAATATTTTCACCATTCGATTTCCCATTTTTTGTAGTATGATTCCAACAGAAGGGCTATAGTCATTCTCTCTGTAATAATGTACATCAGAAGTCGTGGACACTAGTTGCTTTCTGAGAATTCGAGATTTGAACAGTTAGGTAGGACTTTCATGGGTACTTGTATGTTCCGCATTGCGATATCGAAGTAGGAAATTATCCACACATCTCTCTAGCTCATCAAAATTCTTAGGACTCATTGATGTTATGGCAATCTTTAATGTTCGTACAAAATTTTCTGCCAACCCGTTAGACTGAGGATGACGTGGTGCTGTGTACAGATGACGGCAACCTATATGTTTTAGCCAATCATTGAAGTCCTTCTCAGTGAAATGAGTACCATTACCAGTAACTAAGACATCTGGAATTCCCTCTCGACTAAAAATCTCATTAGAATTGTCAATATGAGATTTCGTAAGGCGAATAAGATTTGAAATATTTGGTTGAAGTTTAGAAGATCGAAGAGATTTGTAAAATTCCTTCGGGAATGTGTGAGTTGAGAGACAAGATTTATAAAAATCCAACTTCACCTTTTCAAATGCTACTTTACACTTCGGGGTAAGAAGTCCATATAACCGTTTGATAGTGTCTGGAGGGAGTCTTCTTTTCAAAAATTTAAAACAGTTAGTCCCTTTTATAAATTTTGATAGCATTATTAGAAGACGGAGATTATCTGAAAAATGTGATGTATTAGCGCTATACATTTCGAACAATCTGATCACACATTTACTTGTCAAGTCAATATATATGGAAAAGTTAAATTAAACAAGGTGACAAAAAAAAAGAATTAAGAATAATTAACACAAACGTTTGGTAATCCAATCAAATAAGGATTACCAAGGTAGGTTAAGAGTAATAACAAACTGTTTTTGAATACACAAGGGGGGCTTAAGTTTATGAATGGCTATAGCCTCAGCGTATTTCAGTAAACGTCCTTGACCGTTTTTATAGATGACCTTAAAGGCTGAGTTAACATCAACCTTATGGTTCATTTCGATCAAATGTTTAGCTATAGACGAAATGCTATCACTTGGTTTCAATTTTTCTATCCCATTAAACAATATTTCGGACTTAGCAATTGATTCTCAGTTTGAAAATTTGTATGATCAGTTGAGTTCCCTAACTCCTTCCTCGACAGATGACCAAAGTTGGTTGAAAGTTAAATTTGTAGATGTAGCACACCAATTCCGTAATTCAAGTCGGAAACAAAGAAGCATTTTAATATCAACTCATTTTAAAGCCCTAAAGGAATTACGTAACAGAACCGATTTAGCTATTTTGAAACCTGACAAAGGATCTTGTGTAGTTGTAATGGACAGATGCGATTACAAAACAAAAATGTTATCCATCCTTAGTGACAAAAGCAAATTCATAGCCGATGTTCCTTCGGATGATATCAGGAAATTATAAGGAAAAGTAAGTTCTCATTTAGTAAAACTTCGTGGCTTGGACGTTATCG
The DNA here is from genome assembly GCA_944472155.2 of Trichobilharzia szidati. Taxonomy (NCBI): domain Eukaryota; kingdom Metazoa; phylum Platyhelminthes; class Trematoda; order Strigeidida; family Schistosomatidae; genus Trichobilharzia; species Trichobilharzia szidati. Next base: position 206,524,668 of record OX235271.1, read on the forward strand.
ATAAACAGGAGTTTAATTCCTTGAAACCCATGGGATCTGACTTTCCAAACCTCTATGGATTACCCAAAATTCATAAGGTTGATAATCCATTACGGCCAATTCTTTCAATGTGTAACTCGCCTACACATAAATTAGCAAAATGGCTAGCTGATATTTTAAGTCCAGTGCCCAATGAATTATGTAAGTTTACTTTAAAAGATACATTTGAACTTGTTGACTGTCTTGTAGATATGAACATAAAAGATAGGAAAATGTATTCATTTGATGTTAATTCTTTGTTTACTAATGTACCATTGGTTAAGACTGTTGATATTCTTTGTGACTATATATCTTCTAGTTGTTTTTCACTTCCTTTTCCTTTAACTTATTTGAAAGATTTATTACTATTATGTACTGATAACGTACATTTCACGTTTGAAGGTGAACATTTTAGACAAGTGGATGGTGTTGCTATGGGGAGTCCATTAGGACCTTTATTAGCGGATGTTTTTATGTCTTATGTTGAAAACTTATCTTCTGATTTAATTTCTAAATTGCCTTTCTATAAGAGATATGTAGACGATATCATTTTGATATGCGATGATCATGAAGATGCGAGTCGTCTATTGGACAGACTCAACTTTGTACAGAATCATATTAGTCTTACATGCGAGGAAGAAAGTCGCAACCAGCTCGCATTTTTAGACATACTTCTGAGTCGAAGAGACGATGGCTCAATAAGACGTTCTATCTACAGAAAGCCCACTTGGACAGGGCAATATCTTAATTTTCACAGCTTCTGTCCATTACAATATAAGAGAGGCTTGGTGAAGTGTCTATTTAAGAGGATTCAGCGTATTTGCACGGCTGATGTTATAGACAAGGAAAACGAAATATTGATGGATACTCTTGTTGAAAACGGATATCCTTTGAAGTTTTTAAACAAATGTAGAAGTCAACTAGCCTCTAAACCTACAATCCATACTGTCCCTAAGAAAAAGGTTTTCATCAAATTACCATATAATGGGGAAATAAATAGTAGGATTTTGAGACAAAGGTTGAATTCCATTATCCGTAGAACCTACTATGCAGCCCAGCTTGTAATTGTCGAAAAGGCTAAAAATATGCTTCACTGGAAATCTCAAAAGTGCACAAGTGATTATGTCACATCCCATACAATTTACCAATTTTCGTGTGTGTGTGGACATACATACATAGGGAGGAGTAATCGCGCGTTGCACGTGAGGGTGTGAGAGCATATCCCAAAGTGGTTAGGAAAACAGATGAATTGTGACAAGCCTATAGATGCAGGTGCCAGACTACCAACTTCGTCTATAGCTAAACATTTAATCGAGATGAACCATAAGGTTGATGTTAACTCAGCCTTTAAGGTCATCTATAAAAACGGTCAAGGACGTTTACTGAAATACGCTGAGGCTATAGCCATTCATAAACTTAAGCCCCCCTTGTGTATTCAAAAACAGTTTGTTATTACTCTTAACCTACCTTGGTAATCCTTATTTGATTGGATTACCAAACGTTTGTGTTAATTATTCTTAATTCTTTTTTTTTGTCACCTTGTTTAATTTAACTTTTCCATATATATTGACTTGACAAGTAAATGTGTGATCAGATTGTTCGAAATGTATAGCGCTAATACATCACATTTTTCAGATAATCTCCGTCTTCTAATAATGCTATCAAAATAATAGTAATAGTTATAATAAAATGGTCTTATCAATAATAAGGATGAAAAAGTGATGCAATTTGTGATAACAGGAATAATGAAAAACAGCATGATTAAACAAACAACTGTTCAGGCGGAAGTAGTCGATAAAGGCTAGTCAAAACAAATGAACCGATTTAGTAATGTTAGATTGTAAGGGAAGGAAATGAAACACGTTTATAATGATGATAAGATTAAGGGATGATTAGAAAGGGGTTGAAAATATAAACAAAGTGTGGTGTAGAAGTCACTAGTTAGTTATGTCTTAATAGACCAAGGGGGGGATAGTGGCTGTACGAACGTTTTTCAGTACATAGTTAAGGTTTAATTGTTCGAATGCCTATCGCCTCATCTGTGTGCAGTAAACGAATATGAAGTCTATTGGAAAGATTCGGTGGCATACGATGAATTACTTTGAAGGCTCTCGTTTTCTCGATTACATGACCACTATCAATTAAGAGTAACAAAATTGAGCTACGAATTATTTTTGTCTGTCCTTTGCCAAACCACGATGGGAGATGTTCACTAACACGTTGGCTAAGCTGTCTAGTAGTACGCTCAATATAACTGTCACCTCAGGTGCAGCTGAATTGATAAATGCACATAGATGCGGCAGAACTATCACGCTTATCCTTCGTTTGCGTCCCAATCATTTGTCGGCTAGAGTATGACAAACATAGGTGTGCTGCATAAAATGTTCTTCGTTTACTCCTTGAAATTCTTTGGAATAGAATTTCACTTGATAAGTCACCATGAAATTGTAACTTAATAAATAGAGGTTTCTTACGTGCAGTCAGAGTCTCCGGTTTTTTCTCCGATGTTTTCATATGTTTCTTCATGAAACTACTTGAATAGCCCATCTCCATCAAGGAATCCTGTATACATTCATATTCCTTTTGTAAGAGGTCATCCGTACATATCTATCTTTCTTTTTATATTTAATGGGCACGTAACTAAGGAAGTGTGTGTATTGCCCTGTGAATGTACGTTTTCTATACACGCTTCTTTCAAGTGACCCATCTTCTCTCCTACTAAACAAGACATCCAGGAAATGCAGTTTATTCTCCTGCTTCTCTTCACAAGTAAAGGTAAGCGAAGGGTGGATGTTGTTGAATTTCAGCAACAATTCGTCTATATTAACCCTCCCATCAGCTAAGTTAAATGTGTCATCGACATATCGGTAATACATATCAAACTGCTTGATGATGTCCTTCAATTTCCCGTTCTCAAGTTTTGCGAGACCTAATGGTGAACCCATAGCTATTTCATCTACTTGTCGATAGTATGAATTATTGAAGGCAAAGTGAACATTCATTGTCCATTATAGAAGTAATTATTTGAGGCTACACAAGGGGATTCCTAAGTCTAATTGCCTTTCGGCGATTTTGTGACAAAAATAATCTACTGTTTACATAAGAGGTACATTAGTGAATAGTGCTCATACATCCATGGATAACATACGTTTATACCTCACATTAGTCTGGGATATTTTAGAAATAAAGTCGAAGACATCACTAATTCTATGTTGCACGATTTCTCTGTGCAAAGGACACAGAATCTTCAAAAACCACTTCACTGTTCCGTGAAATGGAGAGTTATTCATATCTCAAACAGGGCGAAGAGGAAGGCCCTGTTTGTGCACCTTTCGTAGACCGTAAATATGTGGAGTATTGGTACCCGTTGGTTTCATGGACTCATAAGTGTTTGATGGAAATACTCCTATGTTTCAGTATTTTGAGTCTCATAAACATTTGTTTCATATCCCGACAATTAGACCTACCTCGCCAGTTCACATAGCTTGGATGCCCACATCTCTCCAGTTGGTAGGAATTTCACACTCATAACAAACTGTTCGCAACTTCAGTGTTTTTATCTGTTAAATATTCGTTTCGATTTCTCTGTGTAACACTGTAGAATATATTTCGATTTCAAGGCCCTTCCCTTTAACTTGATTCATTGAACTTCTTATAAGCAGTCAAGATCTCCAGGTAAATTTTATCTTTATTTCTCCTACATAAAGCTCTAAGTAGTGGTGGGGTTTTCCGAGGATTTTACAAATTTCTTACAGCTTACCCGCCTACATTGTACAGAGTTGAGTGAATTATTGCTTTCGACTGCCCTCAGCCTTTCAAAGTCTATATACTGGTCTGAACGATATGAATTCTCATTTCGAATATTTTTCCTTAATCACGTTTTTATATGTGCCTACTGGTGTTCCGAAACATTCTGATTATTTTTACACCGTTCTTGATAAATTTTGTTATGACCTTCTCTGCGCTAGTCGAGTAAGATAATTTTCAATTTACTGTTTCGTCAAAATTCGTAGATGAAACTCTGCTTATTAAATTCAAATTTATTTTTTATGAGAAACTTTTTTTTATTACCTTCAGATTAATGACAATTTATTATTACGAGTTATAACCTCCCATTTATTTATGCATTTTTTATTTCACCTCCGATAATTTCCTTCGGGAAGTTTTGACTGGCTTACAGAAGGAAATTCTTTTATTTTTTACTTCAGATCTCTGAATGTCTCTAAAGCAGCAAACCTGAAGTGTGGGGCATATTATGCTCGGTTTCTATACGCTGATTATTCGCTTATACATGTTGTAGTGTTTATAAATAAGCACTGAGTAAACTACCATTTAATAAAGATTTATATATTGCGCTCTATAAGTATCAGTTCACAATATACTTAATGAGGGCATAATTATTATTGCTCAGCTACAAGATTATTTTACATAGAAATATCCCATCACGTAGACAAATTTTTCTCTACAGTTTAAATGGTTTCTCCAGACTGGATATCTCAAGCTGCATTTCACTAGCTCTGCATATCAATAACTGATGAAACGATACTAACACTTTTGTTGAAAGTGTGGGGCTTTGCATGAGTGTAATCACTCAATGCGAAAGAAATCACATTGATGTCTCTTGGTAATGCACAATTGTGAAAATTTGCATCTCTGGTTACATAGCAATTTCTCGCAATGTGAATACTTGCGAGCCGACAGCGAATGCTTATAAGGTTTTCTCATTTGTAGAACTCTTTTCATTGGTGTTTTAGAAAATCATTCAGGGATAAGTGTTTTCATTACTGTGCCAGTCAACTTAATTTTTCTACAAGCCGAAGAACTAGTTAATTTAATTTAGCTCGGCGTTACTGTTGGCTAGTTTAACCAAGCCTTTAAAGGCAACACCCAATTGATGGAGTCAAATTTTCGCAATGGTTGCGCGTTACTGATTTGTTATTTTGCATAAAGGTCTGATATTCATCCAACTGTATGCAATCCACGTTTGTGTTCACCTTTGTTTTCTGGAGGTTATTCAATTAACCTTCTTGAATTTCGCAACCGTTCCATGAGGTGCATCTGAAATCTTGACAGATTTCATTCTGTTATTGAGTATCAAATTTATGCTGTCTCATTTAGCCACAAGAATATCAGTAAGATTCTTAAAGTGAATATTACCGGTTACTTAATACTAACATTTGAACGTGTTTGTTACGATTGAAAGGAACTTACCCGTCGCGAATTCGTTATAACTGAACTGAACTTTATTAATCCGTTGCTACTTTGATGTGTTTGCGCCTGCTAATTGTTATAACGGTAATCAACTCGACTGATACTCCAAGACGTCTATTTCCATAATGAAGTTATACGTCTATTTCCGTTGTACCTTCCGATTCATTGAGCCACGCAAATATCAAAAGACAAAGGATTGCTTGTGACTGTATGACATTGCATTATTCATCAATTAAGAAACAAAACATCATCATATATTTAATTTATCACAATACAGTTGACTCACAACCGTGAGAATGGACTGATCTTACTGGCTGGAAATGACTATTGTGATTCTTTGAGGATCCAGCAAAGACCAAAGTGAGACAAAAACACGATGAAGTGGTCACACTATAAATCACAATATGCGTGAGAAATGATAAATTCACATAGTAACTCCTCGACAAGATAAATCACACTATTTGTGAGAAAAGATGATATATATTATTTTATGCTGGCTCCTATCAGTGCTGTAAAAGGCAGTAATTTTGTGTGATAACCGTTACGTTTAAATCACCTTCGTGAATGAAAGTGTGACTCAGCAATACATCGACACCGTTCTCCTAGCTCATCTGAATGCAGATAAAACCGTAATCTGAGCTAAGTGCGTCCAGTGCAATATCACTGACTTTTCTAGGTAGCCCCCTATTGATGCAAGTTGAGCTCTTTACTTGATCTTGTCGTGTCGTTTTACTGCTGAAGATTTGTTAGAAATTTAATATTAAGCACAGCCCTAAGAAGACAGAATGCTAATTCCGTCCACTGTATATCTGCACTTATATTTTCAGGCATATGCAAAATCGAACCAGTTTCACTCTCCTAAGTAAATTAGAAGTCACTTTTGCATGATTACATTAATTTATTATCTCGTTATTAATTTGTTAATGAAAGAGAAAGTATGTTATCAATTGGTTAGTCAATTGTTAATGTAGCAGCATTTGTCTAGAAATGGAAAAAGAAACGATGATAAAATTATTTAAGGAAGAGTATTCTAAGCAATGAAGTCTTGATTGAATTTAATTTCATTGGAAGAAAATGATGATTGGTTTTCTGAATTAGTGAAACAACTCATAGAATTCGAAAAAAATAATCACCATTTGAATGGCATTGCTTCCTGCATACATCGTTAGCTTATACTTTACCATCTGTTATCCTTGAGGATTTAAACTTCACCCTTTTGAATTTGTTTGATAGCGAATTTAGAACCTTATCTTTAGAATGTGTGGCAGATATAAAGCAATGTAACATTTTGTAACTCTGATGTCATTTAACCCGCTTTTATCCGCCCATTAACTATAATATTCATTTACCCACACATATAATCATAAGTAGAAAATCTGATCTACATTCAATTCATAAAAATTTAGAGTCCAGGTGCTTTGAATATTAGTTTCCTTCATCACGAGAACTGGAAAACTGCTTGTGTCATAAATTGAATTGAAGTTCAAATAAGGTCTGGTGAGAAACAGTATTAGTTTGTGGTGTGGCTTTGTGTATTTCCTGCTACGGTATTAGCCCACTATAATTTTGGTTCCCATGAGGTATAACTACAACTTTCATAACTAATAAGAAGTAGAATGTTGATTCCATTTCATTTTTTAAGATAATCTAACACTTCATAGCAAGTTGTATATGAAACAAACAAACAAATATTTCTGAGAGCTCTATTCAACGTCCAAGGGAATTGTTTTAAGTGTTGAATGTATTATTTTGTTCAATGGTTTAAGAGGTGGATCTTTACCTTCATTATTGACCAGATATGGCTAGGTAAATACCCTTGAATTAATGTGGTAAGATGCTTACGTGCGTTTTTAAAATTTGCTTTACGAAATAAAAAGAAGATTGGTGAATCATTAGTGTGCAATTTACGGTTTTTTCTCGACGCTTGAATATTTGACAACAATAAATAACATGATGCCATTGTGTTTTAAAATTAACCCTGAAATATTGGAATGACTCTACGTTGATTTGTAGATATTGGATATTCGTTTTAATACTTTAATTTTAGTTGATGGAATCTGGTTTTAGATACTGTTCCAACTACTTCAGCCATGATTATTGAATTATACCCACGATCGTTACACATTAGGTATGCTCGACAGACTAGTGCATAAAATCCTAATGACAAGGAGATGAGTTCTATCTAAGTGGCTGAGCAGCAGGTCAAGTGACTGCACTGCTGTTTAAATACAACTTGATTAATCATACTTAGCAGTATATATATATATATGGTGTAACTTAGCAGTTAGATACGACTAAAATCCGATTGTGGAATAATACCCTTCTCTTAAGAATTTCATGTTAGTTCTGATAATTTTCTACATTGAATCGTGTTTAAATGCAGCCTAAATTTATGCCTGTCGTTATTCGTCTCAAGGGTTTTACCCTTAGCAAAATTGGTTATTTTCTTCAATTTTTCATAAAAAGGAGAACATACTTGCATCGCTTTAGTAGAATTAGAGTTATATTTTTCAGAATACAGAAACGTTTTTACTTAATATTACTGATAGTCACTTGTTGAGTGTTGCAGCTGTCAGAATACTCTGAGACTTTTATCGTGTACCTTTTCAATGTTTAGTACAGATACAATATTCAACAGGAAATCCCACAATTTTTAAACAGGCTTCATTTCTATCTGTTGATACTTCAATTTTTATTGGAAAATAATTTTTTTGTACTTGTCATAATAAGATGTATACCTATGAGTTACGCATACTACGAAGGTAAGCAAGCATGGATGTAGAAAATCGTTTATTCTACAGCACCACTTAACACTTTCATCTCCTTTGACGTTGTGAAATTCTGTTTCGCCCTTTAGGTATCATACAACTGTTGTTTCATCTACCTAACAAAATACTTCAAAAAGCTCTTATGTATAAAATTTCCTTTCTCCTTTTATCCCAACAGTCCACAACGTTATGCTCCATGTAGCTTGACGAATTGTCTCAAAAACGTACATGTCGCTCAGGCTTGTGAATCATACTTCCTTCCCTGTGTTTCCCTAATTCCAGCACATTCAGCCTACTCAAAGTCCACAATGTCTAACTTTGAGGTTAACCCTAATCAACTGTAGGCGAAAAAGAATTGCCAGTTGCAATAGCAAGATAAACATACTTCCAAAAGTTCTGTCATAGAAAAGAAATTTAAAAAATGTACTTAGTGTTTACAGTTTAAGGTTTTGGTTATTTTTTTTCCCTCACGTTCCCAGTGGAACATGGGGCCTCAAGCTAGAGGGTTGAAGTTTCTATAGCAGTGTTTTACTTCTACAGGATGGGGTTGCTAACATCATGTCCAACCTTCCCTATCTACCAGCATTATTTCTGGTTTAACGAGGTAAAGGAGTGCGTCGGCCAGGGATCGAACCCCAGACTACGTGCATGGTCGGCGAGCGTCCTAACCGCTTTCCCACCGATGCACTGAAAAGTTTTGGTTATAGGGAATGAAAATTTTGGAATTTATAATTTGTAAGAAGTTGAGAATTTTCATAAAAATATGCTTTTACCTTTATTTGTACGTATTTACATTTGGCGCAGTGTGGTTTATTTTCCAGGGATGCCGTCTCAACAAGCGAAGTCAACTATGATTATTGTAGAAGCACTCATGATTTTATCCCAGACTCTCAAATGTCACTTCCTTACAAAGATGTTGATTAGTGCGGAAATCGTTACAGTATATTGTCAGTGACGCGTATCACCAGAGTTGGTTAAAAATCAAATCTTCCGAAAAATTTTGCCGTCATTCAAATGATAAAAGCTAATAATAAGGTTACAAGTATTCAGTGATAAAGCCTTCATCTCTCTTGTGCATTAAACAGACATGAAAGAATTGAGTTAGGTAGCAGGTACACAATATGACTTTATGTAAATATAAAGCCCTTCTGCTTAAAACAGATTTCACGGTTAAATATAATTGACTTAATATTTACCCATCAGGTAATTTGTAGATAAGTATAGGCAAGAGTCCGGATTTTCAGTGAAAGAATAATTTCCAGTACCGGAACGCCTTGATGAATAACTGATTGGGAAACTTGAGTATGAAATTCAGAAGGTGCTGTTTTACAAAAGATGAAAACGTTCAGAAAAATTATCAAAATTATGGTTATGAGCCTTATTTCATATGTCAGAAACCGTGCTTATTTAACTGTAGCAAAGTATGACTTACGTTTCCCAGCTAACAAGATAATTTTTATATATGAAGTTCATATGATGTAAATCAATTATGCATTGAGAATATCGGTTTTTATAAATAATTCAAAACCATCTGTTAGTATTTATCAATGACGGCCAATACTTTGCTTGAAAAAGTTTCAACATTTACAAGCTGGTTTGTTTTGTTAAACTTCATAAAGAGAAACTTACCAGGAAATTTGCTTTCTGATTGGTGAAGAAAAGGGTATATCGAATATTAGGAGACGGAAATTGGAAAATTCAGCAGTATACTTAGGAAGTGGGAAATAAAATCTTGTGGTTAGCAATGATTTTAACTCGTTTGGTTTCCATTTAGTAGGATGAATTCATAGCAGTCGAATTAGTAATGCACAAAAAGTAAAATAGGCAGGTTCAAATATTTTACCGAACAATTTCAAATTTCATCAGTAAGTGAACAAATCATTTGGTTTTATACGACAGCTGGTTAGCCAGATATTGACTGCTTAATTACTAAGCGATCGAAAGTTAAGCAATTTGTCTATTTATTTACTCATTTATGAGATTTATGTATTCGCTTTCAAAGACAGTTTCATTTTAGTGATAACAATTTAATTCATATCTAAAAATAACTCACTCAATTCTTTTATATCTGTAAAATATTTCATTATTCATAGTGGTATGTTAAAAAGTGAGTCAGCTTTCAACACCAAACTTATGTTTCCGTCTAATTATCTTTGTACGGTAGTTAGATAGAGGCCACCAACTTCCTTCATTTGTAAATCTAAAAGCCCTCTAGGTTAGTCATGAATTTTATCATTTTTAGTTGAGCAGGACTTTATTTATCCCCCATTATATAGATCTGTGCAATATTTTTCACTGTTGTTTGATGAGTCCTGTCAGAAGAGTAATTCTAATATTTTTTTTGTTTCTAAATGCCTTATTTTCTTGCTACTTGACAGTTAACCAAAGTATGCAGGAGCTGATGTAGCTGAAGTCAAGATATTCACCGAAATGCTTATGAAGTAGCTAGCAAATCTCTCAGTTATTACTCCCCTGCCTAACTATATGCATATACAATAAGCCATCAAACAAAATTACTGTGATATTCGGAAGAATGATCCTATCCGATAATTTTTGTATTCGTATATGTTCATAAGAACATGTAGACATTCATGCATCTTCAACGAATGTTTCGATCAAATTTATTTTTGCATTCATTAGTTTCTAGAGATCATTTCATCAGAAAATGAATTTCAACTTACGTTTTTTTACTGAGTTAAAACCGCATAATATAAAAAGTAATTAACAACTGAACTTATTGAACTCATCACACAGATGTTTATTTTAGCATGAATATTGCCAAATATTCATAAATAGCTGAAGGTATATTTTGCTATGGAATAAAAAGATATAGGAGTAGCTATTTGGAAGTCGTTTAACCAATGCTAATGCGAGAGTCAATGAGGGATTGAATTCAGGATGATTAGGCGACCATGTAGGCACATCATATATTAATCAGTGATGAGTTACTCTTCAGTTTTCTACTGTAAATACATATAATTACGACTCAAAGTGGGTGCGTCGGTGGCATAGCGGTTAGAACGCTCGCCGATCACGCACTTGGTCCGGGGTTCGATCCCCGGCCGACGCACTCCTATAACCTCGCCTAGATTACTAGGTCACTAGTATTCTAGCCGGTCCCAAGCCCGGATAAATAGGGAGGGTTGGGGCGTGGTGCTAGCAACTCCACCCCCAAAACTTAACCAAATTGCTACTAAAACTTCAACGCACAAATATATCCAAAATTCGAAAAATACAAACAATAACCTTATTTTTCGCTGGAATCGGGGAAGTGAAATGACGCAGGCTGGTGAAAGCCTTCGGGAAGCCAGTCAGCCGATGTGCCTTCTTTCGATGAAAGCAAAAATAAGGATGGGGACGTGGAATATTCGTACAATGTACGAAACTTGAAAGGCTGCTCAGGTAGCCGCAGAAATGAGGAGATATAAAATAGAAGTGTTGTGAATCTGTGAGAGCAGATGGAATGGATGCGGAAGGTGCCAACTACCGACTGGAGAGACAATAATCTACTCCGGTCACCCAGAGGACGATCACGAGCACACCGAGGGAGTAGCCATCATGATGTCACCAACAGCGGCTAAAGCTCTCATGCAGTGGGAACCAATCTCCTCCAGGATAATGACAGCTAGGTTCAACTCAAAAGGAAGGAAGGTTACAATCATTCAATGCTACTCGCCTACAAGCATCTCAGAACAAGAGAAGAAGCAGGATTTCTACAGTCAACTACAAACAGTATTGGACAACGTCCCAAAGAGCGATATCAAAATCCTGATGGGTGACATGAATGCGAAATTGGGAGGAGACAATACAGGAAGAGAACTCACCATGGGTCGCGAGGCCCTCGGTGAAATGAACGACAATGGTGTACTCTTCTCAGACTTCTGCGCCTTCAATGATTTGGTGATTGGTGGCAGTGTGTTCAAACGCAGGGATATACACAAGGCCACATGGATTTCACCAGATGGACACAACAAAAACCAGACAGACTTCATTTCAATCTCAAGGAAGTGGAGACGGAGCCTACTGGACACAAGGTCGAGGAGAGGAGCAGATGTGGGTTCAGACCACTATCTAGTACAAGGGACTTTCAAGGTGAAGCTGAGAGCCTCGAGGATACCTGGGGATAGGCCACAATGCAAGTTAAACACTCACAAACTGAAGGACACAATCACACAGGACATTTTCACTGCAACTGTCAGAGCAAAGCAGGAAACACTACGTGGCACCACTGAGGAATCATCCGTGGAAGACCATTGGAACTCCCCGAAGGTAATTTTCAACGAAACGTGCTCAACGGTCTTAGGAAGAAAGAAGAGAAAAGACAAGGAGTGGCTCTCAACGGACACTTGGAAGCTAATAGAGGAGAGGAGAAAGGTGAAAGGGAAAATGATTCAATGCAAAGATGTGTAAGAGTTAGACTTAGGATTTACTTCGACCTAACAATAACCGCTCTTACAAACTCCTTCACCGTTTATGACCTTAATTAGTACTCTGCCTACGTGCAAGTACTAAAGAACGGAATCAAAGTTAAAAGACTCGAAATGGCAAGTGTAACTGGACCGGAATTGTATTTACACAAAGAGATATGGAATTTGATAAGAAATAAAAAGTACACACTTATCTGGAGGTGAGACGGTTGTCAGCTCGTAGAGTGTACTAGGTGAAAGTACAGCGAGAGAGCGAGACAGTAACCGTACAGGAGGATCAGGAGTACAAAGCGGAAGTGGGGTTAAAAGTCAGGTTGCGTTCATTCAAACAAAAGTTCAAAGGTACAATGTACACTACAGATGGACAAGAGAAGGAGACGCTGAGTTCAACTTACACAGCACTGGACAAAGAAGTGAAGAAGAGTGCCAGGAAGGACAAAAGACAACTCTACGACAACCTGGCTACTCAAGCTGAGAAGGCAGCAGGCGAAAGGGACCTGAGGACACTATATCAGATAACCAAGTCTCTATCCGGGAAGAGATCAACACAAGTGAAACCTATAAAAGACAGCCAAGGGAACCCCATTACCAAAGAAGAAAGACAGATTAAACAATGGGCGGACCACTTCAAAGGACTCTTGAACCGACCACCACCTACAACCCGTCCAGAAATACCAACAACAGCACGTACACAACTGCAAGTTGACACCAACCCTCCAACGAAAACTGAAGTCATGTGAGGCAATCAAGCTTCTGAAAGCTGGAAAAGCAGCTGGACCAGATGGAATACCCCCTGAAGCACTGAAAGCGGACCCAGAGACGACAGCAGATATGCTGACTCCATTATTGCAAAAGATCTGGAAAGAGGGAAAAGTGCCTACTGACTGGAGGAAAGGTTACCTGGTGAAACTACCAAAGAAGGGTGACCTAGGACTCCGCAAGAACTGGCGAGGAATCATGCTCCTGTCGACGCCAAGTAAAATCCTGAGTCGCATCATCCTGGAGAGAATAAAGGACGCACTGGATACAGAACTCCGACCAGAACAAGCCGGAATCAGGAAAGGCAAATCATGTGCTGACCAAATTGCAACTCTACGCATTATCATCGAACAAAGCATGGAATGGCAATCAAATCTCTATCTCAACTTTATAGACTTTGAGAAGGCTTTCGACAGCGTTGACCACGGAGTAATTTGGAAACTACTCGAGTACTACGGCGTACCCCAAATATTCACTAACCTTATTCAACAGCTGTACGACAACAGCACATGTCGAGTGATCCACAACGGAAAACTCAGTGAGGCGTTTCGAGTAAACACAGGAGTCAGACAAGGGTGCTCATTATCAGCAATGGTATTCCTAATTGTGGTGGACTGGATTATGCGTCAGACAGTGGGAAACGAGAAGACAGGGATATCCTGGACCGACGCGAAGAACCTAGAAGACCTGGATTTCACAGATGATTTATGTTTGATGTCACACAAAATCGAAGACTTACAAGCAAAAACCGACAAACTGGTCGAAGAAGCAGCAAAGACAGGACTGACTCCAGGTGAACATAGACAAGACGGAGGTCATGAAAATAACCAACCAACAACAGCAACAACATCCAGTGCCAATCACCATCAACGGGAGGGATTTGAAAGAGGTTACTTCTTTTACTTATCTGGGGAGTATTGTCTCAACCACAGGAGGAACGGACGAGGATGTCAAATCGAGAATAGGGAAGGCGAGAAACACATTCATCAACCTGAAACCAACCTGGAAATCTTCGTCACTCAGCCTGCATCAACAACGAAATTCGGATTTTCAATACAAACCTCAAGTCAATTTTGCTATACGGATCAGAAACTTGGCGGGTCACCAAGAATATTTCCAACAGGTTGCAGAGCTTTATCAACAACTGTCTTCGTTCTATACTGAAGATTAGATGGCCGGAAAGAATCACAAACAAGAAGCTATGGGAACAAACAAAACAGGAACCAATCGCCCAACAAATATGCAGGAGAAAGTGGAGATGGATTGGACACTCGCTGAGCTGAGGAGGCCGCTGGGTGACACGGCGCGTCAGGCCAGTGCTCGAGTGGAACCCGAAAGGGAAGCGGTGAGGGAGACGTCCAAGGGTGACATGAAGTAGATCATGTGAAGAGGAAGTGAAACAGTATGGATTAACATGGACGCAGGTGAAAAGTACGGCAGAAGACAGAAGCAAGTGGAGACGTGCAGTTGAAGCCCTATGTTCCACTAGGAAGCCAAGGGAACAATAATATAATAATAATACGACTCAAAGTGTCTTTACTGTGCCATTCTATTTTATAAGTGAGTATCTGTCCTTACAACCCATAGGATAAGACCAGTCGGTCAAAATGTTTTGTATAAACTGCTGTGAACGCACACCCGAAATTTCTCAATAGGGAACAGGTGACTGAAACTGAATCCTTCTGCATGGACAAATTAGAGATCTCGTATTTTTCAACTACGAGGTTTGAGAAGGGGGAGAAGAAGAATCTAAGGATTTCATTTTTAATGGCTTATTGTCATTTTTCCCAATTACTTTAAAATATATTGAAATTAAAACCTAAGGCATGCTGAGACAGATATATCTGCCACTGTTATCTAATTTAAATAGTCAGGGAAATGAGACAGAACAAAATAACTTTCAACAATTTTCTACACCTCAAAGTTAAAATTTTATTTAGATACAATTATAGTTTCGCCTGAAATAATTAGTATCTGATTCTCATTATATTCATGCTATTTACGTCAAATTTGATGATGTATCAAATAAATTTCAATAGCTAACTATCATTTCACCATGTACAAAATTCTCAGTCACTCACTTCCTTTGTCTAAAACAGAGAATATAATTTTGTTATGTTAATATAATGAACTATGTGCAGATTGACTGAGGCACATTTAGAATGAATACTATTCTGCCAAAGTCAGTACGATGCTTTAAATCAATATGCTTAGTGTCGCTGCGTTTATAGATTTCCTTTCAAACGCCTCATAAATCTAATTGTCTTGAAGATTAGACTTCAAGCTTCAGCTTTGAATTTTCACTGGCAGTAATGTTCATTTTTTATTTGATAAGGTTGATTGCCTAATGACCGACCTCCACATATTACAAATCTTAGCGTGTCAACCAGAGACCACACGCCGGAATGCATAGATGGCTGGCAAACATTTACATTGTAAGTATGGTATGTGCTTTGCACCGTCTAAGTGCAAAGTACTGTTACGAGATTGGCAGGAGCCTGTACCTGCGCTCACTCTTGCGGGTGAACCGCTTGAAGTTGTTGATAAGTTTGTGTACCTAAGTAGTTGTGTGAGTACTGGCGGACGAGTGACGGATGAGATTTGCAACCGTATAATGAAGGCTAGGGTGGCATACATCAACTTGTGCCACCTCTGGCGCAGTCGCGACGTTAGCCTGGCTGTCAAAGGTCGGGTATACAATGCTTCGGTGCGGGCTGTCTTGTTCTACGCCTGTGAAATCTGGCCTCTCCGAGCTGAGGATGTGCGGCGACTCTGCGTGTTTGATCATCGCTGTCTCCGCAGGAATGCTTGCCTTCAATGGCATCATCGCGTGGGTAATTCTGAGGTTCGGCGGCGTGTATTTGAACACAGTGGGGATCACCACTCATTGAGTGTCGTCATCTGGAAACACCAGCTCCGGTGGCTTGGACATGTGCTGCGAATGTCATCCCAGAGGCTTCCGTACAGGTCTCTGTTAGCTGGCCCTGGGACGGGATGGAAAAGGTGGAGGGGTGGTCAGTCCATGACGTGGCGTCGTGGAATGAAGGATATTTGTGCTAGATTAGCATCAGTTGGTGTGTCATGACTCCCTGGTTGGGGTCCGCGAGATAGCTCGAATCGATGGCTCGAAACGTTATCGGATATGGCCAAGAATCGTAATCAATGGCGAACGTGCTTCAATTTCCTTCTTTATTCCCTTCCTGATGATAGTTAACGAATACTGTTTGAACTTGTTAAACATGACTGTTTTGCTTCTTGATGAAGTACTTTATCCGTTTTCTACCTATATCTTTACTTTTAATCTATGTTGTTTTATTATTATTGTGTGGCGCATCTTTCTTGGTGCCATATTGTACCAAGTTTTTCTGCGTTTAAATAAAATAAAATAAAAGGAACATTTTACTGCCAAACCACTCACTCTGTAAAGTTAGACGATATTTCAATATTATCGGTTCTAGAGGCGTAGTAAGACTCGGCATCTACGCGACCGATGAATGTGACATTTGACCATAATCCGCATCTTCCTTGGTGCCTACTGTCCAATCAGAAGATATGTAGTGACCCGATTTATTACTCATCATCGCAGTGTACTTTCACTATGTAATTGTACTTTGATTTGTTTATTACTCTAAATCTTGCATGTTAACAATTGATACTTTTGTGCTCGCTCGATTTTTGAATTTTGATTGCTGCAATAATACACTATCGTATTCCTTCGCAAGTGCCTTTTGAATTACGTTGTGGATGTCGAGTAATCGCAACGTTAGGTCACAATTATAAACGCGAAGAAGTACTAGAATACACGTGTACTCTAATTCAGTCAAAATATAGCAGCAACAAAATTGGCGAGCCCGACATAGCTGATTGATGGACTACATCATTTCGAAGTATACACTGTGGAATAAGTCATCTTTGCCATCACATTAACTTTTATAACTTAATAACATTTGGATGTATAATTACTAATATTTCTGCTAAACGTACCTCCGGACCTGGCGGCACAGCGACTGCTATCCCAGTTCACCCTGATACTCAAGCAGCTGTAGCAGCTGGCTGTTATGCAACACCTCAATTCTAATTCTCTGTCCTCAAGCTTCAGCATTGTCTACAGGTGTTCAAACACTCTTACAATGGTCTGCAACTCCATTTATTCAAGCCAGTCCCACAGCTGTTCAGTTACAACAGTTTACCAAATCACCTCAACAACAACAGATTCAAGCACAAGCTCATCAGTTACAACCAGCTCAACAGCAAGCTTATATCCAACAACATCAGCAACAAGCAACAATGATGGCAACTGACGTCTCTGTCAGTGGTCAACCTTGTACTGTAGCTACACGCTCCTATGCTACTCCCCAGTTTGTCATTCTGGCACCAGGAGCTCCATTGAAAGTCATGACTGTTGGTCCTAACGGTCAATTGATTCAAACCACTGGTTTACCACAGTTTATGCCAACTGCTTCTGTTGGAATGGCTATCAATCAACCAACTTCTACTCTCCAACGTCAACAAACATCAATTCAAGTTACTCCTCAAAGCCGAGTAACAACACCCCAGCAACAACAACAACATGCTGGCGGACGTTCACTTTCAACCGTATCAGCAGCAGCAGCTACTGCTGCACTCTTCTCTGGCACAGCCATCTCTTATTGTACAATTCCACTTGTACAACCAGCTTTCATGGAAATAGAGGTAACTGAATGTTTACCCAAGTCATTTCCATACTACCTTATTACGGTACTATTAACTGCATGTAAGACATAAATCTATTCTGTAACTCCTTACAATAACAACCCCATTATTATCCTAATAATTTTTCTGGATTTATTGTTACATTTTGCACAACTTTCTAAACATTTTGGTTCGCTTCGAAGTTGTTAACATTTTCGCATATATACAGTTATATTATCAAACCTCAAAAATTTAAAATCCTCAATTCGGTTTTCATACCAGAAACTCGTATATATTTCTTCTGTAATTGTAATTTGCAATATCATTCCGAATGCAGGTAAACTTCATTTACCTGCATTCTACGGAGGGGCTATTGTAGTCACCCGTTTTATTACTCATCATCGCAGTGTACTTTCACTATGTAATTGTACTTTGATTTGTTTATTACTCTAAATCTTGCATGTTAACAATTGATACTTTTGTGCTCGCTCGATTTTTGAATTTTGATTGCTGCAATAATACACTATCGTATTCCTTCGCAAGTGCCTTTTGAATTACGTTGTGGATGTCGAGTAATCGCAACGTTAGGTCACAATTATAAACGCGAAGAAGTACTAGAATACACGTGTACTCTAATTCAGTCAAAATATAGCAGCAACAGATAATCTTCACATATTAGGCTTGCAGATTACTGGCCATGTAAAATGACTGTACACCTATCTGATATTTCTGTCCCTACTGCCTTTTCCCAGGAGAAATAAAACTTCGTCTTTCGAGTCAGATTTCTGTATCATTTCAGTGTGGAAAAGGTGGTTAAGTGATCAGGCGTATATTGTCGTGAGTCAATTTTGGCATAGAATTATCCCATAAATCAAGTAGTATGCTCATTATAACAAATATGGATACTACCTTTTTTCTAAACAAGATCTCGTCATTGTGTTCTTAGTGAATTAATAGTTTGAAACTTAATCAACGCCAGAAGACAGAGTAAAGAAATTACTTACGGAATATCAGATCCATTCATGCACTAATATGCTGACGGAATATGCAATACGTGTGAAGTCCGCTGACATGTACACGTGACTTTCATCATTTCGTTTGATACAGATAAAACTCATTATTTCGTGAGAATTTCAGTGTCAATTTCATTTGAAATCTGAAAGTTATATGTGTTATGGAATGAATAATTTTAAGAAAACAATCCCCTTAATGGTGTTTAAATTACAACGTACCTGCTTTTTGATCTAGGAGACAAGGTTGTAAAAACAATTTACTATATATTGTTCAAAGTTTTAATTTTTAATTTTCTGTGGTGAACCAACACACATTGAACCGACCGATGGTCACCTGGAAAACATTTCTAAAAATTCAAGATATTTCCTTATAATTATTCTTATTCAGTCTGTCGCATAGAAGAATGAAAAGAGGATGAAAGTGTTGCAGGCAAGTGGTATGTTGGATTCTTTTGCCAGAATAAGTGGCAGGAACCGTCTGTTAGGGTGCGTTTGTTGCGTGCAATATATGTTTTATTTCATTTGTAAGAATATCGCCATGGAGCACCTGAAGGACTTTTATCCATGTTTCGCATAAATGTGGTAGAAGCAGTTCACTAACTCGTTGAATACATGCAGCCTTATGTGTTCTTAAAACTCTAACCTTTGTGGTCTTGACGAAGTTAAAGTGTTCCTGCAACAGTTTAGTCATTTTATTTAAATATCATGCCACTTTTCACGTGATATTAATAATGTTCAAGTGCTTATTATCTGTAAGGAATTAATAACTTACTTATTTCCTCTATTGCAGAGATGATTATGGGTAAAATATATTTGAATATCTTACGATGTATACGATCTAAACTCTGATCAGAATAAATTAGTTAAGTTAATTATAAATGTAACTTTTATGTAAACCATACGCCAGTGAATTCAAAGGTTATGGAATTACTTCAGATTTACTTATTTCTGCATATTCATTGGTGGATCAAAACACTGTCAACGAATTTTGAGAGCTGTCCATTTTCAAGGACCACAAATGCAAAATATGCGAAACGTGTACAAACATTAAATGTCAAAACACTCCTTTGACCCACAATGCATCAATGTCAGTTCAGAGTGTAGAAACAAAATGCGATATAGCATATTGTTGGTCCATATAGTTTTTCAATCGTTTCAGTCACCGGAGTTAGTTTCATTTTCTACAGTTAGTGCCGATTATGAGAAAACGTGAATTCCTAAAACGACATCAGTAAAACGAACGGTGAGATTACTGATATTTCTTTTTCACTCTGACAGTATTCCAGCTAGCATTTATCTTTGAATAAGACAGTGGCTCAGCAGCACACGAAGTAGGCGTTTCAGGAGAAACTGGCTTACAACCTCATTGATTGATTTAAGCACCTTGTTTAGAACTTCACAGTTAACCTCACTTTTGCATACAATATTAAATATTTCATTTCGGACAAAATGTGAAATTTCGATAGCTCAGTAATTTACTATGCTCTCCTTAAAACACCAGTGAAATTAAGACACCTTTTGGTTAAAAATCCGCAATCCTTGTTCAAGATAGTCAATTTCAGTGGCTGAAGATTGTACTTCTATAATGTTTTTGGTCCGACGGGAAACTTACGAAGGCTTTCTGTGTACAATAAGGTAAAAGAAATAAAATAAATTGTGAAAAATTTCTTAATTATGAAATATTTGTTCATTTCATATCTCTCAAGAGGGTATTAGTTTAATGTGTGGGGAGAAAAAGCACTGTGTCTCATTTAAAATTTATGAATATAGGACACATTGAATAACCAGGCTTTCATATGCATTCTCCAACAAACAGATAAACACACTTCCAATTTATCCAGTGAGACCCGTACTTTCAATTATCGTTTTAAGATATTTTATTGGTAGGCAAACGTTATATTTGAAGATTTATCGTAAATTTTGGAATCCTTCTGATGTGCATGTTACCAGATGACGTCCTCGCCTGAAGTTACTGAATGAATCTGAAACATTTTCGTTGACATTATCAAATGACAGATGCACTGAATAATTTTTAATTTAACTCGCATATTCAGTGTTTGCATTTGGATGAGAAGGAATAATTTTTCACCAGGAACTACCTTAATATTAGTGGTAAAACCTACTAATCTTGAAATATTTTACTTTATAATAAAGCCGTTTTTCTCCTCAAACTATAAATATCGTTGACCTCTCTGCTTATTATATTCAGTATGTGGAAATTAATTCTTTTAATTAAGAGTGAATTGCAATGTCCTTTTTGGTTTTACAATCACTTGGGACTTACTTTTCGTTTCTTGAAGTTAAAAGGAATTATTAAATTCTGTAGTAAGCAACATACCACGTATTATTCAAAGCCATAAAACAGCAATACATAGCAACTAGATAATTCTCGTCACAAAATATTCTATTCACTCTGGATAATTTTAAATTCGGTATATAGAAGACATATGTTGTACTTCTACAAAAGTAAGAAGAAGCTTAGCATTTGTTTATTTATATCTTATTATAGCTTGATTCCATACAGTAATTTGGTAAAAGTATGGAATTTTCAGCATGTGATATCGTTAGTCCAAGTTTAGCAGGCCGACCACTGATATTATGTGTGCGTCGGCTGACATATGGAACCCTGGACCGTATACATGATTGACGAGCGTCCTAACCGCTTTGCCACCGACGCACAGGAATGTTAGTAGTCATTATTGTCTAAAGAATTCGACGATGACTTTCCAGATATACTCTCGCTGAATGAGTATGAAATACTGTCTCAGCTTTATTATAAAAGATAAAATAAATCCAGTGTTGATATGTTTAATACTTGATAAGCTCAGATGGTCTGGGAATGTTGTAGAATTTTAGCTTAGTCATATATTTTTGCAAATTGTTCTAGGGGTTTTGCAGTAATGTAAACATCTCTAACGATAACTTTGCTTGAAAGCGTCTTAGTGAACAAATATTACACATTTCCAGTGAAATCCACATGTGTCTAACAGTATGCATCTCTGGTCATTTAAAAATATTTACTGACTTACATGTGCAGTAAAAGATAAAAGCGCGTATAGCAGACTGTAGACGAATCTGTGAATCACTTACCGTTACCTTCGAGAAGCATGGATAGGGAATATAATTTCTCATACTTGTTTATGAAAAAATAGGAAAGAGCATACTTATACAGCTATTTCCTAAAGAATTTCTGGGAATTTTTCGAAGAGGTTTCTTAACCCTATGCATTAGGCCAAATCCCCCGTCAAAATTGAGAAATATTTGGTAACAGTTAATTAACATTCTTGAGAAATCATAGTTTTATTCCGTGAAAATTATGTCAGCTGAACATTTTTAAGTAGCCATTCATTACCACATGAACCTTAGCAAATTTGAAAACGTACTGTCTGATACAATCCTCACAAATTGTTGTTTTCTCACACTTGTTGTAGGACACAGAGATAAGAATACAGGCCAGCGAACGTAACTGGAAAATCAAAATGAAGGATGTTTGCAAAAGAACGCTTATAGGGAGTGACCAAAATAGGATACAAAAGGCTAAGACAAGCTAAAACTGGCTTGAACCAGGTTTTCTATAATTTGTTCGGACAACATTTCTTCTTAACCTGATTCATCCAGTCAGATAACTTATTTACTGATTTGATTGTCAGAACTTTTATCATTTTTATTTCGTAAAGTGAATTGTTCTCATCGGCTCATACCAGTCTGTATTGTGCTTTATTTCTGTGATTCAAACGGCGGTAGTAATCAGTACTCACTATTTAGTATTATGTCTTTATTCAAGTTGTCTAATTGCATTTTTGCATCCGAATGATGAAGCAGCAGTATTATTATCTGAGCTGACATAACAGGTGCACACTTAAATTTCTGAATCACTTACTCAATTCTTCAAAATAATGAATATAGAATATTGTTTCGCAAACTTAATTAATAAGATTTGCAATGGTAATGTCTTCAGAAATTGTGTATCAGAATAATATCGAAGCTTTTGTGCACTCATACTAATTGTGAAGGGGAACTCTAGTGTATTAATCTGATTCTCGTTTATAGTCATATACAAGTTTTACTTTTTCGACTGAAGTTGTAGCCTACTAGCTTGAACACTCGATTTTAAACTATTGGTCGAGAGTTTGAGTTCTCCCCTCAACTAGTTCATCCTAGAGAGGTAATAAATATGTTCGACTCTCAAAGAATGCATTTTGCTAATAGGATGGTAAATCAAAATTTGGTTTGAGTAACGAAATTATATTGAATTGATTTTCACTCACCAGTGTCAGTTACTGGAGTGCATAACATAAAAAATGTAATTATTTTAAAAGATCGTCTATTATATTTTGAAATTTAACTTGTGAAACGTTGCTGCATTTAATCAGTCCCATGCTCCAGTCAAGGATTTTTAGTATGTTCAAAAGTTTCATACCCTTCACTTTTCACTTGAATTTGATTGATCATTAAGTCACTCATTTGGACATATACGTATAATATTTTTACAGTTGTATATTAAATTCATATGCGCAACACTGAGTGAAACTTTCAATCGAAACGTCTTGCATTTCGCATTGCTAAATGACATAATATAAATTGGACTAATGACCTATGGATCCCGAACTAATTTATTGTCTTTTGACAGCTACAAGTTGAAACACTAATGCTATGAAATTTCTTTTCCTTTTCACATGGTGCAAGTTCACTGCACTTAAGCTCATAATAAGGCCATAAAGTCTGCACGACGTAGTCTGAGGTGACTAAAGCAATGATGATGTTTGAATGGCGTAGTAAGACAAGAGTTTGACTTTCAACAAGTTATCCATCGTGTTTCATATTCTGTAATTAGCTTCAGGTATAAGCATTTATAATTCACTAAATTATCATGAGATGAAAACAAAATTGCTGACTTACACATGGCCTCTGTCAATTAGACAGTTGGAGGTCAAATTAGTCACTTGAAACAGTTGAACGCTCTCTTTCTGATTAAGATTTAAAATGTCACATTCGGCTTTTCTAGATAGTTGGTGTTATTTGGAAGTACGAAATTCGTCGCAGTTGATTGGGCAAACCTACATTTATTATCTCACTCCCTCTCTCTCTCAAAGTTAGTTTGAATAAAAGTTTCTTTTCAGTGTTAAAATAATGTAAGTTGAAGAAATCTAGGAGATCGTTAGAGATAATCATTTTGTTGACAACTCACGCGAATTCCCTGTATACAGCATGAATAAACACAGATGGCCAGCATGAAATTTCGCATTTTTATTGAAATTTCTAAGATTCTTTATCACTCATTACAGTTATGAAGCGCGTAGTAAAATTTGTCAAGCCTTGTAGTTTCGAACAAAAATTTTGACTACTGAACGACAGTTTATTTGAACCACCGGCATCTACATTGTCACCTCTGCTGTTTGTTCAGTGGGCTATTTGACGGCACTTTTAAGCAGGTCACCACTACGCGCTGCACTTATATCATGTTGACTTCACCACTGAGTAACGCGAGTTAGAATCTTAAAGAGGACATGAATTCCTTCAAGACTATAGACACTCCATGCTGATGATAGCGCGGAAGCTCGCAATTTAGGTCTGTAGCTAAGTGCTGCTTGCCTTCAACCACCTAGCATCAATTCATCCTAAACCACCATAGTAAGCCACTCAGCTCGGTTACCATAATGTAAACTTTACAGACAGACCCCATTATGCATCAAAGTGAAGCACTAGATGCATGATATAAATTGCTACTTAGCGTCCGAACCAAATGATCTATCCACCAATGAATTGTGTGAAACATAAAAGAGCTCTAGATTGCCTCATTCCGTAATGTTCATGTGTTTATGCATATTGTAAACGTATGAGTAATCGGATAAAAGAAATAATCCCTCTTTGTCGCTTTGTGACAATGATATTACTACTACCGTAAATTTTGCATATCAGTGTGCTGGAAAATTATAATCCGGAGTTGTGAAAAATGCATTTTAACTGACTTAGACGACTCTGTTCAAGTTTCCATCCATAGGAATTTAAACCTTCGATTGCTTTTAATTACTGTGATATGGTATTCATATTGCTTTTCTTGACATTATCTGTTTCTTCTGAAAGAAATTCGGTCTCATAATTACGGCTTATATAAAAAGAGAAGGATATCATTTAATTTTATATAAACAGTATTAATTCAAAGATTTTAAGTCACTAATATCCATAACTCACTTCTGGCATCTTTATGTTGAAGTGGGTTAAAGTAATACGTGTAGTTTAATTATTGTCGTTAGACATGCTACTGTATGTTTTTTATTAACATCCTGTGAAAGATAGAGTGAATCGATTGCTTATAAAATCACTTTAACAAAATCACAAGATATTGAAAACACAAACCATTTTATAATCCGATGCTTTCAGCAAAATAGTGACTTGTTTAGATATGTTGGAGATTTGTAGCTCAGGTGTATGATTTTGATGTGGTTGTGTTCTATGAGCTAGTTAGTTGATTTTCGAAGTTTTCATTGCCCTACTGGGCAATATCTTCAGAGCATGTTTCAATTTAAAGTGAGATTCCAGATTTCTCCACGAGACGACCCTCGACCTAATAATTTGACCTATATAGTTGACCTCATAGTCATTGCAGGGTATTTTGGAAATTATATTATTTTGTCTAATTGGGTCAGATTGTCAGAACATAAGAATTTAGCTAAGGTAAGAATGGTTGACCTCGAGACGATAAGTAATTTAGAAAAAATCTCAGCAATTGCATAGCATTCACTAACACTTAATAACACATTAGGGTGAGAGAGGGTTAAAATTCTAAGAAGTATTATCGGCAGGTGGAGAGTTGTTGATTACTGAATCCTGGTTCATCAAGTCTACACCAAACACGTGGAATAGGAATGGCTCATCACTTATACCAAAAATATAGAAAATACTACTATCAATCAAATCAAGCGATGAAAAATAATGCAATCATATAAATAAAAATCGAAAGTTGTGTGAATACCTTGATATGATTATGAGCAAAGAAATGTGCTCTAAACGTCGTCATCAGTAAATATTGCTGTATAACACTGTGGGACTTTATCAAAATAAATTTCACCCATAATGGAATTTTACTCTACCACAGTGCACAAGTTCTATTCTTATATCAAGAAAATTCTCTTTCGACGATTTAATTTTCATAGCTGTACAAGCGTACATATATAATACAAATAAGAATCACAATATACAATAAAAATCAGTTTTCTTGTTTTTGTGCTAAAGTTTGACAGTGGAAAAGCTACCTGCTTGCATTAATTTGTTTATGTTTCACTTTTCGTAACTGTAGAATCCAATAAACTTTATATGTCAGATTAGCGATTTATGGGTAATTTTAGCAATGTCATTCTCCCACTTAACCATTGGTGATAAAAATAAGGTAGTGTTTGGCAGTGTTCTTTTCTACTTTAGATTGGTGATTGAAATTTTTGGCTCTCTCTTTCAGAAATTTGTTTATACAGTCGAAATTTAGCCACCATTTTACAAAATGTCTCCTTAAGATTCACTGGACTAGTTTACAAGAGTACTGTCAAGCAGGATAGCATTCATGGAATTAACATTTTTGTTGAGTGCATAGATAAATAAATGTTTGAAAAGTGAAAAATTTATACTATACAACATAAAATCCAGGAATAACTTTTAGTAATTAGGAAAACATTTTCATTCATAACACATAGTATTAATATACGAGGAAGCGTTTTTACTCAATTATGAGTTAATTTGTATGCTTACCACATTTGACTTAAAAATTTCATTATAACATGTGAAAAGTTTGGATTTCTCACTCTGGAATCAGAAGTCGTAAGGCAAGCACACCCTATTTCCGGGATTTATGAGTAAACAGACAAATCATGCCTAAGTTTTCTGTACCACAGCTACTTAAGGAAATCCACCAAAAAGACAACAAAAGTGTGTTGTGTTAATGATACGTCTAAGAAATATTTAAATTCTTGTGTAAATAGTAACAACTTTTCTCAATTCAATTATTCATCATTTTGAGCAGTAGATGGATTCTCTTTCTGCTGTAAATTTGCTTATATATTTAATTCAAGCTACTTAACACAAGATTTAACCAAGAGCAAAACCAACACCTGATAATTAAAACTGTAATTCTTGTGTCTCTAACAGCACAACAAAGACAGTACTAGTACCACATTTGTATCAAACCAAGAGCTCTCTGAATTGCTCATTCATCTCTAGAATTTCCCTTATTCCACTCTACATCCAAATATGAACTCAAACCTGTCATATCAGATGTGATAGTTCTCAGTGGAAAACTTTTTGAATTGAAGTGAAGAATTCCATGTGACTTCGAATAGGAATGTAATATTGCATGATTTATACATTTCGATGCATAGATGCTAAGAATAAAGGCCAATTCATCAAATCTACATTCACTTACTGTATTTATCATCTTGAGAAAGCCTTTTTATGCTCACTAACTGCTTTATTTCCAAAAGTGACTGAGATGCTCGTTATCTATGATCTTGAAGCTAGTTTTTGATGCTAAGAATTTATATTCATTCTTTATGCTGCTATAAACATCATATCTTAGTCATCAGCGTCTCTGCTACCATTACGGTTCTTACGGTTTTCCAGATTTGATCATTTCGCTTCACTTTTTAATGTGTCAATACGAACGGCTACTTTCGTATTAATTGGACTTTGGCCAGTTTAAGAATTTTTGAATCATTTTGATCATGTTTACTTCTTGAATGACTCAGGATTTTCTGTCCAAAGAGAACTTTTATTCCTTCACAAATGAAAAACATTTCTTAATTGTTGTCATCATACGTCGATTACAGTTAAAAGTTTTAACAACAAGTCTACTGGAAATTTTCTTCATCGAATTTCTCGTTTTAATGTCAAGCTGATCATAGCTCAATTGTGTAATTATAAAAGATTTCTTTCACCAGGAAACTCTCAGGTATATTCTTCCATAATTCATTTCCTAGTGGCGCAGAGGTAATCGCAGAAATTCGACAAGGGTTTGACATGACATAAAACAGTTGAGAAGTAGTTGATTCAAAAGTCATCTGTGATAAACTTACATAAGCCATCTGCAGTTAGATAAAATTTATTAGAATAAATTATTATTAGTAGTAGTGCCTTGGGTTCCGAATGGAACATAGAGCATCAACAACACATCTGGACTTAGATTTTTCTTTCTCCTGTCCTTTTAAGCTGGGTCCACGATATGCGATAATCTCTCATTTCATCCTCTCATGATCTCCTCTTGGCGCTTCTCTTTCAGATTCCAATTGAGCAATGGCCTGTGGCAGGATGTTATTCCATGGCCTTCTCAACGTATGCTCGATCTATCTCCATTTTCTCCTAAATATTTGTTGAGCGATCGGCTCTTGATTGGTCTGTTGTCAGAGTTTCTTGTTACTAGTTCTTCTTAGCCAGCTAGCCATTTGATCTTCACCGTGGAGGCAGTAAAGAAGGCAGTTGTTGATAAAAGCCTGCAACCTGTTGAAAACCCTTTAGATGACACGCTGACCAAGTTTTAACCCGTAAAGAAGAACTGATTGACTTTACATTTATGGTGAAAATTCGATTCCTGTTCTTCATGCTGGTTTTAGGTTGATGAAGACAAATCTCTCTTTTTCGATTTTTGGCTGGCTTTGATGTCTTCATCCGTTCCACTTGTAGTTGAAACAGGGATTCCTAGGTGAGTGAAAGAAGTTACCTCTGTCAAATCTCTCTCGTTGATGGTGATTGGTTCTGGTTGTTTTTGCTTGGTTCACTAGCTACTTGTTTTCATCACCTGTATCTCTATGTTCACTTGGAGTTCTGGCTTCAGTGCCAGCCTATTCAGCCTGTTTGCTGGTTCTTTTGGATCTGGTTGAAATTAAAAATGTATATTATCTGCGAAATCCAGATCTTTCAGAGTCTTCTTATCGGTGATCCAGCGTACTGCTGTTTCCTCGTTCCTCACAGTCTGACGCGAAATCCAGTCCATCACAATTAAGAATATCAGTGGTGATAATAGTCAGGCAGCTTGTCTTACTCCTGTATGCCCTTCGAACGCCTTGATGAGTTTTCCTCTGTGGATCCTTTAACACCGGGTATTTTTATATTTATGTTGAATGACGTCGATAAAAATTTGGGAAACTGCGCGCCTTAGTGCTGAATTGTTTTCAAAATTACTTCTCGGTCAACGATGTCAAAGACCTATTCGAAGTGAATGAACTTGAGGTAGAGATTGGTTTGACTGCCACTCTACGCTTTGTGCCACGATGATGAGTGGAGTCCCAATTTGAAGTGTACATGATTTACTTTTCCTGAAACCAGCTTGTTCTGGTTGGTGGAGTGGAGTCCTGCATTCAGTACGTCTTTTATTCTTTCCATGATAATGCGAACCAGTGTTTCACTTGGCGTGGATGAGAGCATTATTCCAAGCCAGTTCTTGCAGTCGTGTAAGTTGCCCCTCTTTGGTAGCTTGACAAAGTAACCTTCCTCCCAATCGGTAAGCACCTTTCCTTCCTTCGAAATCTTAGTGTACACTTTTTTAAATTATTTCCAACATCATACGTGTCATATATGGTTACAACATAAGGCTGAGTAGTTCTTTATACAGAATGAAGTAATTAAATAATTCATCATCTTCAATATTTGATTCCTCCCGATAGACTTATTTTTAATTCACTTCGGTGTTTGTAATACAGTGGCGGTTATTCAAAGTGAAAATATTTGTCGCGATTGCTTCTGTCGAATGTCACAAGTTATTTATCGTAGTCGTAGACTTCTGACCTGGCTTTTGCTCATGGCAAAACCTAAATTTATTCAAGAAACTAAAATGCTGTGATATGTTATTGTGTCAAGTTCCATTTGGAAAACGTTTATGTTCATATACAAATTAAGGAAACCCGTATTAAAAAAGGGTTGAGGTTTGCGAATCTGTTGGCTGGTCTGTAACTGTTATGTTCGATTAATTTATAAAGCTTTCAAAATCTGTCCGTATGTGTTGGCTGCAAGGATAAATACACAGTTATCAGAAGCAGAGGGATGAGAGTTCAGTAAAGAGTCGAGATTTGACGTTTAAATCAATAAAGTCTTCATCGACATCTGCAAACCACAGTTAATGCCAGAATTACGAGACTTCAGATACTGTAAAACACCTCTAATATGCTGTTGATTGAATCGATGGTAGCTGATTGAATGTGCGGAAATATTGCATTGCATTGATTTATCACTAGAGCGTAAACTGTCCTATAATATGTAGTCCAGATGTGCAATAGATTTCTTCCAATATCTTATGCAGGGTAACCATGCATTTTAGACACCCCCTCTAACGGTTCACTTGAAATTGAAATTTGGTGGTTGTAGACACTAAGATAAGTTGGTCACACATGCAGTCAGAAAAATTACTAAACAGCATCCATAAAAAGAAGAATTAGATGAAGGTCTATCTGAGGGATGAAGCTGACAGTTAAACATAATATTGCACAGTGACTTACCTGTGTTTTACTCTAGTAGAAAATACTAAGAGGACGTCAACTTACCGATGACCTCTGAAAGAAAGTTATTTTTTAAAGACAATACTGTGAACTTTGAAGTTCAGGAACTGAAACAAGCAAAACTTGAAAAATCCAGGATCTAATGAAATCATAAGTTTATTTAGAGCTCGTCAGCGGGATATTTGAAAAATTTCAACAGCTAATTTTGTTTTGCCCAGGGAAAATTTTACAATTGTTAATTAAAAAACCTAAACTATTATTCCATTGCTTCATTTGAAATTTCACTAGCAGAAGAAATCAAATTCTTCATGTTAAGCAATGTGTTCAAACTAAACATTTTAGTATTTTGAAAAAATGAAAATTTTACTTACTGTCGGCAACTGATAGATCAAAGAATAGCAGTTTTCGCTACTGTTTCATAATATTTAATTAAATCTCTGACTTATTTATTGAAGTGCATTGAAATAAATTGCACTCCTAGACATCTGTACGTACGCAATTAATGAAAACAATGTCAGTTGGGAAGCTTTAATTCAGACAAAATATAAATGCATATCATAATACTAATCAGCTTTTTTAGTTCCAAAATATTTCATCTTCATGGATGATTTACATATAAAGTAATTGTTTGAAGTATATAGTGTGGCGTAGTGTTGTCACTGATGAAGAAAGGACCATTTCTGCATATTTTTCTTCCTTTTTTCTTCCAGAACTGCATGACATTACTCCGAAAGTTAATTAAATAAGCACGCGAGTTCACGAATAAAACAACAAGAAATGAAGAAGTCGTTTTTAGTCATTTTGATGGACAGGAATTCTAGTAGCTCAGTGATTTAAGCCGGTCGCCATAAAAGTTATTCAACAACAAACAAAATATATTCACTAGAATTTTAATAGAGTCTATACAATAAGAAAAACGATTCTAAACTCACTCTCTTTAACTGGAAGAAAAATAGTTGATAGATGAGGAGGATTACAATGGTTAAATGTTGAATCCTTCGACAAAGAATTGGACAATTTATTCACTATACTTTAAACCAAAAGTAACTCTTTTAGATGCAAATATTTGAAAGCGGATGATTGTGAGGGCAGACTGTTTTAAGTTTAATGAACTGAACGACCGTGTTGATCAGTACATTAGCGAGTGGCGACTTGTCATGAAATATGCTATCGTGACTTTTCCTGATGATTTCTCGTCTCAAACATATAATTTCTGATTGTTTTCACTTAAAACTGCATGGGTAGACATATTTCTGTTCTCACAGATTATGAAAAAAGAATGACTTTATTAATTGAATTTAGGAAGAACAGTGTCTGAAAATGCTGTAAACTATGACAAATGGAATAACAAATTTCAAATTTAATCTAGAAATTCGCTTACCGTATTTATCTAAACGAAAATAACCAAAAAGTAGGAAAGCTAAAGACAGCTGACTGCATAAGGTTTAAACGAAAATTCACAGAATATGATCACGATGTTTCCGTACTCAAAATCATTTTGAACTGCACCAGACGTGAACGATTCGAAATATAATGACCTGGAATGAGACATATAGGCGTTCTCGTTCTGAATGCAGGTCGCATTCAATCACTAATAACATTTATATTTCATCGTACAAATGATAGCTTGTATGTACGTAGGAATGTATAATTTGAAAGCTTTATGTTCTTTGATTTCTCAAAAGAAACCGTGTTACGTTATAAACTTATTTAAGCAGGATAATGTATCAAGTTATATTTGACTGCGATTGAATGACTAGACATTTGCCATATAACAACCTACCGCTGGCATCTTTAAAAAGAACCGCAGCATAAATGGAACAATTAGCATGGTAGAATGCAAACGCTTGAGTCAAACACACACAGAATTTTTCCGCTATATTCTGACAGTATTTGTAGTTTCCAACTGCCCCAGAGGTCAACTAGTCAAGATTACACAATCCTACGAAGGAACACTTGTATGATAAATGCGTTCAGTCACTAGCGAACCGTTTGACTGTATTGATTGATGCAGTGAAGGAAGCCAACAGGTATACTATTCAGCTTCACAACACTGTTGCTGTAAATGTGCTCTAATTTTCTACCTGATATTTAATTTATCATTATATCTGCAAATATTACTTCAGAATATTTCGGTTATTTATCACCAACACTGGGTTCTCCAGACTACTTTCATTCAATCACTCACATATCCTGCATTTTCATCACTCAGATTTGGTCATCTTTTGACTATTGGTGTAATGCCAACTTCCTTTTCCCTTTCGCCCGCTGTACATTCTATTCTGAAATATTAGTCATACTATCTGAAATCTATTCTGGATTTTTATCACTTTTATGAGTTATTAGTTTAATTATTAACACTTTTGTAGAGTTTTCAAAATAACTAATTATGAAGAAATTTCCTCCGTCTACTTATTTGAAACATAGGTATAGACATTTCTTACTCATCACGTTTTGTTAACGGTAATCATTCTCGCTGTAACATAACTTGGATTGTGTGTTTGTACGTAAAAATATACAGGTCGAATAATTTGTGTTCTCAGAATCCGCAAGAGATAAACTGGCTTCTTTTTGGTAAACTTCAAGAAGAACCATATGTTGAACTCTTTTCTACGATAAGAAGACAGATGGAAATATGTACATTGAAAATATGAAATCAACCTACATGCAACAACTGGAAATAAAACATCAGAGGGTGGCAGAGATTAGAATTATTGAATGAGAGTGGTTCGAACAAAACTCAGTACAATGTGATAACCGCGTTACAGTGTGAGATTCCTGTAAATACTCTGGAAGTGAATGAGTCAGTAGTGAATGGGCTAGAAAGAGAAGTTCAAGTGTTGTCTTTGGAATACAGATTGTATCCCATTTCTAATGAAAGGTGAAACGGCTTTGGTAGGTGCATTAGAGGAAATCGCATATATGTATTTCTATATAATTATCTGGTTGTTTTCGAGTTAAGATTCATGCGTGGAAGTATTTATGTTCGCCAAGTTGGTAAAATAGGGAGCAAGAAACTAAAAAGCTTATGAAAATGATTAAATACACAAATATTAGTAAATTGATATTTAAACTTCAGCTCACCTGTGTTGCCTAGAAGAAAATTATAAAATGAGTGGTAAACAATAACACGGCTTTAAGTGTCATGATCTCCGCCTGCAGGAGTGAATTTTACGAAAAGTAATAAACTTGTAAGACAAGTCTGATGTCTTATGAATACAACATGTAATAGCTTTTTTATAAACCTTGAAACTACATAAGTTGACACATTCAAGCAAACCGGAATTATGAACGCAGTTAAACAGAATCAATGAAATGAAGTAATGCAATATTGTCCAGCTGACTTCATCGTATTTGTTTTATTCGTTTATTTACTTACAGAGGCAGTATAGCATATTGTTAGTTTAAAACGTAATGGAAATATGCATCTGGGATGTGTAATTGAGTAGACATTTTAAATTCAAAATCGAAATTCAACTTACCTGCATCTGAGCAAAGACGTAGAAGAATAGAATAGTATGCTGTAGTGGAACTAAATTGTTTAAGCAAACATACTGGGAATAAGATCATTACACATCATTCACAATCGCCTGAGAAATAAGTTAAACGAATAGGAATGAACTCGAAAGAGTTACATTAGGCATCTTTGTACACTGGCTTTACCAATAAAAAGATTTATTTTTATTGAATTCAAGACGAATTGTTTTCTCTGGAAAACTTTTGATGATGAATGAATCTGTAAACTTTTTAATATTAAGATCCTAAAAGCCGGCTTACCTGATCCAGCTGAAGGATAATTATGAACATTGGAAAGAATCGGGGTAAGTGAGTGGTGGAAATGTAGACAAATATTCACAGAATAGGATTATTCATGTTTTATCCCCAATGTTATTGACTACTGTTCCAAGAATAATTGAGACGAAAATGAATGAAACTGAAATATAAGTCTAGGCATTTTCTTTTGTATATATATTGCAAAGTGCAAATGTGTTGATCAGTGGATTATTGTGAACTGGTTATATAATGCATCATCAAATCATTCAGTTAGTTGCATTCATCTACTTTTATTATGCAGACATATAAATAAGTCAAAGTGTTTAATATCGAAACATATTTTATCTGTCATGCACAAAACTGGATTTTAGAAGGTACACATTTCTCCTACTGAATTAAAATGATTTTCGCTCATTTAATTTTCTTTTCATGATAGTGTTAGGAGGATTAATGTCTCAGCTTCTGTATTGTGCGAAGCCTTTGTCATAATTTTCTTTCATTCATTAATTTTATCGTAGTGAATAATGTTGGCTTTGTTTGCATTATTTAATTACTTTCTGCTGTTTACATTACAGCTTATTCTATCCGAACGGTTTGTTCAAAAGTGCTTTGTGACTTCTATTGACTTTCGTTTGAGTTTTTCTTCGCTGCTTTTCTTGGCATCAGATGTTATGTACAATATATTCAATGGGAAATTGTTGTGTTTCTTATTCGTCTAAAATTGTATACCAAACTTGAAAGGGTTTTAAGCGACAGCCTAATAATTTGTCACTTTTACTGCCTGTATTGACACATTGGATAACATAGAGCTGCCTCTTAACTTCATAATAGATTTTAAGCATATGCCAACCTGCTGTGATCAACAAAATGGTGGATTTAAACCTAATAGTAATTTTAGTTTCTTATTCCAACACCTTTCATGGAGTGAGTGAGTGAGAGAAATAATAATATAGTTGTGTTCTGACTTTAACTTAGGTAAATGTTAAATCGTATTCTTCTTCTGGCGAGGGACGTGAGTTTCTGGAGACTTTGTCACCAAATGAATAAAAAATGGTCTCTTTTATTTGGATATTTCTTAGTCAGCTTATGATACAGCCAACAAACAACAATCGTCAGCCACACAGCCATTTGGCAGAAAGGATGCTTTATCGACCAAACATTTAGGTAATGTAGTGGGTTTGTAGGTAAGAAACACTAGGAGTTCATGTCAACTCTCACGAAATGACAGTAGTTAGAATAAAGGCACAGTTAATATTTGTTTTGTTCCAGTTGAAAGTGAGTATTGTATTGGGTTTGTACTGTATAATATGCAAATCTTGAAATCACAAACTATTCATTTCAAACAACATATCTTTATGAAAGCTGGTTTACCCTGTTTACACATACCAGTCGTTCATGAAGTCATGTGAGGGCTTTTGTCGATGGCAGGATCAAAGAAGAATTACAGTGTAGATATCCTTAATTTGGGCACCATGTGACTTATTAGCCTAATTCCTGCAAAATATGATTGTTCTTAATTTAGGTGATCTCATGTCTAAGGTCAGCGCTCACATGAAACTGTTCTATTGGCTGAGACCTTGGTGTCGCATACATTGTTATTTAGCTTAAAACTATGCTAGTGAAAATACGCAGTCAGATAAGTCACAAAGGTGCATCCATAAGAGAAGTTCGTAGGCAGCTGAAAGAGTGAGTTATTGTTTCTTAAACCTACAGACATCAAAGTGAAAAAATACGAGAATAACAAACTCAAATCAATCAAGTCAAATTATTCGATTTCTGTTGTCATTTTGAAGCAGTGGTAGAAATTAATACCCAAATGATTATGGAAGTGTTAATTAGGGCATCATCTGAGAAAGACTACTAACAAGAAGTTCGCACTCAGAGACATGTCTTTTCATATAGATTTACCGCCTAAATGCATTTTTTGTTGGATATACCTGGCTTTAAAGTATTAGCTCTTCTCTATTTTCAAATATGTTACTGAATTTATTTGACAATGAAATGGGGTGATTATCTAAGTCAAATTAACGTGATGGTAATAACGATTGAAAACAAGAGGAAAGGACATCACTCACAATTTTTGTCTGAAATGGTGTCATAAATGATTATGAAATAAACCATTCACAGAGGGCTCTATCAGTAAAAAGAAACTGAGCATAAGGTATTACTGTCTTCAGAAAAGTGACACGAATATTCATGATTGCTATTCCTTAATATATTTAACTATGATGAACAAAACGCATTCAGTGTTTTTCAAACATCTGGTTGTAGAGTAACTTGTTCACCTGTTAATTCTGTCGTCAGTCTCCTTATTTTGCGACAGCAGAACAGAAAAGTCTGCGGTAGTGGAATTACTCATGGGCAACTTGATGTAGAGATACAGCCAAAAACGTCTACCTTATGTTATAAGCACATGATGCACATATCATCCATATTGGGCTGATTTGTCTTTGGTTTGTGCTTCTCTGTCTTCCTTTCATTTCTCCATATCGTTTCACAAGCATCGTTCATTATCTCTTTACCAATACATCCATGTCTAGGCCATTCGATGTACTTGCATATGACATACATTTTCATGTGTGTATCTACTTAATACTTATGAATTTTATAAGTAGCACATGCTACAGTACTACTTTATAGTTACGTGGCAATGCATTCAACCCATTTGTCAAATCGGACAGTTTCTCACTGCATGTTTCGCCGAAAACCGACTGCACTTCGAAAATTATTGTAAACCAGTGGGCACTCTGCAGCTATTTCGTTCAAGTTTGGGACTTCTTGCAAGGTAGGACGCAGAATTTTCAGATGACTGAGTTTGAATCCGAACAGCCGAATCAATGACCACCTCTCATAACCTGTAGGTCGTGATATTGTGGTGTTAAGGATGAGGAATGCTGAAGAGTCCTAAAGTAGGGTGAAATGATTCTCTTTAACTGACTTTGAACAATTCTTATATCAGTAAACGACTTTCAATTAGAGGAATTTATCTGACCCTTATTATTATATATTATATTTACGGTTACTGGTGATATTTTGCACGCAGGCTCTTTATACGGGCGTTTCGTTTTAATTAGCACTGATATCAATACGCGCATTCTTTCATTTCGATTAAGTGGACAAATCTGGCCAACAAACATTATACAGGATGGAACGCATTACTTGCATTCCAGTGCAAGCCGTTATCACACAAGTAATTTCCAATTTTTTGTTATACGTTCACGAACATATACATTGTGTCGCAATTAGACGGATATACCCTATTGCATGAATGAGGTGGGGTTTAGAAGTGTGATGAAAAGAAATTGAACAACGGTCAACATGCATGGTTGACGAGCATTCTACCGTTGCACCACTGACACGCATGTTGTTGTAGAAATGCAATATTCTCTGGACCTTTTATTCAGCAGTAATCAATAAACGTGACTTCAAACAAGTTTTAACTCACCCTTTAGTACTTCAATATCAAATAAGAATAAGAAAAAAGATAAACTGTTACATTTCTCATCGATTTCAATGACTATTGGTCTAATGGAGTATAATTTACATCTGTAAATTTTAATGATTTAAAATGCAAAGACTCACAGTTCACTACAAAATATTTGAATGGATATAATTAGTGATGCTCCCTCTAATTAAAACCAGTATGAAATCTTGAACTGTATCTAATTCTCATTCAAACAGAAACGTAATTCACCAGGAAAATATGACAACATTTTTAGATTAACTGGAAACCTCCACACATCATTTATTTTGTTTACACCCGAAGGCAGTCACTTTGATTCATCCCATCACCACGAATTTGGAGGTGTATCCTTAACTCGGGCCATGTTTACGTATACGTAAGTAACCTGAATCCTGCTAATCAGTCAATTCTTACCTGGGTGACGCTTTTTGCGATAACATCATTCCAATGTTAATAATGTCATCTGATTTTTCTAAACGTCATGCTAGACTCTGTGCTCAAGCAAATAAGGTCCTGGGTGTCATTTATTCCATATCTAGAATAAGTGAATAGTATAAATGGTTTTGTGTTATCTTTCCACACTTCTGAAAATTTGTTTGCATACTTTTGCCCTGAAAATTCATCTAAATTATGTATAATTTGTGTTTATTATTTTTGATAAAGCATGCAGTTTGTGAAATATTTTGTCATGAACCACAGCATTGTGATTTGTGAAATGATGGAGGATAGAATTCGCTTTCTGTCTGTGTCGACTTCATGAGTGACAGCACAGTTTTTTTTTTAATTCCTAAATAAAATACATGAAAACTGTTAACATCTATATTTATTCAGGTTTAAGGCATTTTCACAGAGTTGAAGAAGGAAAGATAAATCCGACTTCAGTTTTCAGGGCGAACAAGTCATAAACAGCAGTAGTGAATAATAAATGTGGGTAGCGTATAAGATTTTCACCACACGTTAAATATAACACCATCCTAAATACACATAACCACGTGTATGCAGCTTACTATTATAAATTGAGTACACTTAGCTTAGGAAAATACTTACCTAATTTGACTGCAGTTTAATAAAGTGAATTAACATCAGATTGGCATTCAGACTAAGATACATTTGCTGTCTTCTATTATCAACATGTTAATCTCAAAATGTATCCTTGAGAAATCTTTTGTATTTGGCTGAGGAGTACGTTCTCAAAATCACGATTTATTTCACTGTAATTAATTTTACCAATGAGCATTGAAATTTGTTAACTGGATATCTTTAAAACATCATAGGATAAAGACGGTCAGTAAACGAATCGAAAATCTTGTATATGTTATAGCGTAGAGATCATGAGTCAACTAGAACCACTACTTTTGGCTATTTTATAAATTTAAAATGGATTTGCAGTCACAAGAACATTTTCTTTTCCTTGTTTATATGTAAACATAATGCAAATCTGTTCAGGAGTTTAATTCATATAAAACTTTTCACTGATGTTGCGCAAGTTGGTTGCTGCAAAACTGGATATATCTTCACTCTCTTGTCAAGTCAACCCAAGATAGTTTTGGTATTTCTGAAATTCTTGTACTATATTCACAATCAAAGTAACTTACACATAAAGTCTATTTACAAATATTTTAAAAATGTTCATGATTATGTGATGTAAACTTCAGTTTTGATTGAATGTTTACAGGAATAACTATTGAGATATTTGCGTGCTCACTAATTAATACCATGTAAACATATTAATGAAGAAATTGAATTAGTCTGTGTTGCAAGCCACTGATAGACTTCAAAAGATCGAATAATGAAATTTGTTACTATAAGGGGTATCTTGAATCAGTTATTAGTAAGGTCGTCAAATAAGTGACACTCTCCCTTCTCATAAGAGAAGAAGAAGTACGCCTTCTCGAATAGCTTATAACATTTTGTCATTAAACGAGATATATTTCTTAGGAAGGTTACCGGAAGATTAGTCAAATCTTAAGCAAATGGTTAACTGATCTGTCTTTTACGCGGCACAGTGGCCATATTGTAAATTTAACTGCAGGAATTCAGTCTGCACTAAACATTAGACTAGACACATTACACTAGTTACTGACTAATGGCCAATCCAAAACCTCCAATGTAGTCCTACAGGAGGTCAATCGCCAGAGCTAATATCTCAGTGGTAAAGTCTCTTGCTTCAACACTAGGTGACGTGGATTTAAATCTCAGAATGAACTGCATCTAACCGTCTAGTACGTAATAAGTAGATCATGCTTATGGGCTGCTTATTTTCACTAGTATCTCCAAAGATATACGATATAAAAATGCTTAGTTCTTTCCTTTGTGTTTATTTTACGCTCCTCTTGATCAGAATGTTCCCCTCAATATCAGCAACAACCTTTGCTTTGTTAATTGTTCAATTTATTTCCTGTGAAGTAAAAAACTTTGAAAATAGTCAAAAGGGAATTAAAGAAGAAAATCACCTGAAAATTTCAGCTGTCATAATGACGTAGGTTCGACGTACGTGAAAATAATGTTTGTTAAATATAATCAGGATCTAGTGTTGTACTTATTTGTGTATTCGTGTGTTTCTAAAGTCAAATGTCTTGGTTGATTGACCATTGAAAATCAAAACAAATATAAATGAAAAGTGTTTTCGATGTGACACAGTTGTACAGTGAAATAGTATATCGATTTTTAAAGGGAAGTGGGTTTCAAAAGATACTCACTTTGACGACCTTCACGGTGTTTGAGGAAAGAAATATACAAATTATCACTTACTATTTTTCCAGATTAGCTCAACTTAGATAAACAGACGTAAGATAACGCAATCTGGGCCAATGGGACATACTACTGTTTGAATTTATGTGAGTTAATTTTGGTAGGTCAAATCTATTGACATAAACTGCACTTGAGGTTCCAATAGCAGCGGACGATTGATTTGAAAAAGATAATATGTTGCATTCAAAACTGTGTTTGCATTAGGACTTCTCGGTGACATGTGATTAATCAATGCTTTCTGTGTAGGCTCTGGTCTAAGCAATAGGTTTCATTCTAGGTCAAAGATCATGTCACCATGGTCTTACTGTTACCATGCTAATCACTCAGAACACATTTTGTACACGCTTTTGTTGTAAGTAAGCAATCACGAAAATAACTACATAGACTGCCATACCTGTCAGCCAAGAGTTCTCTCTTCTTAGAGTAATAAATCTGCTTTTTCATTCTGTCTTCTCCGTCTCCTCAATGTGCAAATAGTATTTCAGCAGTCAGTCATGTAGTAACATGCTATGAAGTAGTGTTGGTGAATACCTGTGCACTTGCTGATTATCTTGCACCTAATTTGAAGGAATCTAAATCATTTATTAATTGGTGACTATCAGTTGACGTTTTTAGCTGAACATATATGCATCATATTACCTCACTCAATAAAGAAACGTGGAGCAAATATTATCATTTCGTTTTAAAAATTCTAAATTATGAAACTCAGCAGCCCAAACTGGGAATATACCGTCAAGTGACGTCATCAGTCGATTATATTACATGAAACACTCATTGCTGACTTACAGGTTGCCCGTTCCTCTGTTCGATAAAAGGAAGCAGATAAACATTAGAAGGAGATGAAGAAATTAAAGCATATTGGAATGAAGACGAAAATTTGAAGAAATTGTTGAGGTGTTGACCTCGTGAAAATGTTTTATGTATAGACAGTGTAACCGGATTGGCTTCATCCACAAAAGTATTGACTATTGAGTAAATAACAGTTCGATTCTCTGGTTATTTCATTTTTACAAGTAAGATTGACCCAAGCATCCCGGTTTCCCGTATGCAGACTTCAGTGGAATTTATCTGACCATCTGCCTGTGTGACCGATAGACTTTTGATAGATTTAAACTAGAAGAAGAACCCAGTGCTTGCAGTGAAATTGTTATGTGAAATTGGTTTATGCGGTTTCTGTTTCGAAATATATATATATTTCTTGCTCATAAGATTACTAACAGCACTCATGCATTTCAATTTAGAACATTTTGAAAAATTGGATGTTAACTGAGCAGTATCAGATCATTTATGAAAGACAAATCTTAGGTTTCTAAACAAAAGGTTATGTGTGATGCTGAGCTACTCTTGTTCATGTCTGACAGACGGACAATCAATACGCCAAAACTAGACTTTGACTAAACAGGAGTGTAATTTCTGTGAGTAGGTTTGTTCATATGGCTGACATGATGTTGAAGAAAGTGATAGAAAGTATGTACCAAAACTGAAAAGAAAAGTCTCGCAAAATGTTTTGCGTATAGTTAAAGTAAGAATGAAGCACATTACTTTTCAATAAAATCAAAAGTCCCCATTCATAAATGACAACTACAGTCATATGTAATATCACTAGGCGAGCAGAAAATTTATATTCATAGCTTTATTGTAAATGCGTAGGCTTTTGCATAAATGTGTCTATAAGCCTTTACAGATTTTATTGAGCACATTTTTACAGTGACTAGTTTGAACCCTAAGGAAAATAGTTTCCCGATAACACGCAGCAACCAATGATTATTTATTGATGTCGTAATATGTTGTTAGATAAATGAAAGGTTTGAATAACCTAATTTCTTTTATTGACGTAACAAATCAAATATGCTGCATGACTGATGGATTTTCAATGACAGACATATTGAAAATATCGCTTTTATGAATATCAAAGCATTATAAATGATTGAAATATATCAACAGAGGTATAAAGTTTAGTGGTTATCGTAATATAACCATTTGAAATACAGTATGCTAAAGGTATCACTACTGGGTGATAATAAGCAACTTTGTTACTCACTATTTTATTATGGAATCACGCTATAGCTGGTTGTTTGAACTGTCATCCTAATGTTATTTGAACTAGATGCAGTTCGTTCTCACTGAATACATTTTAGTTGTAAACCGTTCTTGAATCTTAACGGTGAGGTTGTAATTAACTTCCTAATTTCTAGATGTTTGTTCACTGTGATTAAACTGATTACCAAAATGAGGGATTCGTCGTGTTACAAGTTTTGAATTTTAAGCTGTAAAAGCTGTAATGTCCAAATCGCAATAAATACAAATTTTATTAAAACTTTTTCACTTTCGAGCTACTATACTCAGTTTGCTCTTCTAAAACTTTGATATTATTGAATTCACTGAGCAAATTTCATTCGGATTAACTTACCTTTATTGTCTGTTGAATAAAAGGAGTTCATGTTTAATTTACTCAAACGATTGCACGTAAGGATATCGTAATGACCCCTTAAATGGTTTCAATATGTATCATGAAGCTTTTCATACTAAAATCAACATGATTTATAATAAAAGATGCAGTTGCAACTCACCGAGGTTGCCTTTAAGTCAGATGAATGTATGCAAGAGTTCTAAGATAGTGTCACTACTGAATAAATCGAAAATCTGCAGTCTAAAATAGGTGATTTGACTTGCGCCTTTTCAAAGTCTTTACACAGAGAGTAATCTATGTCTGTGATTTTCCCCTAGTACAAAAGCCATTTATATAATCTTTATGAAGTAAAAATATTATGGCAGTTAAATGGTTGATGGCCTGCTTCAGTCACTGGGCAAATTTATACTCCATAAAACTTAATTCGGCAAAGGTTTGTCACTGAAGAACAATCTGTACTGATGTGCATATTGAATGGCTTTTAATATACCACTGGGGTAGTTGCACGTTTCCGAATGAATGATATTCAGTCGAAAGGTGCGTCTTAAATTATTATTTTACTTCAGAATGTTGTACAAGGAGTGAATAGAACATGCTGAAAAATCAACACTACCAGTAATTATTCACAATAAG
Source organism: Trichobilharzia szidati (assembly GCA_944472155.2). Classification (NCBI taxonomy): domain Eukaryota; kingdom Metazoa; phylum Platyhelminthes; class Trematoda; order Strigeidida; family Schistosomatidae; genus Trichobilharzia; species Trichobilharzia szidati. Next base: position 206,568,037 of record OX235271.1, read on the forward strand.
GTCATCGCTTCTACTATTATTGCTGTCTTTGTTAATATTTTCTTAGCTTTAGACTTCCTGAAAAAGAGTAAATTTCCTCTATGGACAAACTGAAGAGAAACAAAGTTCATAATAATGTCACACCTCTAAGTTTATTTAGCACATTTTATACCTTATAGATACATTCTGAATACATTCGAGAATCCTGTCTGTTCGAAACCGGTATTATTCTCAGAGTCTGCAATTCATTCAGAACACTGTAAACTGAAGAAATTAAAATTTACACCACCAGAACTATAATTCATGTTCTACTAAAGGCCTAACAAATGATAAGCAACAGTGTCTGGCTTATAATCAGTGGAGTACTTAACATGTCAGCGTACAAGTGAAAATGTTTTCCCTGGGCATCGTCAGTAACACAAAAATAAATTTAAGCGAGTGAGAGCTCGTTGTCATGTTCATTCGGCTGTACTTCCTGACATAAATTTTAACATATTTGTTAAATTAGACTAATAGGAAAATCAGAGTGATAATAGCTCTAGCTAGAAAGGCATTATTACTTAAAGAACACTTTCCTGCATAGGATCAACTTACATTCAGAGTCTGTATTAATTAAGTGGAAAATTAGGATGGCATCGTTTAAATTAGATATAATTATTAACAGTCTTTGAATTTTATTATTTCTTTAATCATTCCAATTTACCACTTGAAACTATCAGACGTCAAAGCGAAGCTTGTGAACGTGTTAAAACTGAATGATCTGTTTCTGAATGAGATATTATCTCCAGGAAATTGGATTTCTCAAATAATAATGAGCAACTTTATCATTTTGATTTCTCCAGAGACATTCTATATGGCATATATTTCTGAAAATGTTTTTCTACAATATAGTGTACCGTGAGTGTACAGTGTTTGCCAGCATAAATAAACAAACGAATTCATTTGCTATCCTGGTGACAAATGAGTTCGTCTGAACACCAGTGTACTGAACAGAATTACAGGTATTAGCTCAAAAGCCTACACAAGTGTATTTTGTGTGAAAAAGAGAACTTTATTTTCTTTCGTAAGAATTTACTAATAATTAGTACAAATTTACACTTTATGAAATAAATGCTGTTGAGTTCTGATTGTGTTTTTCTTAGTTCGTGTTGAAGACTTTATCTCAATCAACCTGTGTTACTTGGATTAAACTTACCCAGATAATCTGAATATGTGTAATAAAATAATTCACGGTTTTCATGTTGATTAGAGTTATCTACATGAATACAATTCCCCTGAAAAATGTAGATTTGAATGCTCTGCATGCATTCAAAACAAATTTACGAAAGCAGCTTCAAAACTCTTTGGAAGCTTAAGTGTCAGAATAGCAGTGCTTATCAATGGGATACAAAACGTTGTGCAAAGTTCAAATATTTTGAAGAATGAATCAACTTACGCTGAGTCTCTGTCAGGGGGATACCGAAATGCCGAAGTTGTAACACGTCATAGTTCTGATTCTATACACTAGAAATGTGTTGGTTTAAGGGTAAACCATGGAGTAATATATTTATTTATACCGTAGTGACTGGATGAAAGTATAATACATGAAATATTATAACAGTTTCTTCACTGAAAAATTATTTTCCTTCCAAATTTATTGTCTTTTTAAAAAAAACTTTATGATGACTAATTGTAAAATACCATGTTTGTTGCTTACCATCGACAACTGAAATGTGTAAAGAAGTAATAATATTACTGTTAAAACAAGAATTTGAAAACACGAATAAGTAGTTGATTTTGGTTAATTCAAGTAACGACTTCTTCTACTATGTCAAAAGACAACTTACGACGGTCAACTAAACATAGAGGAAAATATGTTTAATAAATATCACATATTTAAAAGCATTTCAACAGAAATATGTTTACAAGTATCATATTTCAACATCACCCAGTAATAATAACTATATTAATGTCATGATGGCGTTCAGACTTTTAAACTATACTTTGTCAATTGTATTCTGTGTTTATCTTGCGCATTTTAGAGAGTGGTTGCTTTTGATTAACTCACTGAATGAAAATGACGTATTTTTTAGTTAGTGTTAAAAATGGTAGAACTGGTTTCACACAAATCTTCACTGATGTCCACGCATCAAAAATAGACTAATTGAACAACACAAGAATATACGGACGTTTTCGTGTAGAGTTTTCAGTCACTGAACATGTAAAATTAGGTAATGATTTCAAAAATATAAAGCCAATGTTTTAGTTGGTAAAGTGCAATTGAGAAAAAAATTCCACTTTAAAAAGGCGAAAAGAAAGAGGTATACTGGCGTGTTTTACCAGGTTAGTGTTTCTGAAGTGTAAAATTATCACAAATATGTGGGATTGAAAAACATTTGAAAGCATAAAACATTCATTTGAACTTACCTCCTCTTTCATCTGGAGTAGTAGAATTTGACAATCTTCATTTATTTACTGTAGTAGACATTACATAATTACAAATGAAAAGTTAGCTGTCTACTAGGTTTATATGGGAAAAGGACACAAATTCAGTCATCTGTAATGCTTTTGGGTAACGAAATAAATTTAGTACATCATACGTGTTGAGAAGATTTGAGCTTCCCTCTGATCACGTCTTCGATAATAAACAGTTTGCATATCTTTGTTGTGTGGTTGACGTTTAATCGTAAAATGAGCTCGCTTTACATAATAATACGTGTAGGAATTAGTTAGGATTGCATCAGTGGAGGTAGAGCTATATAATCAGCAAATTAAATCGTCAACGCTGTGCACAGACTGAGCCCAGCTGAACGCATAATTATGTTACGTTGTTTATATTGTCGACATTATAAATGACCGATATCTCAAAAAATCTAGTAAGAATCATCATGAATATTCATTTCCTAATGTGTATTTTGAAAAGCCACTAAATTAAAACTTGCGTTTTTCTTTGTGCGAGTTATTCGAATTTGTCAAAACTCTTTCTGTATTCACCAGGTATCAATGAAGCTAAAATTCTGACAAAACGCATATTATTCACTGGAGATATCCATTGAAGGCCTGTTATCTAGGTCAGCACCAAGTATCAGTCTAAATGTTTAACGTGAATTATTTTAGTGATAGTGATGCAAAAACGTAACTGAATCGCCTTTGATCAAGAAATATTCATAGATAGTGGAACAATTTATCACAGCAAGCATTATGATCCAACTTGTAAGCAAAATGTCGTTCATAATAATGCATGAATAAAGACAATCACTGCATATATAGATGCACAATAATGATGAAAATGGTAATCACCTTTAACTTTTTCCCTCAACACTACGAAAAGAGTGATGAAAAATAGGAGTAAAAATTTGCTTTCTCGAATATTTTAAGATTAACTTGAAGTTGTACATTAGAAAATGAAGGACTTTACGAAATACATTCAGAATGACTAGCTTAATCTATTTTCGCAGTGTTTTGTAGTTGTGATGACAAAATTTCCTATCTGCATTGTTACAACAGTGTACGTAACTACCTTTTAGTCAACCACACCTCGTTACAAAATTAACAGACATACTTTCGTCTTCAAAGCATTTTCGTTTTAATATTATTAACACTTTCAATCCATTATAATTCTTCAGGGATTATTTATTTCATTAGACATAATGCGGTTCCACGTATAAACAATTTAACTGCGTTAGTCTTTTGAATTATGAGCTATCCGAAACGAACTTAACCTGTTTTCGTTTGAAAGCATTGGTTGGATATATCTGGTTTTGTTACTATTTGTGTGCATTTGGTTTCGTAAAAACCTGAAGTAAATACGAATGCATACCCTGATACTATATCGTCACCAGTTTCGAAGATTGTTAAAAATATGTACCAGTCCATGATCAGTCTAAATACATTCCCAATCACCATCAAAACTTTCCATAATGACTGAATTGGTCAGTGCTGACTGGGTTATTTTTTATAGATAAATTTTGAAATTTTAGGAAACCGACTGATCACTCAAAAAACACTTACATATATATATATACATATACATATATGTAGATTCTATATAATGAGGGATATTCCTAACAGTTTTGAAACTTACCCTTAAGTGCACGTCGCACATCTGGAGGTTTTTCAAGTAAATAATGTGTTAAAATTTGTCTTTCAGAGTATCTGTAGCCAGTCAGATCCTTTTCTATCTAGATCAAAGCAAACATAAGGAGGTAAGATATCCCTACAATGTTTGAGGCTATCAAGGCTGCTCAAACTGCACAGCAAGTGAGAATATATGCTACAGAACTGAGAGAGCAGGTGGAATAGAAACAGAAGAAGAGTCAGTAGCCTACTACAGTCATCCAGAAGAGAACCACCAGCACACTGGGAGTAAGACCATGTTGATGTCAACAACAGCATCGAAAGATAGAATGAGGTATGAATCTATTTTTGCAGGGTAATGACTGAAAGATTCACTTCACCGTTACATACCTAAAAACAGTGTATACAACGAGAAAGTGCAGGGCTCTTACAAGGATTGAACAGGGCTCCAAGAGCCGACATCTATTGGGAATATAAAGAGGAGTCATTATAAGTCAAGAGGCGCAGGGTTTAGGACTCTTGAATTGACCGCCGTAAGTCATGTGCCCAGAAATATCACCAGCTAACAAAAGCCTATTGTAACAACCGAAGACAAGGGTCAGGCAACAGATATTTTTTTAAGGAAAATCAACACATATTTATAGATTTTAATGTTCATTGTTGTAGGTTATTATAGGTTATTGTTAGTAGAAAATACAGTCTTCTGATTGGTTGTTTCTCACAGAAAGTTAACCTTGCATCTCTTTGTGGCTGTGTCAGATCATCTATATACTACGCAAAGCCCTTGTTCTCATTTTCTCACCACCAATATTGGGGACATAAACACTGACGTCAGTTACTGTCTACCAACTTTGGCTAGCAGCCAGCTCTCACCACACTATTAGTAAACACTAAACTTCGCAAGGAGACAAAAATAATGATGTCAATAAAGTTCTTAGAAGCATTTGAAGAAGCCGCACCGTATGGAATTACCACAGGAGGACTGAAAAAAGACCTTAAGACCTCATTGGGCATGTTCACACGAATACAGTATAGGATGTTGAAGAGAGGAAAGGTTTTTGTAGATTACAGGGAAAACTACTTTGTTATGGTCCTAAAGTAAGGTGGCTTAAGATTATGCAAGACGTCCACTCAATACAAAATATTGAATTGCGTCATCCTGAAAATACTGAAATATGTCCAGGGTGCGAAACATCGAACAACCTGAAATAAGGAGAAAGCAACTCAAACAAAAACTATAATACGACAGTAGGCATTGTCAGTCAGCTTTTTTCTTCAACTTTATCGACTTAGTAAAGGCTTTTGACTCCAGAGACTGTGAAGTAATTTCTAAACTTGTTCAACACTACTAAGTGTCGTGAACATAAATGACCATAATGAGCACTTATATGATGATATCACATGTCTCGTAATTATTAACAAGAAACTCCGCAAATGAAAAGAGGAGTAAGACAAGGCTGTCTACTCTCATGGATGATTTTCTTGAGTGGGGAAACTGATAATCTCACAGACCTTGGAGAGTGAGAAGCTGTGCATATATTGTACTTCATAAAGATCCAAGCAGATCTGAATTGTATGGATAGATTCGCAGAATCTCTATGGTTTGAAAGCGAAACCAACGAGTTTTCAAAGTAGGGAACATCGACAGTAATTCTGACGAACATAAAGAAGGTAGAAGTTAGGGAGATAACCAGCAAACATCATCCAGTACAGACCACGGTCGATCGGAATAATCTGAGAGCATTAGTCACTATCACTTGCGTGCTCTAGACAACATCATCTCCACCACTGGCAACACGAATTAAAATGCCAAAGCCAGACAGCATCATAAGAGCGGCCCAAATCTTAAATACCCAGAATTCATTGAGGGAGTTTAATGCATTCAGCATAGGGAACAATATCCTAGATTTCAATGCTAATATCATTTCAGTTGATAGTTCAGAGACTTGATGAGTTGTTTTATTTGGCAGCAGTATAAATAGTCTGCATTAACGGTTTTATCTTAATTTGACCTATTTTTTTCTCCACATGTGTGCTTATCTTATTTATCGTCTTTCAACTGCACGATTTCATATGTTTTCCCGGAAAACTATCATTTTAAATAAAATGGATTAAAAGCAACTGACCATGCAATCTGTCAGTAAAGTACACTTACTATCTGCGTATTCTTGATCTGATAAATTGAAAACAAATTACTGATTAACATGTGAGTTCAAGTGAGAATTTCTTAACTGTGTTTCGTCAATTGCAAATCCCTGTTGTGATCTCCATAACAATAGCTTTATGTTGGAAAACACTTGATCGATAAATAATTTTATGAGATGAATGTTAAATGAACTGATCATTCGAATACACTCGGGATCATACAGTTCACTGTCTTTTTTCAGTTACTGATTGTTTCGCAAGGAATTTCAGCATATTGAATGTTTTTATGTGTTATGAGAAATGCTTCGATTTTATGAAAAAGCATGAGCATTGGTGAATGGTTGAGTCAGACTATAAGAACGATTGCAGTTAATTAATCATGGCTAAAGAACTGCATTTAGCACTAATGATTACAAAAAGAGTAGTGCGAAGTACAAGTGTGCATTTGAATGACCATTGCCAACTTCCGTGATAATTTTTGGTGACTATGCACCAAACTTGAAAGTTGATTAAATAATATGACTTGAGGTCATACTTTGATCCATAAGTGGGTTGAAGTCTAGGCAGCCCAACGTTCAAACAGGCCAACTTATAAATTAGTAGTGCTTTTTAAAAAAGCACACAACAATCCCATTTATGAAAGAGATGTCTGACTTTTAGTCCCAGGAAGATCATTTGATATAAAGTTAAATAGTGTGGTAAATTATTCGTAAAATCAGAAACGTTCGTGTAAAGGTTTGTCAATACATCTATTTATCACTGTTTATGGATGCGTCATGAGTTACGTTAAATAAAACTCTGCTGTCTGGCAACAAGAAAACGTACCACTTAATTCAGTCTATCAACCACAGACTCCTCTCAAGGACTTATCAACAAATTTAAAACGACACTTAACCGACATTTATAGTGAGAGATATGATTGTAAAATAACTCAATGTCACTGCCATAATGAACAGAATATGAAAGAATGGTTAAAACAACTTTTAAAACACATACCGGTTCCATAGCCTATATTTTCATAAAGTTGAAATTCATAAAATTCATTTTTCAGGCTTAAAATATAGAAAGTGACATACTGTATGCAAACTACCCTTGCGATGCCCCACGTTAATACTTTTTATTCATGCTTTCTACTTTGAATGGTTTTCCAAAGAGTCGCTCCCAACTCTCATAGGTGTTTTTCAGAGATCGAAACATATATTGAATGTCATGATACTATGCAATATGTGAATATATGCATTTTGTAGTTTGGAGAGATTTAGGAAGGCACATTTCCGAGTTAACAGCAGTATCATACGTCGGGGAAATTCAGCAGTCTGAAAAACGAACTGTGACTTGCACGACTGTTATATTGGAGTGAAAATGTTCTTAATTATTGAGAATATTTAGTAGTTGTTGGTTTTCGGTCAACAGATTGGTCCATATTTCACATTATAGGACCATATTTTTTAGGAATAGTAAGTGTGACAATTTCCTAGAAAATCAGTACTCTAAGGATTACGTTTAAATGTAGCTACATAGACTGGCCTATACTTTTTCCATCAGATATGAGGAATAATGATGACTTACGGCTTCCGGTACCTGTGTAAATATTCAGAAAAATACTATGCTTTTACCAACTGTAACATAATGAAAAGTTTTATAAAGACCTCAGCCCGCTGATAATCTATAAGCGTCGAAATCGAAAACTGCGAACGAAGCTAGTGAATACCGTCAAAGTACTTAAATCAATATGACCTGTTGCCCAAGATGTGTTCCTTGTGGCCCAAGTTTCCTAGTGGATAGCACTTTAGCGCTTGAGTCTATGAGCACTGGGTTCGAGCCGCGGTGGGAACATCATCACTCACTGAGAAATGCAAGTATATCCAGATGACAAGCCCCAAATAGGACGAAATGCGCATCATGGATTCCACTGCTAGTCACCATCAACCAATTAAATACTAATCAAACGCCTAGACATCATCGAAGCATCTGCTCAAGAAGCCGACATGTCAACCGGAGACCAAGCACTTATTATTATGATAATTATGATAATTATTGTTTCCTTTAATTCCTAGAGGAACATTCGGCTTCAGCCGTGCGTCTCGATTGCGTTCGGTTCTCTGCTAGAGTCTTCACCTGGCTCCATGTCTGCCCACACGTTCTCATCTCCTCTTCACATGACCTCCTCCAAGTCCACCCTGCACTGACGACCAACTCGCTACTTCCTTTTTGGGTTCCACTCGAGCGATGGCTTGTCTAGTGATGTCACTTGATGGTTTCCTCAGAGTATGGCCAATCTACCACCATTTCTTCCTACATATTTGTTTCGCAATCGGTTCCTGGTTGGTTCGCTCCCAGAGATCTTTTGTTGCTGATCTTTTCTGGTCATTTGATCTTGAGTATTGAGCGAAGACAACTGTTAATGAAGGTCTGTAGTTTGTTTGAGATGTTCTTTGTGACGCGCCGTGCAAGTCTCTGATCCGTGTAGTGAGTAGCACTGACTTCACATTGGAGTTGAAAATCCGGGTCTTATTTTTGATGCTGAGTGCTGTTGATCTCCACACAGACTTGAGAGTAGTGAAAGCTTGTCTTGCTTTTCCGATTCTCGCTTTGATATCCTCATCAGTTCCCCCTGTAGTTGAAACGATGCTTCCCAGATAGGCAAAGGAGGTTGTTTCTTTCAGGTTCCTTCCATTTATGCTGATCGCCGTCTGTTGTTGTTCTTGTCCAGGAATCTTCATTAACTCGGCGAAGTCCAGATCCTCCAAGTATTTTGTGTCAGTCCATTTTATGCCTGTTTCCTCATATCCTGCTGTTTGTAGCATTATCCAATCTACTGCAATCAGGAAAATCATTGGCGATAGTAGGCAGCCTTGTCTCACTCCCGTCTTCACTTCAAAGGATTCCGTAATTTTCCTGTTGTGAATTACTTGGCATGCAGCATTGTCGTACAGCTGTTGGATGAGATGTATAATTGTCGGTGGCACCCCATAGTAGCGTAGTAGTTTCCAAATCACCTCTTGATCGACGCTGTCAAAGGCCTTTTCAAAGTCGATGAAGTTGAGATAGAGAGGTGACTGCCATTCCAGGCTTTGTTCAATGATGATCTGTAATGTGGCGATCTGATCAATACATGACTTGTTTATCCTGAATCCAGCCTGTTCCGGTCAAAGTTTTTCACACAGGTCATGTTTGATTCTCTCCAGGATAATGCGGCTTAGTATTTTGTTTGGGATGGACCTCATTCTACATATTGATCGAAATGTGTGCTGGTAATCGCCTTTACTCCTACACAAAATAATTTATGACTTCTTGAATTCACATAGTCTACGGTAGTAGCCTCGCATGTGTAATCGCTTGGTAATTGTGCTTTTTATTTCTATTCCCTCTGTAGTGTAGTATAAACGTTCACTGAGTATTTTTCAAGATATAAAGTACATCTCATTTGATAATCCTTGAGGTTTTTGAGCTGACAGGGAAGAAGCATATTTGTGTATCACGTAGTGAATAACATCAATTTGGCACTAAAAATGTCATCGTGTTTGTCCTTTAGAGAAATTATATTAAACAACAAGATATTATTCATACGTATCGTTTGAAGATTTATGAAAAGATAGTGAAATGTGAATAGAATTAAAACAGTGATGGTAAGCCTTTGAAATCAGAAAATCCACCTAATCTACATCGTATTTTCTTGGGAAAAATTGGTCAATATTTCTGAAGATCGGAGAGATATCAATACTGAACAGGAATAACTCAGCGATATAAAAGAATATACACAACACTCATGGATTTAGAAGTCCCTTTGTGATCAATACTGACATGAATTCTCCCTTCTAATTAACACTATTTGAAAGATAAGTCAAATGGTTGAATGGAAATAGACATCTATTACAGTGGGGTGCAAACAATATACACCAATGCTTTTCGTATTTGGATATTGATAGCTTTGAGTGCATATGCTTTCTCAATGAGTAGGATTGTAAAACGTAGGTTGCGAAATATTGAAATTCCACAAAACCTGGTAATTATTGATGCTATATTTCAGCATATACAATGTGTAATTCCAGAGAATTCAGCAAAGATATTTCGAAAATATGAGACTGTTTACAGTGCGTTTGAACTACAAAAACATGTAGAAATCTACACACACAAGTGTTGTATATCAGTAAAAATATTCTCAGTTATCCGTGAAATCAAGAGGCTGTCTAATTTGATCATAAGGTTAGTATATTCCTTTCGACAAATACCTAATAATTTTCAGAAGACTTCAATGTCAAGATATTCCATTAGATAAACCCAAGGTACAATTACGTATAATATTGTTTCGCTGTTACGAAGTATGATAGCGTACAATTGTTTCCTTTTCAAATTCAATTTAAATCTGACTTACCGCCTTGAGTAGCTGTTTGTAAAGTTTAGAAAAATAGACTTTGGTTACCGTCATTATATGATACTGACATTCGAAAAGATCTTTAAGGAGAAACATGCAAAATAATTATATGAACACCCTCAATTTATGTATCTACTTGAATAATTTATGCATCACATGTTTAATTGAGATGTATAAAGATAAAAAATCTGTGAAATGTTTCATATGAACACATGGCAAATGATGCCGTCGATTACCAAAGCTTGTTATATCTTCTACCGTACTATCACAGGAAATTTACACATACAGTTGTCATGTCTCCTGGTTATACCTGAAATTAACCTATGTGTTCCTATGTTTACCGCTGACCCACCATAATGTTATCACCTCATATTATCATGCCAAATTATATCCTACTCCTTTCACCAAGTTTACTTGAAACTATAATCATCATTAATATATGTCATCCTTTAAAATAACATCATTTTTACGCAGTCTGTACTATTTGATTACAGTTCACTAAGACCAGTAGGTTTTCTATTATATTTACTACTTTTTTTCACCCTTTGAACTTATATTCAACATGACGCATTTGTCTGGTTATATCTTGTATTATTCAAATTGCAGTAATTTGATTAATTCAGAAGAAGAGGGATAAGAAAGAGTTACTACTTCGAACAGAATCTTCTTTGGACTTTATAATCTTAAATACTATTTATTCAACACACTAACTAATGTCAAGACAAGTTGTAAAGCATATTGTGTTAGAAGTGTATTATGGAATAACAGTCAGTGAGTATTAATTCCAAAAAGGTAGTTTGCAGAGATTTAATCAGTTTCAAGTTTGATCATGAAATGACCACTCAAAGCCATGGGATAATAGACACTGTTTCATCACTGCTGTCGCTCCTCAGCAGGACACACCGACCGCCTCACTCGGGATCGAACTCAGGACCTTTGGGTTACAAGGCAAGCTCGTTAAACATCAGTTATTGCATAAATCCATACGAAATATGAAGTCAATGACAACATTTGCTGAAACAAATTGCTCAATGGTGTGTTTGCGTGTTTACCATCAATGAAAAGTATTGGTTTTAAGGGGAGAGTGTAGTTAGTCCTGAGTGAAACAGTGGAAACACCACATAGAAATAAAACAAAAAATACAATATCCTAGACATATTTTCAGTGGTGACAGATAACAACAATACAAGTCATAAAATAACAACTGTGAAATTGGTGGGAACACTAAACTACCACTAGGGAACAATTCTTACACATTAAAGAATTTATGAAATGGAATGAAAAGGATTTTGTATATACAGTGTCAAGTTTGAAAGCACTAAGTAAACCTACGACAATAGATTCAATAAGAAAGATCAAGTCGTAAAATGTTTGAAATAAAAGTTTGTGAATGGAAAAATGTAATAGAATGCTAATATCCCTCAGTAAACACCAATTACAATTGCATCAAACATGAAACTGCGTTTTGCAAGCAGGAAACGAAATAATAGTCGGTGAATTTTCTTTATCTTTTGAGTCCTTACACTAGACATAAGTTCATTGAACTCACTTCTACTGTAGTTCACATGTCGAATGATTTCATTGTAGTATTGATATTGTTCCTTACACTACTGACTATACTTGATCCCTGGAACCTACACACTTTCTTGATTATTAATACCCGAATATATAATTGAATTACTTCATTCCATTTTATCTCATGTTCTGGTTGACTTTATGTTTTATATGGATTTGTGCGATAATTAAAATTAAGGTCTATCATTTTTTTTATTATAACTTGATTCCACACCGTACGTTTGGTACAAGTATGAGATTTTCAGCATGTGATATCGATAGCCCAAATTCCGCAGGCGGACCATTGATATCAGGTGTGCGCCGCCAGGAGATAGAACCCCGGACCATTTTTATGGTCGACGAGAGACCTAACCGATGCACAATGTTCTCTCTGGTATAATAATTATCTGCGTTTGCACTGGCTTTTTAACTGTAGATTCTGGAGACAGTGTCATTCAGAACAAGCTTTTGGGTAATTTAAATTCATGAACAATCGTCAGAAACAAAATAAGACAACCAGAATGTATGTAATTTCATAATCTGACAGGATTAATCCACAAAATTATATTTAATCTTCTTTTGGTTAATCAAACTGTATTATTAATCAGGATTTTTATCACTAATTTTCATGCCTCCTTTGATTATCCCGATGACCTGTATCACCTAGAGCAACATTGAAGTGACGGATGTTATTCATTTTGGGTATATGTGATCAACCACTAAACTAATGCATTATTGATTTGCAGCGGCGACCATTGCTAATATCACTTTATTTTATTTCTAGTAAGCAAGAAAGTGATATTCATTTCTTCAGACACATTTCCAAATCTACAGATGTTTTTACTATTTTTATGTCACCATGATATTTATTTTAACGCGCTAACTAAAGATTAATATGAAGACGCACACTGTTTGTAGTGTTGATTGAATTTGGAAACAGCACAGATTCAAAGAGTTTCAGAGACTGCCTAACATACATTAGGAAAACCGTCACTTAGCGAAATGCTTATGCGATAAGATATACGTTTTCCAAACAATAAATGAGTTTTGTCAATAGACAAGATACTCTATATAGGGAAAACCGTATATCAGAATACCACAAACAGCTAAGTGATGGCTGGACGGAAGCATTGTGATGTTCGAGCACCGCATTATGACCAATGTATGTGAAGTTACAAGATATTTCATTCCCTAAAGCTAAGCACAGCAGTTAGGACTTTCGCCGACCATGCAGATTGTCCAGGATTCAAACCTCTGCCAACGCACACCTGATATCTATGGTCGGCCTGCAAAATTTGGGCTACCGATATCACATGCTGAAAATTGCATACTTGTACCAAGGTACTGTGTGGAATCAAGCTATAATCAAAATGAAGATTTAAAAAATACTACTTTTGAAGTGTTAAGTTAATAAAAGGATGATATATCCTGTGTTTTACAGTTTCTAAATAACTGAAAATATGATTTGCAATTCTTGTTAGTTTCTAAAGCATTCATAAAGCCATACTGTGCTTGTGTTGTAAATAATAAGAAATAAAAGTGTTATACTTTCTAGGTGATAACACAGTCAATGGCAATACTGGGGACTTACCTAAAGCTGCAGCTGTGAACAAAACGCTGGAGAATATTATCAGTTGTATTGCTTGCATGTCGCAGATCAGAATCTGAGTTAGTAACATTCGCACAGCCCCTTATATACTGTACGCAGAAATGAAATACGTGATCTATACTTCGTAACATTTAACAAGAAGACAGTAAACACTGTTATTTATCAAATGTTTATTTGGCATATGAATGAGGCGCACGTGTATCAGACTGGAAATCGAGGAATCAAAATAAGTTGTTTACCAGTACGAATTTGTTTTGAATTTCCGAATCTTCATTAATGAGAAAAATATCATTTTGCGACATGTCGTTAAGTCAGAGAGAATATTTAGACTATCAGGATAATTAGCTGCCTTTATCATGTCGCCCAGATAACAAGCTCGCTAGTTTTCTAGCCGGTCCCATGCGCGGGTTCAGAGAGGGATTGGGCGTGGGGCTAGCAACCCCACAGCACTAAATTTTTCGAACTGCTCGAGAAACTTCAACACAGTAAAAAAACTTCAAGTGAAAATCTTATTTTTCGCTCGAATTGGAGAGGTAAGATGACATAGCTGGCTGGTGAAAGCAGGTTTTCGGGAAGCCTTTCAGCCAGCCAATGTGTTTCTCTCGATGAAAGCAGGAGTAAGAATGGGCGCGTAGAATGTCCGTTCACTATACGAGGCTGACTTAGAAGGCTGCTCAGTTAGCCAAAAAGATGCGAAGATATGGCTTAGAAGTACTAGGTATCTGCAAAAGCAGATAGAATGGACGTGAACTGACAACATTGTCAACGAGTGAGTCAGTAATCTACTCATGTCACCCAAATGGCAGCCAAAAGAACTTTGAGTAAGTGGCTATCATGATGTCACCAGTGGCAGCCAAAGCACTAATGCAGTGAGAAACAATTCCACCCAGGATCATGATAGCTAGGCTCAACTCTAAAGGAAGGAAGGAGGGTTACAATTATCTAATGCTAAAACAAAAAGGAAAAAGAGACAGACAGACAACTACAAAAAGTGATGGGGAACATCACAAACGGCGACATGCAAATCCTCGTGGGTGACAAGAATACAAAACTGGGAGCAGATAATATGAGATGAATACTCATCATGGCCGAAGAGGCTGCCGCTTGGAGAAATGAATGAGAACAAAGAATTATTCACGTTTTCACTGATCTCTTGACTGGAGACGGTTTGTACAAACACAAGGATATACGCAGACCAGCATGGATTTCGCCCGATGGACACACAACAACTCTCTGAAAGTGATGTCCAAGGGAACGTGTACAAGTGTTTTAAGAAGAAAGAAAAGACAAAGAATGGTTTTCAATGGCCACCCAGCTGGAAGCTAATCGAGGAGAGGGGGATGGTGAAAGGGAAGATGACTCAATGCAAAAATGGACAACAGAAGTAGAAACTGAGTTCAATGTACACTGCACTGAATAAAGAAGTGAAGAAGAGTGCTAGAAAAGACAAACGACAATTCTACGATACACTGGTATTTGAAGCAGAACAGGCAGCATGCAAAATAGACATCAGGATACTTTTCAGATAACCAAGTCTCTATGAGGAAACATGTCAACGCAGATGACGAAACCTATAAAAGATGCTCAAGTGAACCTGATCACCAGGGAGGATAAACAAATCAAACAATGGGCTGATGACTTTAGAAGACTTGAATCGACCACCACCTGCAACTCACCCAGAAATACCAACACCATCAACAGCATGCACAGAATCGCCTGTCAGTGGACACCAATCCTCCAACGAAAGATATCGTGAATGCGATCAAGCCACCGAAGTCCAACCGGGAAGGCGGCAGGATCAGACGTAGTTCTTTTTGAAGCGCTGAAGAGATTACGGCAAATGTTCTCACTCCATAACTGCAAAAAGTTTGAAAAGAAGGAAAGAAGGTACCTACTGATTGGAAGAAAGGCTGGCTACCTCGTCAAACTGACAAAGAAGGGCGACTTAGGCCTGCGCAAGAAATGGCGTGTAATAATTCTCTTCTCTTCTAAAAGGCCTTCGAAAGCGTTGACGGAGAAGTAAATCGGAAACTAATACGGCACTACGGCATGAAGTGCCCAGGTCTTTGTCAACCTTATTCAACAGCTGGCTGCATGACAATGCCAGGTGTCAAGTGATTCACAACGGACAATTCAACGAGGAGTTTGAAGTGCACGCAGGAGTAAGACAAGCTGGCTGCCTATTATCACCGGCCACATTCCTAATTGTGGTGGACTAATTATGCGTCAGACTGTCGGGCGCAAGGAGTCAGGAATACGCTGGACGACCGACAAGAAGACTCTAAAAGATCTTGATTCCGCGCGTGGATGATATATGTCTGATATCATACAGACTCGAAGGCTTCTAAGCAAAAACTAACAAACTGGCAGAAGAGGTGGCCATAGAAGACAGAGCTGCATGGGGAACACTGAGAAGGCGCAAGTGATGAAGATGACCAATCAAAAACAACAACCAACACCACCAATCACCATCAACGGGAGAGATTAACTGAAGTTACTTCCTTCACTTATCTAGGAAGCACGGTCTCAACCGTAGACAGTCAAAATGGATGAAGCTGTCAAAGTCATAATCGGAAAGGCACGATACGCCCTCATCTACCGGAAACCAGTTTGAAAATCGTCCACTTGACCTCCAATCTGGTTCCCTGTGTCCATATTTAGCAACTGTTACAATACTCAGTTTTCCTCAGTAGTATTTATAAATATAGCTGATGTTTTCCTGAGGACTGTGGTGAAGTTGTCTTTTTTATCGTATCATTCTATCTGACTGTGGAAACTGAATCATGGTTTACTTCCAGCTTCTTCGAAGAACTTCGATTTGATGTTGATCTCAGAATATATCTGCTTCTCTTCCCTTATTCATCAACAATGAACTACCTATCCACTTCCTTGAGATTAGGGCGAAGTCTGTCTGAATTTTGCTATAACCATGTGCTGAAATTAATGTTGACTCGTGGATACAGTTTTGCTTTCATTGTCTAAAATCTCTAAATAACAGTATGTAACGCTACTGCAACGAGTTCCTCATCACTTCAATTAACTAATGGAACTAGTTAATATATGTGTAAAACTTGGGCATTGTAGTAGTAAGTAATTCCATATTAGTTTGTTTATTAGATGTATCACACAGTGAAACAGTGTTATTTACTGGATGAAGTTACAATTATAATCAAATTAATAATTATTATAATTATAAAATTGATATGAATATGAACAATAAATTTTGTTCGAAACGTCATCCAGTAAATAACACTGATTCACTGTGTGATACATCTAATAAACAAACTAATATGGAATGGAACTAGTTGTTGTAATGCCTGGTTTCTCAGCAATCATGACCGCCCTCCTCTTCTAGCTTCGTAATCACTCAAGAAATCTCTATCCATGAGAGGAGGACAAAACAATGAAAGGAATTCAGAAAAAACCGATCTCATCGTACGACGAAACAACATGTATTGTAGCGTAATGATGTTCTAAGAATGGATGTCAGCCATCACAGAGTATCAGCTGTGAAGCTAATTAAAGCGACAGCAAAATAATATCAGACATCCGCGGTGAATTATTCTATATGCGCTCGAATTACAACAGACCAAATCAAACATATTCAAAAAGCCAAATTCTAGCGTGAAGACAGTCCATGTATATTTGTAAACAAGCAAAACACACATAAATATCATCGAAGTTCAAAGCAGCACGAACATGTATACTGACAAAATTAGGTATCAAAATAACTGACAAATAATTCAAATATCAGAACCCTTATATAAATTACAGAAAGACAATTTTTTTGAATCCTATCTGTAACAAGTTCATAATACACAAAATCACCTATACTATGACTACAATAACTAACCACTGCAATTCAATAGCTCAAAACATACTCCTCGTATTGGAATCAAATTACTACGTGTCAATTCAAATTCGTGCAGATGCACTTTCGCGCAAAATTATTATCGCGAACGCATAAACAACTATTGACGCCAGTCACCTGAAATTCAATTCACCTTGAGGAAAAACAAAACAAACGAATCGTGTCTAGACAGTCAGTCAGTAGTTTAGTGAAACATCAACATTGACAAGGCAGACAACGACCAATTTTCTTCAATAACAAAGAACAGACAGGCAGTAAAAGAAGCTTCATTATGGTAGAGTGAAAGTGAGTTTACGAGGTAAGATGTTGTGGAGTTTGGTCAACAGGAGTCGTTGTGTGGTGAATACATCAACAGGTATATTTCTAATTACCCTAGATAATGAAGACAACAGATCAGTGAGTACAGTAACGTTACGACCAATGAAACGTCACCGTATTCACCTCTGTTGATTTGATTTGAAGTGTCTGCAGAAGTATTGGCTAGTGTAGCACAGCGTGAAGTATACACCATGAACGTTGTCGTTGTCGATAATATATCACGCTGAATGCTGACAAATTAGTGCCTGCAAATCTTCGAAGCTGTTGACAAGGTATTGATGAGAGCACATTCTGTGCGTCTATGGGTGTCGACTGCTAATTGTGGGAGATGTTTGACTGGGTAGATGACAACATGTAAAATTCACTTCCATTCCTTCTGCTCTGGTAAAATCCTTACACTTCTTCACCATACTCACTCATTCTCATTTAATGCTGGCATCCATGCCAGCGTGACACATGCTGCGTGTTTATTTCTTTCATGAAATCCGAAGTGATAATTTGCAGTCGACTAATCAACGTAAGCGTTTGAGTTCCGCGTTAGCTCCGAAAATCTTTGTTTCCCCAAAGTAATGTGCTTTACTTCTGATGCTTATATTCTGGTTTCTGTTTTCAATTTTATATGGGTCTTCATACGTCAGCTACCAGATTGAACTAGCAATACTGATTTAACAGAGTGATTTCGCTAGCCACCATACGATTCCCTATATTTTAATTATTGTTATATCATTGTTTCCTTTAATTCCTAGAGGAACATTCGGCTTCAGCCGTGCGTCTCCATCGCGTTCGGTTCTCTGCTAGAGTCTTTACCTGGCTCCATGTCCGCTCACACGTTTTCATCTCCTCTTCACATGACCTCCTCCAAGTCACCGTTGCACTGACGACCAAATCGCTATTTCCTTTTTGGGTTCCACTCGAGCAATGGCTTGTCTAGTGATGTCACTTGATGGTTTCCTCAGAGTATGGCCAATCTACCACCATTTCTTCCTACATATTTGTTTCGCAATCGGTTCCTTGTTGGTTCGCTCCCAGAGATCTTTTGTTGCTGATCTTTTCTGGTCATTTGATCTTCAGTATTGAGCAAAGACAACTGTTAATGAAGGTCTGTAGTTTGTTTGAGATGTTCTTTATGACGCGTCAATTCTCTGATCCGTATAGTGAGTAGCAGTGACTTCATATTAGAGTTGAAAATCCGGGTCTTATTTTTGATGCTGAGTGCTGTTGATCTCCACACAGACTTGAGAGTAGTGAAAGCTTGTCTTGCTTTTCTGATTCTCGCTTTGATATCCTCATCAGTTCCCCCTGTAGTTGAAACGATGCTTCCCAGATAGGCAAAGGAGGTTGTTTCTTTCAGGTTCCTCCCATTTATGCTGATTGTTGTCTGTTGTTGTTATTGCTGTTGGTGGTGTTTCCCAGGAATTTTTATCACCTCTGTTTTCTCTATGTTCACCTGAAGTCCTATCTTTGATGCTTCTTCTGTCAACTTGTTGCTTTTCGCTTGCATATCTTCCAGTTTGTGGGAAATCAGACATATATCATCGGCGATGTCCAGATCCTCGAAGTTTTTCGTGTGAGTCCATCTTATGCCTGTTTCCTCATTGCCTGCTGTTTGTCGCATTATCCAATCTATTGCAATCAGGAAAATCATTGGCGATAGTAGGCAGCCTTGTCTCACTCCCGTCTTCACTTCAAAGGATTCCGTAATTTTCCTGTTGTGAATTACTTGGCATGCAGCATTGTCGTACAGCTGTTTGATGATATGTTTAATTGTCGGTGGCACCCCATAGTAGCGTAGTAGTTTCCAAATCACCTCTCAATCGACGCTGTCAAAGGCCTTTTCAAAGTCGATGAAGTTGAGATAGAGAGGTGACTGACATTCCAGGCTTTGTTCAATGATGATCTGTAATGTGGCGATCTGATGAATACATGACTTGTTTATCCTGAATCCAGCCTGTTCCTGTCGAAGTTTTTCATCCAGGCTGGCGTGTTTGGTTCTCTCCAGGATGATGCGGCTTAGTGTTTTGCTTAAGATAGACAGGAGCATAATGCCACGTCAGTTTTTGCATTGACTTAGGTCTCCTTTCTTTGACAGTTGGAATAAGTATCCTTTCTTCCAATCCTCGGGTACTTTGCCTTCTTTCCACCCCTTCTCCAGTAGTGGCGTCACCAAGTTCCCTGTTTTCTCTGGGTCCATTTTCAATGTTTCTGCTGAGATTACATGTGATCCTGCTTCTTTTCCAGCTTTTAGCATCTTGATTGCCTACAGGACCTCTGATTTCGTCGACGCGTTGGTGTTGACTGATATTGTTGGGCGCGTTGTCGCTGGTGGTCGATTTAGGAGCCTTTTGAAGTGGTCAGCCCAATGTTTTCTTTGATCCACTTCTTCGATGATTGACTTTTCATTGTCATCCTTCACCGGCTTAATTTATGTCAAACTTTTTCCTGATAGGTACCTAGCTGTTTGGTAGAGTGTTGCGAGGTCTCTCTTGCCTGCAGCTTGTTCTGCTTCACTTGCCATGGTTTCGTAGTACTTTCTTTCGTCTTCTCTGGCACTCTTCTTGACTCTTTTGTTCGGTGACCTGTAGCTTGCTTTCAAATCCTGTTTCTGTTGCTCATCGGTGCATTGGAGAATCTTTTGTTTCACCATCCCTCTCCCTTCTATCAATCTCCAAGTGTCCGTAGTGAGCCACTGTTTGTCCTGTCTCTTCTTTCTGCCTAGAACTTCCATGCAGGTTTGACTCCACACTGTTTTCAAGTTGTTCCAGTGATTTTCGACGCTGACCTCTCCGACAGTGTTGATTTGTGTCTCGACGTTGTCCTTTATGCTTGCAGTGAAGATGTCCTTTGTGTCCTGGTCCTTCAGTTTTTGAGTGTTGAACTTGGCTTGTGGTCTATCTGCAACTCCTGTTTCTCTGAAAGCTTTTAATTTGATTTGGATTGTCCCTTGTACGAGATAGTAGTCTGAGCCAACGTCTGCTCCTCTTTTTACTTTCGTGTCCAGTAGGCTGCGCCTACACTTCCTTGAGCAGTATTGAGATAAAGTCAATTTGGTGTTTGGTTCGCCCATCTGGTGGCACCCATTTAGCCTTGTGGATATCCTTGTGTTTGTATACGCTGCCACCAATCACTAGTTCATTGAAGGCGCAGAAGTCGGCGAAGAGTTCTCCATTTTCATTCATTTCTCCGAGAGCTTCTCTACTCATGGTGAGTTCCCTTCCTGTGTTGTCTGGTCTCAGTTTGGCGTTCATGTCTCCCATTAGTTTCTTAATGTCACCAGCTTGAGTATTGTCCATTGTTGCCAATAGTTGTCTGTAGAATTCTTCTTTCTTCTCGAGGTCTGCATTGTTTTTGGGTGCATAGCATTGTATAACTGACACTTTCCTTCCTTTGGAGTTGAGTTTGTTGGTCACTATCGTGGGCGAGATCGCCTCCCATTGCATCAAAGCCTTCGCTGCCATTGGTGACATCATGATAGCTACGCCCTCGGTGTGCGTGTGGTTGTCTTCTGGGTGACCGGAGTAGACCACTAACTCTCTCGTTGACAATTTGGTGAGTCCATTCCCGTTCCATCTGCTTTCACATATCCGCAGTACTTGAATTCTGTATGTTTTCATTTCGTTTGCAATCTGAGAAGCTTTGCCAATCTTGTACATGGTGTGGACATTCCATGTCCCCACACAGACATTTTCTTTTGTCTCAAGGAGATATGTCGTGCTGAAGTTTCTGTAGCAGGTTTGTTTACAGGGTGAGGTTGCTAGCTCCACGCCTGATAAAGGCAGAGAGGAAAGGTTAGTGTTGCGTGACCGCAGAGCCCAGGGGACAACTGCTTGAGGCCGGTTACACGCGGCCTGTTTTTGTTTGTTCCTTGTTGTTTGGTGTGTCTCAGTAGCATATTTATCACTTCTGCCCCGTGACACAGCAGCAGAAAGCGCGGTCCTTGGTAATCTGAGCCCCGAACGATCCGGCTTGATATTTTGTGATTTTGTTTGAATCATAGTATTGGATTGGGTAGCTGCTTTTTGTCTAACCGCTATCCAAACAACGTTTCTGGTATGGTAGGACCTACAGGAACATAAGTTCCAGCCAGTGTAGCTCGTTGGGTCACTGCGATATGCAAGCCCGACCACCACGTCAAGGTAGCACCTATCGGTCGGATTAGAGTTCGTCGGCCGGGAATCGAAACCCGGACCATGTGCATGGTCGGCGAGCGTCCTAACCGCTATGCCACCTACGATTCCTTATATGCTGATGGCTTAATGACGCACAGGTTTGTGCTGTTCTGCAATTAGAATATTCTTGTGTAATTTTTGTTCTCTATTGGATATTGCAGTGTAGTGACATTCACATAAATGGTGCAATCGTGTGTGCGACGTATTTCGCCTTTGTTATGGTTATGCCGTTTCTGTTTAAGGTACAGCGTAGACCTGCAATCTTTTCCTTTCGAATTTCATGTGAAGCGGTATTTATTATGCATGAACTTTCCTTGCTTCGCATCAAACTTTATATCGTATAAGAAAAAGCGGGACTGCGGCTAGCGAAATCACACTGTTAAATCAGTATTGCTAGTTCAATCTGGTAGCTGACGTATGAAGACCCATATAAAATTGAAAACAGAAACCAGAATATAAGCATCAGAAGTAAAGCACATTACTTTGGGGAAACAAAGATTTTCGGAGCTAACGCGGAACTCAAACGCTTACGTTGATTAGTCGACTGCAAATTATCACTTCGGATTTCATGAAAGAAATAAACACGCAGCATGTGTCACGCTGGCATGGATGCCAGCATTAAATGAGAATGAGTGAGTATGGTGAAGAAGTGTAAGGATTTTACCAGAGCAGAAGGAATGGAAGTGAATTTTACATGTTGTCATCTACCCAGTCAAACATCTCCCACAATTAGCAGTCGACACCCATAGACGCACAGAATGTGCTCTCATCAATACCTTGTCAACAGCTTCGAAGATTTGCAGGCACTAATTTGTCAGCATTCAGCGTGATATATTATCGACAACGACAACGTTCATGGTGTATACTTCACGCTGTGCTACACTAGCCAATACTTCTGCAGACACTTCAAATCAAATCAACAGAGGTGAATACGGTGACGTTTCATTGGTCGTAACGTTACTGTACTCACTGATCTGTTGTCTTCATTATCTAGGGTAATTAGAAATATACCTGTTGATGTATTCACCACACAACGACTCCTGTTGACCAAACTCCACAACATCTTACCTCGTAAACTCACTTTCACTCTACCATAATGAAGCTTCTTTTACTGCCTGTCTGTTCTTTGTTATTGAAGAAAATTGGTCGTTGTCTGCCTTGTCAATGTTGATGTTTCACTAAACTACTGACTGACTGTCTAGACACGATTCGTTTGTTTTGTTTTTCCTCAAGGTGAATTGAATTTCAGGTGACTGGCGTCAATAGTTGTTTATGCGTTCGCGATAATAATTTTGCGCGAAAGTGCATCTGCACGAATTTGAATTGACACGTAGTAATTTGATTCCAATACGAGGAGTATGTTTTGAGCTATTGAATTGCAGTGGTTAGTTATTGTAGTCATAGTATAGGTGATTTTGTGTATTATGAACTTGTTACAGATGTGATTCAGAAAATTAGTCTCATGTGAATTATTTTGAGTATATCTGAGGTGTTTACCATTCAACTTTGCATTAAAAATACATAATAAACGTTCTTTTGGGAATCTCGTATTTTTTCTTGTTGAGTGTCCTCTGCCTGAGAGAATAATTACGCACATCCATCTTGACGTGGTAAAGACAATCAAGATTTTCGGTCAGCCACTTTACATCTTATATGAGGTTCTGTATGATTCCAATGAATTCTGTCCTTTCACACTGCGATGTTGGGAATCTTTCAAACATACAAATTAAACTACACAAAACCACTGGTGTGAAAGTACTATATCTAATCAGTACACTCTATTCTAATATGAGACTTCAGAGAACCTTTCGAGCTATTTCCTCCTCCCACCGCAGTTCATTTTAATATTTCGTTTTCATATTCGGAACATGATCTCTCAGATATTGCCCCACATACTGAATGAAGCATTAGATTTTTGGATATCACATACGAAGCCTACCAGCATGACAAAACAGAAAACCATTTTGCTCCTAATCCCTCCACAGACCTCCAGTACTCTGAGTTTTTTGAATTGTGTCATGCATGTTTCACAACTCATCTAAGAATTTTGAAGCTGCTTGCGTGTCTGTGGTGATGTCGGTGCTTATCCAAACAGAACTGAACATGAATTCAAAGCGTTAAAGTCAGTGAGCACAATAACAACCACTACTTGATGCGATATTTGAAGCACTTGGTTCATAAGTGTGTTTCACACAGCTGGTAATGTTAACTATGAATGGCATATTTTCGGACCTCGAAATGCCTGTATATTTCATCTAATCATCACACCTATTATTTACTCCATCCGTTCCCAGTTGAAAGAAGTGCCACATTCGGTCATCTACTACTGATTTCACGTGGTTCGACGCATATCCGAATGCTTTCACTTTCTCCTAACACGATCCACTCCATGACACAATCACAAACAGATACCGTCTATTCATGTCTGCTGTCCTTCTGACAACACAGAATGTGATGTCACTTGAATGTCTCCGCAGCCGATATAATATACATCTGTATCTCCTATTGGTTTACGAGTTGTTGTCTGGTTTGATGTCTGACAGCGGCTTTTGTTTATTATCCTTTCTCTCCGAGCCTCCAGTCTCCACAATAAATCGAGAAAAGATCGTTGACAAAATATGCAGCTCTCTGTAAATGTTTTCAGAGACAAGGACAACAAGACTGACAACCGCACAGAAGGACAGACTTGATGTTTATATTGAAGTTTCCGATGTTGCTGAATGTACTTTGAATTGTGATATTGGCTTTGAATCTCAAGGACGTTTCCAGGGTATTCTTGCTCTGTCTTACTTTCTTAACACCGACTGCATTCAAAATGCTCCTCTGTAGCACTTTGAATTTGAACTGAGCTGTCTATGTGAGGTAGCAAAAGCAGACAATTTCCCGCAGAAAATGAAATTCTTGTTGTTCCATGTGTCGCATGATCCTGTTCATCATAGTTAGCAATATCACCGGTGATTGCATACAACCTTGTTTAATCCCTGTCTACGCTTGTAATACCTAGATTGACTTCACATTAAGAATCACTTTTCATGTTTTATCATCATACTGGTGTTGGATGATGTTGATAAAGATTTTAGGGCACTTTGAAGTGTTGAAACAGTTTCTAAATCACTTCGTGGTTGACGCTATCGAATTTTCAGTGACTCTAGGTAACCAGTCTGTCGTAGTTTGACAGGTCTTTCTTTTAATCCGTACAAAAGCTTACTACATCTTAAATGATTCACAGTAGCGATGTGAGCATGTGTGCTGAGATCTCTAGGTCCGTTTGTAGTGCCTATCTAGATATGCTTTCTGGTCCTTCTGATAGATTGGTTCTATATTTATGGCCGTTAAACCTCTAATTTATTCTGCGGCTTGATCTTCACTGGTGTCTCTCTGTCAGCTGATATTTATATCTGAATGAGTTCCAGACTGAGATTAATTCAAGAGTACTCTGAATGGATTGGTATGCGATTTCCTTCCTTCCAGCTTTCTTCACTTTCTTTCACTGGCTTCATTCGCATCGACGTCGTCAGCATTTCAACGTGGTTATTTCACAGAGAGTTGTATTTTCTCTCACAGCTGCTGTCTGTTCCCTCTCAATTGAGAAATCTTTCATGAGGCTTCTTCTGTCTTTTCCCATATTCTCCTTCAACGTATTCATTCCATTATGCATACCTATAATGTTCCATTTCCTTCTAAGCAATCCTGCTTCACGCTATCAGATTCAAGGTGTTCCAATGAGAAATTAGCACTCCTGTCTACTCTTCCTGCCTGAGATGCATATACTGGTATATATCCACGTTGCTTTCACAGAGTTCCATTGTCTATCACCAGAGATTTACTGTATAATATATTTAGCGTGACTGCATTTTTCATGATGACTGAAATCACTCTGCCCTTTGTAAATTCATTTACCAGATTTTGATTGAAGAACTAGAATTGCAGTCCGTATGCACTTGTTAGCGATCTTAGCTCATGTCACTTCCTCTTTTCTATCATGTTTCCAGTAAGCTGAGTATCTTTTTCTTCACCATTTTCTGTGAACACTGCATGAAATTAATGTCGTCTGGTTTTTATCTGTCTTGTTTTTGTACATGAACCATCGATTAACTGAATCATTAAAGACTCATAAATCTTTAACTGTTCTGTGTTTTCATCAATTTTACAGCCTGTTTGCTGTTCAGTATTCATTAACCGCATTAAAACTTGGATATAGACATCTCCACACTTTTCCACTACTGCCGGTGGTTGTATGGGGAGGTTTTCAAGGCCAAAACATGATATCAACTGAAGCCCAGGTAGACAACATAGGGGATTTTATTAACTCACTAACTGTGTAAACAATTACTGCCATTAAACTTGCTCCCATATCTCAAGGTATTTCACCGGTATGTGAATATTCTGACTTCCTAATATCTTTCATTTTCGTAGAAGTTTCATTACTATTGCATCTTTACATCACTGGGTATCCCATGAACTATCAATGCATATTTGGTCTTTTATTATTCATGTCTGATTTGCATGCTGCTTGTTCTGCTTCACTTGCCATGGTTTCATAATACTTTCTTTCGTCTTCTCTGGCACTATTCTTGACTCTTTTGTTCGGTGACTTGTAGCTTGCTTTCAAATCCTGTTTCTGTTGCTCGTTGGTGCACTGGAGAATCTTTTGTTTCACCATCCTTCTCTCTTCTATCAATCTCCAAGTGTCCGTAGTGAGCCACTGTTTGTCCTGTCTCTTCTTTCTGCCTAGAACTTCCATGCAGGTTTGACTCCACACTGTTTTCAAGTTGTTCCAGTGATTTTCGACGCTGACCTCTCCGACAGTGTTGATTTGTTTCTCGACGTTGTCCTTTATGCTTGCAACGAAGATGTCCTTTGTGTCCTGGTCCTTCAGTTTTTGAGTGTTGAACTTGGCTTGTGGTCTATCTGCAACTCCTGTTTCTCTGAAAGCTTTTAATTTGATTTGGATTGTCCCTTGTACGAGATAGTAGTCTGAGCCAACGTCTGCTCCTCTTTTTACTTTCGTGTCCAGTAGGCTGCGCCTACACTTCCTTGAGCAGTATTGAGATGAAGTCAATTTGGTTTTTGGTTCGCCCATCTGGTGGCACCCATTTAGCCTTGTGGATATCCTTGTGTTTGTATACGCTGCCACCAATCACTAGTTCATTGAAGGCGCAGAAGTCGGCGAAGAGTTCTCCGTTTTCATTCATTTCTCCGAGAGCTTCTCTACTCATGGTGAGTTCCCTTCCTGTGTTGTCTGATCCCAGTTTACCGTTCATGTCTCCCATTAGTATTTTAATGTCGTCGACTGGAGAACTGTCCACTGTTGCCACTAGTTGTCTGTAGAATTCTTCTTTCTTCTCGAGGTCTGCATTGTTTTTGGGTGCATAGCATTGTATAACTGACACTTTCCTTCCTTTGGAGTTGAGTTTGTTGGTCACTATCGTGGGCGAGATCGCCTCCCATTGCATCAAAGCCTTCGCTGCCATTGGTGACATCATGATAGCTACGCCCTCGGTGTGCGTGTGGTTGTCTTCTGGGTGACCGGAGTAGACCACTAACTCTCTCGTTGACAATTTGGTGAGTCCATTCCCGTTCCATCTGCTTTCACATATCCGCAGTACTTGAATTCTGTATGTTTTCATTTCGTTTGCAATCTGAGAAGCTTTGCCTATATCGTACATGGTGTGGACATTCCATGTCCCCACATAGACTTTTTCTTTTGGCGCAAGGAGGTTCATCGAGCTAAAGTTTCTGTAGCAGGTTTGTTTACAGGGTGGGGTTGCTAGCCTCACGCCTGAGAAGGGTTATTGTTACATTTAATTATAATTTAGAATGAAGCAACCTTGTGGGTTGCTCCTCTTAAAACTAGGAAAATATGGAATAAAGCAAGCAGAAAAACACCAGCAAGGGAAAATAATTCACAACAAGAAGGGTAACAAGCGACAACAGCAATAGTAATCTGACAGTCAATTACAGTTAACCAAGATGATACAAAATTCATAGACTCACTGGCTTGAGGCAACCTGAACATGTAAATCCATCAATATGTATACAATTATAGGTATTAGTTAGTGTTAAACAAGCACAGAGTGGCAAATAGATACTTATAGTTTTAATTGATATGCAATATTATATCCAAGGATTCAGTGTTTCAAAGGCAAATAATTGTAATAGTTTTTTGCAACTTTTTGACAAGATATTCCACAAAAATCAGAGTTTTAGGTAACTATGCAAATGTAGCACAGTAATCGAAAAGCGCACTTTATACAACTTGACCCACTCTGGACAAGACGACTAATTATAAACCTAGTATTCTTCTATAAGGTCCTACACAAAATATCATTCTCAGACAGTAAGGACATACAATTCGCACAAGAAGGCTCTTACGATCTGCGTAACCAAAATTGCACAGTGACAATAAAAGCCTTCAAGTCAACACTCTGCGAAAACTTCTTCACAGCCATGTACTCTAAAATATGGAACAATCTGCCCCTAGATGTCAGGAACTGCAATACAGTTTTAAGTTTCAAACGCTCTCTGTACACACTATTTCACTCTACTGATTATATAAATAAACTATTTATTCCTCGAACGAATCAACTATTAGTCTACTACAGTACCTAAACGCGCTTAAATACCTTTACTTCTCTAAAGACTATAAATAAACTAGTAGCATAAATGCATAAAAAGACTTAGTAGAAATAAATATTTGTTCATCAAATTACAATGTACAACGAATATAAACATATATGTCCCAATCCATATACTTTTTCTCTGCCCTCTGGTACATTTCTGTTGTGTTTGCCTTGTAGTACAAGTTGCATTGATCTACATTCCGACTGAAGCTGAGAAACAATTGAAGTCACTTACTCATGTATCATCCCTCAAGGTTTGGCTAGTAATGGCTCAGCATCCTTGATGAAATCCACTGTCACCATAACAGTACGCTGTACAGCATCTTATACAAGCACTGTCAACGATCTAAAATGGCTTTTATGTAGCTTATCAACCTACTCGTACGGAGCAACCATGCAGTGACAAATGGCGGGCTCTGGGTGACTTGGGTGCAGTAAAACAAATCTGCTTGGCAATGACCAATATTAATCTGCATTCAGTTGAATTCACATCTGGTATTACTTGCAATAAAAATAATGTCAAAACCATACAAATAAATCACTCATTTTAAATTAATACCCAATTTGAACATAAAACAGGATACGATACCGCACACAACAAAGTTATATGGAGGAATTGACTTCAAGCTTTATTTTTTTCCCAAATATTTGTAATTCATCCGACACATACCTAGGTTTTTTTTGATAGTGCGAAGACATTATTTCTTTATTTCTTTATGTGCTCTATTGAACGACTAGCTATTAGAATGTACTCACTAACTGATGTCAGAGAGGATAGCAACCATGTAATTTCACTATAAATCAAATTCATGCAATTTAAATAATACTTATCCGTGCCTGTACAACTAGTATGTGCTACATAGATAGAAAATATATACATATTACCTGAACGGTCGTGTCTGATCCGGCTAGTTCGCAATTTTGGCTTTAACGTTATTCCCCTCTGATAGCGGTACGTTGCTTTCTGTTAAGCGTTGTGTTTTGTACTCTTGAAACCGTCAAGGTTTGTTGTATATATAATTACTGATTTGTTTATTAATAGTAACGTAGAAACAGTGACCAGCTTCTTGTTTGTTCTGGACCGGGATAGCCTTTGTCTACGCGTGACTTAATTTCAAGCGATTTTGCGCTTACAGTCATCCTATCCCATCTTATTTTGTGGTTGTGTGTAACTGCATGTAGTGCTATAGCTGAACTATTCTCTAGATTTCTTATCTTATTTGGGTCAACCAATCTAGATTTTGCTAGGTTTCTATGTTCGGCTAGTGTGACTGCCCCTGTTCTACTACTTAAACCTATATATTTCACCTGACAATCATTGCACGGTATTAGATAAACTAAATTGTTTTGTTTTATTGGCTCCACTGGCAGGATCCTTTAACCGACAAAGCTTGTTTCTAATTGAGCCAGTTTTATTCCTGCCTTATTAAGATCTCTGCGTAAGGTTTCCAAGGTCCCTTCCTTGTATGGAATTACTACTGATGATTTTGATTCCTTATTGTTGGTATTGTCATTATTAATATTGTTATAATTATTATAATAATAATTATTATTGTTATCACTATTGCTACTATCATTATTTATTCTATTTTTACATTTCCTTACATATTTCCTGACTAATTTATTCGGGTAATTATTAAGTTTCGAGACTTCTTTTATGTGTATCACTTCCTGTCTTAGATTTTCTTTGGTACTACTTAGTTTTTGTGTTCTGCCACTTAAACATTTCACCAATCCTATTTTTACTGACATAGGATGGGATAATCGGAAGTCCAAATATCTGTTTGAATGTGTGGGTTTCCTGTAAACACTAGTGTTTAACTTCCCATCTTCTTTCCTTTTTACGTTGCAATCTTGCTTCCAGAACGAAAATCACTCGATATGCGAAGCAATTTTGAAACACAACTGCAATTTGAATGACGAAGAAAGACCGTCTCTAAATATTGAAGCCTAATCATACAACAATGTCCAATGAAGATCATTATTTTTAGTGGAAACTTCCTCGGGTGCATATCAATATATGATAACAAAATGTACAAAATCATATCGACCATTAATTTTTTGCTCAGTAGGTAGAAGTTTCTTCCCCACAATCACCTGATGGCTAGCTGGAAGTTTAGTATGAACAGAACGAACCAGATAGAAACATATAGAAGAGAGATTGGCAGCGGAGGAACATTTAGCCAATGATTCCTTTGAGTTACAATAGAGTTATGGAACTTACTACTTACTTCATACTGTTAAGGTTTATGAGAGTTTGGGCAATGAACTCAGTTAGTACAATAAATCGATATCTTCTGTTGAGCATTTAAACGACTACTATTACTATTATTATTACTCGGTCAGCAATTCTTGATATATTTAAGTTTATCTAAGTTATTTAACTGAAGTGTAATGTATTTCATCTTAATTTTAATCTCTCATGCTCCCTTCCGCCAATCTATTTGAACAAGACCTGAAAAACATTCAATGTGGTTTATTTGCTAATCAATCTTACATCTCCCAATGTATTTCCAATAGTATAAATGTATATATATATTCCTCTATGTAGAGTGTTCAACTGAAGAGTTCCACCGAAATTTGATGAATTCATTAAATCTTGCTTTATCAACCTTTGTAACTTGTTTTAAATTCGTATTGGTAAGTAAATCATGTTTCACCAATGATATGCTTTCTTATGCAAGGACTTAAGTGTTATTTTCCTGTACGCTGGATGTCGACATTGTTCAATTTGTGCACAAGGTACTCTTGTTACTGGTTACCTTGTCAAATCAGAAGCAACTGACGATGAAGTATTAAAGGAAGTGGCTCATAGGAATTGTTTTGTGCATGATGCAGATGTTTAGTAAGAGTGACCACACGAACAAGACTGAAATTTCGGACAGTCAGTGGCATGGATATTTATTACAGTAAGGATATAAATATGTACCGTTAATTGAATAATAACGTCGTTACCTATTTAAATCAAATTTTACTGAACCCTCTTTTGCCTCACAGATGACATACTTTTGATTTTAATCAATGTGTAACCATGGTATCTTGTCGCATATTATAAACACAGTCATTTGCAAACTTGGCCAGCGTGTCACGAAAAGGATTCCCAACAGGTTGCAGACTTTTATCAACAGCTGCCCACTGCGCTACACAATGATGACAAATGGGCAGGAAGAATTAGTAAAGGAAACTCTGGCTACAAACCAACCAACAGCTCAACAAATATGTAGGAGAAAATGGAGGTGGATCGACAGCGCATACGTTCTCGAATAACATCGCGCGCAATGCTGGCCATCGCTCGAGTGGAACCCAAATAGGAAGCGACGAGTGGGTCGTCCTAGGGTGACATGGAGGAGATGACGGATTATGGGCAGTCGTAGGCCCACTAAATCAATCAAAACCACTTCCATTTTAGCCACTTCCACCTCCACATTCAAATCATCTATTTGAATCTTCATGTCACCATTTTGAACGTCAGCTTTTACTGCTTTCACTTTTCTATCGAAATCAGTGCTCTTCTGAGCTACAAACCAAAACATAGCATCGATTCAGGCCGAGCTGATGGGTGCAGCACAAAATTATTGGATCGATATCCATGTGTGGAATCGATGTGAAATTGAAATATACTAGATATCTGAAAAATCTAGAAGGTAATAGAACTTCCAATGGAATAAACCACACTTTTGAGGTCCGCGTAAATTCCAAAGCTCAGGATTCGCCTAAAGTACGGTAGCGTATATGTTTTCATTCATCATGTTTCATTTGCCAGTTTGTTCGTAACACTCTGTGGTCAGTGACAACTGCCTCTCCGGGAGTTCTGTATCTGTGCAGGTAACATTCTTGGATCTTGAGCTGTGTAATCTCTGTATCAGTTGCACTAACTCAGTCAACATCAGAGTGTGATGTAGCACTTCCACTCATTGAAATGTTACCAGTACCTCAGGTGAATTCAGCGTATTAGGGGTGATTACATTTATCAAGAGTAGTATGATGAACAAAGTATCAATACTAGGTGAAGGGAGGTTGTTTCCATGATAACCTTCCATGTCCCTAAGCTCTTCCAACATACTTTGTGAAATAGCCACTAAGAACTATAGAAACTGATTTCCAGAATTAATATTGAGGCGGTCAACAGTCAGTATTCCATACAGCGAGGGTGTCTAGATAAAGAATAACGGGGATTAGAATAAACAGTGTTCAAGAGAGAGTGGAATATAAATAAGCATGCATAGCAGGCATCGGTTAACTGAGAGAAGATAAGATTAAATAGAATGTGTATGCCAGAATGAAACAAATTCCAAATTGTTATGGTTATCAAATAACAACAAACGTTATATCAGTCAAACTACTTACTAGTGATAAGTAGTATAGAGTTGAATACTAAAGAAACATTAACTCAGCAATGATAAGATAGGAATCAAGAGATTTATTCCCCCTGCATTGTTAACTTTTGTTGTCCTATGCACACTTGATGTATTCAGCCCTTGGGTATTTGTTTAATGGTCTACTAGTGGATGAAACTGATTCTGTACAGCTTTTAACCTGATCAGATATGTCAAACGGAAATATGTTTCATCTGTGACAAGTTAACTTAGGAACAGAGCTTTATGTTAGTAAGGCCATTAGTTAGTTTTCATGATTTAACTGATGCTTGATTATGACACTGTACACATGTTTTCAGTGTAAAAGCTCTGAAACCTACGAGAAGCAGTGCACAATTTTCTACTGCATTTTCATCATTATTTTAGCCAGTACCTGTATTAGAACTAGTACTTACATTTGACAGTAAATAGGGGTATATATTGTGTCAAATGCACAGTTGCTGCGTGTCAGTATCAGTGTTGATACAGATTCAAGTGTAACACAAATAGCACGCAAATATTCATGAGATATTGAAGTGATCTGAACAGACAGTGTTCAATGGAGGAAGGTTTTTAAATAAATAATATTGAAGAGAAAATATTTTACTATAAGAAAATAGCCAGTGTTAACAGCCAGTGTTAAGCTTCAATGAAAAATCAGGATTATAAAGTAGCAAATATAACTCATACTCTATATGTCCAAACCAAGTTGACTTTTAACGGTTTGAAAAAATTTGGGCATTGGGTATATGATATTCATTATAATAAAGGTTTTTGTATTTCCCAATGAATGAAAAACAAAACGATATCGTTTTGTTTTTCATTCATTGGGAAATACAAAAACCTTTATTATAATGAATAACTCATACTACTTACTGGCGACAAGTAGTATAAAGTTCATCACGAAAGAAAAAATATCATAGAACAGATAGGAAAACAGTAACCATTTAGTACAGTCACATTAGAAAGGCAGCCCTCGGTCAGCTTATCATTTGACTAGAGGAAGCATCACGTTTGAGGGCAAATTTTGAATAAAGAAATATTTTCTCCTCTAGGTTGGAATTCACTTTTGCGGCACTAAGATTTCCACAACTGTCGACAAACCTCCTTGACTGATAGTTATCGTGAAATCATTTTCCCACC
The DNA here is from genome assembly GCA_944472155.2 of Trichobilharzia szidati. Classification (NCBI taxonomy): domain Eukaryota; kingdom Metazoa; phylum Platyhelminthes; class Trematoda; order Strigeidida; family Schistosomatidae; genus Trichobilharzia; species Trichobilharzia szidati. The sequence goes on from OX235271.1 coordinate 206,602,231, forward strand.
ATGGATAATTCTTCCCCATCCTTTTCTTCTGAGTAGTTACTTCTTGAACTATCCAACAATGTTCACACCAGTCCCGATATGAGACTTACAAAACATGGGTATAAAGTAGAATTATATTTCAGCGGTTTGCATATAATGATAAGTTTTTGTTATGTTAATACTAACTGCATAGTTTTCTTTGGAGACCAAATTATTGAGATCATTGTTTGTGATCTCCTTGGTACCATAAACGGGAACCAAGAAAGCAAGTGTATTTCCATTTCGATCTCGTTAATATGAGTGACATACAATTACTCATTTTAATTAATCAATAGTATGTATATAGTTTTATGAAAATGCAGGTATTACTGTCTCCGAATAACAGCCCATCTCTTATGCAAATTATACTGAAGCATTAGCCTATTTCCACTAAGAATGTCAGTAAAAGGTTTGATTATTGTGGAATAGATCAAACAAAGTATTACTATACTTCAATGGTTTACATACAATGATAAGTTTTTGTTATTGGTAATATTTCGAGCAAAATTACTGCCTCTGATCATCACATCAACTGTTGGCATTGTTTTGTTTTTTAATTCACACATTTATAATTTGTCATCATATAAATAGTTCATTTTTTGTTCATTCATTTTTGTGTATTCAGAATTATATTCCAGGTTGTTGATTACGCTACATTCACGTAGCTACATAAAACTCTCTTATTTCTGTGGAATTTCTTGCCAAGAAGTTGCAAAAATTATTGTAATTATTTGCCTTTCAAACATTGAATCTTGGATATACAACTTTTGGTAGATAATACCTATAACTATCTATTTGCCACTGTTAGGGTTATATGATGGGGACCGTGTTGTGAGGAGATTAGCGATTATGAGCAATCGTGGGTCATCTTTAGTAATAACCTAACTACCTTTCAACTGACGCAGCAGAAAACTTTATAGTGATCATATGGACTGAAACCCGACCGATAGGTGCTACCTTGACGTGGTGGTCGGGCTTGCATATCGCAGTGACCCAACGAGCTACACTGGCTGGAACTTATGTTCCTGTAGGTACTACCATGCCAGAAAGGTTCTTTGGATAGTAGTTAGACAAAAAGCAGCTACCCAATCCAATACTATGATTCAAACAAACTCACAAAATATCAAGCCGGATTGGTGGGGCCCGGATTAAAAACGACCGCGCTTCCTGCTGCGTGTCACAGGGCAGAAGTGATAAATATGCTACTGAGACACGCCAAACAAGAAACAACAAACAAAAACAGATCGCGTGTGACCAGCCTCAAGCAGTTGTCCCCTGGGCTTTGCAATCACGCAACACTAACCTTTTCTCTCCCCCCTTCTCAGGCGTGAGGCTAGCAACCCCACCCTGTAAACAAACCTGCTACAGAAACTTTAGCTCGACGAATCTCCTTGCACCAAAAGAAAAAGTCTATGTCGGGACATTGAACGTCCATTTACGATATTGGCAAAGCTTCTCAGATCGCAAACGAGATGAAAAGATACAGAATTCAAGTACTGGGAATATGAAAAAGCAGATGGAACGGGAATGGACTCACCAAATTGTCAAAGGGTGAGTCAGTGATCTACTCCGGTCACCCAGAAGACAACCACACGCACACCGAGGGCGTAGCTATCATGATGTCACCAACGGCAACCAAGGCTTTGATGCAATGGGAGGCGATCTCGCCCACGATAGTGACCAACAAACTCAACTCCAAAGGAAGGAAAGTGTCAGTTATACAATGCTATGCACCCAAAAACAATGCAGACCTCGAGAAGAAAGAAGATTTCTACAGACAACTATTGGCAACAATGGACAATACTCAAGCTGGTGACATTAAGAAACTAATGGGAGACATGAAAGCCAAACTGAGACCAGACAACACAGGAAGGGAACTCACCATGAGTAGAGAAGCTCTCGGAGAAATGAATGAAAACGGAGAACTCTTCGCCAACTTCTGCGCCTTCAATGAACTAGTGATTGGTGGCAGCGTATACAAACACAAGGATATCCACAAGGCTAAATGGGTGCCACCAGATGGGCGAACCAAAAACCAAATTGACTTCATCTCAATACTGCTCAAGGAAGTGTAGGCGCAGCCTACTGGACACGAAAGTAAAAAGAGGAGCAGACGTTGGCTCAGACTACTATCTCGTACAAGGGACAATCCAAATCAAATTAAAAGCTTTCAGAGAAACAGGAGTTGCAGATAGACCACAAGCCAAGTTCAACACTCAAAAACTGAAGGACCAGGACACAAAGGACATCTTCGTTGCAAGCATAAAGGACAACGTCGAGAAACAAATCAACACTGTCGGAGAGGTCAGCGTCGAAAATCACTGGAACAACTTGAAAACAGTGTGGAGTCAAACCTGCATGGAAGTTCTAGGCAGAAAGAAGAGACAGGACAAACAGTGGCTCACTACGGACACTTGGAGATTGATAGAAGGGAGAGGGATGGTGAAACAAAAGATTCTCCAATGCACCGATGAGCAACAGAAACAGGATTTGAAAGCAAGCTACAGGTCACCGAACAAAAGAGTCAAGAAGAGTGCCAGAGAAGACGAAAGAAAGTACTACGAAACCATGGCAAGTGAAGCAGAACAAGCTGCAGGCAAGAGAGACCTCGCAACACTCTACCAAACAGCTAGGTACCTATCAGGAAAAAGTTGGACACAAATTATGCCAGTGAAGGACGACAATGTAAAGTCACTCACCGAAGAAATGGAGCAAAGGAAACACTGGTCTGAACACTTCAAAAGACTCCTAAATCGACCACCAGCGACAACGCGCCCAACAATACCAACAACGGAGACAGAGTTACCAGTGAACACCAACCCCCTGACGAAATCAGAAGCCCTGAAGGCAATCAAGATGCTTAAAGATGGAAAAGCAGCAGGACCAGATGGAATCCCAGCAGAAGCATTGAAAATGGACCCAGAGACAAAAGCGGACTTGATGACGCCACTACTGGAGAAGATGTGGAAAGAGGGCAAAGTACCCGAGGATTGGAAGAAGGGATACTTATTCCAACTGTCAAAGAAAGGAGACCTAAGTCAATGCAAAAACTGACGTGGCATTATGCTCCTGTCTATCTTAAGCAAAACACTAAGCCGCATCATCCTGGAGAGAATCAAACACGCCAGCCTGGATGAAAAACTTCGACAGGAACAGACTGGATTCAGGAGAAACAAGTCATGCATTGATCACATCGCCACATTACAGATCATCATTGAACAAACCTTGGAATGACAGTCACCTCTCTATCTCAACTACATCGGCTTTGAAAAGGCCTTCGACAGCGTCGATTGAGAGGTACTTTGGCAACTACTTCACTACTACGGGGTGCCATCGACAATTATACATCTCATCCATCAGCTGTACGACAATGCTGCATGCCAAGTAATCCACAACAGGAAAATTACGGAATCCTTCGAAGTGAGGACAGAATTAAGACAAGTTGGCTGCCTACTATCGCCAATGATTTTCCTGATTGCAGTAGACTGGATAATGCGACAAACAGCGGGCAATGAGGAAACAGGCACAAAATGGACCCACACAAAAAACTTGGAGGATCTGGACTTCGCCGATGATATACGTCTGCTTTCCCACAAACTGGAAGATATGCAAGCGAAAAGCAACAAGTTGGCAGAAGAAGAATGCAGACAATATAGGACTTCAAGTGAACATAGAGAAAACAGAGATAATGTAGATTCCTGGACAAGAACAACAACAACAAACAACGATCAGCATAAATGGGAGGAACCTGAAAGAAACAACCTCTTTTACCTACCTGAGAAGCATCGTTTCAACTACAGGCGCAACTGACGAGGATATCAGAGCAAGAATCGGAAAAGAAAGACAAGCTTTCACTACTCTCAAGTCTGTGTGGAGATCAACAGCATTCAGCATCAAAAATAAGATCCGAATTTTCAACTTTAATGTGAAGTCAGTGCTACTATACGAATCAGGGACGTGGCGCGTCATAAAGAGCATTTCCAACAAACTATAGACCTTCATTAACAGATGTCTTCTCTCAATACTCAAGATCAGATGGCCGACCAGAAAAGATCAGCAACAGAGATCTCTGGAAGCGGACCAACCCAACAGGAACCAATTGTGCAACAAATAGGCAGGCAGAAATGGTGATGGATTGGTCATACTCTAAGAGAGCCATCAAGTGGCATCACTAGACTAGCCCTCGAGTGGAAACCGAAAGCGCATGACTTTCAAAAAGATCTCTAAACATTATCCGCCGTGGTTAACAAAGGGACAATTAGAGAGTGTTACTAGCTCAGGTCTGCAGTACTTAGATATCTCAGGCCACGTAGCTCAACTATAGTCGTCTTTCAAGATTGTTTGCAAGGCGAAGTCAAATGCGTTAGGTTAGGACATTTGTATATTATGTAGGCGTTGCCAATTTGTCAGTACAATTCCGACATCTACGTACAGAGAAAATTTTTCCAGTCTCTTATTCACCACTCTCAAATGTCCCTTTTGTGCATTTTCTAACCCTCTTCACAAATGATAAATTGACACTCAACTACCTTTATTCCCACCCTGTAACAATTTTGGCCTTATCAAACTTTTATCCCTTTCTTCCTTTGTGCCCCTTAACTACTACGTAATTTACAACTTTTATTTTTACTTTTAAAGCCGATTCTGTGTAAGTGTTTTAATTGTCACCACCTATTACTCAATAATAAACTACTACACATTTTTCGGCGAATATCAGTACGACTCTACAGTCTCTGAAGATGATATCGTTGACAAAGAGAATTTTCTTCGCTTAACTGTCCATTATTTCATTCACAATGAAGCAAAATCTTTTGTGAGGCTGAAATTCTCTGAGTGATGACATTAGTGAATTGATTTTTATTAGCTGGCCAAATTGCAACTGATGAATTCTCATGTACATCAGGTATTAGTGGTTGGAGATAAGTCGTTATTTTACAATTGTAAATCAAGACACAACGGTGAATGTTCCTATTCATACTCTATGAATATCAATTCCGTTGTTTATTATGAAGATTACTCCCTTGGTTTTCGAGTAGAATATAGGCATTCAACAACACATCTCCACTCTGTTGTATTTTCTGCTGTTCTCTTCAGCTGGGTCTGTGATAGCACATACTCTCTCATTTGCTCATCGCCACACGATCTGCTCCACATTTCCCTCGCAACGACGACCCACTCATCGCTTCTCACTTAAATACCAACAGAGCGATGTTCTGTCACACGCCATCACTCGACGGCCTACTGAATGTATGCCTGATCCTTCTCCATGTTCTCACACATATTTGTTGAACAAACAGCTCTCGGTTGGGTTTTCCATTGCAGAGCTTATTGTTGCAGATTCGTTCTGGTAGGCCGGCTGGCCATGAAGGTGACAGCTGTTGATAGAGTTCTATAAATTGCTGAAAATACTTCTCATAACAAGCTTGCCAACTTTCTGAACCGTATAGAAAAGCTGACTCACTGACTTTACATCTGTGTCGGAAATCCGAATCTTGTTCTTTATGATGCGGAGTATAGCAAAGACGACTTCCAAACGGGCTTCGTGTTGATTAAGGCGTATCTCGCTTTTCCGAATCTGGCTATGACGTTTCATTTTAATTAATTATAAATTGATGATTGCTAATAATTAAGGTCAAGTTCAAAAACATATTCTGGAACACCGTCCAGCTTGGTTAGCCAAAGGAGAAAAGAAGAATAGCAGCAGCTCCATCCTTGAACACCTTGTCACCTCCGGACATCGAGCATCCGTGCAAGAATGCTTCATGGTGCTACACAGAGTCCATTAATATCGCACGAAGGGACTTCGCACACGACATTTGTACATAGATGAAGCATAAGTTATTCGAGATCTGGAACCGGACTTCTGCACTGAAAAGCGCTGCATGTATACACATGCCCCACCTTGGCCGGAGTAAATTTCTTATCATAATTGTGCTTCTTTCTATTGTGTTACACATTACATTGGATAATACATTTTTCTAGGACACATATTACCATTATTCGATTGGTCTAATGATTTCTTTGTTAAATATAGTTACACTTGTACAGCTTATGAAAATTAACCGTCAAAAATAAAATTTTCTTTGCTGTTCACCTCTTTTTCTTATGGATGAATATGAAAATATTTCGTTCATTTTGGGAAAATATGGAAAACAATGGCAGGAAGTCAATTGTTCAGGACACAAAACCACAGAAAAGATATTTATTCCACTTGTAGGTTATAATGGTGAGTAGTGATTTGGACATATTCAACATGATAAACCATGCAACTTGTCAACCGAGTAACTGTAGGATCATAACGGACGTTTGTGCACAGTGACATCATTTGAATTTGCCACAATCCTTGACAGCGAAGTTGAAGAAGAAAGCAGTATGTAGAGACCGTTCAATGGACGGGTAAGGATGTGAGACAAGTAGGCAATCAGAAGAGGTAGTGAAACTCATTAGTGAGCTGGTGATGGCCTGCTTAGTATTCATTATTATTATTGTTCCTTTGGGTTCCTAGTGCAACATAGGGCTTCAACTGCACGTCTCCACTTGCTTCTGTCTTCTGCTGTACCTTTCATCAGCATCCATGTTAATCCATACTGTTTCAACTCTTCTTCACACGATCTCCTCCATGTCACCCTTGGACGTCCCACTCGCCACTTCCCTTTCGGGTTCCACTCGAGCGATGGCCTGACGCACGATGTCACCCAGCGGCCTGCTCAGCGAGTGTCCAATCCATCTCCACTTTCTCCTCCATATTTGTTGAGCGATTGGTTCTTGTTTTGTTCGTTCCCATAGTTTCTTGTTGGTGATTCTTTACGGCCATCTGATCTTCAGTATGGAACGAAGACAGTTGTTGATAAAGGTCTGCAACAGGCTGTTGGAAATATTCTTTGTGACCCGCCAAGTTTCTGATCCGTATAGAAGAACTGACTTGACGTTTGTATTGAAATTCCGAATTTTGTTGTTGATGCTGAGTGACGAAGATTTCCAGATTGGTTTCAGGTTGATGAACGTGTTTCTCGCCTTCCCGATTCTCGATTTGACATCCGCGTCCGTTCCTCCTGTGGTTGCGACAATGCTCCCTAGATAAGTGAATGAAGTAACCTCTCTCAAGTCCCTCCCGTTGATGATGATTGCCGCTGGATGTTGATATTGTTGTTGGTAGTGGTTGGTTATTTTCATAATCTCCGTCTTGTCCATGATCACCTGGAGTCCTGTCTTTGCGCTTCTTCGACCAGTTTGTCGGTTTTCGCCTGAAAGTCTTCGATTTTGTGTGACATCAAACATAAATCATTCGCGAAATCCAGGTCTTCTAAATATTTGGGCTGCCAAAATACTTCCATCATCACTCCGCATATAATTTCTTGTATTCAGTTTATTTTGACCGGAGTAAATCAGACGCCAACTAGTATCTTCTAATCTAGTGATTATTTGAAATGTCTACAACCTGAGAAAAAGCCAAAATGTGGGTGGCAGTGTATTCCAGTAAATGAGACAATTGTTACTGACAGTTTCAGTACAAACTGCTACTAAGAAATGAAACTAACCACCTGAGGTCATCAATTATTTAGTCATTATTGTGTATTTCAATCTCAATTGTACTCCTGTACCATTTCAATTGTCTTGCGTTTCTCTAAGGGAGCGAAGATGAAATATCATAAGGAAATGTTATTTACTTCAAGTTAGACATAATGTCACGCTATCTACTGGGTATGACAATCTCATTTGAAGATCCATTTGGGTAAGGAGTAACTCTTGTGCAACATGATCCGGGGAAATTCTGTGCGTGAAAATTAGTTGACACAAATTCAACAGTAAGAAGTACTGGTGAATCGAGTAGAACATTCACAATAAGGTGGGAAAATGTTTGCCTTCACAAGAATCACACACCAACGATTACAGCAGACAGTTCAAGATCAGAATCACCAATACTCACTCAAACAGAAACATATCGTAAAACAACACATTATCAGTGTATCGCTTAGCAACAAAGAGAAGCGTTCGAATCGGCGATTAAACACGCATAGAGAAAAATAGTACAGATCAAGCCAACATGAGATATGCAAATGTCAGAACAGTGATACACAATCCAGGATAAAGATGGATAACAGTTACAAAGTTGGTTGGAACATCGGAATAAGTATAAATATTGTGATTATGTTGTTGAGGAGGGATTTTCCGAACAAATATTTCTTTGGATTATTCATTGGAGGTAGGTTATAGCATGAATATACTCAGATACACAGACTGGGTATTCATGTGACCACCAGTATCAACGATCGTGGATATCTTTATGGATACTTGAGAGAACATGGCTCTTAATGCATTCAATCATACCTCACATGTGTGCACGAGATATGTGGATGATATTTTCACTTCTTCGAAACAGCCCACTATATTATATAGAAAACATCTGATTGCATACAAATTTTAGAAATTTTAATAAGCTAGCGATAAATAAAGCCCTTCGTTGATACCATTGTATACAAGAAGACGACCAAGAAATTTTAGCATAATAAAGATTAATCCAGTGAAATTAAAAACAAGGCATGGATGCGAGCGAAGCTATTCTCAATTAGATATCGTCAGAATTCAGTCCACGGTACCCAAATTTCAAAGTCAACATTGAAGAAAAATCAATCGTACTAACTAAACAACACAATCATATGATTTTAAATACAAACAATTCATTTAGTCGCAGTGTTAAAAACAACGATAAAAATAGAAGCATTCTGTGACAGTGAGCAAAATAAAAACAGTGTGGTCATAAAAAACAAATCTTCAAACACAAGTCGTAAATAAACACTGAACAAAACAAATTGTCATATCACACTGTGTTAGATTGTGGAGAAATAAAGTAAACTTAGTTCTAAAGAAGATGTCATAAGAAATGCTACTAATTAAAGTAATAAAATATGTAAGTGATGTTGGTAGTACATTTAGATGCTTATATCTCCACTTGGTAAGAAATTCGGTTCTACAGTCTAACCGAAATCACGAAGGCCGGTAGGATATTTTCACTCGCCAGTGATGAACATTTATGATGAAGCTGAAATTTCCATTTGCATATGATTCTTCGATTGTGCTTCTTTCGTCTTTATTCCATAATTTGTGTATTGTTCCACAAAGACCTTTCATTTATCCTCTTTACAGCTTAATCCGTTGCACTATCATTCAATATTCATGTATAAGATCTCACACACATATTACTAGTTGTAAAATCCAGTGAAAAGCACACGCAGTCGATGACACTTTGTTCGACAAACTTAAATCATTGGAACAGGGAAGTAAAAGTGAACCACATTGCTCATAAGAAGGGACGAGTGGCAGATATAGGTTCAAACGGTTGTCAAATGCAATGAGCCTTCTAAAATAACCATAAAGATGTTGAGGAAGCTGCGAATAAACTACAGTTGAAGTTCAGAAATCAAAAACGTCATGAAAAATTGACGAACTCTTAATCGATTGAAGTTGCAGCAATACTGACATCGATTTTATGGGCTGAAGTTGCTTGTGATATATCCGACTCTGCCTTGTTCCCTGACCAACTACCTGCTGAGCGAGGTTGAACATGGCACAACTGTATGTACATGCTCTCAAGTCCTTCTGTTGGATATAACACCGAACACCACAATTGTTGTGTCACAGAACATCGAACAATATGGGATGCCATCAGAATACCTGTTTCATGAAATTTAGTAGATAGTGGCCACTGAGTAGATGCAATGTGAGTGTTAAAGATGATTCGTCACGTCCCATCGAATAATTCCAGTTGTCATGGTGTTCATCTACTGCATGAGGCAGCGTTAACTGTCATTCGAACAAATAAACACAAACTATGCATTCAAGGGGGTTCATACAATTATTATCACGCTCTTCATCAGTGAAGACATAGCTAACTAATTACACTACCAACATCACTTACACATAATTGATACGTTTCTTACTACTATCTTTCTAACAGGATCCTGAATGAGGTCGGTTCCCACTGTAGGATTGGAGCTGTTTCTAACATCATGACGGCTAAACACTCGCTGTGCCCATGGCTGTCGTTCCTGTGGCGAGTTTAGATTATTCACCCTACGGGTAACAATGTAGACGGTCAGCCTATATTCCATCTGCTCTCTCAGATTCGTTCCAATTATGCACCATATCTTCTTATTTGTTTACAGTCTGTCAAGTGTATCCAGCCCCCCTCAAAAATAGAAATCATATTTCACCTCTTAGTCATTACTCAGAGCTTTACTTAATGGAGCGACATCAGTGGATTGGCATTCCGAGTTCTGTTATTGCATGTAAAATTCACTAGGCTTTGAGAGTAGCTAGTTGTGTGTGATATCTGATGCGAAACTGTTGCATGATGCTGCAACAGATTAAAATGGACAGCAGAGAAAAGAAAGCTATTCACTGTATAAAAAAACTGATCTACTAAATTATACCACATTTGTAGTAGTTTTGTGGTTTTTCGTTAGACTCTCGAATAAAGTATCTAGCTAAGAGCAGAAATGACCAACTAATTTCACCATAAACATCAACTGTATATTTTTAGTAACATTTGTATTATCATTTCGTCAAACATTCTTTATTTTTTAGGCGTCACCATGAAAATGTAGCTTATTTACTTTTGCCACAATCTACCACAATGTGATCTGGCAATTTGTTTACTTAGCCTTCATCTCCTACGTGTTTTTGAGCATTTGTTTGTATGATCATGCTGTTTTGATTATTCTTATTGTCACAGATTGCTTCTGTTTTCATCATTGTTAGTATTATTGCGACTGATTGAGTTGTTTTTATTGACAATCTAATGATATTTTACATAAATATGATTAGAAAATAATTTCATAAACACTTTCATTTTGTTGTTCTCTGATTTGCATTTTCAATCATTGGAGGCTAAATTTCACTAGCAGCTATGAATTCCCTTTCGCCTTGAGCTTTTCAACCAAGGTGGTGACACGTTTTGTGAATCCTGTGATTAGGCAGCGCTTTATCTTCGTTGAGTCTGCTTCTGTGGAAATGTTGGTGGAATCTTCGCTTCATATTTGCTCCCTGAAACCACAAGATTATTTGTGAGTACATTTCACTGAATGCTTGTTTCAAATTTTACGTGTGAACTGGGAGTAAATCCCACGTCCTCCCATCTTTCTGCACAATTAGCCGTTCGGTGAATTTGAAATGAATGTGGAAAATACATCTGACAAGTAGTCCCTTCAGATAGTTATCGGAATAATGAATTTCCGGATGGTTGAATGTTTTGTAGTCACATATAAAGCGTGCAACCAACTGAACGCCAAGCGGGAAGGTAGCAGGGCCAGCGGATATCCCCTCCTCCCGAAAGCATTGTAAAATGGACTCACTGACTACAGGAGATGTGCTCACGCCATCATTTCAAACATTTTGGGAGGAATTAAATGTAACCACTGGTTGGAAGGAAGGCTGGATGCCTTGTCAAACTACCATAGAAGAGCGACCTAGTTAGGCCTCTCCAAGAGCTGGTGTGCAATAATGCTTTCGGCCACGCCAAGTAAAATACTAAGTCGCGTCATCCTGGAGAGAATGAAAGATGCGCTGGATGCAGAACTCCACGCCACACCGCAGAACAGGCTGCTTTCAAGAAGGGCAAGCCATGTGCTGATCAAATTGCAACTCGACGAATCGTCATCACAGAAGAAAGCATAGGATCACAGTCAAAACTGTGCTTTAACTTCATCGATTTCGAGAAGGCCTTCGACAGCATTGACTGAGAAGTTATTCGGAAACAGCTTGAACAGTGCGGCGTGCAGTGTCCAAGTCTTTACCAACCTCATTCAATAGCTGGTTATATGAAAATGTCACGTGTCAGGTGATTCACAAAGGAAAACTCTGTGGAGCACTTGCAGTGGAGACAGGAGGAAGTCAGAAACGACTGCCTATTATCACCGATGATATTCGTAATTGTGTCAGCCAGAATGGGAAATACACTTTCATCAACCTGAAACCAGTTTGAAAGTCTTCTGCACTGCACTCAGTCAGAATAAACAACAAGATTCGGATTTTCAATACAAATGGGAAGTCAGTCGATCAGTTGTTCGATACGGTTCAGAAACTTGACCAGCGTGTCAAGACGTGGATTTCCAACAAGTCACATAATTTTATGAACAGATGACTTCACTGACTCCATACTGAATATCAAATGGCTGGTCGGCCGACCAGGAAGAATTACCAACAAAACACTCTGGATGGGAACAAAGCAACGAAGAGCCGAATGCTCAACAATTATGTTGGAGAAAATTTAGAACGATGGAGCACACTTCCTGGAGGTCGTCGAATGACATCACGCGCAATGAAAGCCATCGCGTGAGTGGAACCGAAATTTTAAGTGACGACCGGGACGTATGTCTGAGGGTGATATGGAGGGGATCGTGGTATGAGGAGATTAGCGATTATGAGCAATGGTGGACCCAGCTGAAGAGGACAGCAGAAAATAGAACGAAGTCGAGATGTGTTGATGAAGCCTAATGTTGAATCACGTTAAAATCGAACTACATGATTGAGAAATCTTTCCTACATAGCAAAGTAGTGCAATTTCGGAATTACTGTTTCGTTTATTACAGTTAAGTTTTGCAAGGAGAATCAAAATTTGTTGACTGGAATTCTTTGAACCATACAATAATAAAGGCGGTCTATGAACGAATCAAAGGCCTTGTGAATGTTGTAGGGTGCAGGTCATAAATCAATGAGAGCTACTGTTGTTGTCATATTAAGAAATCTGAAGTATTTTTAACATTTTACTTTGTAGTTCATAATTTAAAAAAACAATATAATTGTGGGTATTAAGTGAACATCTTTAGTATCAACCTTATTACCTTTCAACTGACGCAGAAATATTCGTAGTGATCCTATGGACTGAAAGCTGTTAATTCACACTGGATATCTGTTCACCCCATTTCTGCTAAACTTCTCGTAGTTCTGCGAATCGAGTTTTGTTATTTCCCTTCCTCTCTGTACTGTGTCATTCTTTCTTTTGTTTTCAGTCTCATAGTACTTACCAGATTTTAAGTAATATGAGTTGTATCAGTCATTATCAGTGCGAAGTATATTGAATTCGGTTTCTCATTCCGTTGTTCCTCCTTGCATTGAGTCATTCTCTCTTTCACCATCCTCCTTTTTCTATTCAATTTTCAGATATGCGTTGTTAGTTGTGCCTTCTACGTCCTCTCCTGTCTTGTTAAAACTGCTGTACGTATTTCGTGAAACATCAGTTCCCGAGAGATTCAATGGTCCTCCACACAGCTTTCCTCACTGTTGCTACTTAATGTCTCCAACGTTGCTTTGAAAGCTGCAGTGAATGTACAACTTGTAGTTTAGTATTTCAGTGACAGAGTGTTGAACTTGAATTGTGACCTGTTTCCGGGTTATTTCGAAGACTTTCAGCCTAACCATGATGGTTTGTAAGACTAGATAACGATCTACTACCCACCCTCTTCGACTTTGTGTCCACCAGGCCAGCTTCGTCTTCTCTATCTCGACCTGAACTACGATGAGATCTTTCCAGTGTGTGATGTGCCTGTTGGGTGAGATCCATGTTGCTTTGCATATATTCTTCTGCTTGTACTCGCCGTCTCCATTAACCATGTCACTGGTGGCGCAGAACTCTACGAAGAACTATACATTTTCAATAATTCCCCCTATCTTGAGCCTTTCATCCCATTATCAATTCTCATCCTGTGTTGTCAACTCGCAATTGAGCATTTATATCGTCCATTATGATTTGATGTCGCTCTTTGTGATGTTGTCCATTACTGTTTGCAGTTGCTTATAAAATGTCCTTTCTTCTCAGATTCCAGGTTGTTTGCAGGTGTGTAGCATTGCATAAATATAATCTTCCTTCCTATTGAGTTGAATCTTGTTGTTGTGGGAAATAATGTCAGTAGTTATCGGGACTTGACGAGTTCCACTGAAATTATACAAGAACAACGTCACATAAAGCCTTTGCCTTTCCAATGCACAGATATTTATCCGCTTTGGTTTCAACTAATAACCATCTTCTATGCTGTGTTCCTGAGTATCTCTCATTCAACCAACTCGTGTGTGATATGCATATGCATATCTTTGGAATGTATTGTCCTGTAACTTGTGTTCATTTCCTTATCTTCAGATGATCCAATTAGTGGAGCTATTCACAAAATCAAGGTTTCAAACTGGATGGGAGTTTCTACTTGAAATATTCTACAACAGAAGGCAAAAGTGAAAGAATTAAAAGTTTACCGATTTCGTGAGTGACAAACGAGCTGAAATGATTCAGACGAGTAATTTCACGAATTATGCATTACTTCTATATGTTCTTAGTGGTTATATTATCTAGGTGTGCGAATGAGATTGCGTCAGTGGAAATGAATAACAATGGAAACGGAGAGCAGAGATGATAAACAAAATATAGACCCATGCTACCTACTGGCGATCAAAAGTATACAGTCGAAATCAGAGATACAAGAGAGGAATTACCATTGCAGATATTCCATGGAGCTGTGCTTACTTGTGCTTTGATGCAAAGATTAAAAATTAAACAAATTGCTAGTCGAGTACCTTCAAATGCTGCCTTCAGACTTGGTCTAACTCGTGAAAATCGCCGATTTGACAGTCACTCAGTGATGCAGGTGTTTCAAAGTGATGAGTTTACAGTACACAAACAGAACAGATAACATATGATAAATTATAATGCATGCATAAAGAAAGCAAATTATTATAGATTCTATATGCATGGCGACGTTGAGTAGGATTTCTTTCACAACAAGTCTTATTTCGCTTGTTCATAGTAGTGGGTGAAATATGAACATTCAATTTCTGTCTAAATTGTATCAGATTTCGGACAGTGGTGCTCCTAGTGGGCTTTTTATCTTTGAGCATTGGGCCTCTTGGAGTGAATTCGGAGATACAAATGGATCATGACGTTTCTGCCCATATGATGTAATTGGCTTAGTGCGTACCTGTGAATTCGTAAACACGATTAATACAATTTCAAGTAGATACCAGTGTGTTTTTGATGGATTATATGTACGATTAGTGATGGGAATAATCTGAGTTGATTTGCTTTTGGATAACTTGTATCAAAGAATAACCCTTCATCTATTGCTTAAACGGTGTGATATACATTTTTATTTAGAGGTTGGCTTGATGTATATAAGCATCTTCGCCACCGTAGCTATGTTATTTAAGTGGCTGTAATGTTTCTTTAAGTGTATTATGCGTTTTATTTAATGCCTGTTTCGGACAACTGTTTATTCAAGGACGTCGAACTCTTCATGCTATTCACTCTCCGGGCGACGTATACACAAACTTTGAAGTAGAGTCTGTGCTAATCTCCGTCTGTACTTAATGGGGAATAAAATAGGATACTTTTGAAACCAGATATCTCTTCAGTAATTACCTCTCACCATTTTCGCATCATGTTAACTTCACCAATCGATCAATTCAGGATATTTGCATTTGTATTCCATTGTGGAATAAATATTTCGATGCAAATCTTTGAAGCTTTGAATTAATTTACAAACGTGGTCGGTGTTCTTGCGACTCAGCCGGAGAAAATAAAACAACCGATAATAAATCCTTCACAGAATTACCTAATTACATTTTGCATATAATCTACGGTGAGAAGTATCCATTGACGCAGATAGGTTCACTGGGACTTGTTTTCTGATAACTAAAACAAATCCGCGGAAGCCCTTAACCTTCCCTATTCATATAAATTTTCATTTTATTTTGCTTTACAGAGCTGACTTGCCCTCCACTGAATGGCAAATTACATCAAAAAACAGGCCGCAGATATCCTTTAACCTGTATGAAAGGTCATAGCCAGTAATAGCCATATACATATATATGTATAATTGATTTCACTAAATCAATAAAAGATATGAAAGCTACTTTCCTCTTCACATGCATCCACTCAGCTAAAACGATACGCTAGATGTTATTATTATTTTTTTGGGTCTCGAGTTGAACATAACACTTCAACAACACACGTACACTTCTTTTTATTTCCGGTGTCCAGAAACACTAAATGGAACAAATTGAACATAGCCGCTGAATGTCCACTAAAGCCTAGCGTAGACAATTTACAACTATATTAAAGATTCGTAGATGACATATTCATCATTTGTGACAACAGTAATGACCGAAATCTACTGCTGCAGAGATTTAACTGTTGCCATGCAGCAATAAAATTCACTCTTGAAATGCAAAACGAATCAGAAATACACTTTCTTGATATGGGACTAACAAGAAGAACTGATGACAGCCTAAGAAGATCGATACATAGAAAAGCTACTTAGAATGGTCAAATAACAAACTTCTATTGTTAGGTACTCACTCAAAAAAGCGGAATTTAATTAAATCACTTGCGACCCGCATCCAACGCATCTGTAGTCGCGATGTTGTAGAAACAGAATTAGATCTTTTCAGAGAAATCTTCACCCAATATGAATACCAACCAAGATTGATTAGCAAAAATGTCAAACCAAGAATTTGGAGGAATGAAACTTCACTTGCACCGAAAAACAAACTCCACATCAACTTGGATTTCAAAGGAGATTTAACAAGCGATAATCTAAAGAGAAAGATCACATCATCTCTGAGAAGACCATTCTTTGCAGCAACACTAAGAATAGTGTTCTCCAGTCGCCTATTGATCTGCAGAAGCCTTAGGGAAACGATCCCGCATCTGACCACTTCTGTGTGCATATATGTGTTCACGTGCTGCTGTGGAGTCAGATACATTGGTCGTTTGAAGCGCACCTTGCTCAACAAGATTCTATTCATACTCTATGAACAACAATTCCATTTTCTATTATGAAGATTACTCCCTTTGGCTTTTTCGAGTAGAATATAGGGATTCAACAACACATCTCCACTCTGTTCTATTTTCTGCTGTTCTCTTCAGCTGAGTCTAAGACAGCGAATACTCTCTCATTTTCTCACTGGCACACGATCTGCTCCACATAACCCTCGCAACGACGACACACTCGTCGCTTGTCACTAAAATACCAACAGAGCGATGTTCTGGCACGTGACGTCACTCGATGGCCTCCTGAAAGTATGTCTGATCCATCTCCATGTTCTCACACATATTTGTTGAGCAGACAGCTCTTGGTTGGCTTGTTCCATTGCAGAGCTTATTGTTCCAGATTCTTTCTGGTTGGCCGGCTGGCCGTGAAGGTGACGGCTGTTGATAAAGTTCTATAAATCGCTGAAAATCCTTCTCGTGACAAGCTAGCCAACTTTCTGAACCGTGTAGAAAAGCTGACTCAGAGACTTTACATCTGTGTTGGAAATCCGATTGTTGTTCTTTATGATGTGGAGTGTAGCACAGACGATTTCCAAACGGGCTTCGGGTTGATTAAGCCGTATCTTGCCCTTCCGATTCTGGCTATGACGTTTCCTTTTAATTAACTATAAATTGATGATTGCTAATAATTAAGGTCAAGTTCAAAAACTTATTCTAGAACACTGTCCAGCTTGGTTAGTCTAAGGAGAAAAGAAGAATAGCAGCAGCTCCATCCTTGAACACCTTGTCACCTCCGGACATCCAGTACCCCTGCATGAATGTTTCATGGTGCTACAGAGAGTCCCCCAATATCATACAAAAGGAATTCACACACGACATCCGTACATAGATGAATTATAAGCTATTCCGGATCTGGAAACGGACCTCTGCATTCAAAAGCGCTACATGCATTCACTTGCCCTACCTTTGCACGAGTTAATTTCTTATCATAATTTTGCTTGTTTCTATTGTGTTACACATTACATTGGGTAATGAAATTTTTCGAGGACACGTATTACCAGAATTCGATTGGTCTAATGATTTCTTTGTTAAATATAGTTACACTTGTACAGCTTATGAAAATGAATTGTCGAAAAGAAAATTTTCTTTGCTGTTTACCTGTTATTCTTTAGACTGAATACGGGAATAATTTGTTCATTTTGAGAAAATATAGAAAACAATAGCGGGAAGTCAATCATTCAGGAGACGAAACCACAGAAAAGAAATGTATTCCACTTGTAGGTAATAAAAGTTAGTTGTAATTTGAATGTATTTAAAGTGATACATTATGTTACTTGTCAACCCACTAACTGTCGGATCAGAACGGACGTTCGTCCACCGTTACATCAGTTGAATTTGCCACAATCCTTGGCAGTGAAGTTGAAGAAGAGGGCGGTATGTAGAGATGGTTCAGTGGACTGATATGGATGTGAGAATAGTAGGCAAGCTGAAGAGGTAGTGAAACTCATTAGTGGATTGGTGATGGCCTGCTCATTATTTAGGCTGCCGAAATACTTCCATCATTACTCCGCATATAATTTCTTGTATTCAGTTTATTTTGACCGGAGTAAATCAGACGCCAACTAGTATCCTCTACTCTAGTGAATATTTGAAATGTCTACAATCTGAGAAAAAGCCAAAATGTGGGTGGCAGTGTATTCCAGGACATGAGATAATTATTACTGACAGTTTCAGTACAAAATGCTACTAACTGAGAAATGAAACTGAACAAATGAGGTCATCAATTATTTAGTGATTATTGTGTATTTCAAACTTGATTGTACTCCTGTACCATTTTAATTCGCTTGCATTGCTGGAAGGGGGCGAAAATGAAATATCAAAAGTAATCGTTATTTACTTCAAGTTAGCCATCATGTCACGCTATCTACTGGATATGACAATTTCATTTGAAGATACAATTTTGTAAGCTGTAACTCTTGTGCAACATGATCCGGTGGAAATTCTGCAGGAGAAAATTAGATGACACAAATTAAACAGTAAGAAGTACTGGTGAATCGAGTAGAACATTCACAATTTGGTGGGATAGAGTTTGCGTTCACAAGAATCACACACCAACGATTTCAACAGACAGTTCAAGATCAGAATCATCGTTGAACATGTGCAGAAAAAAAATAATACAGATCAAGCCAATATATGATATGCAAATGGTAGAACGTGCGTAGGTGTCATAGGGGTTACGACGTTCGTCAACCATGCACATGGTCTGAGGTCCAATCACCAGCCGGCGCACTCCTTTAATTCGCTCAGCCAGAACTAATGCTGGTGAAGAGAACAGGTTTGGCATGAGGCTAGCAACCCTAACCTGTAAGAATAAACACTGCTACAGAAAATTCAAGCCACAAGCTTGTAGCACAATGATCCACTGGGAACGTGATGGAATAAATAAAGGTACAACAGCGATACACAATCTAAGATAAAGATGGATAACAGTTACAAAGTTAGTTGGAACATCCGAATAAGTACAAATATTGCGAATATGTTGTTGAGGAGGGATTTTCCGAACAAATATTTCGTTGGATTAATCATTGGAGCTAGGTCATTGCATGAAGATACCCAGCTACACAGACTAGGCATTCATGCGGGCACCAGTATCAAATATCGTGAATATCTTTATGGATACTTGAGAGAACATGGCTATTAATACATTCAATCATACCTCAGATGTGTACAGGAGATATGTGGATGACAGTTTCACTTCTTCGAAACAGACCCTATATTATATACAAAACATCTGATTGCATACAAATTTAAGAAATTTCAATAAGCAAAGGTACCTAAATACACAAACCTATTCTCAATTAGATATCGTCAGAATTCAGCCCACGGTACCCAAATTTCAAAGTCAACATTGAAGAAAAATCAATCGTACTAGCTAAACAACACAATCATATGATTTTTAAATACAAACGATTCATTTAGTCACAATGTCAATAACAACGATAAAATTAGAAGCAATCTGTGACAGTGAGCAAAATCAAAACAGTGTGGTCATAAAAAACAAATCTTCAAACACAAGTCGTAAATAAACACTGAACAAACCAAATTGTCAGATCACACTGTGTGAGATTGTGGAGAAAGTAAATAAACTTAGTTCTATAGAAGATGTCATAAGAAATGCTACTAATTAAAGTAATAAAATATGTAAGTGATGTTGGTAGTACATTTAGATGCTTATATCTCCACTTGGTAAGAAATTCGGTTCTACAGTCTAAAAGAAATCACGAAGGCCGGTAGGATATTTTCACTCGCCAGTGATGTACATTTATGATGAAGCTGAAATTTCCATTTGCACATGCTTCTTCGATTGTGCTTCTTTCGTCTTTATTCCATAATTTGTGTATTGTTCCACAAAGACCTTTCATTTATCCTCTTTACAGCTTAATCCGTTGCACTATCATTCAATATTCATGTATAAGATCTCATACACATATTACTATTTGTAAAATCCAGTGAAATGCATACGCAGTCGATGACACTTTGTTCGACAAACTTAAATCATAGGAACAGGAACGTAAAAGTGAACCACAGTGCTCAAAAAGAAAAAGAGAGTGGCAGATATAGGTTCAAACAGTTGTTTAATGCAACGAAACGACAACAACAAGCATAAGACTGAGAGGGAAGCTGGAAAATCAAAAACCTGATGAAAAGTTTACAATCCCTCAGGCTTTTGAAGTTTCATCAGAAGCGGCGTCGATTTTGTGGACTGAAGTTGCTGTTGTTATGCCCGACGCCTCCTTGATCCCCGACCAACTACAAGTTGGGCGAGGTTGAACATGGCGTCGCTCAACAAGGAATATTATTGTAAAATTGAGCTAAATGAACCTATGTATTTCATTGTATTGTCCGTGAGTGAATATGAATCAAACCGAGGAAAAACCAGCCGATATTGTCACAACTGTAGTTACTTATTCTCTAAAGTGCTTCTGTTGGATATAACACCAAACAGCTCAATTGTTGTGTCACAGAACATCGAACAATATGGAATGCCATCAGAATACCTGTTTTATGAAATTTAGTTGATAGTGGCCACTGAGTAGACTCAATGTAGGTGTTAAAGATGATTCGTCACGTCCCATCGAATATTTCCAGCTGTCATGGTGTTCATCTAGTGCATGAGGCGGCGTTAATTGCCATTCGAAATAATAATAAACTCAAACTGTGCATTCAAGGGGGTTCATACAATTATTATCACCCTCTTGATCAGCGAAGACATAGCTAACTAATTATACTACCAACATCACATACGCATAATTGATACGTTTCCTACTACTATCTTTCTAACAGGATCCCGAATGAGGTCGGTTCCCACTGTAGGATTGGAGCTGTTTCTAACATCATGACGGCTAAACACTCGCTGTGCCCATGGCTGTCGTTTCTGTGGCGAGTGTAGATTATTCACCCTACAGGTAACTATGTAGACGGTCAGCCTATATTCCATCTGCTCTCTCAGATTCGTTCCAATTATGCACCATATCTTTTTATTTGTTTGCACTCTGACAAGTGTATTCAGCCACCCTCAAACATAGAAATCATATTTCACCTCTTAGTGATTACTCAGAGCTTTACTTAATGGAGCGACATCAGTGGATTGGCATTCCGAGTTCTGTTATTGCATGTAAAATTCACTAGGCTTTGAGAGTAGCTAGTTGTGTGTGATATCTGATGCGAAACTGTTGCATGATGCTGCAACAGATTAAAATGGACAGCAGAGAAAAGAAAGATATTCACCGTATAAGAAAACAATCTATTAAATTTTACATTTGTAGTAGTTTTGTGGCTTTTCGTTAGACTCTCGAATAAAGTATCTTGCCAAGAGCAGAAATGACCAACTAATTTCACCATAAACATCAACTGTATATTTTTAGTAACATTTTTAATATGATTTCGTCAAACATTCTTTATTTTTTTAGGCGTCACCATGAAAATGTAGCTTATTTACTTTTGCCACAATCTACCACAATGTGATCTGGCAATTTGTTTACTTAGCCTTCATCTCCTACGTGTTTTTCAGCATTTGTTTGTATGATCATGCTGTCTTGATTAATCTTATTGCCATAGATTGCTTCTGTTTTCATCATTTTTATTATTATTGCGACCCACTGATTTGAAGGAAGGCTGGCTACCTAGTCAAGCTACCATAGAAGAGCGAACAAGTTAGACCTCTCCAAGAACTGGTGTGCAATTATGCTTTTGGCCACGCCAAGTAAAATACTAAGTCGCGTCATCCTGGAGAGAATGAAAGATGCACTGGATGCAGACTTCCACTCCACCCTGCAGAACAGGCTGCTTTCAAGAAGGGCAAGCCATGTGCTGATCAAATTGCAACTAGACGAATCGTCATCACAGAAGAAAGCATAAGATCACAGTCAAATCTGTGCTTTAACTTCTTCGATTTCGAGAAGGCCTTCGACAGCATTGACTGAGAAGTTATTTGGAAACAGCTTGAACAGTGCGGCGTGCAGTGTCCAAGTCTTTACCAACCTCATTCAATAGCTGGTTATATGAAAATGTCTCGTGTCAAGTGATCCACAAAGGAGAACTCTGTGGAGCATTTGCAGTGAAGACAGGAGGAAGTTACACAAGGCTGCTTATTATCACCGATGATATTCCTAATTGTGGTGGACTTGATTATGTGTCAGAGCTTCCATCGAAAGTGAGTGAGAAGGCAGGCATACGTTTAACCACCGATGAGATATCTCCAGAAGATGTGGATTTCGCGAGTGGATGGTTATCGTTTAATGCCACACTAACTCGAAGTCTTGTAGTCGAAATCAATAAACAGGCTGTAAAATCAGTGACAACATGACTGCAAGTAAGCACAACAATGCATGAGTTGATGAGTTCAACTGTACAGTGGCAACAGCAATGACAGCCAGCACCAGTCAACATTAACGGACAGGTTTGACCGAGGCCACTCATTTCACTTTTCTGGCCAGGAACCACTGTTTCAACCACAGTCGTTCGGAATGGACGAAGATGTCAAAGGCAGCCAGAATCGGAAATGCAGGATACACTTTCATCAACTTGAAACCAGTTTGAAAGTCTTCTGCACTGCACTCGGTCAGAATAAACAACAAGATTCGGATTTTCAACACAAATGGGAAGTCAGTCAGTCAGATCTTCTATACGGTTCAGAATCTTGACCAGCGTATCAGGAACAGGATTTCCAACAAGTTACAGAATTTTATGAACAGATGCCTTCACTGACTCCATACTGAAGATCAAATGGCTGAACGGCCGGTCAGGAAGAATTAGCAAGAAAACACTCTGGCTGGGAACAAAGCAACCAAGAGCCGATTGCTCAACAAATATGTGGGAGAAAATGTGAAAAGATTTAGCACACTTCATGGAGGTTGTCAAATGACATCACGCCCATTGCATGCCATCGCGTGAGTGGGACAGAGATTTGAAGTGACCACCGGGACGTTTCTCTGAGGGTGATATGGAGGAGATCGTGGTATGAGGAGATTAGCGATTATGAGCAATCGTGGGCCCAGTTGAAGAGGACAGCAGAAAATAGAATGAAGTGGAGATGTGTTGTTGAAGGCTAATGTTGAATAATGTTAAAATCGAATTGCATGATTGAGAAATCTTTTCTGCATAGAAAAGGAGTGCAATTTCGGAATTACTATTTTGTTTTACTACAGTTAAGTTTTACAAGGAGACTTGTAATTTGTTAAACTGAAAATCCTTGAACCATAGAATAATAAAAGCGGTCAGTGAACGAATCAAAAGCCTTGTGAATGTTGTGAGGTGCAAGTCATCAATCAATGAGAGCTGATGTTGTTGCATTTTTCAGAAATCTGAAGTTCGTTTGCATTAATAGAAGTATTTTTAATCTTTTACTTTGTAGTTTAGAATTCAAAAGAACAATATAATTGTGCATATTACGTAAACATCTTTAGTAACAACCTAACTACCTTTCAACTGACGCAGAAATATTTATAGCGATCCTATGGACTGAAAGCTGTTAATTCACACTGGATATCTGTTCACCCCATTTCAGCTAAACATCTCGTAGTTCTGAGATTCGTGTTTTGTTATTTCGTTTCCTCTCTGTTCTTTGTCATTCTTTCTTTTGTTTTCAGTCTCATAGTACTTATTAGTGGCGAGTAGTATGAGTTGTATCAGTCATTATCACTGAATTCGGCAGAAGTTGGCAGAAGAAGCATCAAAGATAGGGCTTCAGGTGACCATAGGGAAAACAGAGGTTGTCAATGGAAGTGAACATTGAACGTTTGTTTATTGGAGCTGGCGGCCATTGGTGGGCAACTCGAAGGCGCGAATGGTTCTATCGCTTGCAAGTTGGAGAAAGGCGGTAGAATACGAATAAAAGTACTTTATAACTTCATTTGTACTAAATATTTGTTTGTAGACTCTGTGTTTTGTCTCGCTTCAATTGCCAAACAATAAAAATTAGTTCAAGGAATACTGGTGTTTTGGATTTAAGTTGAAACGATACTTAGTCATTATCGGTTCAAATCGCCTTCGTTACAATAGGAACTTAGGGCGAAGTTCCTTGAGAGAGGTGATGAAGATTCCTGCACAAGAACAACAACAACAGACGACAATCACCATAATTGGGATGGAACCTGAAAGAAACAACCTCCTTTACCTCTCTGGGAAGCATTGTCTCAACTACAGGCGGACGGAACTGATGAGGATATCAAGGTGAGTATCGGAAAAGCAAGACAAGCTTTCATCTGTTTCTAGGTCAATAGCACTCCATATGAAAAATAAGGTCCGGATTTTCAACTCCAATGTGAAGTCAGTGCTACTATACGGATCAGAGACTTGGCGCGTCATAAAGAGCACATCAAACAAACTACAGACCTTCATTAACACTTGTCTTCGCTCAACACTCAAGATCAGATGGCGGGCCAGAAAAGATCAGCAACAGGGATCTTTGGTAGCGAACCAACCAGGAACCGATTGTGCAACCAATAAGCAGGAAGAAATGGAGTTGGATTGGACATACTCTGAGGAAACCATCAAGTGACATCACTAGACAAGCCATCGCTCGAGTGGAACCTGAAAGGGAAGCGGCGAGTTGGTCGTCAGTGCAAGGGTGACTTGGAGGAGGTGATGTGAAGAGGAGATGAAAGCATGTGGTCAGACGTGGAGCCAGGTGAAAACGTTGGCGGTGAACCGAACTCAATGGAGACGCGTGGCTGAAGCCCTGTGTTCGTCTAGGAATTGAAAGAAATAATAGAAATAATTGTTGAAAGGTGTACTGCTGAGTCACCCTTGTTACATGTATCCGGTGTGACCTTAGTGAATATAGATTCTGTTATAATTCTCTCTTTCCATTTGTGCCAATCAATATGCGGCTTTTGTCCCATGCATGTGCAGCTCTGGATGAAACTTTTCTAAATTGTTTTATGCTTGTGTTGCTGTTGGTTGACTTATAGTTAGGCGTTTATGTTCATTCACTCTTATTTTGAGTGATATGGATTTTTGACCCAGATATGTAGTTGGACACTCGGCACAAGATATTTTGTGAATCACATTGTTTTTACTCTTTGTTTTTAGTGCATCATTCAGTTGATTTATTTTATTTTTAATTAGATTCGTCTGTTTAAACATTGTGAGAATTCCAATATTTTTGAGGTTTACTCGAATTGCCTCTGAAGTACCATTTTCTATGGTATTGTGACCGTTTTCTTGCTTTCCTCCTTCTTGTCATTCTCCGGTTTTACCCTCTTTTTTCTCTGTTTCATGTTATCCCTGATAAATTCTTTTGGGTAGTAGTTGTCGAGTAACATTTTCAATTGGACGTTTATTTCTTTACCCTGATCCTTTGGTGTTTTTGGAAGAGGATCATTAATTTCAGATAGGTTGCCGCTCCTGATCTTTTTTTGTTAAAGCTACCTGGCGATCTAACCGTCTCTACAACGTCGAACACAAAAGCCAAGAACATGAGACTCGTATTTACTTTCATGATCTATCTTAAACTGAATATTAAGAGCTTTAATATTTGGGATGCATCCTCATAACAATCACAAATGACAAACATTTTATCAATATGCCTGTCACAAAAATCCATCTGACCGATTCCAGACTTCATTTTTGTTAGTTCCATGTTGTATATGAGAACAAGTAAATGATTGATATTGCACCGTAGCTGTATTCTACAGATTCTGAGTAATGGACTTGGTATATGGAAAATTTCTGGCTGATGTGAAGCCTTTCAAATCAACCGAAATGTTTCATACCACCTACTAGAGGCATAGGCCTACATCTCCTACTCTTCCTGTTTCCGTCCCTAGTAGGCTGCTTTCCCCCTAACACAATTTTTACCACACTGTCTGTAATATTGGTTTGCGCGTGTCTCTCCCAGCGTCCTTGTCCATTTTCAGTTCTTCAGGTGAAGTTCCATCAGGAAAGGAATTAACAAAACACGAATCTCAGAACTACCAGAAGTTTACTTGAAATGGGGTGAACAGATATCTAGCTTCAATTAACAGGATTACTATGCGAACATAAAATTTTACATAACACGCTGTTAAATTTGAATAGATAGAATTCAATATTGTTGAATAAAAACTTTTGGATTTATAATGACAAGTGGGACAAGCGGAAACAATTCAGAGTGAGAATAGGAATAATAATAGTAATCGCAGTAAAGAGGGAAAGGTACATATAATAACTAAATAAACAAAATAAATAGATAAATGTCTATCCCTCCAGTGGCAAGATAGAATTAGGGATGGTACACACTTCCTTTTTACACAGATGTCTGGCTTAAATTCATGAATGGTCAAGGCCTCCGCTGTCTTTAGAAGTCTACATTGAAGAAAATGCGGGAAGTTAGCATGGATTCGGTAGATGATCTTAAAGTCATTGTCAGGGCTGGTACAGTGACTGGAGTCGATCAGGTATTCTAGAATAGAGCTTCGCCCACACTCCCTTTCTCCTTTGTAAAACCATGCTGGAATTTGTGGGGAAAGCGTCCTCTGGCTACGGCCAGTGTATCTGGCAGGCGAACTGATAGACAGATGCGCATGGAGGTGGCCAGACAAGGGAGCTTATCTTTTACAAAGATGGAGAACAACTTGTGGCTGGTGAACATCATTTGTAATTTTGTTGCAAAGAACGTCTTATTGACTGCTTTAGGTAGACGATTTTTGAGCATGTCTTAAGCTTGATCACCTTTGAACTCCAAGTTCACGAATAAGCTTTTCTTTCGAACTGAGTCTGTGACCAGTTTTGAATGCTTATCTTTTGTGTTAATGTCAATCATTTACCCGAGCTGACTTAGTGACAGTAACACGAAAGATAAACCGATAAGACTCCCTATATATGCGTACGTTAGACTCTACCGAAGATGTAACACAGTGCTTTCAGGAGATGGATCTTGAATCTGAATGACCTGACTAACGAATGACTACACCCCGTAACCTGAAAGTCTTGGGTAGGATCTCATATGGTGCTATGGTTGCGGAATACTGTAGAGTGTCAAAATAGGAAGAAACAATTGCCTAGTTCTATCCAGTTTCGAATGATGATGAAACCAAACTTTTATCAATTATATATATGTATATACGTATGCATATGTAATTTTACAATAAAGCTAACAGACCCATTTGTATCGATTAGTATTTTTCCAACCAATCGTATTCTCTTAGATTCATTAAACGATAAAAAATCTTCAGGGATTTCCTTATTGTAGTATATGTTTAAATATAATAATTGACCCAAGAATGAGTGACTAGTCAATTCTCAAGTTGTTTCAGATACCATCACAGTGATTTTAATAATTCTTTATCTTTTATCTTTCTATGCATCTGGGTGGACTCAGTCCTCAATCAAATAAGAGTTCAAGTCATCTTTATTTCACATCTAGTAAACTCGAATGGTTCCATGTTTTTTTACCATATTTCTGGGCACTCATTTCTGCGCTATACCTTCAGAAAATTCGTCTTATTTATCTATTAATTTATGTTCCTTATTTTTGATGGGCCATGCCATTTGTTGGAAATTATAATTTCATATTAATGTAGTTGGTGAACCTCAGCAATGCAGTTCATGCAATGACAAACGCTAAAATTCTCCCCCACTACCCATGTGTTTCATCTCGGAGAATCAAAGTGTTGTTAATTTTTAGTTCCTAAGTAAAATAGGTGAAAACAATTACTAATAACATCTCTATCTTGTCTAGTTTAAGAAATGAATTTTCAGTTGAAGAAGGAATTTAACCTGTCAAGTTTGAATTATGTTGAAAAATGTTAAAATCGAATTGCATGATTGAGAAATCTTTTCTGCATAGAAAAGGAGTGCAATTTCGGAATTACTATTTTGTTTTACTACAGTTAAGTTTTACAAGGAGACTTGTAATTTGTTAAACTGAAAATCCTTGAACCATAGAATAATAAAAGCGGTCAGTGAACGAATCAAAAGCCTTGTGAATGTTGTGAGGTGCAAGTCATCAATCAATGAGAGCTGATGTTGTTGCATTTTTCAGAAATCTGAAGTTCGTTTGCATTAATAGAAGTATTTTTAATCTTTTACTTTGTAGTTTAGAATTCAAAAGAACAATATAATTGTGCATATTACGTAAACATCTTTAGTAACAACCTAACTACCTTTCAACTGACGCAGAAATATTTATAGCGATCCTATGGACTGAAAGCTGTTAATTCACACTGGATATCTGTTCACCCCATTTCAGCTAAACATCTCGTAGTTCTGAGATTCGTGTTTTGTTATTTCCCTTCCTCTCTGTTCTTTGTCATTCTTTCTTTTGTTTTCAGTCTCATAGTACTTATTAGTGGCGAGTAGTATGAGTTGTATCAGCCATTATCAGTGTGAAGTACATTGAATTTGGCTTCTCCATCTATTGTTCCTCCTTGCATTGAGTCATCTTCTCTTTCACTATCCTCCATTTTCTATTCAATTTTCAGATATCCGTTGTTACTTGTGCCTTCTACATCCTCTTCTGTCTTGACAAAACTTATGTACGTATTTCGCGAAACGTTACTTCCGGAGAGTTCGAATGGTCCTCTACACAGGTTTCCTCACTGTTGCTACTGAATGTCTCCAACTTTGCTTTGATAGCTGCAGTCAATGTACCATTCGTAGTTACGTCATCCAGTTTACAATTGTTAAACAGCACATGTGACCTGTTTCCGGGTTATTTCGAAGGCTTTCAGACTAAAAACGAGGGTTTGTTACACTAGATAACGATCTGCTACCCTCTTCGACTTTGTGTCTTCCAGGCCAGCTGCGTCTTCACTTTCTCGATCTGCACTACGATGAAATCTTTCTACTGTGTGTTGTGTTCGTTGCGCGAAATCCATGTTGCTTTGCATATATTCTTCTGCTTGTACTCGCTGTCTCCATTCACCATATCACTGATGGCGCAGAGCTCTGCGAGGAGTTATACATTTCCATCAATTTCCCCGAGCTAGAGTCTCTCAACCCATTATCAATTCTCTTCCTGTATTGTCCAATCACAATTGAGCATATATGTTGTCCATTATGATTTGATGTCGCTCTTTGTGATGTTGTCCATTACTGTTTGCAGTTGCCTATAAAATGTCCCTCCTTCTCAGATTCCAGGTTGTTTGCAGGCGTGTAGCATCAGTTAATTGTAATCTTCCTTCCTTTTGAGTTGAATCTTTTTGTTGTTGGAAATAATGTGTGTAGTTATCGAGACTTGACGAGTTCCACTGAAATTATACAAGAACAACGTCACATAAAGCCTTTATCTATCCAATGCATAGATATTTATCCGCTTTATTATTATTATAATTATCCGCTTTGGTTTAACTAACAACCATTTTCTATGCAGTTTTCCTGCGTATCTCTCATTCAACCAACGCATGTGTGATATGCATATGAACTAGTTTGGCATGTATTATCCTGTAACTTGTGTTCACTTCCTTATCTTCGGATGATCGAATTAGTGGAACTTCATGCATTTATTCCCCTTGATGAATTTAAATATAGCAAGAACAATAGTGGTTTGCGCAGAATAAAGTGGTACCATCATTTATTTCGTCGTCTTCTCATCAGCTGCCTACAGCCTAAATAAATTGTGAGGTTTACATACAGAAAAGTTTTAACATACTTGCAAATTTTACATGTTGTCAGTTGAGAGAAAGTTCCAAAGTAAGTGAATAGTGCTCAGAAAATTGCGCTTATATTGTTTTTACACATGCAGTTTAAGTTTAAACAAAATAGATGTATGCATACAATGGTGAAAGAGTTACGTAATAAAGACGAGAGGTGAGTAAGATGATGAGTAACTAGTAAATTTGGTAACGATGTACTGAGTTCAAATCACTTCATAGAAACAAGAGACAAGCAATATTACAGATTTTAAAAAAAGGAGGGCTGAGGTTAAAGACAAAGATTACGTAATCAGATTAGAGAATAAAGACATCCAGTTACCATGGCAAGGAAAGACTAATAACTGCTTCTTTCTGAACACATAAATATGGTTTGAAGCGTTTGATAGAAATTGCTTCGGCAAACTTGAGGAGAATGGAGCTACTTTGTCTATTGATAATTTTAGTGGAGCTATTCCTAAAATCAAGGTCTCAAACTGGATGGGAGTTTCTACTTGAAATATTCTACAACAGAAAGCAAAAGTGAAAGAATTAAAAGTTTACCGATTTCGTGAGTGACAAACGAGCTGGAATGATTCAGATGAGTAATTTCACGTATTATTCATCACTTCTGTATGTTCTTAGTGGTTATATTATCTAGGTGTGCGAATGAGATTGCGTCAGTGGAAATGAATAACAATGGAAACGGAGAGAAGAGATGATGAACAAAATATTGACCCATTCGACCTACTGGTGATAAGTAGTATACAGTCGAAATCAGAGATACAAGAGAGGAATTACCAATACAAATATTCCATGGGGTAGTGCTTACTTGTGCTTTCATGCAAAGATTAAAAATCGACCTAATTGTTAGTCGAGTACTTTGAAATGCTGCTTTCAGACTTGGTCATACTCGTGGAAATCGCTGATTTGACAGTCACTAATTGGTGCGTGTGTTTCAAAGTGGTGAGTTTACAACACACACACACAGAGCACATAAAACATGATGAATTGTCATGCATCCATAATGAAAAGGACTAATTCCTTATTGAAGTAGCGTCTGTGCAAATCTCCGCGTGTACTTAATGGGAAAGAAAATAGGATACTGCTGAAATCAGGTATCACTTCGGTAACTACCTCTCTCCACTGTCGCTTCATCTAAGCTTCACCAAACGATCAATACAGGATATTCGCGTTTGTATTCCATTGTGGAATAAATCTTTCGATGCAAATCTTTGTAGCTTTGAAATAATTCACAAACGTGATCTGTGTTCTTGCAACTCAGCCGGAGAAAATAAAATAACCGATAATAAATCCTTCACAGAATTACCTAATTACATTTTGCATATAATCTACGGTGAGAAGTATCCATTGACGCAGATAGGTTCACTGGGACTTGTTTTCTGATAACTAAAACAAATCCGCGGAAGCCCTTAACCTTCCCTATTCATATAAATTTTCATTTTATTTTGCTTTGCTCAGAGTTGACTTGCCCTCCACTGAATGGCAAATTAAATCAAAAAATAGGCCGCAGATATCCTTTAACCTGTATGAAAGGTCATAGCCAGTAATAGCCATATACATATATATGTATAATTGATTTCACTAAATCAATAAAAGATATGAGAGCTACTTTCCTCTTCACATGCATCCACTCAGCTAAAACGATACGCTAGATGTTATTATTATTTTTTTGGGTCTCGAGTTGAACATAACACTTCAACAACACACGTACACTTCTTTTTATTTCCGGTGTCCAGAAACACTAAATGGAACAAATTGAACATAGCCGCTGAATGTCCACTAAAGCCTAGCGTAGACAATTTACAACTATATTAAAGATTCGTAGATGACATATTCATCATTTGTGACAACAGTAATGACCGAAATCTACTGCTGCAGAGATTTAACTGTTGCCATGCAGCAATAAAATTCACTCTTGAAATGCAAAACGAATCAGAAATACACTTTCTTGATATGGGACTAACAAGAAGAACTGATGACAGCCTAAGAAGATCGATACATAGAAAAGCTACTTAGAATGGTCAAATAACAAACTTCTATTGCTAGGTACTCACTCAAAAAAGCGGAATTTAATTAAATCACTTGCGACCCGCATCCAACGCATCTGTAGTCGCGATGTTGAAGAAACGGAATTAGATCTTTTCAGAAAAATCTTCACCCAATATGGATACCAACCAAGATTGATTAGCAAAAATGTCACACCAAGAATTTTTTGGAGGAATGAAACTTCACTTGCACCGAAAAACAAACTCCACATCAACTTGGATTTCAAAGGAGATTTAACAAGCGATAATCTAAAGAGAAATTTCATATCATCTCTGAGAAGACCATTCTTTGCAGCAACTCTAAGAATAGTGTTCTCCAGTCGCCTATTGATCTGCAGAAGTCTTAAACAAAAGATCTCGCATCTGACCACTTCTGTGTGCCTGTTTCAGTTCACGTGCTGCTGTGGAGTCAGATACATTGGTCGTTTGAAGCGCACCTTGCTCAACAAGATTCTATTCATACTCTATGAACAACAATTCCATTTTCTATTATGAAGATTACTCCCTTTGGCTTTTTCGAGTAGAATATAGGGATTCAACAACACATCTCCACTCTGTTCTATTTTCTGCTGTTCTCTTCAGCTGAGTCTAAGACAGCGAATACTCTCTCATTTTCTCACTGGCACACGATCTGCTCCACATAACCCTCGCAACGACGACACACTCGTCGCTTGTCACTAAAATACCAACAGAGCGATGTTCTGGCACGTGACGTCACTCGATGGCCTCCTGAAAGTATGTCTGATCCATCTCCATGTTCTCACACATATTTGTTGAGCAGACAGCTCTTGGTTGGCTTGTTCCATTGCAGAGCTTATTGTTCCAGATTCTTTCTGGTCGGCCGGCTGGCCATGAAGGTGACAGCAGTTGATAGAGTTCTATAAATTGCTGAAAATCCTCCTAGTGACAAGCCAGTCAACTTCCAGAACCGTATAGAAAAGCTGACTCACTGACTTTACATCTGTGTCGGAAATCCGAATCTTGTTCTTTAAAGATGCGGAGTATAGCAAAGACGACTTCCAAACAGGCT
This sequence comes from Trichobilharzia szidati, assembly GCA_944472155.2. Lineage (NCBI taxonomy): Eukaryota > Metazoa > Platyhelminthes > Trematoda > Strigeidida > Schistosomatidae > Trichobilharzia > Trichobilharzia szidati. The sequence goes on from OX235271.1 coordinate 206,635,213, forward strand.
TCGGGTTGATAAAGGCGTATCTTGCCCTTCCGATTCTGGCTGTGTCGTTTCATTTTAATTCATTATAAATTCATGATTGCTAATAATTAAGGTCAAGTTCAAAAACATATTCTGGAGCACTGTCCAGCTTGGTTAGCCAGAGGAGAAAAGAAGAATAGCAGCAGCTCCATCCTTGAACACCTTGTCAAGCGCGGACATCGAGCACCCCGCATGAATGTTTCACGGTGCTACAAGGAGTCCCCTAATATCATAAAAAACGGACTTTACACACGACATCTGCACACAGAGGAAACATAAGCTAGTCGGGATCTGGAACCGGACCTCTGCATTGAAAAGCGCTACATGCATACACTTGCCCTACCTTGGCCGGAGTAAATTTCTTATCATAATTTTGCTTCTATCTACTGTGTTACACATCACCTTGGATAATAAATTTTTCGAGGACACATATTACCAGAATTCGACTGGTCTAATGATTACTTTGTAAAATATAGTTACACTTGTACAGCTTATGAAAATGAATCGTCGAAAATAAAATATTCTTCGCTGTTTCCCTCTTTTTCTTAAGACTGAATATGGGAATATTTCGTTCATTTTGTGAAAATATGGAAAACAGAAGCAGTAAATCAATCGTTTAGAACACAAAGATATTTAAGATATTTATTCCACTTGTATGTGATATTTGTGAGTAGTAATTTGAATGTATTCGACATGATACGCGATGTTAAATGTCAACCGAGTAACTGCCGGATCATAACGGATGTTTGTGCGCAGTGACATCAGTTGAATTTGCCACAATCCTTGACAGCGAAGTTGAAGAAGAGGGCGGTATATAGAGATGGTTCAGTGGACGGGTAAGAATGTGAGGATAGTAGGCAAGTTGAAGAGGTAGTGAAACTCATTATTGAGCTGGTGATGGCTTGATAAATATTTGTTATTATTATTGTTCCTTTGGGTTCCTAGTGCAACATAGGGCTTCAACTAAACGTCTCCACTTGCTTCTGTCTTCTGCTGTACTTTTCACCTGTATCCATGTTAGTCCATACTGCTTCAAATCCTCTTCACATGATTTCCTCCATGTCACCCTTGGACGTCCCACTCACCGCTTCTTTTTCGGATCCCACTCGAGGGCCTGACGCGCGATGTCACCCAATGGCCTCCTCAGTGAGTGTCCAATCCATCTCCACTTTCTCCTGCATATTTGTTGAGCAATTGGTTCTTGTTTTGTTCGTTCCCATAGTTTTTTGTTGGTGATTCTTTCCGACCATGTGATCTTCAGCATAAAGCGGAGGCAGCTGTTGATAAAGGTCTGAAACAGGCTGTTGGAATTATTCTTTGTGACTTGCCAAGTTTCTGATCCGTATAGAAGAACTGACTTGACGACATTTGTATATGATGTAGGCGTTGTCAATTTGTCAGTACAATTCCGACATCTTTGTACAGAAAACGTTTGTCCAGTCTCTTATTCACAACTCTCAAATGTCCCTTTTGTGCATTTTCTCACCCTCTTCACAAATGATAAATTGACACTCAACTACCTTTATTCTCACCCTGTAACAATTTTGACCTTACCAAATTTCTATCTCTTTCTTCCTTTGTGCCCCTTAACTACTACGTAATTTACAACTTTTATTTTTACTTTTAAAGCCAATTCTGAGTAAATGTTTTAATTGTCACCACCTATTACACATTAATAGACTACTACACATTTTTGGCAAATATCAGTAAGACTCTACAGTCTCTACAGATGTTATTGCAAATCAGGAGAATTTGCTTCGCTTAATTATACTTTATTTCAGTCACAATGAAGCAAAATCTTTTGTGAGGCTGAAATTCTCTCAGTGATGACATCAGTGTAGTCATGTTTATTGGCTGGTCGAATTTCAACTGATGAATTCTAGTGTACATCAGGTATTAGTGGTTGCAGATAAGTCCTTATTTTATAGTTCTAAATCAAGACACAACGGTGAATGTTCCTATTGATACTCTATGAATATCAATTCCGTTTTTTATTATGAAGATTACTCCCTTGATTTTCGAGTAGAATATAGGGATTCAACAACACATCTCCACTCTGTTCTATTTTCTGCTGTTCTCTTCAGCTGGGTCAGAGATAGCGCATACTCTCTCATCTCCTCATTGACACACGATCTGCTCCATATCACCATCGTGACGACGACCCACTCGTCGATTCTCACAAAAATACCGACAGAGCGATGTTCTGGTGCGCGACGTCATTCGACGGCCTCCTGGAAGTATGCCTGATCCATCTCCATGTTCTCACACATATTTGTTGAGCAAACAGCTCTTGGTTGGTTTGTTCCATCTCAGAGCTTATTGTTGCAGATTCTTTATATATATTGCTGAAAATCCTTCTCATGACAAGCTAGCCAACTTTCTGAACCGTATAGAAAAGCTGACTCACTGACTTTACATCTGTGTCGGAAATCCGAATCTTGTTCTTTATGATTCGGAATGTAACAGAGACGATTTTCAAACAGGCTTCGGGTTGATAAAGGCGTATCTTGCCGTTCCGATTCTGGCTGTGTCGTTTCATTTTAATTCATTATAAATTCATGATTGCTAATAATTAAAGTCAAGTTCAAAACTTATTCTTGAACACTGTCCAGCTTGGTTAGCCAGAGGAGAAAAGAAGAATAGCAGCAGCTCCATCCTTGAACACCTTTTCACCTCCAGACATCGAGTACCCCTACACGAATGTTTAACAGGGCTACACAGGGTCCCCTAATATCGCACGAAGAGACTTCGCACACGACATCTGTACATAGATGAAGCATAGGCTATTCGGGATCTGGAAACGTACCTCTGCATTGAAAAGCGCTACATGCATACACTTGCCCTTCCTTGGCCGGAGTAAATTTCTTATCACAATTTTGCTTCTTTCTATTGTGTTGCACATTACATTGGATAATACATTTTTCTAGGACACATATTACCATTATTCGATTGGTCTAATGATTACTTTGTTAAATATAGTTACACTTGTACAGCTTATGAAAATGAATCGTCGAAAATAAAATATTCTTCGCTGTTTCCCTCTTTTTCTTAAGACTGAATATGGGAATATTTCGTTCATTTTGGGAAAATTTGAAAAAAACAACAGCAGGAAGTCAATCGTTCAGGACACAAAACCACAGAAAAGAAATTTATTCCACTTGTAGGTGATAATGGTGAGTAGTAATTTGGACGGATTTAACGTGATACACGATGTTAATTGTCAACCGAGTAACTGCCGGATCAAAACAGGTGTTTGTACACAGTTACATCAGTTGAATTTACCACAATCCTGTAAAGTAAAGTTGAAGAAGAGGGTGGTATATAGAGATGGTTCAGTGGACGGATATGGATGTGAGAATAGTAGGCAAGCTGAAGAGGTAGTGAAACTCATAAGTGGATTGGTGATGGCCTCCTAAATATTTATTATTGTAATTGTTCTCTTGGGTTCCTAGTGCAACATAGGGCTTCAACTAAACGTCTCCACTTGCTTCTGTCTTCTGCTGTACTTTTCACCTGTATCCATGTTAGTCCATACTGCTTCAAATCCTCTTCACATGATTTCCTCCATGTCACCCTTGGACGTCCCACTCACCGCTTCTTTTTCGGATCCCACTCGAGGGCCTGACGCGCGATGTCACCCAATGGCCTCCTCAGTGAGTGTCCAATCCATCTCCACTTTCTCCTGCATATTTGTTGAGCAATTGGTTCTTGTTTTGTTCGTTCCCATAGTTTTTTGTTGGTGATTCTTTCCGACCATGTGATCTTCAGCATAAAGCGGAGGCAGCTGTTGATAAAGGTCTGAAACAGGCTGTTGGAATTATTCTTTGTGACTTGCCAAGTTTCTGATCCGTATAGAAGAACTGACTTGACGTTTGTATTGAAAATCCGAATTTTGTTGTTGATGCTGAGTTACGAAGATTTCCAGATTGATGTCAGGTTGAAGAATATGTTTCTCGCCTTCCCGATTCTCGATTTGACATCCTAGTCAATTCCTTCTGTAGTTGAGACGATGCCCCCTAGATAATGGAATGAAGTAACCTCTTCCGAGTCCCTCCCGTTGATGGTGATAGGCGCTGAATGTTGCTGCTGTTGTTGTTACTTGGTTATTTTCATAACCTCCGTCTTGTCTGTGTTCACCAGGAGTCCTGTCTTTGCGCTTCTTCGACCAGTTTGTCGGTTTTCGACTGAAAGTCTTCGATTTTGTGTGACATGAAACATAAATCATCCGCAAAATCCAGGTCTTCTAAATATTTGGGCTGCCAAAATACTTCCATCATTGCTCTGCATATAATTACTTGTATTCGGTTTATTTTGACCGGAGTAAATCAGACCCCAACGAGTATCTTCTATTCTAGTGAATATTTGAAATGTCCACAACATGAGAAAAAGCCAAAATGTAGGTGGCAGTGTATTCCAGGACATGAGATAATTGTTACTTACAGTTTCATTACAAAACGCTGCTAACTCAGAAATGAAACTAACCAAATGTGGTCATCAATTATTTAGTCATTATTGTGCCTTTCAATCTCAATTGTACTCCTGTACCATTTTAATTGGCTTGCATTTCTGGAAGGGGGCGAAGATGAAATATCACAAGGAATCGTTATATACTTCAAGTTAGACTTAATGTCGCGCTATCTACTGGATATGACAATTTCATTTGAAGATCCATTTGGGTAAGGAGTAACTCTTGTGCAACATGATCCGGGGGAAATTCTGTGCGTGAAAATTAGTTGACACAAATTCAACAGTAAGAAGTACTGGTGAATCGAGTAGAACATTCACAATAAGGTTGGATAAAGTTTGCGTTCACAAGAATCACACACCAACGATTCCAGCAAACAGTTCAAGATCAGAATCACCATTACTCACTCAAACAGAAACATATCGTAAAACAACACATTATCAGTGTATCGATTAGCAACAAAGAGAAGCGTTCGAATCGGAGATTAAACATGCACAGAGAAAACATAGTACAGATCAAGCCAAGGTGTGATATGCAAATGTCAGAACAGTGATACACAATCCAGGATAAAGATGGATAACAGTTACAAAGTTAGTTGGAACATCTGAATAAGTATAAATATTGTGACTATGTTGTTGAGGAGGGATTATCCGAACTAATATTTCGTTGGATTAATCATTGGAGCTAGGTCATAGCACGACAATACCCAGATACACAGACTGGGTATTCATGTGACCACCAGTATCAAATATCGTGGATATCTTTATGGATACTTGAGAAAACATGGCTCCTAATACATTTAATCATACCTCACATGTGTTCAAGAGATATGTGGATGATATTTTCACTTCTTCGAAACAGACCCCTATACTATATAGAAAACATCTGATTGCATACAAATTTTAGAAATTTCAATAAGCAAAGGTACCTAAATACACAAACCTATTCTCAATTAGATATCGTCAGATTTTAGCCCACGGTACCCAAATTTCAAAGTCAACATTGAAGAAAAATCAATCGTACTAACTAAACAACACAATCATATGATTTTAACTACAAACAATTCATTTAGTCGCAATGTTAATAACAATGATAAAATTAGAAGCATTCTGTGACAGTGAGCAAATCAAAACAGTGTGGTTATAAAAAACAAATCTTCAAACACACTTCGTAAATAAACACTCAACAAAACAAATTGTCAGAACACACTGTGTTAGATTGTGGAGAAAGTAAATAAACCTAGTTCTAAAGAAGATGTCATAAGAGATGCTACTAATTAAAGTGATAAAATATGTAAGTGATGTTGGTAGTACATTTAGATGCTTATATCTCCACTGGGTACGAAATAAGATTGTACAATCTAAAGGAAATCACGAAGGCCGGTAGGATATTTTCACTCGCCAGTGATGTACACTTATGATGAAGCTGAAATTTCCATTTGCACATAATTCTTCGACTGTTCTTCTTTCGTCTTTATTCCATAATTTGTGTATTGTTTCACAAAGATCTTTCATTTATCCTCTTAACATCCTAATTCGTTGCGCTGTAATTCAATATTCGTCTATAAGACCTCACACACATATTACTAGTTGTAAAATCCAGTGAAAAGCACACGCAACCGATGACACTTTGTTTGATAAAACTAAATCATAGGAACAGGAAAGTAAAAGTGAATCACAGTGCCTTAATATAAAAAGAGAATGGCAGATATAGGTTCAAACAGTTGTTTAATGCAACGAAACGACAACAACAAGCATAAGACTGATAGGGAAGCTGGAAAATCTAAAATGTAAAGAAAAGTTTACAATCCCTCAGGCTCTTGAAATTTCATCAGTAGCATCGTCGGTTTTACGGACTGAAGTTGCTGTTGTTATGACCGACTCCTCCTTGCTCCCCGACCAACTACAAGCTGGGCGAGGTTGAACATGGCGTCGCTCAACAAGGAATATTATTGTAAAATTGAGCTCAATGAGCCTATGTATTTCATTGTATTGTCCGTGAGTGAATTTGAATCAAACCGAGGATAACCCAGCAGACATTGCCGCAACTGTATGCACTTATTCTCTAAAGTGCTTCTGTTGGATATAACACCGAACGGATTCATTGTTGTGTCACAGAACATCGAACAATATTGGATGTCATCAGAATACCTGTTTCATCAAATTTAGTTGATAGTGGCCACTGAGTAGATACAATGAAAGTGTTAAAGATGACTCGTCACGTCCCATCGAATATTTCCAGTTGTCATGGTGTTCATCTAGTGCATGAGGCGGCGTTAATTGCCATTCGAACTAATAAACCCAAACTATCCATTCAAGGGTGTTCATACAATTATTATCACCCTCTTGATCAGCGAAGACATAGCTAACTAATTATACTACCAACATCACATACGCATAATTGATACGTTTCTTACTACTATCTTTCTAACAGGATCCCGAATGAGGTCGGTTCCCACTGTTGGATTGGTGCTGTTTCTAACATCATGACGGCTAAAAACTAGGCTTTGGGAGTAGCAAGTTGTGTGTGATATCTGATACGAAACTGTTGCATGATGCTGCAACAGATTAAAATGGACAGCAGAGAAAAGAAAGATATTCACCGTATAAAAAAACTGATCTACTAAATTGTACCACATTTGTAGTAGTTTTGTGGCTTTTCGTTAGACTCTCGAATAAAGTATCTTGCCAAGAGCAGAAATGACCAACTAATTTCACCATAAACATCAACTGTATATTTTTAGTAACATTTTTAATATGATTTCGTCAAACATTCTTTATTTTTTAGGCGTCACCATGAAAATGTAGCTTATTTACTTTTGCCACAATCTACCACAATGTGATCTGGCAATTTGTTTACTTAGCCTTCATCTCCTACGTGTTTTTGAGCATTTGTTTGTATGATCATGCTGTTTTGATTATTCTTATTGTCACAGATTGCTTCTGCTTTCATCATTGTTATTATTATTGCGACTGATTGAGTTGTTTTTCATTGACAATCTAATGATACTTTACATAGAGATGATTAGAAAATAATTTCGTAAACACTTTCATTTTGTTGTTCTCTGATTTGCATTTTCAGTCATTGGAAGCTAAATTTCACTAGCAGCTATGAATTCCCTTTCGCCTTGAGCTATTCAACCAAGGTGGTGACACGTTTTGTGAGTCCTATGATTAGGCAGCGCTTTATCTTCGTTAAGTCTGCTTCTGTGGAAATGTTGGTGGAATCCTCGCCTCAAATTTGCTCTCTGAAACCACAAGATTATTTGTGAGTAAATTTCACTGAATGCTTGTTTCAAGTTTTACATGTGAACTGGGAGTAAATCCCATGTCCTCCCATCTTTCTGCACAATTAGCCGTTCGGTGAATTTGAAATGAATGTGGAAAATACATCTGACAAGTAGTCCCTTCAGATAGTTTTCGGAATAATGAATTTCCAGATGGTTGAATATTGTGTAGTCACATATGAGACGTGCCATCAACTGAACGCCAACCGGGAAGGTAGCAGGGCCAGTCGGAATTCTCCCTCCCCCACCGAAAGCAATGAAAACAGACTCACTGACTACAGCAGATGTGCTCACGCCATCATTTCAAACAGTTTGGGAGGAATTGAATGTACCCACTGGTTGGAAGTAAGGCTGGCTTCCTTGTCAAGCTACCATAGAAGAGCGAACTAGTTAGAACTCTCCAAGAACTGGTGTGCAATAATGCTTTTGGCCACGCCAAATAAAATACTAAGTCGCGTAATACTGGAGAGAATGAAAGATGCACTGGATCCAGAACTCCACGCCACACCGCAGAACAGGCTGCTTCCAAGAAGGGCAAGCCATGTGCTGATCAAATTGCAACTCCACGAATCGTCATCACAGAAGAAAGCATAGAATCACAGTCAAAACTGTGCTTTAACTTCATCGATTTCGAGAAGGTCTTCGACAGCATTGACTGGGAAGTTATTCGGAAACAGCTTGAACAGTGTGGCGTGCAGTGTCCAAGTCTTTACCAACCTCATTCAATAGCTGGTTATATGAAAATGTCTCGTGTCAGGTGATCCACAAAGGAAAACTTTGTGGAGTACTTGCAGGGAAGACAGGAGGAAGTTAGAAACGGCTGCCTCTTATCACCAATGATATTCCTAATTGTGGCGGACTTGATTATGCGTCAGACCTTTTATCGGGAGTGAGTGAGAAGGCAGGCATACGTTTAACCACCGATAAGAAGTCTCTAGAAGATCTGGATTTCGCGAGTGGATGGTTGACGTTTAATGTCACACAAACTAGAAGACTTCTATGCTTTATCATATAACTTGGCTAAAAAGCGGCGAAAGCAGTACTTCAGGTAAGCACAGCATTGATGGATGTGATTACGACTACTATACATTAGCAACAGCAATAACAGCCAGGACCAATCACCATTAACGGGACAGATTTTACAGCAGTCACTTCCTTCTTTTATCTGGTCAGGAAGTACGGTTTAAGCCACAGGTGGCCTGAACGAATGAAGATGCCAAAAGAAGCCAAATTCAGAAGGCAACATTCACCTTCAGCATCCGAAAACAGTTTGGAAATCATCTGCACTTCACTCGGCAGGCATCAACAACAAGATCCGGATTTTCAATGCAAATGGGAAGTCAGTCATTTCTTCGATATGGTTCAGAAACTTGACCAGCGTGTCAAGAAGTGCTTTTTCAACGAGTTACAGAATTTTAAGAACAGAAGACTTCATTGACTCCATACTGAAGATCAAATAGCTGGTCGGCCAGCCAGGAAGAATTAGAAACAAAACACTCTGTCTGGGGTCAAAGCAACCAACAACCGATTAATCAACAAATATTTTGGAGAAGATGTGGAACGATTGAGAACACTACCTGGAAGTCGTCGAATGACATCACGCGCAAAGCAGGCTACAGCTTGAGTGGAACTCAGATTTGAAGGGACGTATGTCTGAGGGTGATATGGAGGAGATCGTGGTATGAGGAGATTAACGATTATGAGCAATCGTGGGCCCAGTTGAATAGGACGGCAGAAAATAGAACGAGGTGGAAATGTGTTGTTGAAGCCTAATGCAGAATCATGTTAAAATCGAATTGCATGATTGAGAAATTCCATATTACACAGCAAAAGATTGCAATTCTGGAATTACTATTTCGTTTATTACAGTTAAGTTTTACAAGGAGAATCGAAATTTGTTCAACTGAAAATCCTTGAAACATACAATAATGAAGGCGGTCAGTGAACGAACCAAAAGCCTTGTGAATGTTGTAGGGTGCAGGTCATCAATCAATGAGAGCTACTGTTGTTGCCGTTTTCAGAAATCTGAAGTTCGTTTGCATTAACAGAAGTATTTTTAACCTTTTACTTGGTAGTTTAGAATTCAAAAGAACAATATAATTGTGGATATTAAGTAAACATCTTTAGTAACAACCTAACTACCTTTCAACTGACGCAGAAAAATTTATAGTGATCCTATGGGATGAAAGCTGTAAATTGACGCTATATATCTGTTCATCCCATTTCAACTAAACGTCTCGTAGTTCTGAGATTCGTGTTTTGTTATTTCCCTTCCTCTCTGGACCGTGTCATTCTTTCTTTTGTTTTCAGTCTCATAGTACTTATTAGTGGTGAGTAGTATGAGCTGTATCAGTCATTATCAGTGCGAAGTACATTGAATTCGGCTTCTCCTTCCATTGTTCCTCCTTGCATTGAGTCATTCTCTCTTTCACCATCCTCCCTTTTCTATTTTATTTTCAGATATGCGTTGTTAGTTGTGCCTTCTACGCCCTCTCCTGTCTTGATAAAGTTCCGGAGAGTTCCAATGTTCCTCCACACAGTTTTCCCTCACTGTTGCTACTTGATGTCTCCAACTTTGCTTTGGTAGCTGCAGTGAATGTACAACTTTTAGTTTCGGATTTCAATGTCAGAGTGTTGAACTTGAATTGTGACTTCTTTCCAGGTTATTTCGAAGACTTTCAGCCTAACCATGATGGTTTGTAAGACTACATAACGATCTGCTACCCTCTTCGACATTGTGTCCTCCATGCCAGCTGAGTCTTCACTTTTTTGAGCTGCACCACGATGAAATCTTTTCAGTGTGTGGTGTGACCATTTGGCGAAATCCATGTTGCTTTGCATATATTCTTCTGCTTGTACTCGCTGTCTCCTTTCACGATATCACTGATGGCGCAGAAGTCTACGAAGAGTTGTCCATTTCAATTAATTACCCCGAGCTAGAGCTTTTCAACCCATTATCAACTCTCTTTCTGTGTTGTCCACTCACAACTGAGCACATATATCTTCCATTATGATTTGATGTCGCTCTTTGTGATATTGTCCATTACTGTTTGCAGTTGCCTATAAAATGTCCCTCCTTCTCAGATTCCAGGTTGTTTGCAGGTGTGTAGCATTACATAATTGTAATCTTCCTTTCTTCTGAGGTGAATCTTGTTGTTGTTGTTGTTGGAAATAATGTCAGTAGTTATCGGGACTTGACGAGTTCCACTGAAATTATAAAAGAACTACGTCGCATAAACCCTTTATCTTTCCAATGCATAGATATTTATCCGCTCTGGTTTTAAATAATAACCATCATCTATGTTGTGTTCCCGAGTATCTCTCATTGAACCAGTGCATATGGATAAATTTGGAATGTATTATCCTGTAACTTCAGTTCATTTCCTTATCTTCAGATGATCGAATTAGTGGAGCTATTCACAAAATCAAGGTTTGAAACTGGATGGGAGCTTCTACTTGAAATATTCTACAACAGAAGGCAAAAGTGAAGGAATTAAAAGTTCACCAATTTCGTGATTGACAAACGAGCTGAAATGATTCAGACGAGTAAATTCACGAATTATGCATTACTTCTATGTGGTATTAGTGGTTATATTATCTAGGTGTGCGAATGAGATTGCGTCAGTGGAAATGGATAACTATGGAAACGGAGAGCAGAGATGATAAACAAAATATAGACTCACGCTACCTACTGGTGATAAGTAGTATACAGTCGAAATCAGAGATACAAGAGAGGAATTATCATTGCAGATATTCCATGGGGTTGTCTTTACTTGTGCTTTCGTTCAAAGATTAGAAATTGACCAAATGGCTAGTCGAGTACTTTCAAATGCTGATTTCAAACTTGGTCTAACTCGTGGAAATCACCGATTCGACAATCACTCAGTGATGTAGGTGATTCAAAGTGGTGAGTTTACAGCACACACAGAGCACATTGTAGATGATATATTTTCATTCATCCGTAATATAAACAACTGATTCTTTATTGAAGTAGTGTATGTGCTAATGTTGTTCTGTACTTAATGGGAAAGAAAATAGGTTACTGCTGAAACCAGTTATATCTTCGGTAATTGCTCTCTTCATTGTCGCATAATCTTAGCCTCTCCAGTCGATCAATACAGAATATTTGCATTTGTATTCCATTGTGGAATAAATCTTTCGATGCAAATCTTTGTAGCTTCGAAATAATCAACAATAGTGATCGTTGTTCTTGCGACGCGGCCGGAGAAAATAAAATAACCGATAATAAATCCTTCACAGAATTACCTAATTACATTTTGCATATAATCTGCGGTGAGAAGTATCCATTGATGCAGATAGGTTCACTGGGACTTGTTTTCTGATAACTAAAACAAATCCGCGGAAGCCCTTAACCTTCCCTATTCATATAAATTTTCATTTTATTTTGCTTTGCTCAGAGTTGACTTGCCCTCCACTGAATGGCAAATTAAATCAAAAAATAGGCCGCAGATATCCTTGAACCTGTATGAAAGGTCATAGCCAGTAATAGCCATATACATATATATGTATATTTGATTTCACTGAATCAATAAGAGATACGAAAGCTACTTTCCTCTTCACATGCATCCACTCAGCCAAAACGATACGCTAGATGTTATTATTATTATTTCCTTGGGTCTCGAGTTGAACATAAGACTTCAACAACACACGTACACTTCGTTTTATTTTCTGCCGTTCAGAAACACTAAATGGAACAAATTGAACATAGCCGCTGAATGTCCACTAAAGCCTAGCGTAGACAATTTACGACTATATTAAAGATTCGTAGATGACATATTCATCATTTGTGACAACAGTAATTATACCAATCTACTGATGTAGACATTTAACTGTTAACATTCAGTAATAGAATTCAATCTTTAAATGGAAAACGAATCAGAAATACACTTTCTTGATGTGGAACTGACAAGAAGAACTGATGACAGCCTAAGAAGATCGATCCATAAAAAGCTACTTAGAATGGTCAAATAACAAACTTCTATTGCTAGGTACTCACTCAAAAAAGCGGAATTTAATTCAATCACTTGCAACCCGCATCCAACGCATCTGTGGTCGCGATGTTGTAGAAACGGAATTAGATCTCTTCAGAGAAATCTTCACCCAATATGAATACCAACCAAGATTGATTAGCAAAAATGTCAAACCAAGAATTTGGAGGAATGAAACTTCACTTGCACCGAAAAACAAACTCCACATCAACTTGGGCTTGAGAGCAGATTTAACAAGCGATAATCTAAAGAGAAAGATCACATCATCTCTGAGAAGACCATTCTTTGCAGCAACACTAAGAATAGTGTTCTCCAGTCGCCTATTGATCTGCAGAAGCCTTAGGGAAACGATCCCGCATCTGACCACTTCTGTGTGCATATATGTGTTCACGTGCTGCTGTGGAGTCAGATACATTGGTCGTTTGAAGCGCACCTTGCTCAACAAGATTCTATTCATACTCTATGAACAACAATTCCATTTTCTATTATGAAGATTACTCCTTTGGTTTTCGAGAAGAATATAGGGATTCAACAACACAACTCCACTCTGTTCTATTTTCTGCTGTTCTATACAGCTGTGTCTACGATAGCGCATACTCTCTCATCTCCTAATTTCCACACGATCTGTTCCATATCACCCTCGCAACGACGACCCACTAGTCGCTTCTCACTAAAATACCAACAGAGCGATGTTCTGGCTTGCGACTTCACTCGATGGCCTCGTGAAAGTATTCCTGATCCATCTTCATGTTCTCCTACATATTTGTTGGGCAGACAGCTCTTGGTTGGCTTGTTCCATTGCAGAGCTTATTGTTGCAGATTCTTTCTGGTCGGCCGGCTGGTCATGAAGGTGACAGTAGTTGATTAAGTTCTATGAATCGCTGAAAATCCTTCTCGTGACAAGCTGGGCAACTTTCTGAACCGTATAGAAAAGCCGACTGACTGACTTTACATCTGTGACGGAAATCCGAATCTTGTTCTTTATGATTCGGAATGTAACAGAGACGATTTTCAAACAGGCTTCGGGTTGATAAAGGCGTATCTTGCCGTTCCGATTCTGGCTGTGTCGTTTCATTTTAATTCATTATAAATTCATGATTGCTAATAATTAAAGTCAAGTTCAAAACTTATTCTTGAACACTGTCCAGCTTGGTTAGCCAGAGGAGAAAAGAAGAATAGCAGCAGCTCCATCCTTGAACACCTTGTCACCTCCGGTCATCGAGTACCCCTACATGAATGTTTCACGGTGCTACAAAGAGTCCCTCAATATCGTACAATGGGACTTCGCACACGACATTTGTACATAGATGAAGCATAGGCTATTCGGGATCTGGAAACGTACCTCTGCATTGAAAAGCGCTACATGCATACACTTGCCCTTCCTTGGCCGGAGTAAATTTCTTATCACAATTTTGCTTCTTTCTATTGTGTTGCACATTACATTGGATAATACATTTTTCTAGGACACATATTACCATTATTCGATTGGTCTAATGATTACTTTGTTAAATATAGTTACACTTGTACAGCTTATGAAAATGAATCGTCGAAAATAAAATATTCTTCGCTGTTTCCCTCTTTTTCTTAAGACTGAATATGGGAATATTTCGTTCATTTTGGGAAAATTTGAAAAAAACAACAGCAGGAAGTCAATCGTTCAGGACACAAAACCACAGAAAAGAAATTTATTCCACTTGTAGGTGATAATGGTGAGTAGTAATTTGGACGGATTTAACGTGATACACGATGTTAATTGTCAACCGAGTAACTGCCGGATCAAAACAGGTGTTTGTACACAGTTACATCAGTTGAATTTACCACAATCCTGTAAAGTAAAGTTGAAGAAGAGGGTGGTATATAGAGATGGTTCAGTGGACGGATATGGATGTGAGAATAGTAGGCAAGCTGAAGAGGTAGTGAAACTCATAAGTGGATTGGTGATGGCCTCCTAAATATTTGGGCTGTCAAAATACTTCCGTTATTACTCTGCATATAATTACTTGTATTCAGTTTATTCTCACCGGAGTAAATCAGACGCCAAATTGTATCCTCTAATCTAGTGAATATTTGAAATGTCTACAACCTGAGAAAAAACAGAAATGTGGGTGGCAGTGTATTCCAGTAATTGAGATAAAAGTTACTGACAATTCTAGTGCAAACTGCTACTATCTGAGAAATGAAACTAACCACCTGAGGTCATCAATAATTTAATCATTATTGTGTATTTCAATCTCAATTGTACTCCTGTACCATTTTAATTGGCTTGCATTTCTGGAATAATAATAATAATCACTTTATTCCCCAACAATAACAAGGGGGCGAAGATGAAATATGACAAGGAATTGTTATATACTTCAAGTTAGACTTAATGTCGCGCTATCTACTGGATATGACAATTTCATTTGAAGATCCATTTGGGTAAGGAGTAACTCTTGTGCAACATGATCCGGGGGAAATTCTGTGCGTGAAAATTAGTTGACACAAATTCAACAGTAAGAAGTACTGGTGAATCGAGTAGAACATTCACAATAAGGTTGGATAAAGTTTGCGTTCACAAGAATCACACACCAACGATTCCAGCAAACAGTTCAAGATCAGAATCACCATTACTCACTCAAACAGAAACATATCGTAAAACAACACATTATCAGTGTATCGATTAGCAACAAAGAGAAGCGTTCGAATCGGAGATTAAACATGCACAGAGAAAACATAGTACAGATCAAGCCAAGGTGTGATATGCAAATGTCAGAACAGTGATACACAATCCAGGATAAAGATGGATAACAGTTACAAAGTTAGTTGGAACATCTGAATAAGTATAAATATTGTGACTATGTTGTTGAGGAGGGATTATCCGAACTAATATTTCGTTGGATTAATCATTGGAGCTAGGTCATAGCACGACAATACCCAGATACACAGACTGGGTATTCATGTGACCACCAGTATCAAATATCGTGGATATCTTTATGGATACTTGAGAAAACATGGCTCCTAATACATTTAATCATACCTCACATGTGTTCAAGAGATATGTGGATGATATTTTCACTTCTTCGAAACAGACCCCTATACTATATAGAAAACATCTGATTGCATACAAATTTTAGAAATTTCAATAAGCAAAGGTACCTAAATACACAAACCTATTCTCAATTAGATATCGTCAGATTTTAGCCCACGGTACCCAAATTTCAAAGTCAACATTGAAGAAAAATCAATCGTACTAACTAAACAACACAATCATATGATTTTAACTACAAACAATTCATTTAGTCGCAATGTTAATAACAATGATAAAATTAGAAGCATTCTGTGACAGTGAGCAAATCAAAACAGTGTGGTTATAAAAAACAAATCTTCAAACACACTTCGTAAATAAACACTCAACAAAACAAATTGTCAGAACACACTGTGTTAGATTGTGGAGAAAGTAAATAAACCTAGTTCTAAAGAAGATGTCATAAGAGATGCTACTAATTAAAGTGATAAAATATGTAAGTGATGTTGGTAGTACATTTAGATGCTTATATCTCCACTGGGTACGAAATAAGATTGTACAATCTAAAGGAAATCACGAAGGCCGGTAGGATATTTTCACTCGCCAGTGATGTACACTTATGATGAAGCTGAAATTTCCATTTGCACATAATTCTTCGACTGTTCTTCTTTCGTCTTTATTCCATAATTTGTGTATTGTTTCACAAAGATCTTTCATTTATCCTCTTAACATCCTAATTCGTTGCGCTGTAATTCAATATTCGTCTATAAGACCTCACACACATATTACTAGTTGTAAAATCCAGTGAAAAGCACACGCAACCGATGACACTTTGTTTGATAAAACTAAATCATAGGAACAGGAAAGTAAAAGTGAATCACAGTGCCTTAATATAAAAAGAGAATGGCAGATATAGGTTCAAACAGTTGTTTAATGCAACGAAACGACAACAACAAGCATAAGACTGATAGGGAAGCTGGAAAATCTAAAATGTAAAGAAAAGTTTACAATCCCTCAGGCTCTTGAAATTTCATCAGCAGCATCGTCGGTTTTACGGACTGAAGTTGCTGTTGTTATGACCGACTCCTCCTTGCTCCCCGACCAACTACAAGCTGGGCGAGGTTGAACATGGCGTCGCTCAACAAGGAATATTATTGTAAAATTGAGCTCAATGAACCTATGTATTTCATTGTATTGTCCGTGAGTGAATTTGAATCAAACCGAGGATAACCCAGCAGACATTGCCGCAACTGTATGCACTTATTCTCTAAAGTGCTTCTGTTGGATATAACACCGAACGGATTCATTGTTGTGTCACAGAACATCGAACAATATTGGATGTCATCAGAATACCTGTTTCATCAAATTTAGTTGATAGTGGCCACTGAGTAGATACAATGAAAGTGTTAAAGATGACTCGTCACGTCCCATCGAATATTTCCAGTTGTCATGGTGTTCATCTAGTGCATGAGGCGGCGTTAATTGCCATTCGAACTAATAAACCCAAACTATCCATTCAAGGGTGTTCATGCAATTATTATCACCCTCTTGATCAGTGAAGACATAGCTAACTAATTATACTGCCAACATCACTTACACATAATTGATAGGTTTCCTACTACTATCTTTCTAACACGATCCCGAATGAGGTCGGTTCCCACTGTTGGATTGGTGCTGTTTCTAACATCATGACGGCTAAAAACTAGGCTTTGGGAGTAGCAAGTTGTGTGTGATATCTGATACGAAACTGTTGCATGATGCTGCAACAGATTAAAATGGACAGCAGAGAAAAGAAAGATATTCACCGTATAAAAAAACTGATCTACTAAATTGTACCACATTTGTAGTAGTTTTGTGGCTTTTCGTTAGACTCTCGAATAAAGTATCTTGCCAAGAGCAGAAATGACCAACTAATTTCACCATAAACATCAACTGTATATTTTTAGTAACATTTTTAATATGATTTCGTCAAACATTCTTTATTTTTTAGGCGTCACCATGAAAATGTAGCTTATTTACTTTTGCCACAATCTACCACAATGTGATCTGGCAATTTGTTTACTTAGCCTTCATCTCCTACGTGTTTTTGAGCATTTGTTTGTATGATCATGCTGTTTTGATTATTCTTATTGTCACAGATTGCTTCTGCTTTCATCATTGTTATTATTATTGCGACTGATTGAGTTGTTTTTCATTGACAATCTAATGATACTTTACATAGAGATGATTAGAAAATAATTTCGTAAACACTTTCATTTTGTTGTTCTCTGATTTGCATTTTCAGTCATTGGAAGCTAAATTTCACTAGCAGCTATGAATTCCCTTTCGCCTTGAGCTATTCAACCAAGGTGGTGACACGTTTTGTGAGTCCTATGATTAGGCAGCGCTTTATCTTCGTTAAGTCTGCTTCTGTGGAAATGTTGGTGGAATCCTCGCCTCAAATTTGCTCTCTGAAACCACAAGATTATTTGTGAGTAAATTTCACTGAATGCTTGTTTCAAGTTTTACATGTGAACTGGGAGTAAATCCCATGTCCTCCCATCTTTCTGCACAATTAGCCGTTCGGTGAATTTGAAATGAATGTGGAAAATACATCTGACAAGTAGTCCCTTCAGATAGTTTTCGGAATAATGAATTTCCAGATGGTTGAATATTGTGTAGTCACATATGAGACGTGCCATCAACTGAACGCCAACCGGGAAGGTAGCAGGGCCAGTCGGAATTCTCCCTCCCCCACCGAAAGCAATGAAAACAGACTCACTGACTACAGCAGATGTGCTCACGCCATCATTTCAAACAGTTTGGGAGGAATTGAATGTACCCACTGGTTGGAAGTAAGGCTGGCTTCCTTGTCAAGCTACCATAGAAGAGCGAACTAGTTAGAACTCTCCAAGAACTGGTGTGCAATAATGCTTTTGGCCACGCCAAATAAAATACTAAGTCGCGTAATACTGGAGAGAATGAAAGATGCACTGGATCCAGAACTCCACGCCACACCGCAGAACAGGCTGCTTCCAAGAAGGGCAAGCCATGTGCTGATCAAATTGCAACTCCACGAATCGTCATCACAGAAGAAAGCATAGAATCACAGTCAAAACTGTGCTTTAACTTCATCGATTTCGAGAAGGTCTTCGACAGCATTGACTGGGAAGTTATTCGGAAACAGCTTGAACAGTGTGGCGTGCAGTGTCCAAGTCTTTACCAACCTCATTCAATAGCTGGTTATATGAAAATGTCTCGTGTCAGGTGATCCACAAAGGAAAACTTTGTGGAGTACTTGCAGGGAAGACAGGAGGAAGTTAGAAACGGCTGCCTCTTATCACCAATGATATTCCTAATTGTGGCGGACTTGATTATGCGTCAGACCTTTTATCGGGAGTGAGTGAGAAGGCAGGCATACGTTTAACCACCGATAAGAAGTCTCTAGAAGATCTGGATTTCGCGAGTGGATGGTTGACGTTTAATGTCACACAAACTAGAAGACTTCTATGCTTTATCATATAACTTGGCTAAAAAGCGGCGAAAGCAGTACTTCAGGTAAGCACAGCATTGATGGATGTGATTACGACTACTATACATTAGCAACAGCAATAACAGCCAGGACCAATCACCATTAACGGGACAGATTTTACAGCAGTCACTTCCTTCTTTTATCTGGTCAGGAAGTACGGTTTAAGCCACAGGTGGCCTGAACGAATGAAGATGCCAAAAGAAGCCAAATTCAGAAGGCAACATTCACCTTCAGCATCCGAAAACAGTTTGGAAATCATCTGCACTTCACTCGGCAGGCATCAACAACAAGATCCGGATTTTCAATGCAAATGGGAAGTCAGTCATTTCTTCGATATGGTTCAGAAACTTGACCAGCGTGTCAAGAAGTGCTTTTTCAACGAGTTACAGAATTTTAAGAACAGAAGACTTCATTGACTCCATACTGAAGATCAAATAGCTGGTCGGCCAGCCAGGAAGAATTAGAAACAAAACACTCTGTCTGGGGTCAAAGCAACCAACAACCGATTAATCAACAAATATTTTGGAGAAGATGTGGAACGATTGAGAACACTACCTGGAAGTCGTCGAATGACATCACGCGCAAAGCAGGCTACAGCTTGAGTGGAACTCAGATTTGAAGGGACGTATGTCTGAGGGTGATATGGAGGAGATCGTGGTATGAGGAGATTAACGATTATGAGCAATCGTGGGCCCAGTTGAATAGGACGGCAGAAAATAGAACGAGGTGGAAATGTGTTGTTGAAGCCTAATGCAGAATCATGTTAAAATCGAATTGCATGATTGAGAAATTCCATATTACACAGCAAAAGATTGCAATTCTGGAATTACTATTTCGTTTATTACAGTTAAGTTTTACAAGGAGAATCGAAATTTGTTCAACTGAAAATCCTTGAAACATACAATAATGAAGGCGGTCAGTGAACGAACCAAAAGCCTTGTGAATGTTGTAGGGTGCAGGTCATCAATCAATGAGAGCTACTGTTGTTGCCGTTTTCAGAAATCTGAAGTTCGTTTGCATTAACAGAAGTATTTTTAACCTTTTACTTTGTAGTTTAGAATTCAAAAGAACAATATAATTGTGGATATTAAGTAAACATCTTTAGTAACAACCTAACTACCTTTCAACTGACGCAGAAAAATTTATAGTGATCCTATGGGATGAAAGCTGTAAATTGACGCTATATATCTGTTCATCCCATTTCAACTAAACGTCTCGTAGTTCTGAGATTCGTGTTTTGTTATTTCCCTTCCTCTCTGGACCGTGTCATTCTTTCTTTTGTTTTCAGTCTCATAGTACTTATTAGTGGTGAGTAGTATGAGCTGTATCAGTCATTATCAGTGCGAAGTACATTGAATTCGGCTTCTCCTTCCATTGTTCCTCCTTGCATTGAGTCATTCTCTCTTTCACCATCCTCCCTTTTCTATTTTATTTTCAGATATGCGTTGTTAGTTGTGCCTTCTACGCCCTCTCCTGTCTTGATAAAGTTCCGGAGAGTTCCAATGTTCCTCCACACAGTTTTCCCTCACTGTTGCTACTTGATGTCTCCAACTTTGCTTTGGTAGCTGCAGTGAATGTACAACTTTTAGTTTCGGATTTCAATGTCAGAGTGTTGAACTTGAATTGTGACTTCTTTCCAGGTTATTTCGAAGACTTTCAGCCTAACCATGATGGTTTGTAAGACTACATAACGATCTGCTACCCTCTTCGACATTGTGTCCTCCATGCCAGCTGAGTCTTCACTTTTTTGAGCTGCACCACGATGAAATCTTTTCAGTGTGTGGTGTGACCATTTGGCGAAATCCATGTTGCTTTGCATATATTCTTCTGCTTGTACTCGCTGTCTCCTTTCACGATATCACTGATGGCGCAGAAGTCTACGAAGAGTTGTCCATTTCAATTAATTACCCCGAGCTAGAGCTTTTCAACCCATTATCAACTCTCTTTCTGTGTTGTCCACTCACAACTGAGCACATATATCTTCCATTATGATTTGATGTCGCTCTTTGTGATATTGTCCATTACTGTTTGCAGTTGCCTATAAAATGTCCCTCCTTCTCAGATTCCAGGTTGTTTGCAGGTGTGTAGCATTACATAATTGTAATCTTCCTTTCTTCTGAGGTGAATCTTGTTGTTGTTGTTGTTGGAAATAATGTCAGTAGTTATCGGGACTTGACGAGTTCCACTGAAATTATAAAAGAACTACGTCGCATAAACCCTTTATCTTTCCAATGCATAGATATTTATCCGCTTTGGTTTTAAATAATAACCATCATCTATGTTGTGTTCCCGAGTATCTCTCATTGAACCAGTGCATATGAATAAATTTGGAATGTATTATCCTGTAACTTCAGTTCATTTCCTTATCTTCAGATGATCGAATTAGTGGAGCTATTCACAAAATCAAGGTTTGAAACTGGATGGGAGCTTCTACTTGAAATATTCTACAACAGAAGGCAAAAGTGAAGGAATTAAAAGTTCACCAATTTCGTGATTGACAAACGAGCTGAAATGATTCAGACGAGTAAATTCACGAATTATGCATTACTTCTATGTGGTATTAGTGGTTATATTACCTAGGTGCACGAATGAGATTGCGTCAGTGGAAATGAATAACAATGGAAACGGAGAGCAGAGATGAGAAACAAAATATAGACCCATGCTACCTACTGGCGATCAAAAGTATACAGTCAAAATCAGAGATACAAGAGAGGAATTACCATTGCAGATATTACATGGAGCTGTGCTTACTTGTGCTTTCATACAAAGATTAAAAATCGACCTAATTGTTAGTCGAGTACTTTCAAATGCTGCTTTCAAACTTGGTCTAACTCGTGGAAATCACCGATTTGACAGTCACTCAGTGATGTGTGTGTTTCAAAGTGGTGAGTTTACAGCACACACAGAGCACATTGTAGATGATATATTTTCATTCATCCGTAATGTAAACAACTGATTCTTTATTGAAGTAGTGTATGTGCTAATCTTGTTCTGTACTTAATGGGAAAGAAAATAGGTTACTGCTGAAACCAGTTATATCTTCGGTAATTGCTCTCTTCATTGTCGAATAATCTTAGCCTCTCCAGTCGATCAATACATAATATTTGCGTTTGTATTCCATCGTGGAATAAATGTTTCGATGCAAATCTTTGTAGCTTTGAATAAATTTACAAACGTGATCGGTGTTCTTGCGACTCAGCCGGAGAAAATAAAACAACCGATTATATATCCTTCACAGAATTACCTAATTGCATTTTGCATATAATCTGCGGTGAGAAGTATCCATTGATGCAGATAGGTTCACTGGGACTTGTTTTCTGATAACTAAAACAAATCCGCGGAAGCCCTAAACCTTCCCTATTCATATAAATTTTCATTTTATTTTGCTTTGCACAGAGCTGAATGCCCTCCACTGAATGGCAAATTACATCAAAAAATAGGCCGCAGATATCCTTGAACCTGCATGAAAGGACATAGCCAGTAATAGCCATATATATATTTGATTTCACTTAATTAATAAAAGATATGAAAGCTAATTTCCTCTTCACATACATCCACTCAGCTGAAACGATACGCTAGATGTTATTATTATTATTTCCTTGGGTCTCGAGTTGAACATAAGACTTCAACAACACACGTACACTTCGTGTTATTTTCTGCCGTTCAGAAACACTAAATGGAACAAATTGGACAGAGCTGCTAAAGGTCAACTAAAGCCTAGCGTCGACAATTTACGACTATATTAAAGATTCGTAGATGACATATTCATTATTTATGACAACAATAATGACCCAATCTACTGCTGCAGATATTTAACTGTTGCCATCCAGCAATAAAATTCACTCTTGAAATGCAAAACGAATCAGAAATACACTTTCTTGATATGGGACTAACAAGAAGAACTGATGACAGCCTAAGAAGATCGATCCATAAAAAGCTACTTAGAATGGTCAAATAACAAACTTCTATTGCTAGGTACTCACTCAAAAAAGCGGAATTTAATTCAATCACTTGCAACCCGCATCCAACGCATCTGTGGTCGCGATGTTGTAGAAACGGAATTAGATCTCTTCAGAGAAATCTTCACCCAATATGAATACCAACCAAGATTGATTAGCAAAAATGTCAAACCAAGAATTTGGAGGAATGAAACTTCACTTGCACCGAAAAACAAACTCCACATCAACTTGGGCTTGAGAGCAGATTTAACAAGCGATAATCTAAAGAGAAAGATCACATCATCTCTGAGAAGACCATTCTTTGCAGCAACACTAAGAATAGTGTTCTCCAGTCGCCTATTGATCTGCAGAAGCCTTAGGGAAACGATCCCGCATCTGACCACTTCTGTGTGCATATATGTGTTCACGTGCTGCTGTGGAGTCAGATACATTGGTCGTTTGAAGCGCACCTTGCTCAACAAGATTCTATTCATACTCTATGAACAACAATTCCATTTTCTATTATGAAGATTACTCCTTTGGTTTTCGAGAAGAATATAGGGATTCAACAACACAACTCCACTCTGTTCTATTTTCTGCTGTTCTATACAGCTGTGTCTACGATAGCGCATACTCTCTCATCTCCTAATTTCCACACGATCTGTTCCATATCACCCTCGCAACGACGACCCACTAGTCGCTTCTCACTAAAATACCAACAGAGCGATGTTCTGGCTTGCGACTTCACTCGATGGCCTCGTGAAAGTATTCCTGATCCATCTTCATGTTCTCCTACATATTTGTTGGGCAGACAGCTCTTGGTTGGCTTGTTCCATTGCAGAGCTTATTGTTGCAGATTCTTTCTGGTCGGCCGGCTGGTCATGAAGGTGACAGCTGTTGATAAAGTTCTATAAATTGCTGATAATCCTTCTCGTGACAAGCTAGTCAACTTTCTGAACCGTATAGGAAAGCTGATTCACTGACTTTACATTTGCGACGGAAATCCGAATCTTTTTCTTTATGATTCGGAGTGTAGCACAGAAGATTTCCGAACGGGCTTCGCGTATCTTGCCCTTCCGATTATGGATATGACGTTTCATTTTAATTCATTATAAATTCATGATTGCTAATAATTAAAGTCAAGGCAAAAAGCATATTCTTGAACACTGTCCAGCTTGGTTAGCCAAAGGAGAAAAGAAGAATAGCAGCAGCTCCATCCTTGAACACCTTGTCACCTCCGGACATCGAGTACCCTCACATGAATGTTGCACGGTGCTACACAGAGTCCCTTAATATCGTACAAAGGGACTTCGCACACGACATTTGTACATAGATGAAGCATAAGCTATTCGGGATCTGGAACCGGACCTCTGCATTGAAAAGCGCTACATGCATACACTTGCCCTACCTTGGCCGGAGTAAATTTCTTATCACAATTTTGCTTCTTTCTATTGTGTTGCACATTACATTGGATAATACATTTTTCTAGGACACATATTACCATTATTCGATTGGTCTAATGATTACTTTGTTAAATATAGTTACACTTGTACAGCTTATGAAAATGAATCGTCGAAAATAAAATATTCTTCGCTGTTTCCCTCTTTTTCTTAAGACTGAATATGGGAATATTTCGTTCATTTTGGGAAAATTTGAAAAAAACAACAGCAGGAAGTCAATCGTTCAGGACACAAAACCACAGAAAAGAAATTTATTCCACTTGTAGGTGATAATGGTGAGTAGTAATTTGGACGGATTTAACGTGATACACGATGTTAATTGTCAACCGAGTAACTGCCGGATCAAAACAGGTGTTTGTACACAGTTACATCAGTTGAATTTACCACAATCCTGTAAAGTAAAGTTGAAGAAGAGGGTGGTATATAGAGATGGTTCAGTGGACGGATATGGATGTGAGAATAGTAGGCAAGCTGAAGAGGTAGTGAAACTCATAAGTGGATTGGTGATGGCCTCCTAAATATTTGGGCTGTCAAAATACTTCCGTTATTACTCTGCATATAATTACTTGTATTCAGTTTATTTTGACCGGAGTAAATCAGACCCCAACTAATATCCTCTACTCTAGTGAATATTTGAAATGTCTACAACCTGAGAAAAAACAAAATTGTGGGTGTCAGTATATTCCAGTAAATAAGATAATTGTTACTGACAGTTTCAGTACAAACTGCTACTAACTGAGAAACGAAACTAACCACCTGAGGTCATTAATTATTCAGTTATTATTGTGCCTTTCAATCTCAATTGTACTTCTGTACCATTTTAATTAGCTTGTATTTCTGGAAGGGGGCGAAGATGAAATATCAAAAGAAAATAATATTTACTTCAAGTAAGACATAATGTCACGCTATCTACTGGATATGACAATTTCATTTGAAGATCGATTTGTGTAAGCAGTAACTCTTGTGCAACATGATCTGGTGAAAATTCTGGAGGAGAAAATTGAATGACACAAATTCAACAGTACGAAGTACTCGTGAATAAAGAAGAAAATTCACAATAAGGTGGGATAAAGTTTGCCTTCACAAGAATCACACACCAACGATTCCATCAGACAGTTCAAGATCAGAATCACCATTACTCACTCAAACAGAAACATATCGTAAAACAACACATTATCAGTGTATCGATTAGCAACAAAGAGAAGCGTTCGAATTGCAGATTGAACATGCACAGAAAAAAATAGTACAGATCAAGCCAACATGTGATATGCAAATGTCAGAACAGTGATACACAATCCAGGATAAAGATGGATAACAGTTACAAAGTTGGTTGGAACATCGGAATAAGTATAAATATTGTGATTATGTTGTTGAGGAGGGATTTTCCGAACTAATATTTCGTTGGATTAATCATTGGAGCTAGGTCATAGCATGACAATACCCAGATACACAGACTGGGTATTCATGTGACCACCAGTATCAAATATCGTGGATATCTTTATGGATACTTGAGAAAACATGGCTCCTAATACATTTAATCATACCTCACATGTGTTCAAGAGATATGTGGATGATATTTTCACTTCTTCGAAACAGCCCCTTATATTGTATAGAAAACATCTGACTGCATACAAATTTTAGAAATTTCAAAAAGCTAGCACTAAATAGAGCCCTTCGTTGATAACATTGTATACAACAAGACGACCGAGAAATTTTAGCATAATCAAGATTAATCCAATGAAATTAAAAACAAGGCATGGATGCGAGCGAAGCTATTCTCACTTAGATGTCGTCAGAATTCAGCCCACGGTACCCAAATTTCAAAGTCAACATTGAAGAAAAATCAATCGTACTAACTAAACAACACAATCATATGATTTTAAATACAAACAATTCATTTAGTCACAATGTTAATAACAACGATAAAATTAGAAGCAATCTGTGACAGTGAGCAAAATCAAAACAGTGTGGTCATAAAAAACAAATCTTCAAACACACTTCGTAAATAAACACTGAACAAAACAAATTGTCATATCACACTGTGTTAGATTGTGGAGAGAGTAAATAAACTTAGTTCTAAAGAAGATGTCATAAGAGATGCTACTAATTAAAGTAATAAAATATGTGAGTGACGTTGGTAGTACACTTAGAGCCTTATATCTTCACAGGGTAAGAAATTCGGTTCTAGAGGCTAACGGAAATGACGGAGGCCGGTAGCATATTTTCACTCGCCAGTGATGTACATTTATGATGAAGCTGAAATTTCCATTTGCACATGATTCTTCGACTGTGCTTCTTTCGTCTTTATTCCATAATTTGTGTATTGTTTCACAAAGATCTTTCATTTATCCTCTTTACAGCTTAATCCATTGCACTATCAGTCAATATTCATGTATAAGATCTCACACACATATTACTTGTTGTAAAATACAGTGAGAAGCATACGCAGTCGATGACACTTTGTTCGACAAACTTATATCATAGGAACAGGAAAGTAAAGGTGAACCACAGTGCTCATATGGAAAAAGAGAGTGGCATATATAGGTTCAAACAGTTTTCTGATGCAACGAACCACGAACAACAAGCATAAGGCTGATAGGGAAGCTGGAAAATCAAAAACGTGATGAAAAAGTTTCATCAGTAGTGGCGTCGATTTTGCGGGCTGAAGTTGCTTATTATATGCCCGACTTCACCTTGTTCCTCAAAAAACTAACGTCCAGGCGAGGTTAAAAAGTGCATCATTCAGCGAAGAATATTTACGAGATGATGTGCTCAGTGGACCTGTGTATTTCAGTGTATTGTCGGTGAATGCATTTGAATCAAACAGAGGAAAATCAAGACGATATTGCCGCAACTGTATGTAATTATTCTCTAAAATGCTCCTGTTGGATATAACACCGAACGGATTCATTGCTGTGTCACAGAACATCAAACAATATGGGATGCCATCAGAATACCTGTTTTATGAAATTTAGTTGATAGTGGCCACTGAGTAGATTCAATGTGAGTGTTAAAGATGATTCGTCACGTCCCATCGAATATTTCCAGCTGTCATGGTGTTCATCTACTGCATGAGGCAGCGATAATTGCCATTCGAACTAATAAACCCAAACTGTGCATTCAAGGGTGTTCATACAATTATTATCACCCTCTTGATCAGTGAAGACATAGCTAACTAATTACACTACCAACATCACTTACACATAATTGATACGTTTCTTACTACTGTCTTTCTAACACGATCCTGAATGAGGTCAGTTCCCACTGTTGGATTGATGCTTTTTCTAACATCATGACGGCTAAAAAACTCGCTGTGCCCCTGGCTGTCGTTTCTGTGGCGAGTGTAGTTTATTCACTCTACAGGTAACAATGTAGACGGTCAGCCTATATTCCATCTGCTCTCTCAGATTCGTTCCAATTATGCACCATATCTTCTTATTTGTTTGCAATCTGACAAGTGTATCCAGCCACCCTCAAACATAGAAATCATATTTCACCTCTTAGTCATTACTCAGAGCTTCACTTAATGGAGCGACATCAGTGGATTGGCATTCCGAGTTCTGTTATTGCATTCACTAGGCTTTGGGAGTAGCCAGTTGTGTGTGATATCTGATGCGAAACTGTTGCATGATGCTGCAACAGATTAAAATGAACAGCAGATAAAAGAAAGATATTCACCGTATAAAAGACCGATCTATTAAATTAAACACATTTGTAGTAGTTTTGTGGATTTTTGTTAGACTCTAGAATAAAGTATCTTGCCGAGAGCAGAAATGACCAACTAATTTCACCATAAACATCAACTGTATATTTTTAGTAACATATTTATTGTCATTTCGTCAAACATTCTTAATTTTTTTAGCCGTCACCATGAAAATGTAGCTTATTTACTTTTGCCACAATCTACTCTTGGCTTTAACAGAAATCTGAAGTTCGTTTGCGTTAATAGAAGTAATTTTAACATTTTACTTTGTAGTTTAGAATTCAAAAGAACAATACAATTGTGTATCTTACGTAAACATCTTTAGTAACAACCTAACTTCCTTTCAACTGACGCAGAAAAATTTATAGTGATCCTATGGACTGAAAGCTGTTAATTCACACTGGATATCTGTTCACCCCGTTTCAGCTAAACTTCTCGTAGTTCTGCGAATCGAGTTTTGTTATTTCCCTTCCTCTCTGTACTGTGTCATTCTTTCTTTTGTTTTCAGTCTCATAGTACTTACCAGATTTTAAGTAATATGAGTTGCATCAGTAACTATCAGTGCGAAGTACACTGAATTCGGCTTCTCCTTCCGCTGTTCCTCCTTGCATTGAGTCATTCTCTCTTTCACCATCCTCCTTTTTCTATTCAATTTTCAGATATGCGTTGTTAGTTGTGCCTTCTACGTCCTCTCCTATATTGATAAAACTGCTGTACGTATTTCGTGAAACATCAGTTCCGGAGAGTTCCAATGGTCCTCCACACAGCTTTCCTCACTGTTGCTACTTAATGTCTCCAACTTTGCTTTGATAGCTGCAGTGAATGTACAACTTGTAGTTTAGGATTTCGGTGCAAGAGTGTTGAAATTGAATTGTGACCTGTTTCCGGGTTATTTCGAAGACTTTCAGCCTAACCATGATGGTTTGTAAGACTAGATAACGATCTGCTACCCACCCTCTTCGACTTTGTGTCCACCAGGCCAGCTTCGTCTTCTCTATCTCGACCTGAACTACGATGAGATCTTTCCAGTGTGTGGTGTGTCTGTTGGGTGAAATCCATGTTGCTTTGCATATATTCTTCTGCTTGTATTCACTGCCTATTTTCACCATATCACTGATGGTGCAGAAGTCTTCGAAGAGTTATCCATTTCCATCGGTTTCTACGAGTTTGATCCTCTCAACCCATTGTCAATTCTCTTCCTGTATTGTCCACACACAATTGAGCATATATATCGTCCATTATGATTTGATGTCGCTCTCTGAGATGTTGTCCATTACTGTTTGCAGTTGCCTATAAAATATATCTCCTTCTCAGATCCCAGTTTGTTTGCAGGTGTGTAGCATTACATAATTGTAATCTTCCTTTCTTCTGAGGTGAATCTTGTTGTTGTTGTTGTTGGAAATAATGTCAGTAGTTATCGGGACTTGACGAGTTCCACTGAAATTATAAAAGAACAACGTCGCATAAACCCTTTATCTTTCCAATGCATAGATATTTATCCGCTCTGGTTTTAAATAATAACCATCATCTATGTTGTGTTCCTGAGTATCTCTCATTGAACCAGTGCATATGGATAAATTTGGAATGTATTATCCTGTAACTTCAGTTCATTTCCTTATCTTCAGATGATCGAATTAGTGGAGCTATTCACAAAATCAAGGTTTGAAACTGGATGGGAGCTTCTACTTGAAATATTCTACAACAGAAGGCAAAAGTGAAGGAATTAAAAGTTCACCAATTTCGTGATTGACAAACGAGCTGAAATGATTCAGACGAGTAAATTCACGAATTATGCATTACTTCTATGTGGTATTAGTGGTTATATTACCTAGGTGCACGAATGAGATTGCGTCAGTGGAAATGAATAACAATGGAAACGGAGAGCAGAGATGAGAAACAAAATATAGACCCATGCTACCTACTGGCGATCAAAAGTATACAGTCAAAATCAGAGATACAACAGAGGAATTACCATTGCAGATATTACATGGAGCTGTGCTTACTTGTGCTTTCATACGAAGATTAAAAATCGACCTAATTGTTAGTCGAGTACTTTCAAATGCTGCTTTCAAACTTGGTCTAACTCGTGGAAATCACCGATTTGACAGTCACTCAGTGATGCAGGTGTTTCAAAGTGATGAGTTTACAGTACACAAACAGAACAGATAACATATGATAAATTATAATGCATGCATAAATAAAGCAAATAATTATTGATTTTATACGCATGCAGACGTTGAGTAGGATTTCTTTCTCAACAAGTCTGATTTTGCTTGCTCATAGTAGTAGGTGAAATATGAACATTCAGTTTCTGTCTAAATTGTATCAGATTTCGGACAGTGGTGCTCTTAGCGGGCTATTTATCTTAGAGCATTGGGCTTCTCGGAGTGAATTTGGAGATACAAGTGGATCGTGACGTTTCTGCCCATCTAATGTAATTGTCTTAGTGCGTATCTGTGAATTCGTAAACACGATAAATACGATTTCAAGTAGATACCAGTGTGCTTTTGATGAATTATATGTACGATTAGTGATGGGAATAATCTGAGTTGATTTGCTTTTGGATATCTTTTATCAAATTATATCCTCTGAACTATTGTTTAAACGGTGTGATACGCATTTTCATTTAGAGGTTGGCTGGATGTATACAGGCATCTTCGGCCCTGTGGCTATGTCACTTTAGTTGCTGTAATGTTTCTGGAAGTGCCTTATGCATTTTATTTAATGCTCGTTTTAGACAACTGTTTATTTAAGGACTTCGAACTCTTCATTCTATTCACTCTCCGGGCGACGTATACACAAACTTCGAAGTAGCGTCTGTGCTAATCTCCATCTGTACTTAATGGGAAAGAAAATAGGACACTGTGGAAACCAGGTATCTTTTCGTTAATTACCTCTCGCCATTATCGCATCATCTTATTTTCACGAATCGATCAATGCAGGATATTTGCGTTTGTATTCCATTGTGGAATATATATTTCGTTGCAAATCTTTGTAGCTTTGAATTAATTTGCAAACGTGATCGGTGTTGTTGCAACTCAGCCGGAGAAAATATAACAATGTTACAATTGGTTAAGGTTAATTTTAACTAAACAAGTGAAGGTTGGTAATACAGGTAAAGAAAACTAGGGTAGTAACAAAGGTGATGAGATGTCAGAAACAGTTGTAATAATAATAGTGAGTTTTACTCAGGATGCACATAGAAACTAAGTAGAAATTATGTAAGAGATCTAAGTGGATACAAGAATTACAATTGCTTTAGGGTTATTTTAACTAAACAGGTAAAGGTTGGTAATATAAGTCAAGGTAATTAAGTGCTAGGATAGTAACAAAGGTGATGAGTTGTCACAAACAGTTGTTAAAAGAAGTTATGCAATAATAATATGAATATTTTGATGAGTGAGTTTCACTCAGGATGCACATAGAAACAAAGTAGATAATACGAAACTATGTAAGAGATCTAAGTGAATACAAGAATTATAAGCAACTAAGGAACAGGCAAAGAAACAAAGTTAAGTTATCAGAATAAAATAAAATAAAAATCAAAAAATCAAAACATTGTTACCATGAGAGTAGAAGTGGTTGAGTAATCTTCTTTTGTATGCACAGCCCCGGTTTTTCCATGTGAATGGCTAGAGCACTGGTCAGCACTGATCATTGCATTTCAACGAACGCCTCCTTCAAAGTAATCTACAGAGTCAAGAACAACCTATCAAAGGCAATACGGTTTCGTCTCCTCTGTATCGCTGAAGCTCTAGCCATTCACATGGAAAAACCGGGGCTGTGCATACAAAAGAAGATTACTCAACCACTTCTACTCTCATGGTAACAATGTTTTGATTTTTTGATTTTTATTTTATTTTATTCTGATAACTTAACTTTGCTTCTTTACCTGTTCCTTAGTTGCTTATAATTCTTGTATTCACTTAGATCTCTTACATAGTTTCGTATTATCTACTTTGTTTCTATGTGCATCCTGAGTGAAACTCACTCATCAAAATATTCATATTATTATTGCATAACTTCTTTTAACAACTGTTTGTGACAACTCATCACCTTTGAAAATATAACAATCGATTATAAATTCTTCATTTTCTATATATTCTACGGTGAGAAGCATCCAGTGATGCAGATAGGTTCACTAGGATTTATTTTCTGATAACTAAAACAAATCTCCGGAAGCCCTAAACCTTCCCTATTCATATAAATTTTCATTTTATTTTGCTTTGCACAGAGCTGAATGCCCTCCACTGAATGGCAAATTACATCAAAAAATAGGCCGCAGATATCCTTGAACCTGCATGAAAGGACATAGCCAGTAATAGACATATATATATTTGATTTCACTAAATTAATGAAAGATATGAAAGCTACTTTCCTCTTCACCTACGTCTACTCAGCTGAAACGATACGCTAGATGTTATCATTATTATTATTTCCTTGGGTCTCGAGTTGAGCATAAGACTTCAACAACTCACGTACACTTCGTTTTATTTTCTGCCGTTCAGAAAGACTAAATGGAACAAGTTGAACAGAGCTGCTAAAGGTCCACTAAAGCCTAGCGTAGACAATTTACGACTATATTAAAGATTCGTAGATGACATATTCATTATTTGTGACAACAGTAATGACCCCAATCTACTGACGCAGACATTCAACTGTTAACATCCAGCAATAAAATTCACTCTTGAAATGCAAAACGAATCAGAAATACACTTTCCTGATGTGGAACTAACAAGAAGAACTGATGACAGCCTAAGAAGATCGATCCATAGAAAAGCTACTTAGAATGATCAAATAACAAAATTCTATTGCTAGGTACTCACTCAAAACAGCTGAATTTAATTCAATCACTTGCGACCCGCATCCGACTCATCTGTAGTCCCGATGTTGTAGAAACGGAATTAGATCTTTTCAGAGAAATCTTCACCCAATATGGATACCAACCAAGATTGATTAGCAAAAATGTCACACCAATTATGTTTTGGAGGAATGAAACTTCACTTGCGCCGAAAAACAAACTCCACATCAACTTGGGTTTGAAAGCAGATGTAACAAGCGGTAATTCCATATTAGTTTGTTTATTTGATATATCACACAGTGAAACAGTATTATTATTAAATAAATTATTAATCAATTAATTATTAAATAATACTGTTTCACTGTGTGATATATCAAATAAAGAAACTAATAGGGAATTACTTACTACCACATTGCCCAAGTTTTACACATATATTAATGTAACAAGCGGTAATCTAAAGAGAAAGATCACACCATCTCTGAGAAGACCATTCTTTGCAGCAACACTAAGAATAGTGTTCTCTAGTCACCTATTGATCTGCAGAAGCCTTAAACAAAAGATCCCGCATTTGACCACTTCTGTCTGGTTCAGTTCACCTGCTGCTGTGGAGCCAGATAGATCAGTCGTTCGACGCGATTCTAGAATTCTAGGACACTATCCAGCATGGTCACGAAAAGGCAATAGTGATGCTATAAGGAGTGCGATAATTCAACACTTGATTAACACTGATCATTCCGCCCTAACTAACGCCTCCTCCTTCAAAGTAATCTACAGAGTCGAGAATAACCTACCAAAGGCAATACAGTTTCGTCTTCTTTGTATCGCTTAAGCTATGGGCATTCACATAGAAAACCGGAAATATGAATACCAAAGAGAATTAGTCAACCACTTCTACTAGCATGGCAACAACCTTGTTGATTTTTGACGGCTTAGTTTTGTTTGTTAGGCTGTTCGTTTAATTGCTTATTATCCTTGTATTCATTTAGAACTCTTACGTAATTTCTCATTCTCTACTTTCTTTCTATGTGTACTTTCAGTACAACTCAATCATCAAGCTATCCATATTTGCAATTAATAGTGTTCTATGAGCTGGTTGGTTTAGTTGCGAAGCTTTCGTCGTCCTTCTGGACAACATCTTCAGCGCCATATTTAGCACAAAAGTGATCCATATTATTGCGTAATTCCTTTTTAGCAACTATTTGTGACAACTCGTTACTACCATAGCTTCATTAAAAATCAAACTTTCTTGACTGTTTTTGTGTTAATTAAGTCCACCCAAAACTTACTAATTCTCATCCCTCCGATTAGTAAAAATTAATGTACACATGCATAAAAATAAATCACAAATTTTGGTAATTTTACAGCTAAGAAAATGAATTCACCGAAAAGAGACTCTTCTCTGAACTACGTGTTTTGTTTTCGAGTACGCAAAAAATGATTGACGTAAAATGAACTGCAGCTCTGAGGCTGCAGACAATGATTTCAAGATCATTCCGGTATTATAGAATTCGTTAAGCAAGTTATCTAGTACAGATCGGGTTAATTATGAAACAACTAGGAGTTTGCTTTAGTACACGTAATGAACGTGATGTAGAATAATTCAGATCTTGACTTTCATATTTGTATTTGGTGTGATTTGGTCGGTTTATGCTTTGAATCAGCATTTATTGATCTTTGGTGTTTGATTGTGACAGTTTCATCATCAGTCTGTTTTACTTCCAATGGTAATTTTATATGGTTCAAGAATAATTTCACCTCAAGCATTAACCAAAATCAAAAACGTAGTTCAAGGAATAGGCCCTTCTTGGAAAATTCATTTTCTTTTGCTGTACACGGTTGCTTTCATGAAAGAGTGTAGGGCTATATTCTAACCCGAATAGCTCTCTTATTTCTTATGAATTCTTGCACAATCCCATAATTTCACTGGCTCCAGTGTGCACTTTGATTACAGCTCATTCACTAAATTATTCGTCTTAATATGTCAGTGTAATTTACTTATCCAACCGCATTCATGAGTTGACAAATATAAAAACTATACGTGTAACAACTCATTACAATTTACTGTCCTATTTTCAGAAAAACTATGCGCCTATTTTCGGATGAACACCTGAAAATAATGAATTCGTTGGACAGAGACGCGTCACTGAACTACGTGTTTTGTTTTCGGTAATTTATTGATTCAGTGGAACGGGAACAACAATGAGAATAATATGTATGTAAAAAGTGGCACTGTTGTGGTGTGGAATTCCATATAAACTTGCTTATTATATATACACAAATATATATATATATATAAATGTATCGTAGGTGAACAGTGTTGTTTACTGGATGACATACTGAACACAATATATTAATGTTCATAATCATAGCATCAAGGTGTGACTATACAACTTCCAGATTTTCGTTTAATAGTTATCCTAATTCCTTCCCACTCATCGTAGTAGAATTTTCCGGATGGCACTTTTGAAAAGAATTTATTTACCTCAGGACGAAGTTTTAACTGAGTTCGGCAAATAGTACTTTGGAAATTATCTCATGCAGAGAGTAAGAAGTCAGCAAGACGTGATATGTTCGAATCTAGCGTCTATATTTTGGATTATTTCATTCATGATGAAAACAAAAGACAATTCAGTGACAATACCCGTCATACCAGAGAAATTCGTTTTCACCTACTGTGATATATCATTTAATCCTATCTAATTGATAACTTTATTGACGGATTCAAAATTCTGTGAAGTGTCGTTAAATTCGAGTGACATAGATGTAAAATTCCAGTTTGAAGATTTTAATGAAAAAACACTTGGTGCTAAACTGTTCCGATAGAGGTGCTGACATCGTCCTGATGAATTGTCAAGTTTACGTTGATAAAATGTTATCCGTCATATCAGATGAAAACAATTTTTCAAAAGAAAGTAACTAGAAAGACAAAACGGAACAAAATGAATGGAAGATAACACAAATGATGAAGGAGATAAAGAACGAATCGATTATTAGCTCTGAACTATTTGTGCAACTCAGGCCCTCAGATTCTATAATTACCCGATTAAGTGGTCTGCAGAATGTGCACAAAGATACTGTACCACTACGTTCAATCTTGGATTTGACAAATTCCATGCCACCGCCAAAATGCTCGCAGACATCCTCCTACCTATCAGAAATAATCTCATTCAGCAAACCGTCTCAGATTCACTCGAATTCGTTGATTAACTAACTGATGCTATTGTATCTGTGATGGAAATGATACCTCTGGATGTTACTTTCCTCTTCACTTATGTTCTTCTTACTGAAACGAGTTGCTTTATACGCAAATTCATCACGAACAATAATTTGGAGGTGGGTATTCTGATCCATTACTCAAAGGAAGTATTATTGAGATGCACCTTAAATTTCCAGTTCAGCTTCAACAACACGCTCCATAGACAAAGACTTAGAGGGCCAATGGAGTCCACACTGAGCCCTTGACTTGCAGACTGCTTTTTGGAAAGTCTACGGAATAGCATGTTACAACCCACTATTGACAGTTTTCATATGTATCAAAGACACATGGATAATACTTTCATCATATGTGACAAGAGTACTAACATCGAAATGATGACTATGGAGTTCAACAACTGCCATCATGCTGTCCAGTTCACGTCGGAATCAGAGATGAACTGGGAATTCCAGTTTTCAGATGTTTCCCTAAAAAGGTGATCTGACTGTTCCCTTCAAAGATCGAACTACAGGAAGCATGGAATGGTCAATACACGAATTTTCATAGTTGAGTCCCTTTTGAGAAGAAAGAGAAATGTGATCCTCTCCTTATCCTTAAGAATAGGGAAGATGTGTACCAGTGATACAATCGATATCCTCAAAGATTCATCGAAAAAAACATGGAGGTGAAACAAGAGACCGAAAGAACCCAGACGATGACGAAGGTGATACCGCTGCTGAGATCCTGAAGAAGTATGTATACAGATCACTGAGAATAATCTTCTTTTCGGTTGAGTTAACTACGAGTCAATTTCTACAGCTAACACATGATCAATTGATGTGTGAAGGATGGACTGCCGCTTTGGGACACTTCAATGTATGTTTATAAATTCACCTGGTCCTGAGGAGAAGTTATGTCGGCTGCACAAAGCGTACAACTTCCAAACGCATCTATGAACATTATCTCCGTGGTTAACAAAAGGACAATGTGAGACTGTTATTAGCCCAATTTTCGAGTACTTAGATATCTCAGGCCACGTAGCTCCACTATAGCCGTCTTTCAAGATTGTCTGCAAGGCGAAGTCAAATGCGTTAGGTTACGACATTTGTATATGATGTGGGCGTTGCCAATTTGTAAGTACAACTCCGACATCTGTGTACAGAGAAAATTTGTCCAGTCTCTTATTCACCACTCACAAAAAGTCCCTTTTGTGCATTTTCTCACCCTCTTCACAAATGATAAATTGACACTCAACTACCTTTATTCTCACTCTGTAACAATTTTGACCTTATCAAATTTCTATCCCTTTCTTCCTTTGTGCCCCTTAACTACTACGTAATTTACAACTTTAATTTTTAACTTTAAAGCCAATTCTGAGTAAATGTTTTAATTGTCACCACCTATTACTCAATAATAGACTACTACACTTTTTGGCAAATATCAATAAGACTCTACAGTCTCTACAGATGTTATTGCAAATCAGGAGAATTTTCTTCGCTTAATTATACTTTATTTCAGTCACAATGAAGCAAAATCTTTTGTGAGGCTGAAATTCTCTCAGTGATGACATCAGTGAAGTCATGTTTATTAGCTGGTCGAATTTCAACTGATGAATTCTAGTTTACATTAGGTATTAGTGGTTGGAGATCTGTCGTTATTTTATAATTGTAAATCAAGATACAACAATGAATGTTCCTATTCATACTCTATGAACAGCAATTCCATCTTTTATTATGAAGATTACCCCCTTTGGTTTTTTCGAGTAGAATATAGGGATTCAACAACACATCTCCACTCTGTTCTATTTTCTGCTGTTCTCTTCAGCTGTGTCTACGATAGTGCATACTCTCTCATCTCCTCATTACCACACGATCTGCTCCATACCACCCTCGCAACGACGACCCACTCATCGCTTATCACTAAAATACCAACATAGGGATGTTCTGGCTCACGACTTCACTCGACAGCCTCCTGAAAGTATGCCTGATCCATCTTCATGTTCTCCTACATATTTGTTGGGCAGACAGCTCTTGGTTGGCTTGTTCCATTGCAGAGCTTATTGTTGCAGATTCTTTCTGGTCGGCCGGCTGGCCATGAAGGTGACAGCTGTTGATAAAGTTCCATGAATTGCTGAAAATCCTTCTCGTGACACGCTAGTCAACTTTCTGAACTGCATAGAAAAGCTGACTCACTGACTTTACATCTGTGACGGAAATCCGATTGTTGTTCTTTATGATGTGGAGTGTAGCACAGACGATTTCCAAACGGGCTTCGGGTTGATTAAGGCGTATCTTGCCCTTACGATTCTGGCTAGGACGTTTCATTTTAATTAATTATAAATTCATGATTGCTAATAATTTTGTTAAAGTATATCGGCCTTACACCACGTCAAGTTCAGAAACATATTCTGGAACATTGTCCAGCTTGGTTAGCCAGAGGAGAAAAGAAGAATAGCAGCGGCTCCATCCTTGAACACCTTGTCACCTCCGGACATCGAGTACCCCGCATGAATGTTTCACGGTGCTACAAAGAGTCCCTCAATATCATACAAAGGGACTTTACATACCACATCTGTACATAGATGAAGCATAAGCTATTCGGGATCTGGAAACGGACCTCTGCACTGAAATGTGCTGCATGCATACACCTGCTCTACCTTGGCCGGAGTAAATTTCTTATCATAATTTTGCTTCTTTCTATTGTGTTACATATTAAATTGAGTAATATATTTTTTAGGACACATATTACCAGTATTCGATTGGTCTTATGATTAGTTTGTTAAATATAGTTACACTTGTACAGCTTATGAAAATGAATCGTCGAAAATAAAAATTTTTCCGCTGATTCCCTCTTTTTCTTATGGATGAATATGGGAATATTTCGTTCATTTTGGGAAAATTTGAAAAAAACAACAGCAGGAAGTCAATCGTTCAGGACACAAAACCACAGAAAAGATATTCATTCCACTTGTAGGTTATAATGGTGAGTAGTAATTTGAATGTGTTCAAAATGATACGCAATATAAATTGTCAACCGAGAAACTGTTGGATCATAACGGACGTTTGTACACAGTTACATCAGTTGAATTTGCCACAATCCTTGGCAGAGAAGTTGAAGAAGAGGGCGGTATGTAGAGATGGTTCAATGTACGGGTATGGATGTGAGAAAAGTAGGCAAGCTGAAGAGGTAGTGAAACTCATAAGTGAGTTGTTGATGGCCTGCTACATATTTATTAGTGTTATTGTTCCTTTGGGTACCTAGTGCCACATAGGGCTTCAACTGCACGTCTCCACTTGCTTCTGTCTTCTGCTGTACCTTTTACTTGCATCCATGTTAGTCCATACTGTTTCAGTTCCTCATCACACGATCTCCTCCATGTCACCCTTGGACGTCCCAGTTGCCACTTCCCTTTCGGGTTCCACTCGAGTGATGGCCTGACGCACGATGTCACCCAACGGCCTCCTCAGCGAGTGTCCAATCCATCTCCACTTCCTCCTGCATATTTGTTGGGCAATTGGTTCTTGTTTTATCGTTCCCATAGCTTCTTGTTTGTGATTCTTTCCGGCCATCTGATCTTCAGTATGGAACGAAAACAGCTGTTGATAAAGGTCTGAAACAGGCTGTTGGAAATATTCTTTGTGACACACTGGCCAAGTTTCTGATCCGTATAGAAGAACTGACTTGATGTTTGTATTGAAAATCCGAATTTTGTTGTTGATGCTGAGTTGAGTGACGAGGATTTCCAGATTGGTTTCAGGTTGATGAATGTGTTTCTAGTCTTCTCGATTCTCGATTTGACATCCTCGTCCGTTCCTCCTGTGGTTGAGACCATGCTCCTTAAATAAGTGAATGAAGTAACCTCTTTCAAATCCCTGCCGTTGATGGTGATTGGCGTTGGATGTTGCTGCTGTTGTTGTTAGTTGGTTGGTTATTTTCATAACCTCCGTCTTGTCTATGTTCACCTGGAGTCCTGTCTTTGCTGCTTCTTCGACCAGTTTGTCGGTTTTCGCCTGTAAGTCTTCGATTTTGTGTGACATCAAACATAAATCATCTGCGAAATCCAGGTCTTCTAGATATGATTTCCTGTATTTAGTTTATTTCGACCGGAGTAAATCAGATGTCAACTAATATCCTCTAGTCTAGTGAATATTTGAAATGTCTACAACCTGAGAAAAAGCCAAAATGTGGGTAGCAGTGTATTCCAGTAAATGAGACAATTGTTACTGGCAGTTTCAGTACAAACTGCCACTAACTGAGAAATGAAACTAACCACCTGAGGTCATCAATTATTTAGTCATTATTGTGTCTTTCAATCTCAGTTGTACTCCTGTACCATTTTAATTGGCTTGCGTTTCTCTAAGAGGGTGAAGATGAAATATCACAAGGAATTGTTATATACTTCAAGTTAGACATAATGTCACGCTATCTACTGGATATGACAATCTCATTTGAAGATCGATTTGGGTAAGCAGTAACTCTCGTGCAACATGATTCCGGGGGAAATTCTGTTCGTAAAAATTAGTTGACACAAATTCAACAGTAAGAAGTACTGGTTAATCGAGTAGAACATTCACAATAAGGTTGGATAAAGTTTGCCTACACAAGAATCACACACCAACGATTCCAGCAGACAGTTCAAGATCAGAATCACCATTACTCACTCAAACAGAAACATATCGTAAAACAACACATTATCAGTGTATCGCTTAGCAACAAAGAGAAGCGTTCGAATTGCAGATTGAACATGCACAGAAAAAAATAGTACAGATCAAGCCAACATGTGATATGCAAATGTCAGAACAGTGATACACAATCCAGGATAAAGATGGATAACAGTTACAAAGTTAGTTGGAACATCGGAATAAGTATAAATATTGTGATTATGTTGTTGAGGAGGAATTTTCCGAACAAATATTTCGTTTTATGAATCATTGGAGCTCGGTCATAGCATGAAGATACCCAGATACACAGACTGGGTATTCATGTGACCACCAGTATCAAATATCGTGGATATCTTTATGGATACTTTAGAAAACATGGCTCCTAATACATTTAATCATACCTCACATGTGTGCAAGAGATGTGTGGATGATATTTTCACTTCTTCGAAACAGCCCACTATATTATATACAAAACATCTAATTGCATACAGATTTTAGAAAATTAAATAAGCTAGCGCTAAATAAAGCCCTTCGTTGATACCATTGTATACAACAAGACGACCAAGAAAATTTAGAATAATCGAGATTCACCGCATGAAATGTAAAACAAGGCATTGATGCGAGCAAACCTATTCTCAATTAGATATCGTCAGAATTCAGCCCACGGTACCCAAATTTCAAAGTCAACATTGAAGAAAAATCAATCCTACTAACTAAACAACACAATCATATGATTTTAAATACAAACAATTCATTTAGTCGCAATGTTAATAACAACGATAAAATTAGAAGCAATCTGTGACAGTGAGCAAAATCAAAACAGTGTGCTCATAAAAAACAAATCTTCAAACACACATCGTAAATAAACACTCAACAAAACAAATTGTCATATCACACTGTGTTAGATTGTGGAGAAATAAAGTAAACTTAGTTCTAAAGAAGATGTCATAAGAAATGCTACTAATTAAAGTAATAAAATATGTAAGTGATGTTGGTAGTACATTTAGATGCTTATATCTCCACTCGGTAAAAAATTCGGTTCTACAATGTGACGGAAATCACGAAGGCCGGTAGGATATTTTCACTCGCCAGTGATGTACATTTATGATGAAGCTAAAGTTTCCATTTGCACATGATTCTTCGACTGTGCTTCTTTCGTCTTTATTCCATAATTTGTGTATTGTTCCACAAAGATCTTTCATTTATCCTCTTTACATCTTAATTCGTTGCGCTGTAATTCAATGCTCGTCTGTATGATCTCACACACAAATTACTAAATGTAAAATCTAGTGAATAGCACACGCAACCGATGAAACTTTGTTTGATAAAACTAAATCATAGGAACAGGACCGTAAAGGTGAACCACAGTGCCCATATGGAGAGTGAGAAAGGCAGATATAGGTTCAAACATATGTCTAATGCAATGAACCTTCTACAATAAGCATAAAGATGTTGAGTAACCTGCGAATAAACTACGGTTCAAGCTCAGTAATCAGAAACTGGATGAAAAATATACAAACTCCTAATCTTTTAAAGTTGCAGCAATAGATACGTCGATTTTATGGGCTGAAGTTGCTTATGACATGCCCGACTCCGCCTTGTACCCCGACCAACTACCGGCTAGGCGAGGATTAAAAGTGCATCATTCAGAAAGGAATATTAACGAGGTGATGTGCTCAGTGGACCTGTGTATTTCAGTGTATTGTCGGCGAATGAATATGAATTAAACAGGATAACCCAGCCGATATTGGCGCAACTGTATGTACTTATTCTTTGAAGTGATTCTGTTGGATATAGCATCGAACAGCTCAATTGTTGTGTCACAGAACATCGAACAATATGGGATGCCGTCAGAATACCTGTTTTATGAAATTTAGTTGATAGTGGCCACTGAGTAGACACAATGTAAGTGTTAAAGATGACTCGTCACGTCCCATCGAATAATTCCAGTTGTCATGGTGTTCATCTACTTCATGAGGCAGCGTTAATTGCCATTCGAACTAATAAACCCAAACTGTGCATTCAAGGGGGTTCATACAGTTATTATCACTCTCTCGATCAGTGAAGACATAGCTAACTAATTACGCTACCAACATCACTTACACATAATTGACACGTTTCTTACTACTATCTTTCTAACAGGATCCTGAATGAGGTCGGTTCCCACTGTAGGCTTGGTGCTGTTTCTAACATCATGACGGCTAAACACTCGCTGTGCCCATGGCTGTCGTTTCTGTGGCGAGTGTAGATTATTCACTCTACAGGTAACAATGTAGACGGTCAGCCTATATTCCATCTGCTCTCTCAGATTCGTTCCAATTATGCACCATATCTTCTTATTTGTTTGCAATCTGAGAAGTGCATCCAGCCACCCTCAAACATAGAAATCATATTTCACCTCTTAGTCATTACTCAGAGCTTCACTTAATGGAGCGACATCAGTGGATTGGCATTCCGAGTTCTGTTATTGCATGTAAAATTCACTAGGCTTTGAGAGTAGCAAGTTGTGTGTGATATCTGATGCGAAACTGTTGCATGATGCTGCAACAGATTAAAATGTACAGCAGAGAAAAGAAAGATATTCACCGTATAAAAAAACCGATCTACCAAATTATACCACATTTGTAGTAGTTTTGTGGATTTTTGTTAGACTCTAGAATAAAGTATCTTGCCGAGAGCAGAAATGACCAACTAATTTCACCATAAACATCAACTGTATATTTTTAGTAACATATTTATTGTCATT
Organism: Trichobilharzia szidati; assembly: GCA_944472155.2. Classification (NCBI taxonomy): domain Eukaryota; kingdom Metazoa; phylum Platyhelminthes; class Trematoda; order Strigeidida; family Schistosomatidae; genus Trichobilharzia; species Trichobilharzia szidati. Next base: position 206,679,008 of record OX235271.1, read on the forward strand.
TCGTCAAACATTCTTTATTTTTTTAGGCGTCACCATGAAAATGTAGCTTGTTTATTTTTGCCACAATATACCACAATGTGATCTGGTAATTTGTTTACTTAGCCTTCATCTCCTACGTGTTTTTCAGCATTTGTTTGTATGATCATGCTGTTTTGATTATTCTTATTGTCACAGATTGCTTCTGTTTTCATCATCGTTATTATTATTGCGACTGACTGAGTTGTTTTTATTGACAATCTAATGATACTTTACATAGATATGATTAGAAAATAATTTCGTAAACACTTTCATTTTGTTGTTCTCTGATGTGCATTTTCAGTCATTGGAAGCTAAATTTCACTAGCAGCTATGAATTCCCTTTCGCCTTGAGCTATTCAACCAAGGTGGTGACACGTTTTGTGAGTCCTATGATTAGGCAGCGCTTTATCTTCGTTAAGTCTGCTTCTGTGGAAATGTTGGTGGAATCTTCGCTTCATATTCGCTCTCTGAAACCACAAGATTATTTGTGAGCAAATTTCACTGAATGCTTGTTTCAAGTTTTACATGTGAACTGGGAGTAAATCCCATGTCCTCCCATCTTTCTGCACAATTAGCCGTTCGGTGAATTTGAAATGAATGTGAAAAATACATCTGACAAGTAGTCCCTTCAGATAGTTATCGGAATAATGAATTTCCAGATGGTTGAATATTGTGTAGTCACATATGAGGCGTGCAATCAACTGAACGCCAACCGGGAAGGTAGCAGGGCCAGTCGGAATTCCCCCCGCCTCCAAAGCATTGCAAACGGACTCACTGACTACGGATGATGTGCACACGACATCATTTCAAACAGTTTGGGAGGAAGTAAATGTACCCACTGGTTAGTAGGAAGGCTGGCTACCTTGTCAAACTACCATTGTAGAGTGATCTAGTTAGGCCTCTCCAATAACTTGTGTGCAATAATGCTTTTGGCGACGGCAAGTAAAATACTAAGTCGCGTCATCCTGGAGAGAATGAAAGATGCGCTGGATGCAGAACTCCACGCCACACCGCAGAACAGGCTGGTTTCAAGAAGGGCAAGCCATAGGCTGATCAAATTGCAACTCCACGAATCGTCATCACAGAAGAAAGCATAGGATCACAGTCAAAACTGTGCTTTAACTTCATCGATTTTGAGAAGGCCTTCAACAGCATTGACTGGGAAGTTATTCGGAAACAGCTTGAACAGTGTGGCGTACAGTGTCCAAGTCTTTACTAGCCTCATTCAATAGCTGGTTATATGAAGATGTCACGTGTCAAGTGATCCACAACGGAAAACTCTGTGGAGTATTTGCAGTGAAGACAGGAGGAAGTTAGACAAGGCTGCCTATTATCACCGATGATATTCCTAATTGTGTCAGCGAGAATCGGAAATGCAGGATACACTTTCATCAACCTGAAACCAGTTTGACAGTCTTCTGCACTGCACCCGGTCAGCATAAACAACAGGATTCGGATTTTCAACACAAATAGGAAGTCAGGCGATCACTTCTTCTATATGTTTCAGAAACCTGACCAGCGTGTCAAGAAGTGGATTTCCAACAAGTTACATAATTTTGTCAACAGATGACTTCATTGACTCCATTCTGAATATCAAATGGCTGGTCGGCCTACCAGGAAGAATTACCAACAAAACACTCTGGATGGGAACAAAGCAACGAAGAGCCGAATGCTCAACAAATATATAGGAGAAAATGTGGGACGACTGGGCACACTTCCTGGAGGTTTTAGAATGATATCACGCGCAATGCAGGCCATCGCGTGAGTGGAACCGAGATTTGAAGTAACGAGCGGGGCGTATGTCTGATGGTGATATGCTGAGTTCCGTGGTATGAGGAGATAAGCGATTATGAGCAATCGTGGGCCCAGTTGAAGAGGACCGCAGAAAATAGAACGAAGTGGAGATCCGTTATTGAAGCCTTATATTGAATAATGTTAAAATCCAATCGCATCATAGAGAAATATTTTCTGCATAGCGAAGGAGTGCAATTTTGGAATTATTATTTCGTTTATTACAGTTAAGTTTTGCAAGGAGAATTAAAATTTTTTGACTGAAAATCTTCGAACCATTTAATGATAAAAGGGGTCAATGAACGAATCAAAAGCCTTGTGAATGTTCTAGAGTGCAGGTCATCAATCAATGAGAGTTACTGTTGTTTCCCTTTTTCTAAAATCTGAAGTTCGTTTGCACTAATAGAAGTATTTTCAACATTTTACTTTGTAGTTTAGAATTTAAAAGAACAATACCATTGTGTATGTTACGTAAACATCTTTAGTAACAAACTAAATACCTTATAAGTGACGCAGAAAAATTTATAGCGATCCCATGGAATGAAAGCTGTTAATTTACACTGGATATCTGTTCACCCCATTTCTGCTAAACTTCTCGTCGTTTTGCGAATCGAGTTTTGTTATTTCCCTTCCTCTCTGTACTGTGTCATTCTTTCTTTTGTTTTCAGTCTCATAGTACTTACCAGATTTTAAGTAATATGAGTTGTATCAGTCATTATCAGTGCGAAGTACATTGAATTCGGCTTCTCCTTCCGTTGTTCCTACTTGCATTGAGTCATTCTCTCTTTCACCATCCTCCTTTTTCTATTCAATTTTCAGATATGCGTTGTTAGTTGTGCCTTCTACGTCCTCTCCTCTCTTGATAAAACTGCTGTACTTATTTCGTGAAACATCAGTTCCGGAGAGTTCCAATGGTCGTCAACCCAGGTTTCCTCACTGTTGCTACATAATGTCGCCAACTTTGCTTTAATAGCTGCATTGAATGTACAACTTGTAGTTTAGGATTTCGGTGTAAGATTGTTGAACTTGAATTGTGACCTGTTTCCGGTTTATTTCGAAGGCTTTCAGACTAAACTTGATGATTTGTAAGACTAGATAACGATCTGCTACCCACCCTCTTCGACTTTGTGTCCACCAGGCCAGCTGAGTCTTCACTTTCTCGAGGAAATCCATGTTGCTTTGTGTATATTCTTCTCCTTGTAATCGTTGTCTCATTTCACCATATCACTGGTGGCGCAGAAGTCTGCGAAGAGTTTCCCATTTCCATCAATTTCCCCGAGCTAAAGCCTCTCAACCCATTATCAATTCTCATTCTGTATTGTCCACACACAATTGAGCAAATATATCGTCCATTATGATTTGATGTCGCTCTTTGTGATGTTGTCCATTGCTGTTTGCACTTGCCTATAAAATGTCCCTTCTTCTCAGATTCCAGGTTGTTTGCAGGTGTGAAGCATTAGACAATTGTAATCTTCCTTTCTTTTAAGTTGAATCTTTTTGTTGTTGTTGGATATAATGCTAGTAGATATCGAGACTTGACTAGTTCCACTGAAATTATACAAGAACTACGTCTCATAAAGCCTTCGTCTTTCCAATGCATATATATTTATCGGCTTTGGTTTTAACTAATAATCATTTTCTATGCTGTGTTCCTGAGTATCTCTCATTCAACCAACTCATGTGTGACTGCATATGAAAACTTTGGAATGTATTATCCTGCAACTTCGATTTATTTATGTCGATATTATTCATTTGTAATTTTTTCAGCTATTCTCCACAAGATTTAATTTTTATCACACAATTAAGAGCTTCCCCAACTCTATGGAGATACATAGCGGGTTCAATTTCAATCTTCCCAACCGTTTGTTATGTTGGTGAGAATGTGTTAGCACCGCATTGAACTTCGTTTCCTTATTTCAGATGATCGAATTAGTGGAGCTATTCACAAAATCAAGGTTTCAAACTGGATGCGAGTTCCCAATTGAAATATTCTACAACAGAAGGCAAAAGTGAAAGAATTAAATGTTTACCGATTTCGTGAGTGACCAACGAGCTGAAAGTATTCAGATGAGTAATTTCACGTATTATGCGTTACTTCTTTATGTTCTTAGTGGTTATATAATCTAGGTGTGCGAATGAGATTGCATCAGTGGAAATGAATAACTATGGAAACGGAGAGAAGAGATGTTGAACAAAATATAGACTCATGCTTCCTACTGGTGATAAGTAGTATAAAGTCGAAATCAGAGATACAAGAGAGGAATTATCATCGCAGATATTCCATGAGGGTGTGCTTACTTGTGCTTTCATGCAAAGGTTAAAGATTGACCAAATGGCTAGTAAAATACGTTCAAATGCTGCTTTCACACATGGTCTTACTCGTGGAAATCACCGATTTGACAATCACTCAGTGATGCGGGTGTTTCAAAGTGATCAGTTTACAGTACACACACAGAACACATATCATATGATAAATTATAATGCATGCATAAAGAAAGCAAGTAATTATTGATTTTATACGCATGGCGACATTGAGTAGGATTTCTTTCACAACAAGTCTGATTTTGTTCGTTCATAGTAGTAGTTGAAATATGAACATTCAATTTCTGTCTAAATTGTATCAGATTTCGTACAGTGGTGCTCCTAGTGGGCTAGTTATCTTCGAGCATTGGGCTTCTTGGAGTGAATTCGGAGATACAAATGGATCTCTACGTTTCTGTCCATCTAATGTAATTGTCTTAGTGCGTACCTGTGAATTCATAAACACGATTAACACGATTTCAAGTAGATATCAATGTGTTTTTGATGGATTACATGTACGATTACTGATAGAATAATCTGAGTTGATTTGCTTTTGGATAACTTGTATCAAAGAATAAATCTTGATCTACTGTCTAAACGGTGTGATACGCATTTTCATTTAGAGGTTGGCTGGATGTATATAGGCATTTTCGCCACCGTAGCTATGTCATTTTGTTGATGTAATGTTTCTTGAAGTGCCTTATGCATTTTATTTAATGCCCGTTTTGGACAACTGTTTATTCAAGGACGTCAAACTCTTCATGCTATTCGTTCTCCGGCTGAAGTATACAGAAGCTTTGAAGAAGCGCCTGTGCTGATCTCCGTCTGTACCTAATGGGAAAGGAAATAGGTTACAGCCGAAACCAGATATCTTTTCGGTAATTACCTCTCTACACTGTCGCATCATCTAAACTTCACGAATCGATCAATTCAGGATATTTGCATTTGTATTCCATTGTGGAATAAATGTTTCGATGCAACTCTTTGTAGCTTTGAATAAATTTACAAACGTGGTCGGTGTTCTTGCGACTCAGGCGGAGAAAATAAAACAACCGATAATACATCCTTCACAGAATTACCTAATTACATTTTGCATATAATCTACGGTGAGAAGTATCCATTGATGCAGATAGGTTCACTGGGATTTGTTTTCTGATAACTAAAACAAATCCGCGGAAGCCCTGAACTCTCCATATTCATAATTATTTTCATTTTATTTTGCTTTGCACAGAGCTGACTTGCCCTCCTCTTAATAGCAAATGAGATCAAAAGATACGCCGCAGATATCCTTGAACCTGCATGAAAGGTCATAGCCAGTAATAGCCATGTATAAATATATATATATGTGTGTATATTTGATTTCACTAAATTAATAAAAGATATGAAAGCTACTTTCCTCTTCACATGCATCCACTCAGCTAAAACGATACGCTAGATGTTATTATTATTATTTCCTTGGGTCCCGAGTTGAACATAAGACTTCAACAACACACGTACACTTCGTTTTATTTTCTGCCGTCCAGAAAGACTAAATGGAACAAATTGAACAGAGCTGCTACAGGTCAACTAAAGCCTATCACTCACAATTTATGACTTTATAAAAGATTCGTAGATGACATTTTCATTATTTGTGACAACAGTAATGACCTCAATCTACTGATGCAGACATTCAACTGTTAACCTCCAGCAATAAAATTCACTGTTGAAATGCAAAACGAATCAGAAAAACACTTTCTTGATATGGAACTAACAAGAAGAACTGATGACAGCCTAAGAGGATCGATCAATAGAAAAGCTACTTAGAATGGTCAAATAACAAAATTCTATTGCTAGGTACTCACTCAAAACAGCTGAATTTAATTTAATCACTTGCAACCCGTATCCAACGCATCTGTAGTCCCGATGTTGTAGAAACAGAATTGGATCTTTTCAGAAAAATCTTCACCCAATATGAATAGCAACCAAGAATGATTAGCAAAAATGTCAAACCAAGAATTTTTCGGAGGAATGAAACTTCACTTGCACCGAAAATCAAACTCCACATCAACTTGTGTTTGAAAGCAGATGTAAAAAGCGATAATCTAAAGAGAAAGATCACATCATCTCTGAGAAGACCATTCTTTGCAGCAACACTAAGAATAGTGTTCTCCAGTCGCCTATTGATCTGCAGAAGCCTTAGGGAAAAGATCCCACATCTGACCACATCTGTGTGCATATATGTGTTCATCTGATGCTATGGAGTCAGATACATTGGTCGTTTAACGCGCACCTTGCTCAACAGGATTCTATTCATACTCTATGAATAGCTATTCCATTTTCTTTTATGAAGATTACCCTCTATGGCTTTTTCGAGAAGAATATAGGGATTCAACAACAAATCTCCACTCTGTTCTATTTTCTGCTGTTCTGTACAGCTGTGTCTACGATAGGGCATACCCTCTCATCTCCTCATTCCCACACGATCTGCTCCATATAACCCTCGCAACCACGACCCACTCGTCGCTTCTCCATAAAATACCAACAGAACGATGTTTCGGATCATAACGTCACTCGAAAGCATCCCGAAAGTATGCCTGATCCATTTCCATGTTCTACATATTTCTTGAGTAGACAGCTCTTAGTTGGTTTGTTCCATTCCAGAGCTGATTGTTACAGATTTCTTCTATATATTGCTGAAAATCCTTCTCGTGACAGGCTTGCCAACTTTCTGAACTGTATAGAAAAGCTGATTCACTGACTTTACATCTGTGTTGGAAATCCGAATCTTGTTCATTATGATGCAGAGTGTAGCACAGACGATTTCCAAACGGGCTTCGGGTTGATTACGGCGCATCTTGCCTTTCAGATTCTGGCTATGACGTTTCATTTTCATTAATTATAAATTCATGGTTGCTAATAATAAGGATCAAGTTCAAAAACATATTCTGGAACACTGTCCAGCTTTGTTAGCCAAAAGAGAAAAGAAGAATAGCAGCAGCTCCATCCTTGAACACCTTGTCACCTCCCGACATCGAGCACCCGCAAGAATGCTTCATGGTGCTACACAGAGTCCCTCAATATCATACAAAAGGAATTCACACACGACATCTGTACATAGATAGAGCATAAGCTATTCGGGATCTGGAAACGGACCTCTGCATTGAAAAGCGCTACATGCATACACTTGCCCTACCTTGGCCGGAGTAAATTTCTTATCATAATTTCGCTTCTTTCTATTGTGTTACACATTATATTGGATAATACATTTTTCGAGGACACCTATTACCAGTATTCGATTGGTCAAATGATTACTTTGTTAAATATAGTCACACTTGTACAGCTTATGAAAATGAATCGTCAAAAATAAAATTTTCTTTGCTGTTCACCTCTTTTTCTTATGGATGAATATGAAAATATTTCGTTCATTTTGGGAAAATTTGAAAAAAACAACAGCAGGAAGTCAATTGTTCAGGACACAAAACCACAGAAAAGATATTTATTCCACTTGTAGGTGATAATGGTGAGTAGTAATTTGGACATATTCAACATGATAAACCATGCAACTTGTCAACCGAGTAACTGTAGGATCATAACGGACGTTTGTGCACAGTGACATCATTTGAATTTGCCACAATCCTTGACAGCGAAGTTGAAGAAGAAAGCAGTATGTAGAGATGGTTCATTGGACGGATATGGATGTGAGAATAATAGGCAAGCTGAAGAGGTAATGAAACTCAAAAGTGAGCTGGTGATGGCCTGCTTAGTATTCATTATTATTATTGTTCCTTTGGGTTCCTAGTGCCACATAGGGCTTCAACTTCACGTCCCCACTTGTTTCTGTCTTCTGCTGTACCTTTCACTTGCATCCATGTTAGTCCATACTGTTTCAACTCATCTTCACACGATCTCCTCCATGTCACCCTTGGATGTCTCACTCACCGCTTCCCTTTTGGGTTCCACTCGAGTGATGGCCTGACGCACGATTTCACTCAGCGGCCTCCTCAGCGAGTGTCCAATCCATCTCCACACTCTCCTGCATATTTGTTGAGCGATTGGTTCTTGTTTTGTTCGTTCCCATAGTTTCTTGTTTGTGATTCTTTCCGGCCATCTGATCTTCAGTATGGAACGAAGACAGTTGTTGATAAAGGTCTGCAACCTGTTGAAAATATTCTTGGTGACCCGCCAAGTTTCTGATCCGTATAGAAGAACTGACTTGATGTTTGTATTGAAAATCCGAATTTTGTTGTTGATGCAGGCTGAGTGACGAAGATTTCCGGATTGGTTTCAGGTTGATGAATAAGTTTCTTGCCTTCTTGATTCTTGATTCAACATCTTTGTCCGTTCCTCCTGTGGTTGCGACAATGCTCCCTAGGTAAGTGAATGAAGTAACCTCTCTCAAGTCCCTCCCGTTGATGATGATTGGCGCTGAATGCTGCTGCTGTTGTTGGTAGTGGTTGGTTATTTTCATAATCTCCGTCTACTCTGTGTTCACCAGGAGTCCTGTCTTTGCTGCTTCTTCGACCAGTTTGTCGGTTTTCGCCTGTAAGTCTTCGATTTTGTGTGACATCAAACATAAATCATCTGCGAAATCCAGGTCTTCTAAATATTTGGGTTGCCAAAATACTTCCATCATTACTCCGTATATAATATCTTGTATTCAGTTTATCTTGACCGGAGTAAATCAGACGCCAACTAGTATCTTCTATTCTAGTGAATATTTGAAATGTCTACAACCAGAGAAAAAGCCAAAATGTGGGTAGCAGTGTATTCCAGTAAATGAGACAATTGTTACTGGCAGTTTCAGTACAAACTGCCACTAACTGAGAAATGAAACTAACCACCTGAGGTCATCAATTATTTAGTCATTATTGTGTCTTTCAATCTCAGTTGTACTCCTGTACCATTTTAATTGGCTTGCGTTTCTCTAAGAGGGTGAAGATGAAATATCACAAGGAATTGTTATATACTTCAAGTTAGACATAATGTCACGCTATCTACTGGATATGACAATCTCATTTGAAGATCGATTTGGGTAAGCAGTAACTCTCGTGCAACATGATTCCGGGGGAAATTCTGTTCGTAAAAATTAGTTGACACAAATTCAACAGTAAGAAGTACTGGTTAATCGAGTAGAACATTCACAATAAGGTTGGATAAAGTTTGCCTACACAAGAATCACACACCAACGATTCCAGCAGACAGTTCAAGATCAGAATCACCATTACTCACTCAAACAGAAACATATCGTAAAACAACACATTATCAGTGTATCGCTTAGCAACAAAGAGAAGCGTTCGAATTGCAGATTGAACATGCACAGAAAAAAATAGTACAGATCAAGCCAACATGTGATATGCAAATGTCAGAACAGTGATACACAATCCAGGATAAAGATGGATAACAGTTACAAAGTTAGTTGGAACATCGGAATAAGTATAAATATTGTGATTATGTTGTTGAGGAGGGATTTTCCGAACAAATATTTCGTTTTATGAATCATTGGAGCTCGGTCATAGCATGAAGATACCCAGATACACAGACTGGGTATTCATGTGACCACCAGTATCAAATATCGTGGATATCTTTATGGATACTTTAGAAAACATGGCTCCTAATACATTTAATCATACCTCACATGTGTGCAAGAGATGTGTGGATGATATTTTCACTTCTTCGAAACAGCCCACTATATTATATACAAAACATCTAATTGCATACAGATTTTAGAAAATTAAATAAGCTAGCGCTAAATAAAGCCCTTCGTTGATACCATTGTATACAACAAGACGACCAAGAAAATTTAGAATAATCGAGATTCACCGCATGAAATGTAAAACAAGGCATTGATGCGAGCAAACCTATTCTCAATTAGATATCGTCAGAATTCAGCCCACGGTACCCAAATTTCAAAGTCAACATTGAAGAAAAATCAATCCTACTAACTAAACAACACAATCATATGATTTTAAATACAAACAATTCATTTAGTCGCAATGTTAATAACAACGATAAAATTAGAAGCAATCTGTGACAGTGAGCAAAATCAAAACAGTGTGCTCATAAAAAACAAATCTTCAAACACACATAGTAAATAAACACTCAACAAAACAAATTGTCATATCACACTGTGTTAGATTGTGGAGAAATAAAGTAAACTTAGTTCTAAAGAAGATGTCATAAGAAATGCTACTAATTAAAGTAATAAAATATGTAAGTGATGTTGGTAGTACATTTAGATGCTTATATCTCCACTCGGTAAAAAATTCGGTTCTACAATGTGACGGAAATCACGAAGGCCGGTAGGATATTTTCACTCGCCAGTGATGTACATTTATGATGAAGCTGAAATTTCCATTTGCACATGATTCTTCGACTGTGCTTCTTTCGTCTTTATTCCATAATTTGTGTATTGTTCCACAAAGATCTTTCATTTATCCTCTTTACATCTTAATTCGTTGCGCTGTAATTCAATGCTCGTCTATATGATCTCACACACAAATTACTAAATGTAAAATCTAGTGAATAGCACACGCAACCGATGACACTTTGTTTGATAAAACTAAATCATAGGAACAGGACCGTAAAGGTGAACCACAGTGCCCATATGGAGAGTGAGAAAGGCAGATATAGGTTCAAACATATGTCTAATGCAATGAACCTTCTACAATAAGCATAAAGATGTTGAGTAACCTGCGAATAAACTACGGTTCAAGCTCAGTAATCAGAAACTGGATGAAAAATATACAAACTCCTAATCTTTTAAAGTTGCAGCAATAGATACGTCGATTTTATGGGCTGAAGTTGCTTATGACATGCCCGACTCCGCCTTGTACCCCGACCAACTACCGGCTAGGCGAGGATTAAAAGTGCATCATTCAGAAAGGAATATTAACGAGGTGATGTGCTCAGTGGACCTGTGTATTTCAGTGTATTGTCGGCGAATGAATATGAATTAAACAGGATAACCCAGCCGATATTGGCGCAACTGTATGTACTTATTCTTTGAAGTGATTCTGTTGGATATAGCATCGAACAGCTCAATTGTTGTGTCACAGAACATCGAACAATATGGGATGCCGTCAGAATACCTGTTTTATGAAATTTAGTTGATAGTGGCCACTGAGTAGACACAATGTAAGTGTTAAAGATGACTCGTCACGTCCCATCGAATAATTCCAGTTGTCATGGTGTTCATCTACTTCATGAGGCAGCGTTAATTGCCATTCGAACAAACAAACCCAAACTGTGCATTCAAGGGGGTTCATACAGTTATTATCACTCTCTTGATCAGTGAAGACATAGCTAACTAATTACGCTACCAACATCACTTACACATAATTGACACGTTTCTTACTACTATCTTTCTAACAGGATCCTGAATGAGGTCGGTTCCCACTGTAGGCTTGGTGCTGTTTCTAACATCATGACGGCTAAACACTCGCTGTGCCCATGGCTGTCGTTTCTGTGGCGAGTGTAGATTATTCACTCTACAGGTAACAATGTAGACGGTCAGCCTATATTCCATCTGCTCTCTCAGATTCGTTCCAATTATGCACCATATCTTCTTATTTGTTTGCAATCTGAGAAGTGCATCCAGCCACCCTCAAACATAGAAATCATATTTCACCTCTTAGTCATTACTCAGAGCTTCACTTAATGGAGCGACATCAGTGGATTGGCATTCCGAGTTCTGTTATTGCATGTAAAATTCACTAGGCTTTGGGAGTAGCAAGTTGTGTGTGATATCTGATGCGAAACTGTTGCATGATGCTGCAACAGATTAAAATGTACAGCAGAGAAAAGAAAGATATTCACCGTATAAAAAAACCGATCTACCAAATTATACCACATTTGTAGTAGTTTTGTGGATTTTTGTTAGACTCTAGAATAAAGTATCTTGCCGAGAGCAGAAATGACCAACTAATTTCACCATAAACATCAACTGTATATTTTTAGTAACATATTTATTGTCATTTCGTCAAACATTCTTTATTTTTTTAGGCGTCACCATGAAAATGTAGCTTATTTATTTTTGCCACAATCTACCACAATGTGATCTGGCAATTTGTTTACTTAGCCTTCATCTCCTACGTGTTTTTGAGCATTTGTTTGTATGATCACGCTGTTTTGATTATTCTTATTGTCACAGATTGCTTCTGCTTTCATCATTCTTATTATCATTGCGACTGATTGAGTTGTTTTTATTGACAATCTAATGATACTTTACATAGATATGATTAGAAAATAATTTCGTAAACACTTTCATTTTGTTGTTCTCTGATGTGCATTTTCAGTCATTGGAAGCTAAATTTCACTAGCAGCTATGAATTCCCTTTCGCCTTGAGCTATTCAACCAAGGTGGTGACACGTTTTGTGAGTCCTATGATTAGGCAGCGCTTTATCTTCGTTAAGTCTGCTTCTGTGGAAATGTTGGTGGAATCTTCGCTTCATATTCGCTCTCTGAAACCACAAGATTATTTGTGAGCAAATTTCACTGAATGCTTGTTTCAAGTTTTACATGTGAACTGGGAGTAAATCCCATGTCCTCCCATCTTTCTGCACAATTAGCCGTTCGGTGAATTTGAAATGAATGTGGAAAATACATCTGACAAGTAGTCCCTTCAGATAGTTATCGGAATAATGAATTTCCAGATGGTTGAATATTGTGTAGTCACATATGAGGCGTGCAATCAACTGAACGCCAACCGGGAAGGTAGCAGGGCCAGGCGGAATTCCCCCCGCCTCCAAAGCATTGCAAACGGACTCACTGACTACGGATGATGTGCACACGACATCATTTCAAACAGTTTGGGAGGAAGTAAATGTACCCGCAGGTTGGAAGTAAGGTTGGCTGCCTTGTCAAGCTTCCATAGAAGAGCGAACTAGTTAGACCTCTCCAGAAGATGGTGCGTAATTATGCTTTTGGCGACGGCAAGTAAAATACTAAGTCGCGTCATCCTGGAGAGAATGAAAGATGCGCTGGATGCAGAACTCCACGCCACACCGCAGAACAGGCTGCTTTCAAGAAGGGCAAGTCATGTGCTGATCAAATTGCAACTCCACGAATCGTCATCACAGAAGAAAGCATAGGATCACAGTCAAAACTGTGCTTTAACTTCATCGATTTCGAGAAGACCTTCGACAGCACTGACTGAGAAGTTATTCGGAAACAGCTTGAACAGTGCGGCGTACAGTGTCCAAGTCTTTTCTAGCCTCATTCAATAGCTGGTTATATGAAGATGTCACGTGTCAAGTGATCCACAAAGGAAAACCTTGTGGAGCATTTGCAGTGAAGACAGGAGGAAGTTAGAAACGGCTGCCTCTTATCACCAATGATATTCCTAATTGTGGTGGACTTGATTATGCATCAGACCTTCCATCGGGAGTGAGTGAGAAGGCAGGCATACGTTTAACCACCGATAGGAAGTCTCTAGAAGATGTGGATTTCGAGAGTGTATGATATATGTCTAGCGTCACACAATCTTGAAGATTTGCATGTGGTAACCAACAAATCAATTGAAAAACTGGACAATGAAAACAGACTTAATGTGAACATGGAGAATATGAAGGTGATGAAGATAACTAGACAACCGCAGCAACAACAATAACCAGTACCATTCACTATCGTCGGAAGAAATTGGAGAGAAGCTACTGTCTTCCCTTATCAGGAAAGGAAGAGTTTTTCAATCGCAGGCTTGTGGAACAAATGAAGATGTCCGACTGCTTTTAAATCAAGGGCAATTCAGCCATATGCAAAAGTTAATGAACAGAAAATTAGTATGAATAAGGAAGGTTTTCAGCCTCCAGAGCTTTGTTTCGGCGATTCAAATTCAAATCCTAGTGACGCTGTCTGTTGACATGGATACTTCTCACCGTAGTATTTATGTAAAATTTAATAAGGTGATTCTGTAAAGGATTTATAATGAGTCGCTCTCTTTCCGGATGAGTTGCAAGAACACCGACCACGTTTGCAAATTTATTCAAAGCTACAAGGATTTGCATCGAAACATTTATTCCACAATGGAATACAAATGCAAATATCCTGAATTGATCGATTCGTGAAGTTTAGATGATGCGACAGTGTAGAGAGGTAATTACCGAAAAGATATCTGGTTTCGGCAGCATCTTATTTCCTTTCTCATTAGGTAAAGACGAAGATTAGCACAGACGCTTCTTCAAAGCTTCTGTATACTTTAGCCGGAGAACGAATAGCATGAAGAGTTCGACGTCCTTGAATAAACAGTTGTCCAAAACCAGCATTAAATAAAGTGCATAAGACACTTCAAGAAATATTACAGCAACTAAAATGACATAGCTACGGTGGCGAAGATGCCTATATACATCCAGCCAACCTCTAAATGAAAATGCGTATCACACCGTTTAAACAATAGATCAAGGGTTATTCTTTGATACAAGTTATCCAAAAGCAAATCAACTCAGATTATTCTATCAGTAATCGTACATGTAATCCATCAAAAACACATTGATATCTACTTGAAATCGTATTAATCGTGTTTACGAATTCACGGGTACGCACTAAGACAATTGCATTAGATGAGCAGAAACGTAGAGATCCATTTGTATCTCCGAATTCACTCCAAGAAGCCCAATGCTCGAAGATAACTAGCCCACTAGGAGCACCACTGTCCAAAATCTGATACAAGTTAGACAGAAATTGAATGTTCATATTTCACTTACTAACATAAACAAGAAATCAGAGTTGTTGTGAACAAAATCCTACTCAACGTCGCCATGCATATAGAATCTATAATTATTTGCTTTTTTTATGCATGCATTACAATTTATCATATGATATTTGTTCTGTGTGTGTACTGTAAACTCACCACTTTGAAACACCTGCATCACTGAGTGACTGTCAAATCAGTGATTTCCACGAGTTAGACCAATATGAAAGCAACATTTGAAAGTAATCGACTAACAATTAGGTCGATTTTTAATCTTTGCACGAAAGCACAAGTAAACACACCCTCATGGAATATCTGCGATGATAATTCCTTTCTTGCATCTCTGATTTCGACTGTATACTACTTATCACCAGTAGGAAGCATGAGTCCATATTTTGTTCAGCAGCTCTTCTCTCCGTTTCCATAGTAATTCATTTCCACTGACTCAAACTCATTCGAACATCTAGGTAATATTAACACTAAGAACATAAAGAAGTAATGCATAATTCGTGAAATTACTCCTCTGAATACTTTCAGCTCGTTTGTCACTCACGAAATCGGTAAACATTTAATTCTTTCACTTTTGCCTTCTGTTGTAGAATATTTCAAGTAGAAACTCCCATCCAGTTTGAAACCTTGATTTTGTGAATAGCTCCACTAATTCGATCATCTGAAGATAAGGAAATGAACACAAGTTACAGGATAATACATTCCAAAGTTATTCATATGCATATCACACATGAGTTGGTTGAATGAGAGATACTCAAGAACACAACATAGAAGATGGTTATTAGTTAAAACCAAAGCGAATAAATATCTATGCGTTGGGAAGATAAAGGCTTTATGGGACGTTGTTCTTGTATAATTTCAGTGGAACTCGTCAAGTCTCGATAACTGCTGACATTATTTCCAACAACAACAAGATTCAACTCAAAAGAAAGGAAGATTACAATTATGTAATGCTACACACCTGCAAACAACCTGGAATCTGAGAAGAAGGGACATTTTATAGGCAAGTGCAAACAGTAATGGACAACATCACAAAGAGCGACATCAAATCATAATGGACGATATACATGCTCAATTGTGAGTAGATAATACAGGAAGAGAATTGACAATGGGTTGAGAGGCTCTAGCTCAGGGAAATTGATGGATATGTATAACTCTTCGTAGAGTTCTGCGCCATCAGTGACATGGTTAATGGAGACGGCGAGTACAAGCAAAGGAATATATGCAAAGCAACATGGATTCCGCGCAACGCACACAACACACGCTGGAAAGATTTCATCGTAGTTCAGGTCGAGATAGTGAAGACGCAGCTGGCCTAGAGGACGCAAAGTCGAAGAGGGTAGCAGATCGCTTTCTAATGTAACAAACCATCGTGATTAGTCTGAAAGCCTTTGAAATAACCCGGAAATAGGTCACAATTCAATTTCAGCTCTGCAGCTATCAAAGCAAAGTTGGAGACATTATGTAGCAACAGTGAGGAAACCTGTGTGGAGGAACATTGGAACTCTCCGGAACTCATATTTCGCGAAATACGTACAGCAGATTTATCGAGACAGGAGAGGGTGTAGAAGGCACAACTAACAACGAATATCTGAAAATTGAATAGAAAATGGAGGATAGTGAAAGAGAAGATGACTCAATGCAAGGAGGAACAACGGAAGGAGAAGCCAAATTCAATGTACTTCGCACTGATAATGACTGATACAACTCATACTACTTACCACTGATAAGTACTATGAGACTGAAAACAAAAGAAAGAATGACAGAGATAAGAAAGTAAGGGAACTAACAAAACACGATTTGCAGAACTACGAGAAGTTTATTTGAAATAGGATGAACAGATATCCAGTGTGAATTAACAGCTTTCAGTGCAATTTTGTAATTACTCTTTCGTTTATCACAGTTAAGTTTTACAAGGAGAATCGAAATTTGTTAAACTGAAAATGCTTGAAACATAAAATAATACACGTGGTCGGTGATCGAATCAAAGCCATGTGAATATCATAGCGCTCCAATCATCAGTCAGTGAGAGCTGCTGTTGCTTCCGTTTTCAGAAATCCTAATTTCGTTTGCATTAATAGAAGTATTTTTAACATTTTACTTTGTAGTTTAGAATTTAAAAGAACAATATAATTGTGTATATTACGTAAACATCTTTAGTAACTAGCTAACTACCTTTCAACTGACGCAGAAAAATTTATAGCGATCCTATGGACTGAAAGCTGTTAATTCACACTGGATATCTGTTCATCCTATTTCAAATAAACTTCTCGTAGTTCTGCAAATCGTGTTTTGTTAGTTCCCTTACTTTCTTATCTCTGTCATTCTTTCTTTTGTTTTCAGTCTCATAGTACTTATCAGTGGTAAGTAGTATGAGTTGTATCAGTCATTATCAGTGCGAAGTACATTGAATTTGGCTTCTCCTTCCGTTGTTCCTCCTTGCATTGAGTCATCTTCTCTTTCACTATCCTCCATTTTCTATTCAATTTTCAGATATTCGTTGTTAGTTGTGCCTTCTACACCCTCTCCTGTCTCGATAAATCTGCTGTACGTATTTCGCGAAATATGAGTTCCGGAGAGTTCCAATGTTCCTCCACACAGGTTTCCTCACTGTTGCTACATAATGTCTCCAACTTTGCTTTGATAGCTGCAGAGCTGAAATTGAATTGTGACCTATTTCCGGGTTATTTCAAAGGCTTTCAGACTAATCACGATGGTTTGTTACATTAGAAAGCGATCTGCTACCCTCTTCGACTTTGCGTCCTCTAGGCCAGCTGCGTCTTCACTATCTCGACCTGAACTACGATGAAATCTTTCCAGCGTGTGTTGTGTGCGTTGCACGGAATCCATGTTGCTTTGCATATATTCCTTTGCTTGTACTCGCCGTCTCCATTAACCATGTCACTGATGGCGCAGAACTCTACGAAGAGTTATACATATCCATCAATTTTCCTGAGCTAGAGCCTCTCAACCCATTGTCAATTCTCTTCCTGTATTATCTACTCACAATTGAGCATGTATATCGTCCATTATGATTTGATGTCGCTCTTTGTGATGTTGTCCATTGCTGTTTGCACTTGCCTATAAAATGTCCCTTCTTCTCAGATTCTAGGTTGTTTGCAGGTGTGTAGCATTACATAATTGTAATCTTCCTTTCTTTTGATTTGAATCTTGTTGTTGTTGGAAATAATGTCAGCAGTTATCGAGACTTGACGAGTTCCACTGAGATTATACAAGAACAACGTCCCATAAAGCCTTTATCTTCCCAACGCATAGATATTTATTCGCTTTGGTTTTAACTAATAACCATCTTCTATGTTGTGTTCTTGAGTATCTCTCATTCAACCAACTCATGTGTGATATGCATATGAATAACTTTGGAATGTATTATCCTGTAACTTGTGTTCATTTCCTTATCTTCAGATGATCGAATTAGTGGAGCTATTCACAAAATCAAGGTTTCAAACTGGATGGGAGTTTCTACTTGAAATATTCTACAACAGAAGGCAAAAGTGAAAGAATTAAATGTTTACCGATTTCGTGAGTGACAAACGAGCTGAAAGTATTCAGAGGAGTAATTTCACGAATTATGCATTACTTCTTTATGTTCTTAGTGTTAATATTACCTAGATGTTCGAATGAGTTTGAGTCAGTGGAAATGAATTACTATGGAAACGGAGAGAAGAGCTGCTGAACAAAATATAGACTCATGCTTCCTACTGGTGATAAGTAGTATACAGTCGAAATCAGAGATGCAAGAAAGGAATTATCATCGCAGATATTCCATGAGGGTGTGTTTACTTGTGCTTTCGTGCAAAGATTAAAAATCGACCTAATTGTTAGTCGATTACTTTCAAATGTTGCTTTCATATTGGTCTAACTCGTGGAAATCACTGATTTGACAGTCACTCAGTGATGCAGGTGTTTCAAAGTGGTGAGTTTACAGTACACACACAGAACAAATATCATATGATAAATTGTAATGCATGCATAAAAAAAGCAAATAATTATAGATTCTATATGCATGGCGACGTTGAGTAGGATTTTGTTCACAACAACTCTGATTTCTTGTTTATGTTAGTAAGTGAAATATGAACATTCAATTTCTGTCTAACTTGTATCAGATTTTGGACAGTGGTGCTCCTAGTGGGCTAGTTATCTTCGAGCATTGGGCTTCTTGGAGTGAATTCGGAGATACAAATGGATCTCTACGTTTCTGCTCATCTAATGCAATTGTCTTAGTGCGTACCCGTGAATTCGTAAACACGATTAATACGATTTCAAGTAGATATCAATGTGTTTTTGATGGATTACATGTACGATTACTGATAGAATAATCTGAGTTGATTTGCTTTTGGATAACTTGTATCAAAGAATAACCCTTGATCTATTGTTTAAACGGTGTGATACGCATTTTCATTTAGAGGTTGGCTGGATGTATATAGGCATCTTCGCCACCGTAGCTATGTCATTTTAGTTGCTGTAATATTTCTTGAAGTGTCTTATGCACTTTATTTAATGCTGGTTTTGGACAACTGTTTATTCAAGGACGTCGAACTCTTCATGCTATTCGTTCTCCGGCTAAAGTATACAGAAGCTTTGAAGAAGCGTCTGTGCTAATCTTCGTCTTTACCTAATGAGAAAGGAAATAAGATGCTGCCGAAACCAGATATCTTTTCGGTAATTACCTCTCTACACTGTCGCATCATCTAAACTTCACGAATCGATCAATTCAGGATATTTGCATTTGTATTCCATTGTGGAATAAATGTTTCGATGCAAATCCTTGTAGCTTTGAATAAATTTGCAAACGTGGTCGGTGTTCTTGCAACTCATCCGGAAAGAGAGCGACTCATTATAAATCCTTTACAGAATCACCTTATTAAATTTTACATAAATACTACGGTGAGAAGTATCCATGTCAACAGACAGCGTCACTAGGATTTGAATTTGAATCGCCGAAACAAAGCTCTGGAGGCTGAAAACCTTCCTTATTCATACTAATTTTCTGTTCATTAACTTTTGCATATGGCTGAATTGCCCTTGATTTAAAAGCAGTCGGACATCTTCATTTGTTCCACAAGCCTGCGATTGAAAAACTCTTCCTTTCCTGATAAGGGAAGACAGTAGCTTCTCTCCAATTTCTTCCGACGATAGTGAATGGTACTGGTTATTGTTGTTGCTGCGGTTGTCTAGTTATCTTCATCACCTTCATATTCTCCATGTTCACATTAAGTCTGTTTTCATTGTCCAGTTTTTCAATTGATTTGTTGGTTACCCCATGCAAATCTTCAAGATTGTGTGACGCTAGACATATATCATACACTCTCGAAATCCACATCTTCTAGAGACTTCCTATCGGTGGTTAAACGTATGCCTGCCTTCTCACTCACTCCCGATGGAAGGTCTGATGCATAATCAAGTCCACCACAATTAGGAATATCATTGGTGATAAGAGGCAGCCGTTTCTAACTTCCTCCTGTCTTCACTGCAAATGCTCCACAAGGTTTTCCTTTGTGGATCACTTGACACGTGACATCTTCATATAACCAGCTATTGAATGAGGCTAGAAAAGACTTGGACACTGTACGCCACACTGTTCAAGCTGTTTCCGAATAACTTCTCAGTCAGTGCTGTCGAAGGTCTTCTCGAAATCGATGAAGTTAAAGCACAGTTTTGACTGTGATCCTATGCTTTCTTCTGTGATGACGATTCGTGGAGTTGCAATTTGATCAGCACATGACTTGCCCTTCTTGAAAGCAGCCTGTTCTGCGGTGTGGCGTGGAGTTCTGCATCCAGCGCATCTTTCATTCTCTCCAGGATGACGCGACTTAGTATTTTACTTGCCGTCGCCAAAAGCATAATTACGCACCATCTTCTGGAGAGGTCTAACTAGTTCGCTCTTCTATGGAAGCTTGACAAGGCAGCCAACCTCACTTCCAACCTGCGGGTACATTTACTTCCTCCCAAACTGTTTGAAATGATGTCGTGTGCACATCATCCGTAGTCAGTGAGTCCGTTTGCAATGCTTTGGAGGCGGGGGGAATTCCGCCTGGCCCTGCTACCTTCCCGGTTGGCGTTCAGTTGATTGCACGCCTCATATGTGACTACACAATATTCAACCATCTGGAAATTCATTATTCCGATAACTATCTGAAGGGACTACTTGTCAGATGTATTTTTCACATTCATTTCAAATTCACCGAACGGCTAATTGTGCAGAAAGATGGGAGGACATGGGATTTACTCCCAGTTCACATGTAAAACTTGAAACAAGCATTCAGTGAAATTTGCTCACAAATAATCTTGTGGTTTCAGAGAGCGAATATGAAGCGAAGATTCCACCAACATTTCCACAGAAGCAGACTCAACGAAGATAAAGCGCTGCCTAATCATAGGACTCACAAAACGTGTCACCACCTTGGTTGAATAGCTCAAGGCGAAAGGGAATTCATAGCTGCTAGTGAAATTTAGCTTCCAATGACTGAAAATGCACATCAGAGAACAACAAAATGAAAGTGTTTACGAAATTATTTTCTAATCATATCTATGTAAAGTATCATTAGATTGTCAATAAAAACAACTCAATCAGTCGCAATGATAATAAGAATGATGAAAGCAGAAGCAATCTGTGACAATAAGAATAATCAAAACAGCGTGATCATACAAACAAATGCTCAAAAACACGTAGGAGATGAAGGCTAAGTAAACAAATTGCCAGATCACATTGTGGTAGATTGTGGCAAAAATAAACAAGCTACATTTTCATGGTGACGCCTAAAAAAATAAAGAATGTTTGACGAAATGACAATAAATATGTTACTAAAAATATACAGTTGATGTTTATGGTGAAATTAGTTGGTCATTTCTGCTCTCGGCAAGATACTTTATTCTAGAGTCTAACAAAAATCCACAAAACTACTACAAATGTGGTATAATTTAGTAGATCGTTTTTTTTATACGGTGAATATCTTTCTTTTCTCTGCTGTACATTTTAATCTGTTGCAGCATCATGCAACAGTTTCGCATCAGATATCACACACAACTTGCTACTCTCAAAGCCTAGTGAATTTTACATGCAATAACAGAACTCGGAATGCCAATCCACTGATGTCGCTCCATTAAGTGAAGCTCTGAGTAATGACTAAGAGGTGAAATATGATTTCTATGTTTGAGGGTGGCTGGATGCACTTCTCAGATTGCAAACAAATAAGAAGATATGGTGCATAATTGGAACGAATCTGAGAGAGCAGATGGAATATAGGCTGACCGTCTACATTGTTACCTGTAGAGTGAATAATCTACACTCGCCACAGAAACGACAGCCATGGGCACAGCGAGTGTTTAGCCGTCATGATGTTAGAAACAGCACCAAGCCTACAGTGGGAACCGACCTCATTCAGGATCCTGTTAGAAAGATAGTAGTAAGAAACGTATCAATTATGTGTAAGTGATGTTGGTAGTGTAATTAGTTAGCTATGTCTTCACTGATCAAGAGCGTGATAATAATTGTATGAACCCCCTTGAATGCACAGTTTGGGTTTGTTTGTTCGAATGACAATTAACGCTGCCTCATGAAGTAGATGAACACCATGACAACTGGGATTATTCGATGGGACGTGACGAGTCATCTTTAACACTTACATTGTGTCTACTCAGTGGCCACTATCAACTAAATTTCATAAAGCAGGTATTCTGACGGCATCCCATATTGTTCGATGTTCTGTGACACAACAATTGAGCTGTTCGATGCTATATCCAACAGAATCACTTCAAAGAATAAGTACATACAGTTGCGCCAATATCGGCTGGGTTATCCTGTTTAATTCATATTCATTCGCCGACAATACACTGAAATACACAGGTCCACTGAGCACATCACCTCGTTAATATTCCTTTCTGAATGATGCACTTTTAATCCTCGCCTAGCCGGTAGTTGGTCGGGGTACAAGGCGGAGTCGGGCATGTCATAAGCAACTTCAGCCCATAAAATCGACGTATCTATTGCTGCAACTTTAAAAGATTAGGAGTTTGTATATTTTTCATCCAGTTTCTGATTACTGAGCTTGAACCGTAGTTTATTCGCAGGTTACTCAACATCTTTATGCTTATTGTAGAAGGTTCATTGCATTAGACATATGTTTGAACCTATATCTGCCTTTCTCACTCTCCATATGGGCACTGTGGTTCACCTTTACGGTCCTGTTCCTATGATTTAGTTTTATCAAACAAAGTTTCATCGGTTGCGTGTGCTATTCACTAGATTTTACATTTAGTAATTTGTGTGTGAGATCATATAGACGAGCATTGAATTACAGCGCAACGAATTAAGATGTAAAGAGGATAAATGAAAGATCTTTGTGGAACAATACACAAATTATGGAATAAAGACGAAAGAAGCACAGTCGAAGAATCATGTGCAAATGGAAATTTCAGCTTCATCATAAATGTACATCACTGGCGAGTGAAAATATCCTACCGGCCTTCGTGATTTCCGTCACATTGTAGAACCGAATTTCTTACCGAGTGGAGATATAAGCATCTAAATGTACTACCAACATCACTTACATATTTTATTACTTTAATTAGTAGCATTTCTTATGACATCTTCTTTAGAACTAAGTTTACTTAATTTCTCCACAATCTAACACAGTGTGATATGACAATTTGTTTTGTTGAGTGCTTATTTACGACTTGTGTTTGAGATTTGTTTTTTATGACCACACTGTTTTGATTTTGCTCACTGTCACAGATTGCTTCTAATTTTATCGTTGTTATTAACATTGCGACTAAATGAATTGTTTGTATTTAAAATCATATGATTGTGTTGTTTAGTTAGTACGATTGATTTTTCTTCAATGTTGACTTTGAAATTTGGGTACCGTGGGCTGAATTCTGACGATATCTAATTGAGAATAGGTTTGTGTATTTGGGTACCTTTGCTCTATGATCCATCTCCTATGATTTATCCAACGAAATATTTGTTCGGAAAATCCCTCCTCAACAACATAATCACAATATTTATACTTATTCCGATGTTCCAACCAACTTTGTAACTGTTATCCATCTTTATTCTGGATTGTTTATCACTGTTCTGACATTTGCATATCACACCTTTGCTTGATCTGTACTATGTTTTCTCTGTGCATGTTTAATCTCCAATTCGAACGCTTCTCTTTGTTGCTAAGCGATACACTGATAATGTGTTGTTTTACGATATGTTTCTGTTTGAGTGAGTATTGGTGATTCTGATCCTAAGCTGTCTGCTGTAATCGTTGTTGTGTGATTCTTGTGAACGCAAACCCTATCCCACCTTATTGTGAATGTTCTACTTGATTCAAGAGTACTTCATGCAGTTAAATTTTTGTTAACCGATATTTCCAACAATACTTTGTTTTTACATGACTTTTCTCTTGCCTGTTGAAGTAATTTTGAATCGAATTATAGGTCTCGAGAGGAAGAATCGTCTTTTTGCTGTCTTTGAAGCATTGTGATTGTTTATATCTCAAGGATGCTTTGAACGGCTAAAAAGTAGGACACAGTGATGGGTTTCCTTTGTTCAGATCACAGTGAGTCAGTTTTGATCGTTACAATTTTTTATCTTATATAGCACCATCTTTAAATCTTCAGAAGAAAACCTGCGAGTTGACAGAAGAGTCATCGCAGATCGTATGACATATGAACAGAGATTCTCCAGAGGTGATGAATACATCTAACAATCAACAACGAGCACACGTTTCCACCAGCGAGATAAATCTAAAGGAGGTTGTCTTTCGCACTCGTATAGACATAATTGTCCCAATTACATGTAGATGTATTCAGTTTCTACCGTCCTTTAGTATCAAAAGACTTAATAATAATGAGAAAAATTTCATTCTGGACAGTTTTTGTACATCATGTAGACGCTTTACCGGAATTTATTGAATAATAGTGTCTCCTTGTCCAGGATGTTTAAATAACATAGTAATTTACAGTAAATAGTGCTATAAAATGTCTGAGTTGAATCGAAAATTAATTCCTTATGATATTTCATCTTTGTCCCCTTCCAGAAATGCACACCAAATAAAAATGTTACAGGAGTACAATTGAAATCCAAAGAAACAGCAATAACTAAATAATTGATGACTTCAGATGGCTAGTTTAATTTCTCAGACAGTCGCACCCACTGGGGTTAAAACCCAGGGCCTTCTGGTAACAAGGTGAGCTCGTATGCCATTATGCCGCTGGGAACCGATCCGATGGCCAGCACATGAATTCTGACTTCTGACAATTCACGACATAACGCAACCACTTCACAATGTCCTCTCCTATGAGTAACTGCCTCACCTTCAACCTCCCGCATCCTACTGAACACAGCTTCCCAATAGTACCCCACATTAACTGAGTGAATAGGGCCAGTCGCTAGTGAAGAGTCCCAAACTAGGGCAGAACAGCTGTTCAGTAATCTCAGGTTTTCCACTAGTTCTGTGAATGATGTCAGCTCATGATGTAATCTTCCAACAAATCCAACTTAATCCCTACAAAACCAATCCTTGAAATAAATTTCTTTTCAGTGATTCTTTATTGTAACCAATTGATTTCCTGCTACTGTATTCCGTCTTTTCACAAAATCATTGGAAATCATGAATTTATAATTATTTGAAATGAAACCTCTAAGCCAGCCAAAATCGGAAAAGATGTTTATAGCATTTGAAGAGGAACATTCGCCGTTGTGTCTTGATATACAACTTGAAGATAGTGATTTGTCTCGAAGCATTATTACTTAATGAACATGAGAATTCATCCATTAAAGTTTGGTCAACGAATAAAATAAAGTCATCATTTTGAGAAGTTTAACCTCAGGAATCATGAATCAAAATAATCAAAAGTAAAAACGGTAGATTCAAACATATCAAGTCACATTGACTTCTTACCCTCTCCATGAGATAACTTCCAAAGTATTATTTGCCAAACTCAGTTGAAACCACGGCCTAAGGTAAACAAATTCTTTTGGAAAGAGCTTTCCTTGTAGGAATCAGTGGTTACCTTAACCATGGTTCTCTGTTAAACTGAATTCGGTCAACTAAAAATTTCAAAGTCAAATACTAGAAACTAAAATTACTTACAATTAAAGGTGTGTCTGTGACTGAAGCTAAGGATAACCAAAACTGGATATTTCTCAAACTTTCATGGTTATTCTATATTAATTTGTTTAATAGAAATTGCATGCAGTGAAACAGTATTATTTACTGGATAAAGTTGGGAACACAGTTTGTTATTGTTGATGATGATATCACCAACTATAAGCACACAACGTCTGAACTTTCTTTTTATAGTTGTCATTATTCCTTTCTATGCGTCTTTGGGGATTTTCCAAATGTCCGGCTGGACAGGTATCGATTCATTTCTACTATACAAATTTTTAGTTGACTCGATAAATGTGGCTTTCTGTATCGATCTCTGCCTCCACCGTATGAAATTATATTTCAGACCTATTATATGGGAAGTGCTACTACGACTAAATAGGAAGGAATAAGGATAACTAGTATAAGAATGTTTTGAAGTTGTTGAGTTGCACCTTGATGATATCACTATGAACAGTAATAAATTGTGTTCAAAACCTCATCCATTGTGTGACATATATAAAAATCAAGTTAATATGGAGTTACATGCTACCACAGGGCCCACGTTTTACATACTTATTGTTTTCATGGTTGTTTCCGTTTCACCGAATCAATAAATTACCGAAAAAACACGTAGTTCAGAGGAGAGGCTGTTTCAGTTGAATTATTTTTTTAGCCATACAATCGCATTAATGCACAACTTCTTTCAGGAAACAGGGTAATAAAAATTGACCATTTGTTGCACATATGGCTTTGAATATTAGTAAACACATAAGAGCAGTTGGAAAAGTATATTAGACTTAGGTAATAAGACGAGTTATTTAATGAATGAGATGTTATCGTAGTGCATATAGGAAGCAAGGAAAATATGGGATTGTCTAAGAATTCTAGAGAAATAAGAAATTTTTTTGGGTTAGAAAAAAATCTTACCCTCTTTCATGAAAAAATTATATGCAGCTAAAGAGAGTGAATTTGCCAAGAAAGACATTTTTCTTGAACAATGTGTTTTGTTTTCATTATTTGAAGTCAAACAAACTGATGATGCCTGTGTCACAACCGGACACCAAAGGTTTAAAGCATAAATCTATTAAATTATTCCGAATGCAAATATGAAAGTCATTCCACTTCACGTTCATTATGTGTACCAAAAATACTTCCAGTTGTTTCACAATTAACCCACTCTGCACCAGTTAACTCGCTGAGCGAATTCTATAATACCCTGAATGATCCTGAAATCCCTGTCTGCAGCCTTAGAGCTGCAGTTCCTTTCACGAAAATCATTTTTCACGTACTCGAAAATGACAATAAAATTCAGTTTTAATTCATGAATAATCCCCATCCAGCCATGAATGAAAACAAAACACGTAGTTCAGAGAAGAGTCTCTTTTCGGCAAATTCATTTTCTTAGAGGTACAGTCGCAAATACACATGAGTTATTTTGCATGCATGTGTAAATTAAGTTTGTCAAACGAAATTGCAGTCGGTTATGGTTATTTTAACTAATGGAAGGGATGAGAATTAGTAAGTTTCTGGTGGAGTTACTTAACACAAAAAACGGTCAAGAAAGTTTGATGTTTTTACAAAACTAGAGTAGTTACAGAGGTGACGAGTTTTCACGAATAGTTGTTAAAAAGTAACTACACAATAATATGAATAGCTTGATGATTGATTTGTACATAAAAAGAAAGTAGGGAATGTGAAATTACATAAGAGTTCTAAATGAATACTAGGATAATAAGCAATTAAAAAACAGGCAAACAAACAAATCTGAGTCCTCAAAAATCAACAAGGTTGCTACCATGATAACAGAAGTGGTTGAGTAATTCTTTTTTGTGTGCACGGGTCCGTGTTTTATATGTGAATGCCCAGAGCTTCAGCGAAACAAAGAAGACGAAACTGTATTGCCTTTGTTGGTTTATTCTCGATTCTATAGATTACTTTGAAGGAGGAGTCGTTTGTTGGGACGGAATGACCAGTGTTAACCAAGTGTTGAATTATCGCACTCCTTATAGCATCAATATTACCTTTTCGTGACTATGCTGGATAGTGTTCTAGAATCCGATGCAGGTGAACTGAAATATGCACACAGAAGTGGTCAGATGTGGGATCTTCTCCTCAAGGTTTCTTCAGATCAATGGGCGACTGGAGAACACTATTCTTACCGTTGCTGCAAAGAATGGTCTTCTCAGAGATTATGTCGTCCCTCTCTTGAGAATATCGCTTGCTAAATATCCCTTGAAATCCAAGTTTAAATGAAGTTTGTCTCTCGGCGCAAGTGGTTTCATTCCTCGAAATTCTTGGTTTGACACTTTTGCTATTGCATCTTGATTGGTATCCATATTGGGTGAAGATTTCTCTCAAAAGATCTAATTCTGTTTATATAACATCGGGACTACAGATGCGTTGGATGCGGGTTGCAAGCATTTTAATTCAATTCCGCTTTTGTTGAATAGGTACCCAGCTATAGAAGCATTTTGGTTGACCACTTGAAGTAGCTTTTCTACTGCTCGATCTTCTTAAGCTCCCATCAGTTCTCTATGTTACTGTCACATCAGGGAAGGGAATTTTCGATTCTTTTTCCACTTCAAGAGTGAATTCTATTGCTGGATGGTAACCGTTAAATGTCTGCAGCAGTAGACTGAGATCAATACTGTTGTCACAAATAATGAATATGTCATCTACCAATCTTTTATAAATTCGTAAATTGTCTATGCTAGGCTTTAGTGGATCTTTCTCAAGGCTTACCGCGAAGCATTCTGATAGTATTGGACCCAACGGAGATCTCATTGTAATATCATCTTTTTGTCTATAGATGGTGTCGTTGAAAGTGAACTGGATGTTCAGAGTGCATCTCAGTAGTAATTCCTTCAAATATGTTGTTGGTATTCCGATATTGAGATGGTTTTTCTCTATACACAGGCATATAAAGCAGAGTGTTTCCGTGAGTGGGACATTAGTGAAAATTGACTCAATGTCGAATGACAGCATAATTTTGTTAGATACATTCAGGTCTTGTATGCAGTCGATAGAGTGGAAAATGTTGCGGAACGAATGCGTACATAATTGTTTCCTTACAGGTTCCGGAATATCTGCCAGTCATTTTGCAATAGAGTAGTAAGGGGAACGTGACATATCCAGAATTGGACGAAGTTGGAGACCTTTTATAGGGTTCACATGAAAATTTGAGTTATTGGGAAATCCATTCTTTAGAATTTTTCATTTTGACTTTCAAATCATCGCCAAATTTTTTATTTTGGATTACAAGCATTTTTGAAAATAGATATTATGTTTGAATGTCGAAAGAGTTCATCATAATTTTTTGGTGTTGTGACAAATGACTTGCGCTCTAGGTAGTCTCAACAAGGTTTCAGTTAACTAACTTGTTGGAAATATTATTAGAACACATAAAAAGACAAAAATATTTGCAATAGAACACTCTTAGTTCAGCAATTAGTCTTTTAGAAATAAAATAGTTAAAGGTGCTTCTGAGTGAAACACCAAGTGCTTATAGAAACCAATATTGTCTAAAGTAATCTTGGAAACTGCAGCTCAGTCATTCCACATACTTTGTCATCTATGTTGGTAGGTTTTGCGCTACGACTAGCCTGAATTTTGTATATTTCTTAGGTTCACAAAGCTGACTTGGTTATCATGATATAAGAATGACTGTACAACGATGCATATTTATTAAAACGAAAGTGTATTTACTACTGAAATCCCTAAGTCCATGTTTTGTGAAATTTTACTGTCAGATGTTGGAATTAAAAAGCGATGTTTTATCATGACATACTTGTTTATCTCATTCATGACTGACATCTAAAACAAATATGTTTTGGTAAACAATACATTGACTCTTACGTCGATTTGAAAAGTAATAGAGAAGAGCTTCAGTCACATGAAAAATGTCATTTTTATAAACAGTAATGTCAACAACTACCAATACTGATGAAATAAAACAGATCATGTGTTGTTTTTAAGTGTGGAGTATATATAAGGGATGCTGTAAATGTCGAAGACTGAAGTACAAATCTGCAAAATGCAAGCTATCCAAGTGATACTGTTCTTCAACATCTTCTTAATACCTACAATTTTCGGTAAGTGATCATTGCTCTTAATTGGTGTGTAGGTCGGTTTAAGAGTATAACTTCTTTATTTCTTCTTGAATAGTGTTATTTTTGGTAGAATGCCCTATACTACTAAATGAATACATTAGAAACTAACAGAAACTGCCCATTCCGATTCCAGGTGATGGCAAAATGCGTAAGTCTGAAATCTGCTCATCTACTCAGCCTAGGTTTTTATTAGAATTATTTTGTGGAACATTTCAGTTTAGGGAAAAGATGTATATTCAGTGATAATATACGATTCAAATATACTGTGCTTGAATATGAATTCGATTTCATGAAGCTGAAACTTGGTTGTTTTCATGGTCTTGAATTTTTCTGAGTTTGAACAACGGTCACACGAAATATAGATTGCCATGTCTAAATACAGAAATTTTGATTTGTTCAGGATACTTTTGTCAAATAAAAATAGCAGTATTTCCTCAAACGAAGATAATTTCAGTTGTGTTGTTGACCTTGTACAATTGTTGATCTCTTCCTTCAAAACCGTCAAAATTATTTCCATTTTACAGAAACAAGAAATAAAAAAAGAATAAAATAACAAGAAATTTGCTAAAATGACTTTTTTTATGAAAAGTAATTATGGAAGAATCAAAGCGTTAAACTTGAGATATAAAATCCCTAACTAAGCAGCCTTAATGTTTCAATTCACAGTATACACGTATTTCATGCTTCTCCATTATTTTGGAAAATGTGCACAGAATTATCACATCCAGTATCTCATAAAATCTCACTGAAAGGATTCTCCTGATCTTGAAATGCCTTTAAAATATGATACTAATGATACGGGGTTATCCCTATTGTGTACCCGTTCGCTTAGATAGTATGAATCCAAATATTTTAGTATTCATAAGTATTGTCGAGTTATGTTACAGTAATGAATGAAATTTCCTAACTCATACCGCATTCTAGAATACTTACGAGGAAAACTTTGGTCTGTTATTCAACTCATATTCACCAAGAATGTTTAATAGATTATCGACATACAACGGAAGATCTTGCTCCCAAATATTCCTAAGGTATTCACTGAATTCTTTTGTTTGTCAGCAGAAAAAAATAAATACGTTGAGAGTAAGTTCAATATATTTTACAGGACTTTTCACTATAATTGGTATTCATACATTTAAGGTAGTGAATAAGAGTAAAATTTACACGTTAATGGTATAATGACTCAATGGGCAAAAACATGATTTTTTTCTTCCTGAATATTTCATACAGTTGAATCCGAAGGTAAGTGAAAATGAACATGCAAATAAAACAAAATAGATATGTCCGTAAGAAAAGCTACCGTGTTGGGTGAATATTCCTAACATAAGAAAAAAATTTTGGCAGTTCGGTAGAGCATTATTATATTATGCGTAAAATTTATTTTGATAAAGTCACACTGTGTTATACAGTGGTATTTACTGATATTCTGATTATACTTTCAAAACTTCAAACACATCATTTCATAATGGAATAATGTATTCGTCAGAAACAACATACTAGTCTGATGATCAGAACCCATCGACTATCTGATATTCTCAATAACTGAACATATTTAAATCTTGCACAACTTCCTTCATCTAAATTTTCATGAGAGGAGGCTTAAATGAACAAATTGTCATGCTACAACTATGCAGGTCACCGAGTGGTTCATGGATGTGTCCGTTGTGCGCTATTTATCATATTTAACACAACTATGACACTCGATATGTTCATATATTGGGACATTGACAGGAAATTGTAGTGCTACTATTTGAAGAGTCTCAAAAATAAAGAACACCACAAATTTGTATCTCTGTTCGCTTAGACGTAGTGAATCGTGTTTGGTTACTTAAAAATTGTTTGTGTGATGGTATTATAAGACACGAATTCAATGTTGAATAAGCGGTACTAAAACTATTAAGGGCGTGAATAAGGGTATAATATACATGTTGATGGTATAATGACTCAATGAGTAAAAATATGTTTTTTTCTGCCTGAATATTTCAAGAAGGTGAAATCCGCGGTAAGTGAACATGAACATGCAAATAAAACAAATTATTAAGTCCGTAAGGAAAGCTGCCGCGTTGAGTGAATATTCTTTACAAAAAGATGCCACTTTGGCAGTACAACACAGCATAAATATATTATGCATTAAATTAATTTTGTTAAAGTCACACTGTGTTATACAGTGGTATTTACTGATATTCTGATTATACATTTGGAAATTCAAACACATCACTTCATAATAGAATAATGTATTCGTCAGAAACAACATACTAGTCTGATGATCAGACTCAAACGAATATCTGATATTCTCAATAACTGAACATATTTAAATCTTGCACAACTTCTTTCATTTAAATTTTCATGAGATGAGGCTTAATTGAACAAATTGTCATGCTACAACTATGCAGGTCACCGATTGGTTCATGGATTTGTCCGTTGTGCGCTATTTGTTATATTGAGCACAACTTTGACACTCGATATGTTCATATATTGGTACATTGACAGGAAATTGTAGTGCTACTATTTGAAGAGTCTCAAAAATAAAGAACACCACAAATTTGTATCTCTGTTCGCTTAGACCTAGTGAATCGTGTTTGGTTACTTAAAAATTGTGTCGTGGTGTTTTAAGACACGAATGCCTTGTTGAACTCAACTGGGAAGTTCGAAGAATGCTGAGAAGATCGGTTCAGCTTTCATATTCCAGGCTCCATGTGGAACCTTCCACAATTCGTTATTATATCTGTTGACATATTGAAGGAATGGAAATTCAACATAACGTTATAGTCTTACATTACAGTCTCTATTGTATTTGACTTTCATAACTGAAGGATCGTAAAATATCAACAAAATAAGTATGCTGTTTGCGAAATAAAATAATCAGTGAAATTTTTACTGCTTTTCTGAACATACCACACAGATTACGTTAACCGTAAGTGACATGGTGAATACATATTCAAAGAAATTGATTTACCAGAAATTATTGTAGAAGAAAAATCTGTCAGCTGCAGTGAATAATATATTTTTGAAAGATGTTATCACTGGGCTAGTCGGGCTCTCCATTGACCTCCTTTAGGACTGTAATGGGTATTTTTGATTTGACACTAGTAGCTAATGTGATGTGTCTAGTCCTCTTATTTGTTGCAGACGGCAGTCACACGGGAGATCAATCTTGAACCTGATTAGCTCAGCGGTAACGTCTCTGACTTTAGCACTGGGTAACGCAGGTTCGAATCTCAGAAGGGACATGAGTTCTTTCAAAGTTGGAAATATGTCTTGCTGATGAGTGCCAACTAGCACGAAACCTAGGTCCAAGGCTTCCGGCCGATTACCTCCAACCATCTTATATCATCAGAACAATGTGTACCCTGATGGCGAGCTACCTGGAATGGTGGCCACATTACAAACCTGACTGATAGAATTCAGTCTGCACCAAAATGAGGACTAGACACATAACATTAGTTACCAGTGTCAAATTAAAAATATAAAATCCCTTACTAAGTAACTTTAATGTTTCAATTCAGAGTAAACACGGATTTGATTCTCCTACATTATTTTGGAAAATGTACATAGAATTATCACATCCCATATCTCATAAAATCTGTCTAGAAAGATTATGTTGATCTTAAAACGCCTTTAAAATATGATAATAATGATAAAGGGTTATCCTCTATGTGCGCTCATTTGTTGACACACTATGAATCCAAATATTTTGGTATTCATTAGTGTTGTCGAGTTATGTTACAATAATGAAGGAAATTTCCTACTTCATGCCACCTTGCAGAATACTTACGAGGATGCCTCTACTCTGTTATCCTGCTCACATTAACCAAGAAATTTCGATAGATTAAACGCATAAAACTAAAGGTCTCACATGGAAATATTTCCAGTGTATTAACTTAATTCTTTTGTCTGTAAGCACGAAAAAGGCAAACATATAGAGGGAAAGTTCCATATATTTTACAAGACTTTTTATTGTCAGTGGTACTAAAACTATTAAGGGCGTGAATAAGAGTATAATATACATGTTGATGGTATAATGACTCAATGAGTAAAAACATGATTTTTTTCTCCCTGAATATTTCGAACAGCTAAACTCCCGAGTAAGTGAACATTAAAATGCAAATAAAATGAAATCAATATATATCAGTAAGAAGTGCCATGGCATAAGCCGTCACGTTGAGTGAATATTCTTAAAAAAAGGATAAATGTTAGGCATTGTGTTAGAGTATCATTCAAGTATCCATAAAATTTATTTCGTTAATGTCACACCGTGTTATACAGTGATATTTACTGATATCCTGATTATACTTTCAAAACTTCAAACACATCATTTCATAATGGAATAATGTATTCGTCAGAAACAACATACTAGTCTGATGATCAGAACCCATCGACTATCTGATATTCTCAATAACTGAACATATTTAAATCTTGCACAACTTCCTTCATCTAAATTTTCATGAGAGGAGGCTTAAATGAACAAATTGTCATGCTACAACTATGCAGGTCACCGAGTGGTTCATGGATGTGTCCGTTGTGCGCTATTTATCATATTTAACACAACTATGACACTCGATATGTTCATATATTGGGACATTGACAGGAAATTGTAGTGCTACTATTTGAAGAGTCTCAAAAATAAAGAACACCACAAATCTGTATCTCTGTCTGCTTAGACCTAGTGAATCGTGTTTGGTTACTTAAAAATTGTTTGTGTGATGGTATTTTAAGACACGAATGCCTTGTTGAATTCAACTGGGGAAGTTCGAAGAATGCTGAGGAGATAAATTCAGCTTTCATATTCCAGGCTCCATGTGGAACCTTCCACAATTGGTTAGCAAATCGGTTGACATATTGGAGGAATGGAAATTCAACATTACATTACACTCTCTACCCATATTTGACTTTCATAATTTCAGGATCATAAAATATCTACAAAATAATTATACTTTTGCGAAATAAAGTAATCCGTGAAATTTTTACAACTTTTATGAACATTTCACACAGAAATGACCGACGGTAAGTGACATGGTGAATATACATTCAAAGAAATAAATTTACCAGTTAGTATTGTAGAAACAAAATCTGTAGCGTACAGTGAATAACATACTGCCAAAATTTATTTTGCAGGGATCAGGTTTGAGTCAGGTTTGACCACGAACTGATACTACACTGAGAACCATTGATAACTAGGAATTATTGAACAGCCTTTTGTCTGGGACCTAGCAGGAGTAAGTAAACACCAGGACGTTCTCGTTGGAAAGCAAGCCCCTCGACCCACAAATTCTTCCTGATTGTAGTGCAGCCACTAGAGATTTGTACCCGCAAGTAGTTGTCTTCAATGCCAACTAGTTTCATTCCACTGATCACCACTTCTTTCTAGCGCTCCAGACAACTTTGTTCTTTAGGCATTCACCTTTGCAATTGTTTATTCGGAATCCTAACACTTAACGTTTCATGATAAAATGTGCAATTGTTGAAAACAACCCACTAGCCTAATATGGTCAAAAAGTTGAGGATATTTCAACTCCGAAAATTGTCGTGTAAATCAATTTTAATGGAGATTTTAGAAACTTCTTGTTGGATAGTTTGCTGTCCAAGTCTCTAACAATTAAGACATATTCTCTCTTGTAAATACTTTCAAACAATACCGTCATTGCTACTTAATTAACTGGCTTTCATGGGTCATATTTTTTGAAATCTAAGTCGTTCACAGAAATAATAATAGTTCAAAATTACCGACGTGGAACGACTTGAGGCATTGATGTATTTTGCTCGCACCATAATTCAGATGTTGCCTACTTCAAAGTATACTTTATACTAACTACTTCGGTATTCTTTTTTCTGACTGATAACTCACTTTGCTGCAGGTCATAAATCTCTTTCTAAGCATAGGAAATTCATGAATATTACTTCTTATTTGTCATGTATATCGTTCCAATTCGGGCATATCTGCTGTAGAGTCATTTTACACTTTATCGCGTTGATAAAATGAGATAATGAAAAACATGTGTATTTAACTTTGAAATTTACACGATGGTGGACATACGTTAATTTTATAAAGTTGTAATATGCAAATCTGTCCTATTTTGAATATATGCTTAAATATATAAACATTTTATTTGAAAATATCAAACAGAATTGGTTGCTGGTAAGTCACGTTTAGAGATAAATCAAAATTGTCATGGCAAACGATTTAACTTAGAGTGAATAACATATATATTGACTCGAAATTCTTAACGGTTGACACTTCATGCATTCGATGGCATCTGATATTCTCAATAAATGAGTATACTTTAACTAATAGTAAATACTAGTGTAAATCACACTTCACACCGGCTGTCTTTCAAATATTCCCGTTGCATGGTTTGTCTGAAACATTTCCAAGAATTTGAGCATTTCGAAGTGTTAATTTTGAAGGATTCGATTTGTTTCACCTTTGATCACGGGTTGATGTCATTTGCAGCACCATTGAAACAGGCATTTCGTCCAACCTCGGTACCTTTCACCAGCAAACACTTACAACACTTACAAGGCATACATGGCAGATTATGTTTAACTATACGAAAAAACTACTACACATCAAATGAAGAAATTGCCACAAAGTGAGTTAAACTTCATGGTTATGTATACGCATACTACTCACTTTTAGTGAGTAGTATGAAAATGTACACACAAGAGAGCATAAGAAAAGACATGTAAGGACGGAAATAATATATGCAATATCAGTTTTTCCAGTCTACACATTTGAACCTCGCTGTTTTACGCTTGATGAACTATTTTTACACGAGGCTAAATTTTCGATAATCTCCAGCAGATACGTAGTTCACTAAGTGGAACACGAATGTGGCTGTATCTGATTACTTGCATTTTTACAGAATTTTCAAAATTCTGTTTGTTAAAACCTGTGGACATACCTAGGGAAGTCTTCATCTATACTTTAGAAAGGTTCAAAAGTAAACAGCTACATTGCGGTCTATGTATCTGTGTGCTTGTGTACTTAAATTTAGTAGATCCAAGTGTTTAGGGATCTGTAATGGTACAGTAAGAGGGAAATTGTAATGCTGAATAAACCAGTCAAGGCTCTGTGAATACTGTGCAGAACAATTCCACTCATATTTAATTCCAGTTCATCTGAACCTCTTATCATATTGCTGGTATACATGTTAGGAAATATAGAGAATCACCAGTAAATTGTTTTTACACTGGTGTCTTCAATGTATTTGGCTGTCATATAGTTTCCAGTATCCTTATGAGCATGCTGTACATAATGTAGACGAAATGGAATAATGGATGACATATTTTTTACTTCTCTGGACATGTTACAGTCATAGCTAATGGTGAGTCAACTTTAAATAACACATTAAAGCGAAATATATTTTGAACAAAAATTGGAATTATTTTACAGTAGTGTTTCCTCTTTATTCCTCTCTCACACCTCATCAAATATATATTTACCGTGGTTCAGACTCCAAAAGACTTGAAGTAGAATGATTCCTTCATTTCTCCTGATGAACTTGTCAGAAAATTTTCATGAAAATATCAGTGTTGTATATATTCATATGCTTCTGCTACTTCTAATCTCTTGCCAGTCGTGGCTGAGTCTTGAATTCTCATTAGAATAAAACAAATCAACCGAAATACATGTGAAGGTGAAAGCAGTCTGGTCAGGATCTATCTGGCTAGTTCCACACTCTCAAAAGATATTTTAATACATTGAAGACTCCAATTATTTCTTAAAATGATTGGTGCATTACGCGAATTCTTTAGGGTAACGTCTTTATCAGGTTTTTCAAATAACTCGGAATCACTGACATGAAAATTGCAGGAGGTATATGTCAATGAAACCTATTCAAACATTTATATTAGAGATTAATATTAAATTACGCAGATTGTTTCCATTGTACAACAAAAATAATTCACATGGATCCAAATATTTCGACGATTTTTATTTTCTGTAGATGACAATCGACGTTTAAAATATTACTGAAAAAATTATTGTAAAGACAGAGTGTCTCGTTTTATATACACTTTTGGTATTTTGATTTAAAAACATATCTGAAGAAATTCGAAGTAGTTTGACTGATGAAATGTAATTTCACACTTCATTGACGTTGAGACTTATGCAACCATGGCTTTCACAGATGTGTATACATTAATATAATAATTCACTGACTCTTCCACCACATGTGTATGACTGAATTTGAAGAGTACTATGAAGAGTGAGAGTATATTAGACAGTAGAATGCAGTTAGTGTTTTCAATTGAATAGGAAATCATGTTTATTTCAGTTTGACTGATTGCAACTGAATAAATCCAAATGCTAAAGTTTTGATAAGTTGTTATACATGAAACTACAGCAACAAATGAAATTTCACGCTACATATTACTGTCAAACACGTCACCGTATGGAAGACGATAATTTCCCTCTGTGTGTTTTCCACCCATGTTCAGCTGGAAAGTTTCACAGATTATCTATCACCGTACACTATGATAATTATGTGGGATGAAAATTTAATCTTTAACACACGAACGTATCCAAGATGTTCACTGACTTCTCTTCTTTTGGTTTAAATTCTTCCTTGAAAGCTTGTACACGTAAAATGTATTTAAACTGTTATCATAATGATGTGATATAGCCAAGTTCTTTTGTTTGTTTTTCCAAACTGTGCAAATAGCCACTAAAAACTGTAAGTCAACTTTAAAGTAAACATGAAGAGAAAGCAAAAAAAACCGATTTGCAGTATGTTACAGTGAGACATATCAACTACATGATACATATGAAATTAGTTTCACCTTCAAATAACCTGCACTGAGAACACACCTCACAGGCGGTTAAATTCACTTGTAATGTAGATTCGGTGCGAGTTATCCAAAAATATGATGGCATGCTTCGCCGAATTCTCTGAAATGACGCAAAGCAAATATACTCACGGATGACTGACTTTCAGAATTTGCCTGCATTTTCTCCTCAATCGCGCTCATTGATAAATACATCATTATGGGCTCTTCACAGCGAAACGCATTGAACATTTCTTTCGACGTCCGTATTTACCTAATACTTAAACAATTCATACTTTCAATGATAAGACGCTATTAACTAGCACAAAAATACACGCAGACGTTCGAAGTTTGGGTGCAGTATTTTATTCCCATCCACTATTAGAATGTCTACTCTAATGTCGTCACCAGAATGCACAGTGTTTATTTACAATGTCATTTTCATGAATGCAACATCAGGTTTCTCGTAAAAAATGGATTCTCACTGCTTCAAGAGACATGAAGTCTTTTCACATACCGCGACCTGTTCATGAATCTTCAACTGATTCGTATCAGTACTTTAATATCCCTTCATCTTAAGTTTAGCCAGAAAGGGCTTCAAGAAACCGCCATGCTAATCCGACTAAATTCACTGCGTAGTAAATATTCATGAAATTTCCATTTTATATGTTAACACATCTGGACATGCCGAAGAAAGTTCTATGCTTCATTGAGAAGTTTAATTATCTGCGTGCTTGTCCGTTTAGATTTAGTGAATCGGTGTTTAGGATATTTATGTTATTGTAAGCGATAAAATGCAATGCTGCATATAGTATTGAAAGACGCTGGATTACTGAGCAGAACAATTTTATTCCATTTTCCGCTTATTGTCATCCTGAAATGTTTCACTTCACAGATTGACAAAATTCCATTTTCCTCAATAATCCTCAATGCATTCGGCATCCATTACATTTAGAATGTCCTTATTCTGCAAAATACTTTTAATGTCAGCATAGTGATGTCATTTATGATAATTTAATTTTTTCTCTGAACGTTTTACACAGCCCACAGTGGAGGTTAGTCACTTTTTAAGTCTAAATGAAAAGAGAACAATATGGAATTAAGCAGGGCCACGGATAAACATATAGTGTGAAGTTGTTGAACAGTCTGGCCAATGTTTACACACGCTGGAATTATCATATTTGCAGCATCAAGTTTCCTTATTATTGATTTGATTCACACATTTGTTTCACACACTTTGAACGCCTAACAGACGCGTCCACTTCTTCACAAACCTTCGACAGAAATTTAACCGGTGATTATTTGGTTTTAGTTAAGTTTGCTAAAGAAGAGACATGAAGGAATTACCATGCTACTTTGATATAATTCACTATATTTTGCACGAATATGGCTGATTTCTATTATTCGGCTAACGTTA
Organism: Trichobilharzia szidati; assembly: GCA_944472155.2. Taxonomy (NCBI): domain Eukaryota; kingdom Metazoa; phylum Platyhelminthes; class Trematoda; order Strigeidida; family Schistosomatidae; genus Trichobilharzia; species Trichobilharzia szidati. The sequence continues at coordinate 206,719,188 of OX235271.1, forward strand.
TATCATTATCACATTTCATATTTGTTAACATCTCGAAGTGTGCCTTCGAAAGTTCAGTGTTACTGTCTAGAAAATCATACAATGAAGCTGAGTGTCCACCATGTTAACAGATCATAAATGATATCTGAAAAATTTAGTTGTCATCCATACTATTTCATTCTATATTTTATGTCTAAAACATGAAGTTCATGAACTTTTGTTTCATTGAATTTAAGCTCTTCCATCTGGTATGTTCACCTTGAATGTTATTGCGTTTTTCACACTTTAGAATCCTCTTGGTTCTCACAATATGTCATTCTGCAATTAAACATTTTACTCTGATACTCCGTTAAACAGAGTTTAAATGTCTTTCAGTGACTGTTGACCACTAAATCAAATGATACACATTTATCTTGTCAATTAACAGATTGACACTGAGAACCGTCAGGAATACACCTGTATTAGTTGATATGTACATATGAAGATAATCTTTTACAACATTTCTGTTAATTTTAGGAAGCGCTTATCATATTGACAACACTGACTGCTTTCGGACTAGATAACTATTGTAGGACTAAACTCAAAATATCATTTCGATACATGGACGTATTTCGTTGACCAATTAAACCGAAACTGTACCTCAATGTACTGAAATGGATGCACCAAAGCCACTGTACATCAGAACTGATGATTATTCAAAAACTGAAAGCAATTTTAGACAAAATATCTTGTCATTATATCCTAAATAATTTCATACAGTTAATTTATTTTGAAAATCAAAAGATTAGCAATTAAACTAACACATCAAACAATTTTTTTCAATATATCAGATGCATACTATAAGACAGGTGAGCTTGGTTTACTGATAAAAGGCACGCTCAGATGTAAATATGCAAGACTTCATTTTCCATTGCAAAGAACACACTTTTGTTTAAACAAACTACAGACTAAACCATGAAACGTGCATACGATAGGAGGGATAATCTGAAAAGCAACAAAGATCACCACATAATAAACAGACGAAGGCGAAAATACATAACGTTTATACAGCCACTGAAATAATTAACGTTTTGTGTTTCTAGTAAAGTGAGAACAGAAATATGTCTGAATTACTTTAGAAAACTGAGCATTTAATATATCTTTGATAGATACGAGTAGATGAAAATTTAGCTTCATCAAACACCCGCATTGGTTAGCCTAACCAAAGCCTAATCTGAAAACTGACAAGCTGTTTTGTTGGTTTTCGCCTCGGTAGACTCATTCTGAAGAGCATGATCAACTCATTTGGCTGGAATAATGGCTAAGTCTTCAGGTCACCTGATAACACAGGTAGTCAGACCAAGGATAAAAATGAATGCGTATCTTGATTTCCAAAAGTAATGACAGGTTTTAAAGTGACAGACACTAGACAGGTTTTAAACAGAATGAAAAAGATGATGGTACATACAGCAGACTTAAATGTAGTAAACAGTTTTGAAAATTAGTAAACCGGTTGAATAGTTTGCTAAAAATGCTGGATTGTACATAATGCAGCAATTCAATAAATAGTAATTGGGTATACAAAATAAGATACTAGATAACAAATGATAATTTATCAATTAAAGTCCACTGCAAGAATCGAAAAAAATTGGGGATAATTATGAATTCACAAAAACAGAAATTCTATGTAGCAAGTTAAGATATATAAATATAAATATATAAATGTTTTCTGGACAGATGCTGAAAAATGATTCACTTTTAAAAATTTTAGTTTTGGAACGAGAATTTCACCGTGAGTTTCAGATATGTTAAGAACTGCCTTCATTGTACATTGGTTAGATGCAAATAGCATCTCAAAGTTTAACAGATTTCTTTAAGTACGCGGAACTTAAGCGTAATGTTCTTAATAGCCATCCGCCTTCAAACCACTACTGCAAAGTTTTTATTGCGATCACAAATTCAGGCCCTCCAACAAAGTTATGTCAACTTAATTTCGGATAGCCAATATTGCAAATGACTACTAACTCAATGAGATGATTTAAATTTCATCCAAAAGAAGAACTATTTGTACTTCAAAAAGTAGCATTATAGATTGAAGACGATGAGGATGTTAAGTTCAGAAAGATTTCCAGTATAAAACAGAAAATAACTAACTGCAAATTGAAACATAATTAGGCCCGTTAATTTTTCACAAAATTTGTGTATGAAAGAAATGTTAACGTTAGCGTACTTTAAGTGGAAGAAATTAACTTACGCTAATGTAATAATGAAGCTTCGGTGTGTTCCTTCATAACTAAGCGACACCAAAGAAATATATTTTTAACCTCACTATTGTGTATTCATTTCTAAACAATCGTAGTTAAATGTGGTATCAATTTACTTTGATTTTAAAATGTCCGAGAGTGAAAAGTTTGTTTTAATTTTCACTACTTGTTTTGTAGGCCTGAGAAAGACAATTAAAGGTAATTGTTGGTTTTAAAATTATTTTAAAAATTATTTTACTTTATTAATTGTCCTTATTCATGTATTGGTCAGATTAAAACTCCACAACTGTTTTAAATCACTGTTAGCTGAATAACAAAATTTTGCATACCTTGGCAACACTTCTTTGTTGAAAGGAGACCCATATCGGTACCAGTGAAATGTACCAAGTCAGAATCTATAGTTTCACTGAAGTCGAATGAACGTGAGATAAGTTTCGCGAAATTTTAATGACAGCCTTACAACAAAATATTGATTCTGCAATACTGCACGTATTAACATACACAGTGGATTATGAATTTTACTCATGATTTTTAACCATTTTCAGCAGACGGATGTCATTTAGAATATTCATAGTTTATACAAATCAGGCAGCCTAGCCATGTCATCCAGCAAACACCTCTGAATAAATCATCTTCAAACCAGCAAGCAAACGCTTCTAGGAACTTTAATTTTATTTCATTGAGTGGTATGATGGCGCCATTAGAACTTCTTTTTCGGCCACCGATACATGAATACATGTATATTTAGGCTTACTATGTTGTGTATACTACTTACAAGACTTGTCAGTAGTACATAGACACAGATTGATTAAAAAGAAGCCAAAACTGAAAACAACATTTTAAATCAAGAACTGCAGGTGTTCAAGGGCTGATTTCTCAAACCGGAATTAAGATTATGATGTTGCAGTGAAATAATCTCATTAGATAACCTTTCGTCTCAAGAACTAACTTTCGGCAAATCGATAATCAAGCAGAATAGTTCGTTGTCCGCTGACCAGATCGACCTGTATTGTGAATAAAAATGTATAAATGTAGTGCATTTTGCATTACAGAGTCTCTTATCTTCTCCCATTACAACTTTATTATTAAAGGTTAATGACATGACTAGAGCAGATAAAAGTGTTTGTTAGTGCTGAAGAAACCTGCATGATAAGCAGATGATTTTAATACGAGTGTTATGCATTCAGTTTAGTTGCCTACTGGAAATGTGCCTAGATGATTGGTTTCAGTGTTTTTCCACTTATAAACTCGGTTTTTATCGCATAGTCTTCTCTATAGTAAATGAATAAATATTTTGTAATGCGAACCACTTCTTACACTTACAGATAACCGTGGAGGTAAGTTCGAATGTGCCAGTTCTTGAGATCTATCACATTTAGAGTAAACTTATACTTTGATAAGGTCAACATGATGAAATCCTGATTGTCTAACGTACAGCAGGTTTGCCAGATACATTTTAAGAACTAAAACACAAATCGCATTTATTTGAATGCATTAGCACATTCAAAACTTCCACTGATTGAGAGCTGCATGTAAAAATGTACATGCATCTTTGTGGTGTTGAACAGGTCAGACGTAGTCATCAGAAGATATTAGAGTAAAATCTATTCTGTCATTTAAAATGACAATCAAGACACCTGCTATTTTCATTCAGCGAGTTATTCGAAAGCTACCGATCACTTCAGTGATTAAAGCAGTTAATGAGATTAAGGAGGTCAATTTTACGAAGAAAGAACACAATGACGATATTATGACAGTTATTATGACTATACACCGACTTAACCATCTCTTATGATGCGTAAACTTGAGAAAAGTAAATGCTTTTCTACAGCTGACTTCGGTTAATATTGGAAACCAGGACACACTGTTTGCCCTGTTTAGGACTGTATACCAGTAAGTAATGGTCCTCCAGCTGAATCTGGAATCCGAAGGCCATCGTTTCAAATATCAAATAGTTATCTGAAAGCAGTTCATGTCTAAAATGCTTGAATACAGTTCAGGATAAGAGTTTACAAATTCATTCTTAAAAAAAGGAAAGAATACCAGCTTGACACTGCCATTGTTATGATTACACAAGCACTTAAACATCTATCACCACGTTGAACTATATTAACAGTAACTTTATCGCTGCTGAAATCTTCTTGTAATCTTTATTAATTGATCATGTCAAATTTCCTCTTGTATTCAGTTGACCGTCGTAAGTTATCATTTTATATAACCAAAGGAAACGTCATTTATTGAAAACAAAACTAACTAATTATTCCTGTCCTGAAAACTCATGTTCATACAAGAATTGCGTTTCCTTTATTTCCATTTCAGTTATCCGAGGTATGTGGCACATATAATAGTGGACGATTATTCTTGTAACTACTGTTAAAACACTGTCATATTCACAACTGTATTTATCATCTCTTTTCTTTATATGGATATAGTTGGTATTACAAATAAAAAATATCTGTGATACAACTTCTTACAACTTGAGTATTTTTCATATCCCACTGACAGAAGTTCAACGTAAGTTGATTCATTCTCTGGCGAATTTCATTTCTCAACCAATTGATATGATCTTGCCACAAAGACCGATTACGTAACTACGGTGTTAATCACTCAATCAAAGAATTTCAAGATTTAATTGTGATACACTTTTCAAAATAATGATAGTTACTTACATACACTAATTTCAAAGGATTTCTAAGTATCCTAGTCACAAAGAAAACAAGATTTATGTAAACGACCGTGATAATCAAATTTAAAACCAGTCAGATTCCCTCAAACAAACACTAGATGACATGAAAACTCAACTCATTCCTTTCACAATTTTCGCTCTTATTTAGAATATCTTGGTAAGTTTACTCCATATATGACAGATTATTTGACTGTTATGTACTAACAACAGTTGAGTAAGAATTCACCAGCCCCTATTCCTTAATGTATATCTATGTCCGAAACATCAATAAATTTTCACGAAGTTAATAAAGATCTTCTTCACGTTAAAAAGGATTGCATAAGCTTTTGAACTAATACCTGTAATTATGACAAAGACATTTCGTTCAATGCATTCATGTTCCATGTAGTGAACGCTAAACACAGCATATGTCACCATTTTACTATACGAATGTATTTGGTAAATTAACCTGACATATATCATACACGAAGTATATTCTCCACTCTCGAAGAAAAACAACTTTCAGAATTCCTCCTCATATAGAATATCCCTGAAAACTCCATGTTAGTTGAAAGATCTGGTTTCATAAAAAAACAGAACCGCATTTGATAACGAATCACTTAGTTTTGGAGCATTCAAAAGATCCCCTTTCGTATCTCATTACTTTCTGGTGACAAATTAGAGTGACGTCTGATTATTTATGAATTGTGATTATATGTAGTTAATGTCAGGGCAAATTGATGGATTCTTAACACTGTGTAAAGCATATCCCTTTTTAAAATGTATTTGACACTATGTAATCATTTTCTAATCAAACAACCTTCTTACTTTTTCACCCAATTTAATGCAGATGACGTATGTAAGTCAATCTCATTCATCAAACCAAAGCTTCATAAGAAGTACCATTATGGATCTAACCACTATCATTTTACTTTTCTTCTTAATAAATTTGTGTAAATACCTTTAAATGAGAATAAGATACAGACTCACAGAATAGAACCTGTGTTGATGAAACTTCGTCACATAAATCAGGAGTAAACTAGAATTCAGACTCATTTATCCTGGTTTACTTGAATTATTTAGCAGTACATTCTATAATCAAAGCCGGAACACATCGGCTACATATCGTAGGGGGCCTGTCAGTAAACTGAGTTGTGTGATTATATTACTCAGCAGTCCTCAAAACAAGCTGGAGTATATCAAAAATGTAAAACAATCTTTGAAAGTATGAGCTTTATTCTGCGAAATAAGTTTGAAAACAGAACGAAAATTTGCGCTTTTTTCATCCAATTCTTGCATAGAATCCTCAAGTAAAACTGCCACCTACAGTTCATCATTAAGCAGAGTATATTTTTCGATCTCGGGCATTTTCCAACTCTCAAAATTTCTATCTCTGTCAAACACACGTAGTTGTTTATTGGATGACATTCAGAAATGCAAATGAATACGTATTATTCTTCACAAACGTTACTGCATGGTTGAAACAAAGTGAAATTGAGTAGATGCTTTGTATTAATGAGTAGCCGAATGGCTTAAGTAGGTCACCTCGTGGTTCTTTGTAAAAGTAGAAGTACTTGGTGGTATGTTTGGAGACAAACCTTCTGTACTGAACAAAAATTAATAGAAAGAGCACTTCAGAGTTTTTCTCAAACCAGTATAGTAGAACAACTTTGATTTAAATATTTGTGAAATGACATAAGTCGAACAACTTCCGAAAAGCAGTAGTCGTCAGACAACCACTTTCAGATTTCAATCTTCCATGACTTCAATGTGCTACATTCTGACATTGTTTTAAAACTCTTCATCCTTTTCATTTAAATAAAAGGCACAGAATGTGAGTTGCAGTTAAGCATTATTCACTAATGATGTTTTTCGCGGATCAAATTCATTTTATCAATAAAAGGCAACATAATAACTACACACACTAATTTCGGTATCTTAGCAACAGACAGAAAAGTGAATGTGTCAAGTTAACTAAACATTAATTTCATTAATTCAGCAACAGTGGAAGGTAAGTTAATTTGAATAATCACTAATACGGGTTGACTGAGTAGAGTAACTGAAAATTGAAGACGTCCATACTTAATTTGTATTCGGTTGCATTACGCACATTAAGGATTCATCTGGACAAATTTAATCGACTGAAAATTGTTCATAAGAAATTGCAGACTCTGTAATAATAAGCGGATCTATCGTCCTGAAAATCATTTATATTAAAGTGGATAATCAAATAATATATATGTTAGTTACAAGAAATGAGGAATTATTCCATAATAATGTGGTGCAGAACACAGTGACTTATCGTAATTTACCATGTGCGTTCTGAATGCATAGTAGTATGACTAGTTTTATCATGGTATTCGCAAAGAGTTTTCCCCTTAAGAACATAAATGACAGTTCAACAAAGATAATTATCCTCATGGACGAAGTCATTTTTACAATCGTTTTCAAATTTATTAAAAGTGTATAGCAGTCTGTTGCTTAGTAATAGGGTTCTGTGACATAATTGTTATAGCTTTGACCTATGTATCGTTTTCCATTACCATCTTCTAATACTCTGAAATAACTAGTGGTAGATTTTTCTGGGTGTTTAAAGTTAAAGAGCATCTAATTTGTCATTAGACTGATGAGTCAGAAATACAATTTACCAACATACATCACCAATCTTATTTGTATACTTTAAAAGAGAGTTAGTTGTACAGACAGCAATTGGTTCCCCTCTCAGTTTTAACCCATTAATATCCCATCATGTGAACGAACGATCAGTTACATTTCAACCAACTTTTTTGAATATATGAAACATTTGGGTGTTTTTGCTGACTTTACCTGAGCGGAGCCAATTCGCTGACTGTGGTTTTCTTGAAGATCATGAACTTTGCACATTAGGCCTCTCCTATAAGAAAACCCCCTATAAAGAAGATATTTTCATGAAACAAACAACTCTCCAATTCCTCTAAAATTTCATCTTCATTCTAGTGTAATTTAATTTCTTTATCCTCCTAATAATCTCCTTTTTTCGCTTTCATACTGAACAGTTGAACGGTTCAAATGTAAGTCAGCATGAGATGTTTCACACCACATTCGTCACCGTCAAGCAGAATGTGGTGGCGATGAATTTTACCAACCAAATCATATTTTCCGGTACTAGATTTTATATGTTCGACTTTGTAGGTGCAAAATATATAACATTATTTCACGCCTAACTATTGAAGGATCCATGCATTCGGTATGAAATATGAATATCATTTTAATTATACAGACAATATTCGAAGTACTCCTATTGTTCCATAGGGCTTCGAGGGTAATACAGGGCTTCAACAGAACTTGAATTTGCCCCGTTATCTGTGGTCCTCTTTAGATGGCCCCACAATCGCCCACAGTTTCTGATCTCCTCCTCACAAGGTCTCATCCATATCATCCTCAGACACCCCACTCCTCGTCTACTGTTCGGGTTCCCCTCAGGCTATAGCCTCGCTCACAGTATCATTCAAGGGTCTCCTCATTGTGTGCCCAATCCATCCTCACTCTCTTCTACATCTTTGTTGAGCAGTAGCTTCTTTGTTGGTTTGTTCCCATATTTTTACATTGCTAATTCTTTCCAACCATTTGATCTTCAATATGGATTGAAGGCAGTGCTTGATTCGGACTCATTTGAACTGAGTAAATCGCAAACTATGAAATACGGCTTTCATTCACATTCATGATTTAACACAAAACAGTATAAAACTCATCGGTTCAAAGTGATCACAACACACGCAAGTGAGACTGAGAGGACAAATAAAAAGATAACATGACAAATAACCTACAGGTCTGTCATAGAAACTGTCTTTTTACCTGCCTACAACGTGAGAATAAAATTTTAATAACATAATCACACATCTAGGTTAAAACCGAATGTTTAGTCCATTAATGTGCAAAAAAACAAATGACTGTTTATATGCCTCTACTGCATTTCAAAGTGTAATGCACTTTATTTCGATTCCTTTTATCGAATCAAAATATAAATACAAGAATACTAACAGCAATAGGTTCCACTGTACACACGTTTACTCTCTATCTAACATGTCTAATTTGGTTATATACTCAATGACAACTTTTAAATAATTTGTCAAATATCATCAAGGTCGTGCAGGTAAGTTTTATTCAAAATCCTGTTTCTCCTTCAAATTATTAGACAGTCTTTATTGTAACGCTCTGTCCTAAAACAGGGCACTTTCTGCTTTTTTCTGTGTTTATCGAGGATAAATAACCAACTAGGCTGTTACACTTTTGATACACAAGTGTTCCAGTTCAAGTATTATATCAGATTCTACTCACATTGGATGAAAATTAGTTTTCTCATGTTCATAGTATCCGTCGTATCTATGCGCTATGATGTCTGAACTTTCCAGATAATTTTGTTTTCAGCGTGAAGTTTAGGTACTTTAAAATTAGGTGCAGAGGAAGAAAATGAATAATTAACAGAATAAAAGATATGGTGGGGATTCTGCCCACATGAAAAGCAAAATAAAATGCGAGAGGAGAATCAAGCATCTGAAACTCTACAGACTCTGTAGTATCTCATCCAGTTTATAGTAACTCTGCTAAGAATTGTTTGTCATCTGACAAACGAAATGTAACAAACCCTCAGTTTGTGCAGATAGTGCAAAACACTCCGAGCTCAACACAAAATCTACGATGAGTAAAAATCTTCGTTTTATGATGAACTGAGGTATAACTGACCATGAAGATTAAATGAATTTCTTACTCAAATATGCTTATCTTTTATGAAGAGTAAAAGCACGTAAAATGTTTTCTATCGCTATTCTCATTAATAAACAATACGTCATTGTGTTCATTTTCGAAAATATACAATAAACAGAATTTCTAGGTGAGTGACTCTGAATGTTTAATTAAAATGGGAAAATAATACGTAAGAAACAGAAAATTATTGAATGCAAGTTAACACTTAGACGCATAACAACAGAATAAATAGACATTCAAATGAAGTAGCCACCTAATGACCACCTAATCACTACAAAGATATAAATTCAACAATGAATCAGTCTTGTAAATAACACTCATTTCTAAATTTATAAAACACACAGAAGTTGTAGCTGTGAATAATATTTCAGCTGTACAATCTGGAATAAAACTGTTTTCATGACCAAATTTATCATCATCCAAGTGCTAACAAAATGTTAACCTCCTTCACTGTTTTATAGAACAGTTTCGTAAGTACTTTCCTCAGCTAACAATATTTCATTTACCTCAGTTGGGCTGACTTTTACAATTATCTATAAGCAAAATTATCCCACATGAAAAGTGTAGCTAATGACCTTGTTTTTGTCCGCAAGAAATCATCTTTACCGCTTTTATGAGTAATTATCCTAATGGACTGAAATTAGATTTTTTTCTCTCCATCTTTGAGTAGATATTTTTTCTCTTGGGTTTGATAAAATACAGACTTCAGTACTAGTTCATTTCATGCATTTTTATTCATGTCAACTGAAATTAAATTGTTAAACTGAGATCCTTTTACACTGATGGCAAATCCTATTCCACAAGATAATTATGAAAAAGTTTGAAGTGGTCCATCCAATCCGAAACTATTTAATAACAAATAAAACAAATTATGCAGCTTGTCAAAAATAAGGAAGAATTGTAAATGTTAAAGCTGTAAGAGGAAATGTTTAAGACGAAGTATGAAGACAAAAGCAGACAAAAATGTAAAGATAACACGGGATTTTAAACGGGAATCAAAACTTCTTGAAAATGAAATAATTATCACGCACAAAGGCATTTGTTTAAGCAGGTAACCCAGTAGGATATCCGAAATGGCAAGTAATCACTACTGAAGCCGGATGGATGTTAGAACAGATAACTTAAGACAGATAAGAGATGGCTGATAAGCCAGCAATAAGTTGATTACGTATACATGAAAACAAGCCTCACACTAAATATATATATATGAAGAGTTGAGGCAGCTTAATGACGTGGTGCGATTAGTGGTGGGTGAATGAGGACTAATGGACTAACTTGGGTTACCATTCACTCGAAAACCTGCTAGTGAAACCCACTGTATGGTGCATTTCTGTGAGCATAAAAATGCAGTAAATGTAGATGCCTTATCTTTGTTTCATTGAGAAGGGGCATTACTAATCATAACCATTCAAATATTTTGTAGTGAAATGTAAGTCTGTGAATTTTGGAATATTCACCCTAGGATAAATATAATTTGTACATTTTAAATTTGCTTGTCATCAAAGTCAAATAGAAATTCAACAGTTTTTATTCCTCTGATTATTTTAACATGAAAATAAAGTGACTCAGGGTGAGTAAGAAAATTTCAAAAGTCATATTTATTTATTATCACATAATAATAGACAGAGTTAACATTTCATCAACACGAAGGTAGAAATTTAGGTACAGGCATCCAGAAAGACAACAGTATTCACTGCAAAATTACTTTGTATACCACATCCACCACAGAAGACACTGAATAGTGATCATTAGCTTTAAGACATAAAATATTTATGATCGTGGAAATAGGACGCGACTACCAAACTATTTAGGACTCTTCATCCGAATGTATCTGCTCCTCCCCGAGTAAGATGACACTTGCGTCCTGCATTCCGCTGCCAGTCACCATCAAATAATTATATGCGAGTTTATTAACCGGTAGGCCATATGCTAAATAAGGCTGATCAATTCATTCCAAAAGTGTCAATGGAAGATCAAAATAAATACTAAGTATAATAAAAATGCATGAGATATTTCGGAGATATTTAATTAGTCACGAAATACAGTATGTCTACAGACATCACACTGTGAAATGAAAATCATTCAAGTTGAGTTAAAAAGTAAGATACATCAACAGTCATTATCTGAACCATAGCACAACGAAACTGTATTACACAATCACCAATAAAAAATGATATTCGGAACTCTTGTATTGCTAATAAGGGTATAGAATGCGTTTTGCTTATAAGTATTGAATCTCTCCATTGGCACCACTCTTTTCGACTGCGTTCTACTGGCCTAATTTCTTCAGTGCTAATCTCTCAGCTTTTGTTTATGCTTTTATAAAACTTTCAATGAACACAATTTGCTTGAACGTTTACAGATAGATGTAAGCGACGTTGCCTTGTTTCGCCTTTTATTTCTTATCAGTGAAATACTAATTCAAATTTGGAAATTATATAAGCTCATTGTTAAGTGATTTGATCACCTTTAGAGTACGTCACAGATCCAGATGAATAAACATTTAAGTCAGATATCTTACTGTAATTGCGCACGGATAGACATACGTGACATTAAATAGAAACTGTAGATAACAACTGACAGAAATAAGGTTGTCGAAGTAATACTAACGTCTTGATTTAAGCATAGTTTGTGGTCACTCTGAAACGCCTAACCAACCGACTTGAGTTACTGCTTCTAGTTGGTGGTTCTCTGATTCTTTTGAACTTCAATGATACTAAAAGGTTCATCAAGTGATAATATACATATAGATTACTAACCCAGTTCTCTGCCAACTTCTATTGAAAATGACCTTGAATGAGTGAGGTGATTGTGTATGTGTAGGCTCAAAATTATCTCCTAGACGTCGAGATAGTTTCGAATGAATGTTCATTTCTCATTTAAGATTGTCAAAATTATGAAGAATTATAGTTTGTAAGAACTAAGTGGATTGTGAATTGAGCTCAGTTGCTGACCAAAAGCACTTAAAATGCAGCTAAAAGCCAAGACCACCTAACGTACATTTCGATCAAGTAGAAATCTCGGATTGTGCTTCGCATAGCTTTGGACTCACTGTATTTCATGAATTTCATTTTGCAACGTCAACACTTTTGTTGGTTAAATGTCCATTACATACTACTGAAATGACGTCAGTTTATCGTGTGAAGATTGCATTTACTCTACGTTCATTTGTTTTCGCCATTTAAAAGGTACCTCAAATACCAAAATATAATATCACATCCTAATAATCACAGTCAAAAGATTTAGCTTTAAACAACCCTAATTCTTCTCACTCTTTGGTGATATTTACTTAAAAGCATTCAGTAAGTTACTTTTTCAATTTAAACTTGAATACGTTCAGATATGTATTCGTCATCACCAGTAGTTCATTCTAGTGTGTTTCTTGGAATCAATCAAAAGAAAATCATCTTCCATTTACAATCACACAGGACATAAATGTTTCAAATTATTCATTTCCACTTATTAACAAACAGACTGACTCATTTCTGAGAGTAAATCTCATCAACAAAATAACACGACTGCATATTACACAACCAGTCTCAGAAAAGTCAGCTGCTGCCACTGGCGAATGCTTCATTATTAATTGAAACTAATGTATATTCTTAGAGAAGCACATACAGTTCTCTTCAAAGTTCATGGTTTTTTGATTCGTTTATCTCTTGAACAGTTGTAAGCGACCTAATTCACCATATAAAAATGATCATTTTATGTAAATATTTCCCTGAGCATCTCTTCCCACTTTTCTGTTGTTTTCATGCAGACCGTCGGGGTAAATTGAATTTTTGATTTTGATTAAAATTTTTTATTCATGTTTATAATTGCAATAGAATAATAAAAAACAAATAAAAAGTAAAGAAATACTTCAACTTAGACAGTTTCAAGCAAAACTAAAAAACAAACAGTTTCCTATCTCAGAGTAAATAGCATCAACCAAATGATTCCACTTTGCATTGTGTAACCAGTCTAAGTCATGCTGACGTATGTCTCATCAGCAATCGAACACAACTTTTATTCTCAAGAAAACGTATATATTTCTCTTCCGATTTTATACATTTTCGACTAATTGGCACCTGGAATAGTTGTATAGGACATGCGATTTTGAAACACAGCGACCCCTCTTTGTAAGGATAGCTTTTAGTGTTCTACATTGAAATGTCTCATTTCTTTCAACTCTCTTGTGGTTTCCTTTTAGGCAATACTAGTAAGCAGAAGTCTTTAATTTTAACTTCTACCATTATCTAACCATATTTGTTTTGTGAACATCAGTTAAGTCTACACTTCATTTTTAAGGCGAATGAAAGAAAGCATTTCTACCCTCATAAAATTATTTAACACAAGTACTTCTATTTTATATTTCCTGTGTTCTTTTTCTTGATTCATATGCGAGTAATTTATCATCAAGCCCAAAAATGAAGTTTAAAACTGGCGACTGTAGACATTCCATTCTTCCCAGGGAAGACGCACAATTTTCTTCCGATTTAATATAATTTTGAATCTCCTGTTTCTGCGGGAGTTGCAAGTGACACGTAATAAGGAAAAAGCAATGATGACATTTGGTAAATATTTGTCAGACCATATGGAATTCACTCTAACTTTATTTTTTCCATTCTTGCATGATACACTTACAGTTATTAAAGGTTAGCTGATTTTAAGTTTACATTCCGCTATTTTGTAATTGTCAACATCAACTTACTATATTTTGACAAAGAGAGGGCAGACATATCTCAGAAACATATTTCAACTTTGAAGTCAGGCCTAGTACTTGACTGTAATTCCCCACTCTCCGGAAGGATGCGTGTGCCACCTTACAAACATAAGACTAAACCAAGTAGAAGCAGAATCAGTATCCATCGGATTCGAATGTCACGTGTCTAAGACATTCTTCAACCGGATTGATGCGGAAAAACATTTTGAGTATTCATACCATTCTGTAAATATGTTCATTCTCTCTTTGTTCAAACAAATCAAGTAAAAGTGGTTGTGTGAAATGCATCAATTAAGAGATAGGCTTACTTTTTCACAGAAATTATACAACAGGAATATTTCAATCTTTACATTTTCACGAACAGAAGAACGAACAATTTTATCACCTAATGTGCGCTTTGTAGCCGGTCTCAGCAAATGCATTGACTGATACTGTCTCATATATTATTAGCAACTGGGCATAACCCATATCCTTAAAGAAATACCTACTATTCTCTTCCAGTTCAGTCACTTTCACACGTGCATATCTGAAACTGTGTACGAAAATACAGTAATCACACCCTGTTAATATTTATTTGAACCTTTTGCATACTGCTATCCTAATGTGTGCAATTATTCGACTGCTATTTTGCAGATAAAGATGGTGAGTTCTTAATCCAAAAATATCTAGTAATTTATTCACAAAGAACGAAATTTTAGCATATCGTTCTTCTCGAAACCTATTACAACGGAGCCGATTTTTGATAAGGAATCGAAGAACGTCACGTAAAACCAGATTTCAACAGTCCTATTCTTTGCACGTTCGTTTAAAAGCCTTCATATCCCAATCTATCCCAATTCCTTGATTCTTTGATGTTTCTCCCTCAGAAAAACTTAGTAAGCTAAAATTTTAAAATGCACATCAGTTTTATTAAGTTTGGATACCAGTTCCGCACATTGTTCGTTTTGAGATTAATTTTGAAAAAGACACCACTATTTTTTCTTCAGAATTACAAAAAATGAATACGCCTATAAATAGCTCCCGGTTCGCAGAATAATAATCGCTGACAAGGTGTCACCACACTGTGTTACATAACCAGTGCCCATCAGTGTGTTGACCAAAATTGATTAGAACCTGTATTAAAAACCAAACACCTAAGCATTTGTAATTGGATTCATACATTTTCTCGGCGCTGTTATTTGAAGTCATTGCAAATGACATATTTTACGTAATAAAAAAGGATGTTATGCAAGCACTTGTCAAAATTTTCAACAATAATCTATTCTAATTCTTTCCATTCATCGAATCTTATCTTCCAGTCAAAAAACGTAAGCTGCTTTTAGATTTCAGTATTAATATGTCTCGATTGTTAACTATCGCCAGTAGTAATCATCGTTTATCATGTAATCAATTATCTAGGTCATCATTTTAAATGTTAACTTCGTTTAGTTACTTATTTTACAAATAGTAGTGTAGAGATTTGATTCCTCTAAATAACTCTCAATATTCCACTCCGCGATCAGCTATAAATGAAACAGAACAGAACTAAAAGCGTCTCTTCTTTTAACCAATAGATGCCGAACGTAAGTTAAAGTCTCATGTTCTTCAAAATTTTGAAAACTATATAATAATTTGAACTAAGTGTTCAATATTCGCATTTTGATGACTTCCACTTTTGTACGTTAAAACGAAGCACTGAAATAGTCAATTGGGCTTTTGATTTCCAAATGAGAAATGAATATTTAACTAACAGAAAATGAAGGGAAGTACGTGCAGTATCCTAACCTTCTGAACAGAGGATATTTGTAATAGGAATGTTATCATAGAAACCCAAATACCTACAAAGTTGTACATCAACCTTAATTCTGAACAAATATTGACAAACAATGTGCTTAGTTTAAATCAAACTTCAGGGGATTTCCCTCATCTTTATATAGTCTTTGGACAGTTGTCATCGTCGATATTTGAAAACCGAGAGAAGGTGAAATGGTTAAATGTCTGTCAGTGAAGAGTTCAAAGTCGAGCCTGAGTTATTTTAATCAACACTACGGCAAGGAAAGAATCAACTGCTCCACGTATCTCAGTCTGACGACTTAAAAGCACATTTATTTTATGGTACAATTTATGCCTGAAATTTAAAATTCAAAAATTACTTCTTTAAAAATAATCTTTTCACAGTGGTTATCGGTAAGTTGATGTCTTCTAAATGAAATAAATAAAGCATCACATCAGCCATAATAATTTCGATTGTTTGGTGTTATCTTCGAAAAGAGAAAGAGACCTTGACATCAGCTGTATGCTTATTGATGCTCTTCAGTAATGTGTTTGACTCCCACATGTCTAGGATAGTAAATCGATTCCCATCCTGGCAGAGTTGAATATCAGTATGAATGTAACTTAAGTCCAACTTCTCGATGTAAACTCCCAGTGAACTGCTGACACCAGCTTCTAAACTTAAACACCACACTTCATGCTGAACAGACAGAATTTCGTCGCACTTAAAAACCAAGTAACATGGAAGAGTTCAGGCTCTAATAACCAAGCAAATTATAGCAACTTGTTATTTATCCGATTCAAACAACATCTTTTTAGGTTTTTTAACACTAACTTTGAATTGCTTATCCTAGAACTAACCTAAACATAAAATCGTAATTATTCGCAAGACTAAAATCACCCTATATGCAAAACCTTTGTGTTTATGCTCGAAACCTGCTTATAACAACCACTTTTTAAGATTTGAAATAGTACCTAAGAACAGACAGACTCTAGTTTTAAATTATGTATATCTAAATACTTTAGTCTGTTGTGGATTTAAGTAACAAGTTGTACGCATGTTATGCCAGCAAGATATTTAGCTTGCTGGAAGCTAAATTAGTAACAGTTTACAGTATTAAGGATTTTTAAATCAAAGGTTATGACCTAAAGCTTGAAGAAATCCTTTCTTTATGAACAAATTATGTGACGGAATTAACTATTTGTTGAAGAATTCACCAGAAGCCAGTGTAATCGAACTTGTTGTAATACTGATAGTGACAAGTGTTTTTATCATACAGTATTGCTTTTCTCGTAACACAAATTGTTATACAAGTCAGGTAAATAATCTGATATTAGACACCATAACCCTTGTTGATTTAGCTGGAATTTAGAAGTCGTGTGCAGTCATATCACTTGGTCACCACTGATATTAGAAGTTATTTGTAATGTTACATGGTCAAATAGGTAAAATACCCATTGACTACTATTTTGATTGATTAGTTGTTGTTTCATGCATCCTAATCGTAATAGAGCGACTTTATTAAAACCAGCATTCTACATCTTGTGAATACTCAACAACCTAGATTTTAATTTAATCTTAGGAATTATTAAAAAGACGGTTACAGCGAAGAAAATTTTCTTTTCGACGAAGTCATCAACTAATCTGTACATCCAGGTATTTGTGATAAATGGGTGGAAGTGTTCCAGAATAATTTCCGGTTAAGAGTCAAATTAATCTCTCGTATTTCATGAGTTAAGCAAGCAAAACAATGTTAACTAATATCAATGAATACAATTTACTTCCACCTACATTGTAGATGGCTTATGTAAGTTCATGGATGTTGACTTTTCATTGAACTTCTAAATTGTTTAATCTATAGGAACTCCTGGCTTACATTCACGCTAATAGAAAACATACAAATGGAGAATATAACACAAAATCTTTTGATGAAATGAATATTTCACAAACTATCAGTTCAGTTACCATCAGCATGACATGAAAACAAGAAATTCTCCTATGAGTTACTGCCTCACTTTCAATCTGTTGTATCCTACTGGCCATTAAAACCCCCGACATCTGCCTGAATATGGCCAGTCGCTAGTGTGTATCAGATTATTTTCAAGTATTGGTTTTGTAAGGATCTTGTTTGATTGGTTGGAGGATTTCATCATGAGTCAGAGGACCACTGGAAAACCACCTAGTAGTAATGGACAGCGAATTCGTCCTATTTTTGGACTCTTCATCAGTATAATCCCTCCATGGTTCGGACCCACGACTTTCTTGTTACAAGGCGAGCTCGTTGACCAATAAGCCACTGGCCATGGATTATATCTCATTCCAATTCATGACAAAGCTTGACCACTTCGAACTATGTTAACTGTGAAGGATTATGACTAATAAACGATGAATGCAATCAAAGTGTATTTTCAGTTATACAGGAAATAAAAACTCCCCTTGTAAACCAAAAGTCATCTTGAGCCATTTGAGGGATATTTGTTACGAACCTTCATCAAAACTTTTTCAAACGACATGTTAGCAAACGTTCAATTGGTTCAAAGGATTCGGTCGCATTGAAAGACTGTTTGAGGTTCAGGAATAGAGGCTAATACTCTAAGCGACAGCAACTTCGTTTATAACAGGAAGGGTAATGAACATCACGACAGAGAAACTGATGACAAACATCTGATGTTTAAAACAAGACAAAAAGTGTACGAAATCCATTTCGTTCTTTGCTGCTAAACACCACATGATATAATCCAATTACTGGTCTATTCTCAGTAGGAATTTTTTCTCGAAGGTAGTACAGAAGTACTTCATTTTCACTGCGAGCGTTGTCCACTCGGAGCTTCCAAATCTGTCAAGATAGGTGAAATATCTTACTCGAATATAGACTTGTGGTAAAGTAAATCGCAGGAATACAGAAGCGACTCAATAAGCTTCGGGTTGCAGATGGCTGTATTACTAGTATTGCAGTTTTAGACGTACAACAGAATTAAAGTTGTATCTTAGTCCGATCATATTTCTAGTACCGCACTAGTAAAGTGAATTAAATATAAGCACATTTACATTAGAGCAAATGCATCTATCAATCACTACGATAAGTATTGAATGTGATACATTTGAAGTGAATTGCCTGAGAAGCTGAGCATTCGTCAAACATAAAATTTCAAGTAGCATTCCCACTAAACTATTTTATTGTTCTCACATTGGCCATTGTTACTGTGCCACGAGAAAATTTGTCTGTGCATTCATATATTCTATGGATAGAATATACATAACATTATTATTCCACAGTGTGATCTACTTACATTTAATTGTTGTAACACAATTTCTAAAGGGTTGTGCGGTAAGTATCCAGGTTAACTTATAATTTAAACAAAATATTTTTTTCTCGTATATTAATGCTATCTACCATGAATGAAGACATCTTTCCAGTTATTTGAAGTGATACTTACCTTTCTGAAAATGCTCATTTATTTTTAACCAGTCGATTCGAAAATGTATTTTATTCCTATTTCATTGTGAAAACTTCCAGTAATATACTCAATGTCATACTGTGTAACAGAACCTTTTCTACACTGGTCCAGTTAACTTTAACGTAAACCATTAATAAAATAACACAAAGAAAATACAATGATCTAAACCACTGTCCGAGTAAGAAAGTCGACAGTGAAGACTTGTGATCTGTTTTAGCGAAAGAATATTGTCTGACATTAACTCATTTACCATTCCAGTAGATTTGTATTAGTATGACAGTCTTATAAATTGCCACGAAATAGTTACCGTGACATAAATAGTCCACTGGAATATAAGGCAGTACAAAA
The DNA here is from genome assembly GCA_944472155.2 of Trichobilharzia szidati. NCBI lineage: Eukaryota > Metazoa > Platyhelminthes > Trematoda > Strigeidida > Schistosomatidae > Trichobilharzia > Trichobilharzia szidati. The sequence goes on from OX235271.1 coordinate 206,739,082, forward strand.
TAAAGCATAAATTAGCCCGCTAAAAGTGAAAGGGTATCCACAGGTGGTTGTAATTTTATATATTTTTAAAAGACAGAGATGACATACAACTGCCAGCTATGTTGAGATAAATGTCTTGCCTACACTTTAGACTTAAACAACGAATTCATTTTCTGCGAAATAACGCAGTATTCCTGAATGAAATTGTGGTTGCCGTTGAACTGTTTGTTGTTCAATTCAAATGTGTTCAACTCCAATCTTTAGATTAATTGAAGTAGCTAATATTTCATGTGAACTTGAAGCCATTAACAGCGCATATGGTGAAGACAGAACGTTTTGATTAATGTAAAAATCTGTCAGTCGTATTCCGAGAGAAGTCTCCTGTTTAGACTTCTCATCTTTGTCTGCCTCATTCTTCGATGATTTTATTTTAGAAACATCATTGTGAATCTGTAACTCGATTATGAAAGTGACATACAGACGATTTTAATTAGTTGCTCATTGTGCACAATCTATCTTTTCAGTATATGAGTATACCTTATATTCACTGGGATTAGTCAGGCTGCCATTTCACACAGGGAAGCAATATCTAAATGTTTTATATTGTGGCAATCCTCTGACTTAGTAGCAACTTCATTTTTACACATGAATGGGCGTCTTTATGTTACTAGCTGGGGAGACAATATCTCTCTTTTCTGGCTGAAAGCCTTTCATCTTAGTTTGGTTTATGCTTTGTGCTCTGTTTCTCAATTACATGAGCAACCACATTGTTGCATTTTCAGTAAGAGTTTTATACCGATTATATGGTAATATGTTTAGTGAAAATTAAAAAAAAACTGTATTTATTATCTCCACACCACTTAGATTCTGCAAGTAAGTGATTAACATCGATAACACAAACCTTTGCGTTATTGCTCTTGTTATTGTCATAAAATAAGTTCGTATCTGTTTCTTACCCGTTATCGAGATAAATAACAACAAGCCCACTGTTTCAGACAAATAAAATACAACTTTAGTTTTCAGTTACCGTTGACAGAAACTTTGATAATGTCTTACAAGTCGATTAAAATGTATTCTACAATAGGTGAAGTTAGCGCAGTACACTGATTTGCAAAATGATCAATAGCAGTGGTCTTACAATTTTCCATGCAGAGTATTTTACAATCATTAAACGCTACAGGATAATTATTTCTGTTATCACATTACATATAAGTTGAAAATATTTCAGCTACCAAATCCACACTATGGAATTAGATAGCGTACAAATTCTTCACATGCCGTACAAAGCGTTAGTGTATACATCAACTTGCCTAATGGAATCGTCGGAATTCAATTTTAATTTGGAGACAGTTTGATTTTGATTTTTAGTGTTCACTACTGATTTATTGTCATTGAAAAGTTCTTGCGTTATAGAGTTGATAACATTTTAATGCAATTATAATTATTCTTTTTGCTGATATTCACACAAATGCTGATTATACTAATTAAAAAACCTGTTCACTGTCAGAATGACAATGATGTAAAGGGTAGTAGTGATCTCCTTGACAGTCATGCCATCTAGCTTAGCGAATAAAAAGCAAGGCTAAAATTCAGGGGAAAGCTGGTCTGCTCAGCAGGCATAATCATAAGTTTAAACCACAAGATATCATACATTATAGCATTTGTTCACCAACTATATAAGGTAATGAAAAGATCCCACCAAATTCAATCAAAAAGGCGAGATTTCCTGATAAATGTTTTGTTTACATTTACTCTATGTACAGGAGCTACGCGTAAGTTTTCATCATAATAAACATTATCAAGGATCTGTTAACTTACGATGAAATATAAGTTTACATTTTATTTTTGAGGGAATGGAATAAAAATATTGACTCAAACATTCAACTAATAGGAAGTTAGCATTTCCTAATAAGACCAACGGTTTCTGACTGTCCGAGGCAACAACTAAATCTCAATAAAACGGATTTTTACGATTTGTTTCGAGCGATCTCATTTCTGTTCCAAATGTTTGATTAACAGAAGCCTTCTGTAAGTTAATGATTTGTTTCATTCTCATGATAATTTAGTGAATCATAGCTGAATATACAATCATAAGTACTTAGTGAACTCAGAAATTGGAAACAAGAGTCTGGAAAATTATGAACCGATTGTCGAAAGCAAGGTTTATTTCACAGTATGTGGTTCAGACATCATCTTCTCATCCAATTTTACCTGTGTGACGCTGTTCTGATAATTTATTTTATGGACATAAATGTGATGAAATGTTTTATGTGAAAAAAGTAAATATCCCATCATTCCCACTTGGCTCTTAGCTGCCAGATGCCATTAAATAAATCCAGGGTCCTGGATCATTAGGTCATTTATATTCCCACACTTTGTGGTTAAAAATAAGCAATTTTTTGCAACTTAAATCTTGAAAGTGTGAAACAATATTTTAAACAAATACCACATTTTTGTCATTCACTACAGTGAACTTAGATGGTGAGTAGAAAACGCTTATTAAAATGTAGTAGCCGAGTACCCTCTGAACAAAACATTCTTTGAGGGCTGACAACATAAAATAGTTTCCCAGTAAGAAGCTAGCGGGTGGAAAACCATACCCCGAGTCACTGATGTAAAATCAAATGATTTTTCTAGCAAGCCACAAAATTCGGTAAAAAGCAAATCTTTTAATTTACTGACAAGGGTTGGCGTAGCCTATGGGTCCAAGGTGTCAGACTCAAAAATAATCCCCTTGGTATTCTGGTGCACAACATGAGCATGGGTTCCAATCCGTTCTTCGAAGAATGCTTCACCCCACTGGCTAAATGGTTCGCAAGCTTTCCATACATTCTGAAAGTTCTGGGTTCGAATTGTGGTGAGTGCGTACTACTGAAGATCAATAAAATGAAGGGACAGGTAGTTCAGCAAAGATTTTGACTTTGAAGTTGCTGAGCGGTGTAAGGCTCTGTTTCAACGCATAAGTCAAAAACAAGTGAATTGGAATCTTATGCCTATCAGGTGCCTTTATCATAGTACTAACCCGTACGGTACAGTGCTATCTTAGCGTGAGCAGAGGTATTGACATTCACGCTGTGATACTCCAAATAACCTTTTCTCTACACTTGTGGCGGTTAGACGTATTTTCTTTACTAGCAGTCTCGTTCGCCAAACTGAGGCTGGTGAAGAGGGAAAATTGGGCGTAAAGCTAGCACCTACATCCCGCAAAATACACTATTACAAGTTGAGGAATAAATAAATTATTTACAACAACATTTTTATTTACAATTAGTATAATACACAAGGATGTGTAAAAGCTTTGACGTGATTCTCACGCGAATTTTGAAAACTTTTCCCTTTAACCTTGACTGTCCCAAAACTAATAATGAGGATGGCTAATAAAATGTTTTTAATTAATTGTTTTGAAGTTGATGATGGTGAGTGACTCACAAATGCATATGTCGTTATCAGCATTCTCTTTTTCCTTAAATTCACCATGATAGAAAGAAAAACGTTTTCAAATGACCAACATTGTACAGTTAGACACATGATGATTTCAGCGGAAACAGCCTATTTGCAGCCAAACTAATGTTTGGAAACATGTACAGATAACATGATTTTATCCAGTAGTTAGCATTATCAACAACAAATTCACTCCATCTACCATAAAACTTGATGAATTTTGAAACCTTCACAGTGTTTGACACTAAGGGACAGCTCACTCAGTGAAGTCCAATCATCGAAAATTCCTTTACAAAGCTTATGATTACCGGTAATTATTCTTTGAGAAATGGAATTTTAAATGGTCTTTTATCTCTGAACTGCCAGATGATGCAAAAGATTTTTGTGATATAATCAGAAACAGGACCATAATGGCAAATGATCAGTGAATGCATAAAGTTCCACTCATTCTTATACATGTACACTATGAGCCTTTTACATGGTGAATTAAAAGTCATCCAGAGTGAATAGAATTTTCACTGAAGAACATTAGGTGTTTAATGCTGTTTTATTGTTTTGAATAACTTAAAATATGCTGCTTACTATGATATTACAATCTCGCTTTAATTTCAAGAATTGAAAAGTGATTTTCTTATGGATGCAGGGATGAAGAGAACAATATAAATCCCTCTATTCATTTAAACATGCTGCGATCACCTTGCAGAGTTGACGGTGAAGCATAGAGTTTAGTGAAAAAAAACTGTTTTAAGCTAAAATATTCCATTATAATAAGGTCTTATTACTACTAACATAAGGATATCTATCAGTAGGAAGACTATCTAATTTCCTCAAATGCGAACACTGAGTAAGAAAGTTTATTCAACAATCATACATTGTACCTCTTGTCTGAAAGTGTCATTGAAAATGCTTTCCATTCATCAAATAACTTCGTGGAAGTACAGTACCTTGTAAAATGATCTCCGGAGTAATTTCGTTGCAGTAATCGGAAATGAGGATTCCTCTTAATGAATTGAAAGTGTGTAGATCTGTTATTTGGTTAATGTCATTGTTAGTATAATCATATATAAAACTGCATATGAACGCCTATTTATTTATTAATGTGTGCTTTACTCATAAAATGTATGAGTTAAGGCTGTTTACTACCTGCACAACGCACCAATACACAGTTTAACGATATGCATTAGCAAAATATTTCAAGCTTTTAATATTAATAACATTTTATTCCTATTTGTTTTACTTCACCACACACAGAAACACTTGGTAAGTTTCCAACAGGACTAAAAGTAATGCAGAATTAAAATATTCCTCTAAGATAAAATGACGCCCAGTCTGGTTTCAAAATAAACCTTAGAGAACACAGCATAATTCAGACCAGAAAGTGATCACTTTGAACAAATACTACGGACCAGTGACTACTTAGAGTCCTAATTCCATTCGTATCTTTAAGTTTTTATAATTTAGTCAACACAACATGTAAAGTCAGAGAAACCCCAATGACTGCAGCGCTTGACAAAATTTATTCGTCAGTTATATACTAACTGGCAATTTGAATTTAACTTCTGAATCGTCTTTAATATGTATCAGAGCAAAGAGGCACTTTTGTGCTTAGGTGTTATACACGATTCCGATACTTCGCGACTGAAATATTAAAAGTCCACTTCAGATGTGGCCTACAGCTCTCCAAATTCTGTGAAATTGTTCAAATAATTCACTTATGAATACACAGAAACAAGCAATTGATAAATTCACTGCATCATGATGGTATTAGTAATGAACATCTCAAACAACTTATTTTTATCGAAGTTTAAATTGCATATGTGACATTTTCAAGCTTATTTCATTCATAATTATTAACACAATAGAAAAATTGAGTAAGTTTTTTATTTTTTAAACATGAAAACTTTGTATGATATGGAATCAAAGTGAGAAAACCTCACCAAACTCACAGTATATTTTGTGGATATCTTTCACCGTATTTCTGTGAAACTTGGGTAAAGAAGAGCATTAATCTCATCCTAAAAGGCAGTCTTTGCTCTCTACTATTGTCAAATAATTCAAAATGTGTCTAACTTAAAGTGCTTCTTTATTTTCATCTGTTCATTTTGATGTACATTTCACCAAATGATAGTTACTGCTAGGAAAAGTTTGTAGGTGATACCTTTTGCTGAGATCCTTAAGAATCGTTTGTGCAGATCACTGAAGAAAGCCTTCTTTACGGCCGAATGAACCATGGATCAGTGTCTACAGCTCACAAAGCATCAATGGATGTGTGAAGAATGAACTGCCGCTTTGGGCGACTTTAATGTGTGTTTATGAATTCACCTTCTCGTGTGGAGCTAGTTATATTAGCAACACAAGGCGCACACTTTCGAAACGCATCCCCGAACATTATGCAGCATGGTAAGCGTAATAACAATGCAAAACTGTTACTAAGTCAGTTCCGGAGCACTTGGTGCCCTGAAGTCGCGTAGCTCCACCAAAGTTGTATTTCAAGATTATCTACAATGTGAGGCCAAATGGTACAAAGGCCGTCAGGTTTCAGCATTTGTGTATGGCTGAGGCGTTGGCAGTCCATCACTACAACCTCAAACTCTATATAGAGAAAACGTTTGTTCAGTCTCTTATTCTACCATTGTCTTGGCATCTTGACTGTTCGTTTCCTATAAAAAATGAATTTTTTTTTAAATTTTAATTTCACCTTTCGTTCGGTTTTACTTTAATAATTAATTCACTATTATCACTCTCATATGTTCTTTTTGTACATTTTCACATCCTCTTAACACATGTTAAGTTGCCACTTAACTACCTTTATTCTCACTCAAAGCAATTTTTTAATTTTTCAGATCTGAAATTGAGCAATTTTAACTTTTTTCAAATTTCTAACCATTTCTTCCTTTGTGTGGTTTACTACGTAATTTCGAACTTTTATTTTTACTTCAGGAACCACTTCTGAGTAGTTATATTATTATGTCACCGCCCTATTACTCAGTAATACACTACTGTGCGTTTTCGGTAAATATAACTACCATTAATGTACAGCCTCTGAAGATGATTTCGTAGATAAAGAAATTTTCCTTCGTTGAACTGTCTTTTATTTTCCTCAAATATCTGAAATTTTCATAATGGTGTTTTTGGAAATCATCGATTTAGTGTGTATCTCCTTCACTACAGAAAATGATTATTTCAACAAAATTATTTGAATACTTTATCTTCCAGGGGAAAAAGCAAGTACGTCACAGTATCAATGTGATCATCATACTGAACGTAATCTGTTTTTCAAATTGGTTAATTCTCTGACGAGCGTGACTTTTGAATCGCCACCTCAGATGACACTTTGAATTTCCACGAAATAGTGTTGTTCATACCAGAGGAGACGACAAAAGTCACGTTCGCATTATATTATGCCTCACATGTAGTGAATTTTCAATTAGTATATCAGTGAAAGGAATGCTTACGTTGCTCTGACAGAAAATTCTGTTTTCTGCCTTCCGGTGGCAGCTAATGTTTGCACTATCAAATCACAACAAAAATCAAACGTCGTTCCCAGAACAATGAGTACCAGCGATATTTCTAGTAATGAGGACGATACTGGATTTACTGGTGCGTTCTACTGTTACTTCAAAGCACAACGGTGCATGCCTGACCACTGGACTACTGTTTCCGCACTGAGAGCACACGGAAATCTGTCTGAGAAAGCAAAGATTTATTATTCTTGAGGGAAAGTCTGCATGAATACAAATTATAGATAACCGCATAGTTATTTGAAACTGTGTTCTCACTGGATATTATGTACTAATTAAATTCAATGACATGAACTTTAATACAATTTCGTGTCAAATGTCTCACTTTTACTTTATGTTAACAATGAGTCATACAAAATATCCTTTAGTCCTAACAGTATAGAACTCACGTTTCGCTTTATAACGTCTTTTGAGGAATATTTGTCGAAGTGGAATAATGCAATCCATTAATCCATAGGACTTAAAATCATAAAACTTCATTGTTGTAACTGTTTCTTGGAATATTATTCATTTTAAGCATACCTACACTAATCTTCATGATGTTTAATCGTGATGTAAACTCAAACTTTACTTTCTTCTCCAGAGACAGGAAGTAAGTGATTCAGAATTTTGTACACACTGTGACGATAGACAGCTTTTTAAATCTATCTTAAACGTCGTCAAATTTGACACAAATACATGTTTATGGAGACAATCAGATAAGAAAAGTGTCATTCCTAGTTCCTCTTATGCATTATTATAATTTCAACAGTGAGATAAAGAGGTCGCCTGAGAATTACATAGTTTAGGTGCATTTTTCTAAAGAGTGAAATATAGAACCAGTGGCTGTTATTTCTGCCTAGGTGAACCACATATTTTAACTTCAAAGCCTATGAGGAAGATTAACTTGCAATAAATTCCATTGATTTTCATCTCGTTTTGTTAAGCTCTTTGTGCTGCCTAAAGGAAATAGCTAGTTTATCCCTGACAGCAGTCAGCTGTTAATCAGTAACGGACTTCTATGTAAATGTCCAGCAGTTTTGGCAGAAAATGTTGACTGATTGTTCTCATTCTAGGTTGTAACGTCAGAAAACACTTCATTTAATCAAATGGGATTTGTGGGATCTGGATGAATTCTAGTTCTTGGATGTTTTCACGAACCAGCACCATCTTGAGAGACCACTGAAGACCAGGAATCATTAGACAACTGTTTCCACATGATTTGGACTCTTCAATAGTGCATACCCATGGATCATGGGTGCTTTATAACGTTCCTACCTAATCGATTTCTCATCCTAGAATCATTCGTTCACTACTCCTGCATTGGAATTGGTTAAAAGTTTTAAACTAGATTCAGATACCTACCCTTAGTGGTTCTTGTAATTATTCTAGTTCCACAATAGAATCAACAATCATCTGTTTACAGATTCTTGGTGACATTTACAGCCTAACCTCTTGTGTGTTATTTACTTAACTCAGTTGTATCAGGTAAGTTAGAATAACCGTTTGAATTTGTTGATAACTTTAAACAAGTGTTAATGAAATATTTTTTGGAGATATGCGACTGTATATGTTCTCATAAACACGTTGGCATATGTTGAATTAGAAGAAGGCCGTTTCTTCCGGATGTGCAGTACTTTTCATTAAAAACCTATGATCTGAGTACATAGTAGATTTGCTAACTGCTTCACAACCACTGTGATGAATTCCCTAAACTAAGTTACATCTCAATAAATTTTCAGAAAACAATAAACGTTACTTTCTTTAACCTATAATGCTTACAGGTAATGTAATAATGGGAAATTTGTAAAATACCAAATATTAGAATTACTGTTTTGTAACGACTCGTCAAACAGTAGTGAGTGACACCTGGATAACTTTGTAAGATGGACGCTAAACGGAGTCATTCTCAAGCAGAAATAAAAATTTTCATAAAAAGTCCAGTAAACTTTCAGGTCTACAAGTAAAGGAAGCTGATAGCATAAATCCTGTCTTCTTAAAAAGATAACTGGAATAAAATATAACTTAAACGTTGAAAAATGACGCAGCTATTTAACATATTTCTATGAATTACGAAATGTTTTACAGTTCTGGACAGTTTGAGTGAGTTAAATGTTCTTAATTGAAAGCGCGTACATACTCATCATAAACTAAATAAGTAAATACACTAATCAAACAACTTTTGATAGTCTGCCAATTGAGCAGTGATTATCTAAGCAACTGTCATTTAAGACTAAATGATTTCCTCTTCTGCTGATGAAATTCTAATAGAAGTGTTCATTGAAATTACTACACCAGCTTACTTTACTTGCTGTTCATCTGCAATTTGACTGCAAATACCTTGCCATTTTTAATGAAGACTAGTTAGCTAAAGGTTACGTAGAACTGTAAAACTGGTTGTTTCTCACTCATCAGTGTAGTGATTTAATTCACATTTTAAGTTCTCTAATCTTCTATATCCTTTTCTCTTCACCAATCAGGCGATTTTCCCGGTGAGTGTTTTATGCAGTTCAACAAAACAAAGTAGATTGTCAATTTTGACTCTTTCTCACAAATTATCCTCTCCAGATGATTAGTACTAATTGTGTTTCACTCTTCTTAGATTTACTTGATGTGTATAGTAGTAGAGGAGATATTGACCTTACCACAATGTTATACTGTTTACGCATAGCACGCTCTCCTATTCAGTATCTGTGTACTAATATATAAAAATTCACTTTACAGCTGGACGAAGTAAGACATAATTCACCTTTAAAGATTTGTCGTACTAATAAATTAAGTCAAAATCATTTTCATAAATGAAATCAATTACATTGCAATGCCTTCGGTAATTCTCCGATCTTTAACACGTTTTTATAGTAGTGTCGATGATTTGTGAAGACCAATTCATGAAATACTTTTTCTGAATCTCATCTTCAGGCCCATCCATTGGTGAATTATGATTGCTTTCTAGGATTAAAAAGCCAATAAGCTAATGAAAATGATGAAACAGCACAGCAGTTTGGTCATCAAACTACATAACATTTAGAGAAAAACAATATTTTGCTAGCAAGCTACATGAAATGTGTAAAACATCTTGAAGAATCAATAAATGACCAGTCTTCTGACCTAATGCATCCATCCAATCAGCTATGCAGGCTACCTAAAACACATGAACCAAGTGTCTTCACGTCTGTTTCTAAGCTAAAGTGAGCTGAAGGCCTTGCGATTAAATATTACTTAAATAACAGCAACCTTACAACTAGATATTTTCATTTATAAACAACCAAACGTGTTTTGAACAATTCTATATTTGATTGCCACTGATAATCTGCAGCACACAGCCTAAAATTTCAATATTCATGGACTATTTAACATCTCTATATGTAAATCGATGACGTTAATAAGTAAGGTAGTAGTGCAACTGTATTCCTACGAAAATTAACAACTTCACAATACCAGTGACTATGTAATATATATATTTTCTTCTCAAACGAAAACTGAAACCATAATTATTGTGTAAAACATTTTAATTCTCTTTCATGACAGAACTCTTGGAAGTACGTTTATCTTACTATTAAAATTCATAATCTTTTTTCAACGGATACTGATCGAGTTACTTTCTTTAGAAATATACCAAGACTGAGAAGATTTCATAGTCTACCCAATGCAACTAGTAGAGTGTAAAAACACAGTGATAAAGATGCGAATTACAAGACTGCGTAGAATGATTGCATTCATTTGATTCCTCTAACTGCACGTGGCTTCGAAGAGGATGAGATTTACAATGAGAGCACAAACAGAACATACATACTGGCATCAGTTGCTTCCACAACACAGGGTCATACATTTAACATGGAATTCTGAGTCATGTTACAGCCTTTGAAAATGTGTTGTTAAACAATATACACAACAGTTGTGTGATACCTATTAGGTAAATCATGGTATTTCATAGAGCCACTTTCCGTCTGACACATAGGGCTTCTTGTTAGACCTTTGAAGTTTTGGTAGGAATTACTCTTTTTATTTTCACGGGTGCTAGTTTTATGCCCAACCTCCCTTCTTTACAGGCGATACTATCGGCCAGGCGAGGTCTAGGAGTGCGTTGGCCAGGGATAGAACCTCTGGTCACATAGGAATTTGTCCAGCACTCTATAGCTGAACTAGCGACGCACCAAAGTCATTATAAATAATGTTTATTGAAGTAAAGTATTACCAGCTTGTATAATCGACGTTCATTTGAATATTTGACTCATAAAGCGAATCAAGTAAGTTCCCATCCTTATGAAAAATTGTAGAAAATATAAAAATCTCGGAATTTTAAAAAGTGAAAGCATTCAGACACGTATCAAAAAATGCAATTTAGGCTGTATTACAACATAATCCAAAACATAAAATTACCAAACTGAATGTAAAATTCCTAAAAGATATGGATTTTTTATGTTGGAGGGCAGTTAATCTGGTTATGTGTTGTTGGATTTGCCTCAAATCTGACCACTAAGGTGCAAAGTGAAATTTTACACATCCATTTGAATTGCCTTTATAAAGCAACTTCGTCATATAGTTAGAAATAAAATACATTTCATCTACTAGTCCATAAGCCAAACTTATGGATTGATGTTTAGTTGCCCAAAATGAAGTGTTTAGTGATATTTGAACTCAGGCTGCTATAATTGACAGTCAAGTACTTAAAATTATGATAGTAATAATAATAATAATACACATCTCCACAATCTCGAAGCAAAATCGTGGTGTTTTTGAGTTATTTATAAAATTATAAAAGTTTTCTGTTATCAGTAGATGTCTGAAGTTCAAGTAATAAATGCACGAAAACATGATTGGTTTGCAAATCACTTATTCATCCTCATTTATTTCCCTCTGTAAAGCCCATTCGAGGCCTAATGAATGCCTCTGTTGCGAGAAGGTAAGTTTTCCATCAGTAAAATTTAACATTTCTGCTACATTATGCTACTTTGGCCAAGGCACATCTTTCAGAATACAAACTAGAATAAGGAATTTTAACATGTGATCTAGATTGGTATTAATTTCCTTGGATGTCGAAAAATTTCTTAAAATCATTTGTTTATTGGATATGCAACTATCATTGAACCCTTTGAATTATTAAAAAATCAAGAAATAGAACTAACTAAGGTATAGTTATACTTCTAGTAATCAGAAAAAATTTAATAGCAGACTAATCAGCACAGCTTGGAATCTCAGTCGCATCGCAAACAGTGTTTTGCATTAGACATCATGACCGTTACAAAACGCAGCAGTAATTTGACGTATGATACAAGCATATATATCTGAATTCTCGGTATTTTGATTAAAATGTCAAAGGCTTGATAAATGGGCTCTTTATATAAATGTTTGCATTGTTGTGGCATATAAACCGACCCAATCGACCCCATCAAGCAAAGTAATGTAATCTACTAAATAATATATGATGACTGCGAACTAGTAGGTCAGGATCATTCTGATTGTCAGGTTACCTAGACCAAGGATGGTGGGCCCTGCTAAGTTAAATAACCCAGAAAAAAGCTCGGCCGTTGCTGTGCATTCACTTGCATCTGATCACACAATGGAGTAGGTGGGACAGGGTGAAAATATTAAATAATAATATAGTTAGGTAGAGAGACAGGTGGGTTATTAACTGAATCTTTGTTTATCGATTCAAAACGGTTTAGGTGAAATCGAAATAACACAATAGATAAACTGCAGACATGGAAAGTGGCAACAAACAACAAGAGAGAAGGGGCGACAGAGAAAAATAAATGTATATAAAGCCAGTTATGAAACTATGTGAAAAGGTGGATATGATTATGACCAATAAATTGTGATCGAAAAGTTACCCAACCAATAATAATACTGTACCAGTCTGTATTAAATCAGATAAACTTATCTAATATGAAATTACATTCTATCACAGTACCCATGTACTTCACTCATATTATTGTCATGACAGTTGTTCATTCAACATTAGTCGGACATATATATATCGGCCGCGTGACAGATGAAAATAGTTCAGTGAGATGGTGACTGAAAAATCGTTAGAGCATTGAATTTGTCACGATCCGTTATGGGAAATTATTAAATTCACTGAAATGAGTAAAGACTAAATTCCTGTTGAGTAACACACGAGTTACATATAAAGTTAGGCGAAGCAAGTGGCCATTACCTTCATGAAGGTTATTTTTAAGTTTTTCGAGCAGTTCCATTAATTCAAATAACGAAACAGCTTTGGTTTCAATAAAATCAAATACAACTTATTATTTAGTGCATGAAAAACTCATTTCTCAGTAGATTTATTTATGTCAATTTTTTTCTCATTTTTAGGCAAATGCTGCCATACTAATAATTAAAAATAAAACTCAGGTTCTTTTTATATTTCAACTTTTTAAGTAATATTTTTTTAATTATAAATTAATAATAAAGTAATTTATTAAAATAACGACGACTTCTAAATTACATTAAAAATGAAACTTATTAGATTTCTTTTACTGAACTCTAAGCTCAACTGTGGCTTACATTAAACAGAAATATACTGCGATTTGACAAAGCGACTAATCCCAGTATATGGCCTTTCTTGCAGAAATGAGGGTTTACATTGGACAGTTAGTGATTACAGTAACAGTGTACGAAATGATGTTATCAGTGGTCGCGGTTTATTCTGCAGATAAATAAGCTAGGTGGAAACTCTAAGCCTTATTCCGACTAGATTTTCAATCACATAAAAAATTTAACCGTACTCAATATCACACAAACCGACTGAGGTAACAGAAGTAGAAAAAAGAATATTCTCTGCTCAAGTCTAACTCTGATATTCAGTAACCAATTGAAATCTGTTCATACTACTGACGAATCTTACGAGATAGTTCTACCAACGAAAACTCGATTCATTCCCGCCAGGAAAACTAACAACGAAGATAAACTTCGGCATTTTAGACCTTACTGCATAACAAGAAATGAAAGACATGGAGTTATTTGTGCAAGTAGTTGTGCAAGGTAGTGTCCTAGGTCCACTTTTATTTACAGTATACATTAACAGCATTTGCAACTGCTTCACCTCAGGTAAATCATTCCTATATGCTGACGACCTCAAAGTCGTTTACTCCTGCTACGCTCATGAACTAAGCGATATGGTAAATAAAATACATCTTAAACTAAGTGGTCTCGCAACATGGTGTACTGAATCCTGTCTGAAGTTCAACATTGATAAATGCGGCTGGATTTGTATTGGAAACAGTAACCTTGACCTGAATCTTGAAATAAATGGGCGTAAACTAGCCAAGCTCAACTCAGCCGTAGATCTCGGTTTAATATTAATAATGATTTACTTTATTCCAAAAACAGTACTTGTGATACAGAATGGAATTTCCAGCTTTAATCATAATATTGCATCTAATTTCCTCAAATTATAAATAAAATTAATCACATAGAAAATTTTTCTACATTTACAATAGGGTTAATATAAAAAAATAAAAGATAAATAACATGCAGCATATAAAATGGGAATAATAATAATGATAGCAGCTAAAGTAATGATAATAATACAAGTGGAAATTGCAGTGGGCTTGTTTCACACAGTATTGTCGATGCGGTATACAAATCCTTGCATGATTAAAAATATTGAAAATGATGTTCTCTTTACATGATATGGTGAGGGGAAAAACAAAGATTACAGCAGTCATAGAGATAAGTTGGTGTTTGCAGTTATGAAAGTGAAAACAAAGAATCAGCAGGACCATAAATATAATAGAAATAATAAGAGTAAAACTTGAAGGTAAATAAGGATGGATGGAGGAGATTGTTTATTTACTAGATGAAAAAAGGTTATTTTCTAAAGTTTGGTTTGTAAGGATTAGTTATGTTTTACGAGTTGATCACAGACTGATATCAGTCCCAGTGGGTGCGTACTGCCCGATGATTCCCAAACTAGGATGAAACAGCAGCTGTCCAGTACTCCCTGGTTTTCAATGGTTCTCTAACTGATATCAGTCCGTGATCAACTCGTGAAAAAAGGTTAGTCAATTCTTGCCTGACGCTATTTTCATCAAATAAAATACGTGTCAAGTATGGTATCATAGATTTTTTATACTTAGACGTGCGAGCATACAGTTTTCTGAAGTTACTTCTTGTTCTACCTGAGGAGATGCAAGGTGAAAGCTGAGGGTGAAGTGGATGCTCCAAGTCAGACAAAATCCCTTTAGCAAATTTACTGCACGAAGTGAAATGCCTATCGACAATGACGTTAACTATGTAGTCCACTGTGAGATCACTCATCCTACTGACAGTCTTCAGCATTCTACGAATTGTGACAAAGTCCTTTTTAAGCAAACCAGGAAAGAATAAGGGTGAACAATGAAGAAGAATAGGTAGGATGCAAGAGTTTATGAACTGTAAGAGGAGGGGTTGAGTTATGCTCGAGTGCCTTAACTTCTTAATGCAAAATGTCAGGCGGAATATTTTACTGGAGATCGCTGAGACATGGGAAGACCAGGAGAGATCAGAAGAGAGAATAAGTCCAAGATACTTAATTTCTGATTTAATTCCTATATCATTGTCATCAATCTTACAACTGTCATGAGAATCGACGGCTTCTTTTAACTGTCGTTTACATCTTAAGCTGAAATTAACAGTTTGACATTTAGAAGGATTCAGTTTAAGACCGTTAGACTCAGACCATTTACTGACTTCCGACAGAAAGCTATTTATTTTGGTACAATCTAGCTGGGAGTTAACAGTCATTGAAACAGTTAAATCATCAGCGTACTTCACAAAGTTTATTTCATCAGACTGAGGCAAGTCACGTAAGAAAAAGGAAAAAAGAAAAGGAGAAAGGACAGCGCCTTGAGGGACACCAGCTTCAGTAGGCAATGAAGTGGAAGACTTCCCTTTATACACGGTGTACTGCTTTCTTTCTGAGAAATAAGAATGTAACCAGTTAACAGCCCAACATTCTGTTTAACTTACAGCAAGTTTATTTAACAAGATGTCCCTAGGGACCGAGTCAAAAGCAGATGTATAGTCTAGGAAGGCACAACGAACAAATTTAGCCCCTTTGTCTAGACTGGAAGCAATGTTATGATATAAGACGGCGGCTGCATCTAAAGTGTTTCTACTGTGCTTATAGGCAAACTGTTTTGGGTCATTAAAGGATTTAAGAGAGGGTACAAGACTACGTAAAAGTAGTTTCTCCATAGTTTTCAAAAAAGGAGAGGTAATAGCAATGGGTCTAAATTTGACACATGCCCCAGTAAATGATTTAGGTATGGGTACAACTTTAATGTCTTTCCAAACAGCAGGCACAATATTACTGGAAAAAGATTTGTTAAACAGATCAGTGAGAGGGTAACATAGAATATCAGAACATTTTTTGAAAATAATACTAGGTACATGATCTGGACCTAAGCTCTGGGAAGGGTTCAGAGACTTGAGGCACTTTAGAACATCATTTGTGTTAAAACCTGGAAAGGGGCTATTATTAACACTAGTGATACAGGGAAGCATGGAATTTGAGGGAGAATAAATAAAATATTTATTAAGAGTACATACATCAGAAGAATACGGAATATTGTTAATCTGCTTACCACCAGTGATTTCTTTAAATAGTTTCCACGTACTTGAAGCATTTTTGCAGGATATGATTTTCTGGTTATATATAACATTCAATCTCTGCATTTCAGACTTGATAAGGGAGTTAGTTCTTTTTACGCCACTTTTATCTTTCATTTTATAAAGCTTTCCCTTCTCTCTACGAAGCTTTTTAAGTTGAGGGGTGGAGAAATGGTCGAATTTGACAAATAATGTTTCTTTTGGGCAGCAGATTTCAAAACAGAATTTCAGACAAGACGTAATATTAGAGATTGTGTCATCAAGTGAAACATCATTAAACAGATCCCATCTTGTGTCACTGAGCATTTTTCTAAGAGGTACATTCTCATTTGAGTATCATCTGTGAACAACTTTCTTGGACAAGTTAGAGAAGGCTATTTTGTGTAACTTTCCGTAAACTTTGAGTAGAACTCGTACAATACAGTGATCAGAGTTTGAGAGTGGAGCTCTTTTACGAGGTTCGTATATTCCGGAATCATTTATGAATACTAAATAAGCTAGGTGGAAACTCTAAGCCTTATTCCGACTAGATTTTCAATCACATAAAAAATTTAACCGTACTCAATATCACACAAACCGACTGAGGTAACAGAAGTAGAAAAAAGAATATTCTCTGCTCAAGTCTAACTCTGATATTCAGTAACCAATTGAAATCTGTTCATACTACTGACGAATCTTACGAGATAGTTCTACCAACGAAAACTCGATTCATTCCCGCCAGGAAAACTAACAATTTAGACCTTACTAAATAACAAGAAATACAAGACATGGAGTTATTTGAAAATACCGTGCAAGGTAAACCCAAGTAAGCTAATCGAGTAAAAACAGGTTTCACCGAATTTGAGGGAGTTTTCCTAGGAAAACTTTTAATTCGAGCTTGATCACCATTTGAAGCTTCAAACTACAGTTGGCAAGAACAGTTTCCTTTCACGATAACTTTATTAACATAGTAGCGATGGCCTACAAAAATAGCATAAAACAGTGTTGTCTCGCTCCTACTGTTTAGCAAAGTTTATCTAGACCGGTCAAAACTACTGGCATGATAATGTTGATTTATTTTTGTGCTGATTTACTGTACGATTGGTCTGACCATAAGTGACCATAAAAGTGACAATTCATCATTTGACTTTTATGTTACCTATAAAAATATGTCTACTTAAACCTAATGAGAACACTTTATAATCATTGAAATATTTTACATGGAGAAAGATTGATTTACAACAAGTTACAAATTATTAAACACCTGTGCATACTTATTAAACTTCAATCGGACTTCTCCAATATTAGTTAAGATCATACAAAACAACAGACGTTTTAGGGATTTCTAAATATCGTTTCATCAATTATTGGGGACTATGACTACTGAAATATAACTCCAGATATTCTGTCAACAGAAGCTATATGGCGGTTGAATTGAATGAATGTAAAGAGCCTAGATATATTGTGTCCCTCATTAGGATTTCGCTGATTTAGATTGCTGGCTGACAAAATTCCAGTTTTCAAAACAGAAGCAAACATACGTAGAAGGCATAGACAGTTCCAACATTTCATTCGATAAACTGGTCCCCTATTCTTCACGTAAGTAACCAAATTTGAAAAATCAAAGTCATTTAAAAATGGGAGGTCACATTTCGCATTTAGATTTGGTCGTACAGCAAGGTCCTGCTGATGTAAAGTTCTGAAAAAGAAATTGAATTATCAATAATGATGTACTTTGGCCTATATTAATGGCATTGTGTTTCAGTGTGATGTACTGTTGACTTACCCTTACTGGCTACTGTATTCTAACATTGTTGGATCTATAAGTGTCAAGCCTGAAAAAATTACTGAGAGCAGCTCTTTGTTCCATTTATTCTTTGTCTGAATAATTATGTTTTTATTCTGTTCGCAAGACTACTAATATTCCAGACATGATTGAACAAAGATTCGAAATAAATGATGTGCTCTCTAACTATTGCTGATATTTGCCATTTTGTATCTAATATTAAGAATCAATTCACCAAGCAAAATCTAGAATTATGTGTTTCTGTATCACAAATGTACTTACATACATAGGGATACATTTTACACAACAACTTTTCACTTGACGCCTGATGCTTGTTGAAATACTTGATGTCGATAAAAATTGGATTTTATTTATTTTTTTTATTTTGATTTACAGCTTGATTCCACACCGTATTTTCAGTACAAGTATGGAACTTTCAGCATGGATATCGGTAGCCCAAATTTTGCAGGCCGACCATAGATAACGAGTGTGCGCCGGCAGGTGATCGAACCCCGGACCATGTGCATGGTCGGCGAGAGTCCCAACCACTGTGCCACCGACGCAAAGTTCTATGGAAATCCTTATTTACCAAAAGTATCTGTGAATGACATTAAGTTGGGGATTTTCAATTAAGCGAATGCCTGCTACCTATCGTGTATTTAGATTTAAGGAATCTAGTTTTCTCGAGTACGTATGTACAATTTAGGAACTCTACATGGACAATGACAGCCGTAAGTTAGTTTGCAACGTACTTGTGTTAGTGGACAGGTACTGGCAATTTCGGAAGTTCTCGCAGTAAAAACAATCGGGAAACAACTTAAGATTCATGCATTTACTTACTGAAACTCCCTAGAAACTACAATTCCCAACACTACAGTCACGAAATAGGAAAGTTGTCCGCTAGAGAAATATCTCACAGAAACCCATTTCCAGAAGGAAAACAACTCATGCACTACACTAAGTACCAAACGATGAAGCTTCTAACTTGTATAAATGAGGAAGCGAGCATTTATAAATAAGTTGCAATAAGAACGATAGGAACAGACAACGGAAGCTAGGAGAAGGTTAGCGAAAGTATGTCTGAGAGCTTAGAGAAGACAAAGAAGTCAAGGAAACATACAGATGAGCAAGAACAACGTAAGATTATAAAATGATCGCTAAAATCATACCTGGAGGATTCACTGAGTATCCTAATCCTCTTCTGAAGCACATGAAGTTCGTCCACCATAACTGACAAAGTTTATGTAACTGCTCTTACGAGATTATACACAATAACTGTTGTTTACAGTGTCATCCAGTAAATAATGCTATAACTCTGTACGCTTTACCAATTACAAAAACAAAAGTAGTTTTCGTTTGGCAGGGGAGCGAATTACTTTCACTAATACCACGTCTTACTCGTAAACAGTTCAAAGAAGTATTCTAAATTTTATTTTGAAAAAATAAATCGTTTCTTTAACCACAGAGCAATGACCTATAAGAAATCATAAGCACTATGATCGAATGACTTTTAATATTTAATTTTAGTGGTATCATACTCATTTAATGATGAACAATTCAGCAGAACAAGAGAAAACGTGGGGGGTCTACTAGTAATTTTCAGGATAAATAAAAAATTTCCCTGTCACAAAGGAATATCAACGAAACAATTTGTCATTATTATGCTTTACACAAGTAAAATTCTAGAATGAATTGAATGGATTTATTACTTGATCATAGGCGCTATAAACTATGCGGCGATCTTACAAAACTATATAAGTCTAATTATTTTAAAAGATGACTTTAGCGAAGAAAATCTTGTTTTCGACCAAGTTGTCAACTAGGTTATACATTCGTGTATTTATTATTAAATGGGGAAGTACGTCCCAGAACTATTTCCGGTCAAGGGTCAAATTAACACAATTACAGTGTAATGAACCGGAAGATCGGAGAGAAAACATAGTAAGATCATAATTATTGAGAAACCTGACTGTTATTTTTCAGTTAGGGATTAAAGACGTATTAATAGCAAAATATATAGTAAGTTCGGATAAAAATGTAGTTGGATAAATTACTAAAATATTTGTCAGTTTTTGCAAGCTGTAGCATTGAGCCACTTCAACACGCATATACTAGTTCATTTGCTTGTGTGTAGTTGCATACATCGGTCGTATCATACGT
Source organism: Trichobilharzia szidati (assembly GCA_944472155.2). Taxonomy (NCBI): domain Eukaryota; kingdom Metazoa; phylum Platyhelminthes; class Trematoda; order Strigeidida; family Schistosomatidae; genus Trichobilharzia; species Trichobilharzia szidati. The sequence continues at coordinate 206,759,521 of OX235271.1, forward strand.
CTGCTTGTAAAACGCTCCCGAGAACACTATCCAGCATGGTTGTCGAATGCAGAAGGCAAGGGTGTATTTAGTTTGGTAACGGAACATGTGGTGAACTCACGACATGCAGCTACATTTGTAAAGCACCTCAAAGTCATTTACAAGCTCCGACCAAACCTATCAAAGAGAGTGAATTCAAGGCACCTATGAATAGCTTAGGCACTTGTGATACAACCGTTCAAGTACATGCTACTTATTCAAAAGAAATGCGTTTAGCCGTTATCCTTACCATTACCATCATAATAAGTCAGTCATATCAATATTGATTATCATGAAACCTAATGCAGTCTTTTTGTTTATTTCTGTTACTTTTGAGTTTTTTAAAATCCCGAATTTCATTACTGTTTTTATCCGGACTTTCTGCCTGTTTTGTTATTGCTACGCATGTAATCCCTTTTTGTACAAAAAAGTCAAGTTTCTCAGTAATTATGATCTAACTATGCATCTATCTTATCCTCCTCTTTCTTTCATTATTATTCCATTTTAACCCCTTATTTGTAATCTTGTTAATTTCATCCTCAACCGTAAATAGTTCTGGAAACGTCTTTTTACTGTAAATACATGATTGTACAGCCTAGTCAGGACTTGGTCGATAACAAGATTTTCTTCTCTGCATCCTTATTTTCAATAATTCCTCTGACCTAATTATTTTAATGTGGTCCTTATGCGTACTGGTGTAATAAAGAGAGGTGAAGTACTAAAAAATAATATATAATATCTAATTTTCTTCATGTTATTTTTTTAATTTTTTATTTACAGCTTGATTCCACACCGTATTTTCATTACAAGTATGGAATATTCAGCATGGATATCGTTAGCCCAAATTCAGGCCGACCATAGATATCGGGTGTGCGCCGGCAGGGAATCGAACCCCGGACCATGTGCATGGTCAGCGAGAGTCCTAACCACTGTGCCACCGACGCACAACATATGCCGTTAAGGTTAATGATGCAGTTTCGTCTCATAATTATATAACTGTTTTGCATGCAACACAGTTGTTTTCATCTCGTTTGCTCTCCGTCCTTGAAAATAATTTTCAGTGTTGAATCTACCTCACATTCAATTCGATTAAAGTGCTCCTGATGCTGTTTAGAAGTTTTAACATCTTTATTCACTCAGAATCTGAAATAAATATTCGGAATACAAAGGTTACTTGGTTGATGCGTCTAAAAATCTCAGCAAACTAGATGCTATTATTACGTACTGGATACTAACCTATGAATGTTGTAACATTTAATTTAGAAAGAGTCTTACATTGTATTCCTCCTTATTCTTAGCTGGAGAACAATAACTGTGTTTTTCTTTATGAATAAGTGGGTATATCTTGTGAATTCTGTGATAATTGTCTGACAAGAATAGTTAGAGTAAATGGTAGCTTTCAATAAATTCTACTTCAGTCCCTAGAACCATTAATTTTGGATTACAACAGGCAGTAAGACGAAATAAGATTTGTATCAGAAAGTGCATACGCCTTACCGACGAGCGCCAAATAGCACGAAACCTAGTTTCAGGGCTTCCTGCTAATTGCCTCCAGCCATCTAATATCAACAATTCAAAGTGCACCGTGGTGGCGAGCCATCTAGAATGGTGGCCACATTGCCAGTGTAACTGATAGAAAATCAGTCTCCACGAAAGACAGACACATTAGACTAGTTGCTAACTAATGTCCAATCAAAAGCTGTAGAGTTATTTAAGGCCGGTGGTGACAAACTGTTGTCTGAGTTTTATAGCTCAGTCTAATTATCTTTCGAAAAAATGGGTGAATGCTCAACTTGTGCAGCATCCAACACCTACATGAATGTAATGTTGACGTCTGTTCTCCATTTGTAACTCAATATGCAAATTATTATTATTGTTTCCTTTAATTCCTACAGGAACATAGGGCTTCAGCCGTGCGTCTCCATTGCGTTTGGTTCTCTGCTAGAGTTTTCACCTGGCTCCAAGTCTGTCCACACGTTTTCATCTCCTCTTCACATGACCTCCTCCAAGTCAACCTTGCACTGACGAACAACTCCTCGCTTCCCTTTCGGGTTCCACTTGAGGGCTTGTCTAGTGATGTCACTTGATGGTTTCCCAAGAGTATGGCCAATCTACCTCCATTTCTTCCTACATATTTGTTTCACAATCGGTTCCTTGTTGGTTCGCTCCCAGAGATCTCTGTTGCTGATCTTTTCTGGCCGGCCATCTGATCTTGAGTATTGAGCGAAGACAACTGTTAATGAAGGTCTGTAGTTTGTTTGAGATGCTCTTTGTGACGCGCCAAGTCTCTGACCCGTATAGTGAGTAGCACTGACTTCACATTGGAGTTGAAAATCCGGATCTTATTTTTGATGCTGAGTGCTGTTGATCTCCACACAGACTTGAGAGCAGTGAAAGCTTGTCTTGCTTTTCCGATTCTTGCTTTGATATCCTCGTCAGTTCTGCCTGTAGTTGAAACGATATTTCCCAGGTAGGTAAAAGAGGTTGTTTCTTTCATGTTCCCCCCATTTATGCTGATCGTTGTCTGTTGCTGTTGTTCTTGTCCAGGAATCTTCATTACCTCCGTTTCCTCTATGTTCATCTGAAGTCCTATCTTTGATGCTTCTTCTGCCAACTTGTTGCTTTTTGCTTGCATATCTTCCAGTTTGTGGGAAATCGGACATATATTTCATCGGTGAAGTCCAGATCCTCCAAGTTTTTGTGTGAGTTCATTTCATGCCTATTTCCTCATTGCCCGCGGTTTGTCGCATTATCCAATGCAAAAGCCTGCTTTAATTTCAGACGGATCAAAGCAGCATGACACAATGGAACAGTTGCAGAGGTACTTAAGTTATCTAAGGTATTAGGTAATGTCTTGCAATCAGAGATAGTATTGTTATACTAGCATAAATCATTGATCCTCCCGGCGTATTAGAAGGGAAATACGTTTTTGTTATAATCATAGTAAGAATAGCTTGTTTAATATATTATCTAAGGTTATAGGTTCAGTAATCATGAGTAAAATAAGTGGTTGTTGGGAGAGAGGTACCGTGGCGATGTTTGATCGTGAACAGAATTTCAAGAAAGTACATGGCATTAATCACGGCACTCTACTGGAAAGCATGCAGACATGTTATAGCTCACGCTGATCTGTCATCTGAAGTAACGACAATGAGTGTTGTTCATCAGGAATGTACACCGTCCCGATGTCTGTTTAATTTTATCTTGGATTTACTAGTTGAATCAACCCTGACTGACCCTAGAGTCTTAGGTGTTGACATGTTAACAGGGAATAGTCTTGTGGATTTAGGGCATGGGGATAATATCTTCCTCTTAAGTGAAAACACCGACAGAATGCAGAGATAGTCTTCTGAACACCTTAAGCAGAATACATCAAGTGTCTGACATGCTATTCGGTCCGGCAAAGTTAATATGATGCTGCAGAACTGGGCTGCATTAAGCACTGGCTTAAAGATACGGAGTGAATCGGTAGTTTATACACCGCTTAACCAGTTTGGGAAGTTGCATCAGCACAAATGGACTGATTGATGACGAAATTTCAGTACGGATACAAAATAGTCGTTTGGATTTTACAAGTTACCTCATCTCTGGTGTAGAAGTGATATCTGGATATCGATGCAAGGACGTATGTACTGTGCGGTAGTTTGCTCTGTCCTACTTTTTGGGTGTGAGATTTGGCTATCGACAGTGCAAGGTAAGGAAATGCTTAATGTGTCTAAACACAAATGGCTGCCTTCCATGTCCCATATTAAGTGGTATAGTACGATGGGAAACACTGAGGTTACGAGCAGTAGTAGGTTAAGGACATAAATTAATCGGTGGCGTCTTGAAGTCACATAGATTCAACCAGCTAGAATCTCCCTAAGAACCAGGTGCGTCCTTTCAAAACGTATTACAGAACACTGCTCAGCATGCCTAGCTCCAAAAGTGAACACCACATCGACACCTGTCACATAATCTCAAATGGCTCACTATTCAAAGTGACCCACAAAGTAAACAAAAATCCACCAAATGTAGTTTGTTTCCAACTACTTTTTAATTCAGAAACCCTCACCATTTGCATCGGAAAGCAGAGGCCATGTATTCATAAGAAACCGGTACAATCTCTGCATTTATCATAGATCAAGATCGGTTTGACAACTTAGTTTCGTTTTCATTTTTTAGCCTTCTTATTCCCTTCATTTATTTTTCATCTTCAGGTATAAATCTATTGTTTCAATTTGTTTCCATGCTCATCTCGTTCATGCCTATATTTGTTGAAAAATACTTTTGCATATTATACATATCTTTGTAAAAATGACTGATATTCGTAATTTTTCAAGCTTTCATAGTTATTATTGCTTCATAAATATTATAAATTGTGTGCAACAGAAGTAACATTATCCGACGACGAAACAGCCACAAACAAGTAAAAAAAGTAAAAACAAGATAGATTAAGAGTATGAATTACTCAAATTAGCCAACACAGCAGTATCAAAATTGAAGTCCGAATCCTTTTTGTTCAAATACATATCATGCTTTATCCTTAGAGTTATTTATGTACCATTTCAAAGTGTTGCTTTCGCATATCACAGTAAACTGGAAACTGCTTTTAAATTATCCTAATATTTACTAGCATGATTTATCGGGAAACTCTACAATATTCCGAATGATTTTTAAAAACAACTTGTCCATTCTCTTAGCAATATTTGTCACTCGAGATTTCTCAATCTGTGTATACTTAAAATCTGTTCAACACTATGAGCATGATTAAAACTCACGTAAAACATGAGTGCAGTATTGAACAGATTTCCGATAATTATTTCCTACCACTACCGGAATTTTCCTCACACTTTTCTTTTTGAATACAGGTATTTACGACACTAAGTTTTGTCTGAATACAGAAGTTGCCAATGGAAGTGAGCTTTGAACGTTTGTTTATCTGAACTGGTAGCCGTCGGCAGGCAACTCGAAAGCGCGAATGGTTCATTCGTGTACAAGTTGGAAGAAGACGAAATAATACGAATAAAAGTACATTATATTTTGTATAAAACATTTGTTTATAGACTTGTACTTTGCCAGACTTTATTTGCCAAACAATACAACTTTCTTAAAGTACTGGTGTTTTGGAGTTAAATTTGAGAAAGTCATAGTAATTATCGGTTCGAAGCGTCTTCGCAAATAATAGGAACTTAGGGTTAAGTTCCTTGACAGTTTTTATTCATTTATTCGTTTTCTGGAGCGCCTTCTGGAACTCCTCTGGAGAGTACTTACGTGGTCTGCCGCTTGCATCTTTGGACACGGATGATCACAACGCAGTTTGGATCGTTTGGTGACGTTGGATGATGCCTGGGCCAAATAAGGGACTTGGCATTTTGGAAGCAGACAGAAAAGTTAGTAATGATCAGTTGCCTACTGTTTGTAATGATGTGTTTGATACTCGACATGATAAGATTTATACTCGCTATTCACCGTCAAGGGATAGTAGGGGCTCAAGTTGCCAAAATTTGAGCCTCGGTATTTTGATGCAAACCTAGCCGACTATCCACAGTTTGTCAAAGAGTTTGAAGTCATGTTGAGTGGTTTTGTAATAAATGATGAAATAAAGTTGATGTATTTGTTGAGGTATTGCACTGGAGTTGCTTCAAGAGCTATACAGTGTTGTAAGTTTATGCCCCCAAACGAAGGATACTCTGAGGCTAGGAGGATATTGCGACAAAGGTTTGAGAAGCCGTTTATGATATCCAGTAGCGTTTTCGAGACCACTAAAGGTAATGCAGCACAGTTAAGTGATAACTCAGAGGAACTCGCAGAGTTTTTGGATAGTTTAATGGTGTATAGAAATACCTTCGTTTCTCTTAATTGCGTGGATGAATTGAACTCGAGTTCTGTGCTTGAGACTATTGCTAAGAGATTATCGGTTCGTTTACAAAAGAAGTTCATAAAGGTCAGTTCCCGTCTAGAAGAGGATGGTGCGGAACCCGGGTTCGATGATATTGGGAGACTGGTAAAAGACAGTGTCAGTCAAGCGACGCGCAAGTTTGCCGACATTTTGCATCTCACAGTAGAACCTAAGGAATCAGTGAATATAAAGAAGTCGTTTGTGGTAAAGGCACAAGGCACGACGAGAAAGGAAAAGTGCATCATTTGCCATAACATGCATCAACTGAGTGATTGCAATCGTTCCATTCCAATGTCTCTTGTACAAAGGTTGAGAATGGCAAAGCAGAAGCGGTTGTGTTTTAGCTGCTTAAAGGTGGGGCGCAAAAAGTTGAACTGTAAGACAACAGACAAGGGAGGTAGCGGTTCAACAGATCTGCATCCACTTTTAAGGATAGTAAACGAATCGGCGAATTCGGTTAATTGTAATAGTACCTTTAGACTCCATGACAACTCACATGTTTATTTAGGCTTATTACCGGTTAAAGTGAAAGGAACGAAATCTTCGGTGGACACTCATGCGCTGTTGGATAACAGATCAGACGTCACATTGTTGGATGCTCAGCTAGCTGACCAGTTAGGCACCAAGGGTGTTAAATAACCCTTAGTAATGAATACCTTTAATTCATCGGACAGGCTAACGTGCGAACGAGTCTCCTTTTGGTTAGACTCCTTAGTAAAGGGGGAATCCACAAAGGACGCAACTGCGTCCTTGGGGAAGCCAAAATCGTGAAGTAGTTATTAATAGACGACATCTGCCTGATAAAGTGTTCCCTTTTTTGCAAGATAACAAAGTGAAAGTACTTGTTGGATGCAATGTACCGTCTGCACATAAGGTACTAGAGGAAAGGTATGGAGATAAAGAGGATCTATACGCTACTAAAACTCCGCTAGGGTGGACCATAAGGGGGCCTGTATCGAACGCCCGAGTATCGTCCCTGGTTACTGACAATGATGTGAGTATAGAGCGCATGGTATGGGATATGTATGACAAGGAATTCCACGGTAATAGTTCTGTGAAGTGAGGTCGGTCTGTCGAAGATAAAAAGGCAGCAAAACCGGTTGATGAAGCCTGTACGCATGAGAACGGATGATTCATCGTGGGAATACCGTGGAAGTCAGAGGATAAACAGACGGTCTGTAACGTAGAGGTGACTATGAAGAGACTTTTGAGTCTAAGAAAGAAATTCCTAGTAAAATTAGATCTGTGGACCAAGTATAATGAGATCAGTGACAAGCACATAACTAAGGATTACGTGGAAAAACTGGTTAATCATAATGAACCAGGGAAGTGGTATCTACCTCATCACCTGGTCTTTTACCCCAAGAAACCTAGCAAACTTCGTGTAGCCTTTGATGGCTCTGCAAAACACGAAGGTATTTCCTTGAATGAAAGTTTGTATAGTGGCCCGGATTGCGTGGGATCACTAGTAGGATTGCTGCTGAGATTCAGAATGTCTCCGGTTGCCATTGCAGTGGACATAGAAGAGATTTTTACAAGTAAAGGTGCCAGAACGTGATAGAGACCATTTGAGGTTCTTGTGGTTCGACAGTAACCCTAACAGCAGAGTATCCGAATATGGGATGACTGTTCAACCGTTTGGCGCTAGATCATATCCGTTTTGTGCTAACTTCGCTCAAAGTAAAGCAGTGTCCATGTTTGATCCCCATGAATTGCTAGATGTCGTTGACCGTTGGTTCTATGTAGATGACGGTTTAGCATCCTTCGATGATACTGTGTCTGCAAACAGCTTTGCAGAGACCCTTAGCAGTGTACTAGCCAAGGCTGGGTTTCATCTGATAAAGTGGGTCCCAAACAGCTTGAAAGTCTTGCAGCAAATAAGTCCAGAAGATAGAGCACCCACGGTGAGAGATCTGTCCGTTGATACACTACCCATAGAACTCACTTCAGGTTTGCAATGGAATATCAGCTAAAATACCTTTGAATTTAGCGTGAGAAACATTGATAAGCCAGTCACCAGAAGAGGCATATTATCCGTATTGTCCTCGGTTTTCGATCCACTTGGTTTAGTAGCACCTTATTTGTTTCCTCCACGAAAATGTTTTCAGGAGACATGTAAAAAGGGATTACAGTGAGATGATCCATTGAGTGAAAGAATTGTTGAAAATTGGGAGAACTGGGTCAACATCCTACGATCATTAAGATAGTATCCCGTTGCACGTCCTCTGAGGCAATCGAGGGATTAGAAGATTGCTGATTTTCACGTATTCTCTGATGCCTCTGAAGTTGGTTACGGAGCTGCCATGTACGTTGGAACTGCCTTTGGTGATAATAAAGATGTTCACCTTGTGGTCGGGAAGTCCAGAGTTGCACCTATAAAGGTCGTTTCAATCCCGAGTTTGGAGCTAACGGCAGCTTTGTTAGCGGTTCAACTGTTTACAATAGTGAGTACAGAATTGAACTGTCCCACCTATTAAGTAACTTTTGGACAGACTCCATGAGTTATATATTACATACGCAACGATTCAGCTAGATATGCTGGTTTTGTAGCTAATCGGGTGTCTCAAATTCGCGAAACTACGAGCGTCGAGCAGTGGAGGAATGTACCATCTTAGGAAAATCCTGCCAATACGGCATCAAGAGGTGCTACTGATATAAATGTAGTAAAAAATAAGTGGTGAAGTGGTTCTGAGCCCTTGAGACAAGCAGATAGCGTATGACCGAGTAAGGAGAAGGAACTCCCAATATGTGAGGAGGCCCTAGAGTTAAACATAAATGCCAAGGCGATGTATACCCAAACGAGGTATTCCGGCTAACATCCACTCTTTAAATATTATTCCTCTTGGCACAAATTAGCGAAAGCTGTCGCGTGATTGACCCAGTATTTTGTATATTTGAAGGTCATGTACCTACGACGAAGTGATATCCAGACTATTAGACTACTAACTGTTGAAGATATAAACTATGCTCAAATAGCCATTGTGAAGGCTGCTCAATGGGAAGCATAGGGAGAAATTGCTAGTGAGGATAGTTGTGACTTCGCGAACTTCAAGGTACGAATGGACAGGTTAAATCCGATCATCTCTGATGGTGTCGCTAGTGTCGGAGGAAGCCTACAAATGTTAGAAGCGCCTTATGAGACCCTCCACTCAGTCTTTTTGCATAACGACCACCCAGTCAATACGCTTATAATAAGACATTACCACGAATTCGAGGGTCATATGGGCACATCCCAAGTATAGTCAAGCATCCGCGAAAGAATTGGATAATAAATGGAGGTGTGGCAGTGAGGAAGATAATTAATAAGTACGTTGTCTGTAAACGTCGGAACGCTAGTACTGTGCAGCAAATGATGGCCGCACTTACAACCTGGTAGGTAATTATCCGTTTGAGTATGTAAGGGTAGATTTGTTCGGACCGTTCATGGTGAGGAGAGGTAGAAGTTCATGTAAGATGTATGGCTGCTTGTTTACCTGTTTGAAAATGAGGGCCGTGCACATCGAAATGGTCCATACGCTAACTACTGATTCGTTTATTCTGGCACTGCTAAGGTTCATAAGCCGTCGAGGTGCACCAAAGATGATGTTCAGTGATAGAGGAACTAACTTCATCGGATGTCACACAGAGCTCAAAGGGCGTATTAGCGATCCCCGCACGAGAGTTCATGTAGAGCTATGGAAAAGAAACATAGAGAGGCATTTCAATCCACCACAAGCCAGTCACAGAGGGGGCTTTGGTAGAGGCTTGTCGGAATTATTAGGCGTGTTTTAAGTCCTATCGTTAAGAACCAAAGCTTGACTGACGAGACCCTAGAGACATTTTTATGTGAAGTCGAGAGATTTCTGAATGACCGACCGCTTTTGCCGCTAAGAGATAATGTGAAGGATTCCGTGGTGTTAACTCCAAATAAACTACTATTATTGCGACGTAATCCCGGTTTAGGAGAAGGGTGCACAGAGCCGAGACCCATGATCAGAAGATTGAGACAAGCTAAGCATCTGAGGGACATGCTTTGAAAGAAAGGGTTCAAAGAGAATATACAAACTTGCAGTAAAGGGATAAATGGAGGAAGACACTTAAAAACTTGCAAGTTGGTGATGTAGTCTTAGTTGTGGATAAGACTTCTACAGATAAATAGCCTCTAAGAGTAATAGAAAGAGTAATATGCAGTAATGATGGGTTGGTGAGGACAGTGGAAGTGGGAACAAAATATGTCACTCTGACGCGAGGTATTCGAAGATTATGCTTGCTTCAAGTGTTACAGGACAGATCATAGATTGGACAATCCAACGATTTTCGGACTTAGGGAGTCAACCTGGGAAGGGTTGTAGGCGTATTGTTGTACGTCCTACATATCTTCAAGGGTAGTACGTCGGTGCGAAGTCCAACGTAATTAGTGTTGTTATGTACATATGTTCATGTTGTATATATTGACTTGGTATCATCTCTCATCTATCTGTTGGTTAATTTTATTTGTATCCGGACCTTTCTCCACTTGGATCCTCAACCTGAGAAGGAATGTAGGCGTACTGCTGTAAATCCAACAGTTCTTCAATGGTTGTTTATCAAGGCAGAATTCACAACATTTGATGTATTGATTGTACATATATTTGTGTTAAGTTATTGATTGTCGCTTTGTGTGAATCATCTTGTAATATTATTGTAAGTACTTCTGAAGTCGTTTCTAGTCTTCTAAACTTGCGAACGAATCGAGTAGTGTTAGAGTCAGTGTATGCGATCTGATACGCCGAGGAGAGGATTGGGCCAGAGTGATATGAAGCAATCAACACTCCGTAGACCAGATCATTGGTGGTACTGTCGACAGAGAGCGAAGGAAGGTTCCGATCACTGAGGAAGACCCCATGCACCGAGGAGAGCATGCTGGTGTGATGTGGTATGCTTGTGTGTTGGCCCTTTTTGTCTTGCTTTTCCATATTAGCTTAGTCCCGGTTGGCCCAGGTTCCCGCGTTGGCAGTTCCTTTCGAGGTTATCAGCGCTATGGAAAAAAAGGATGGACCTTTTTTGCCGGGGAGCGTCAATGGAAAAAAGCATTGAACGTTTGTTTATCTGAACTGGTAGCCGTCGGCAGGCAACTCGAAAGCGCGAATGGTTCATTCGTATACAAGTTGGAAGAAGACGAAATAACACCAATAAAAGTACACTATATTTTGTATAAAATATTTGTTTATAGACCTGTACTTTGCCAGACTTTATTTGCCAAACAATACAACTTTCCTAAAGTACTGGTGTTCTGGAGTTAAATTTGAGAAAGTCATAGTAATTATCGGTACGGAGAGTCTTCGCAAATAATAGGAACTTAGGGTTAAGTTCCTTGACAGGAGGATTCATGCCAGTTTTTTGATTTTATACCGATCAATCTGCACTTTAGATGGCCAGTTGACCACTGGTTTGAAATATGATACGAGCACATAAAACGATGAAACACCTTACAGCAGGAAACAAACTTATGAAAGATGTTACGAGGCGAAACAACAAACTTTCATGCAAAATCATATCTGAAAAATGTCTGGGATCAGTATTAACTTCGCACACTGTGACTCAACCGTTTTTTGAAAATCATCACCGATGTTTTTTATTTACCAGTAACCCAGATGTTCAACATCAAATGACAAAGTTAAGATATCATAGCCCAGACCACAGTGACCTTGGACAACAAGTCGGAATTCAGATGCAAAAGTCATATGATTGTTGAAAAATGGACTGAAAAACATTGCAGACATGGTAATATGCTATGCAGTTTTTGCTTATGTGTTGTAAGAATGTCTCCTAGTCACTACACATGCGATCTACGGCGAAATCCTACCCTGCGCTATAGATGCAATCATCTGGGTGACTGCATGTCATGGCAGTTTGACATATTGATATTTCTAACGCTATTCTCTAACCTACTCCTAACTGTAACCATAATACTAATCCTAACCTTAACCCTAGACCCTTAACCTTAATCTAAATCGCCCTAAACCTCCCTGACTGTACAAACTTAGAGAGAAGTACCTACAGAATAAGTGTCATACTGTATCTATCCTCTCCAAGTCTAAAAAGGCAGGCGTGACTTGATTTGGAATGATCTTTCATAGCATTCCCTTTATCTCACCGGCACTTTGAGGCCAACTTTCGAAAGACCTTGTCTTTGGCTTTGATAATTTAACTACGACTAGCAGATACCATGAAGTATTAAATATTTATTAGATGCATAATGTTAACTTCTTAAATATAACATAAACTGTGACGTTTCCCTATGACCAATCCTGTAACAAAAATTGATACCGTATTTATGATGAAAACCTATTTTTAAACCAAACCAATTCATCTCTTCAAACTAATTAATCTGGAGATTACCATATTCTATCTTATACAGTTAATTAACTGTCACAAAATGATATGTTAAAATGACATGCTTGTTTTTTTCTCATGATTGACTTCTGAAACAATGCCAGCAAGTTAACAAAAAAATTCTTTCTCCGTTAACCAGGTTATACGCATACACTTGAATCATATGACCTGTAAGACTTCAATGCATAGTAATGTTTCGTAATTTTTTTCCTTAACTTATACAACGTATAGATCACATGTTATCTCACTGTGTACAGTATATAAGGAGCTCAGTGAATATCAGAGGCTCCAACTGTAATTCGCAAAATGCAAGCCATCCAAGTGATAATATTCTTCAGTGTTTTCTTAACATATTTAATTGTTGGTAAGTCCTGGGCCTTGCAAATCAGTTTTTCATCACCTACAAAGTATAGCATATTTGTTTTATATTTGATGTTCTCCTGAATTTATCAACACAAGCACTCTACTACTCAGTGGATGGTGAGGAAACTAAGAAAAAGTTCTCATTTCATCTTCAGTTGTTCAGAAACAGTAAATGTATCAGGCATCCTCTTAAAGCAAACCTACTACTTTCATGGGAAGTTTTTCTACAATGTTTTGGTTTGTGCTTGAACTTAAATTCTATTACATCGGGGTGAAACCTGTCTGTTCAAGATAATTTTTCATATTATTTGCACTGGATGGAATGTCCTGTCTATTGACATATCTCTTAAGTCGTTTTCAAGACGACTATCTACCAGACTTTAGTAAAATAGTTAAGATTGAGGTAGCGGTTACATAAAAAGTAGTGGAAAGATCTGTATTTTTGAAAACATTTACATGATATACAACGATATCTGTGGGTGAAGAATCACTCCTGTTCTAAACAAATTACGCAGATGCTAAAATTACTAGAATATGAATGCTACAAAGCATAAGCAAACAAATATGGTACTCTGAATGTAAGTTTCAGGACAGACAAATAGTAGATATTTCTTATTCCTTTACGTTCCTAGTGGAACATAAGGTTTCAAGCTTGAAGTTGCTGTAGCAGTGCTGGTTATATTTACGGAATGGGGTTGCTAGCCTCACGCTTAACCTTCTCTCTTTGCCAGTCTTATTGCTGGCTTAAAGAGGTAAAGAAGTGCGTCGGCCGAGGATCGAATCCCGAAACGCATGCGTGGTTGGCGAGCATTCCACCACTGTGACACCGACGCACTAAATAGTAAATATAATGATATAATATAGTAGTGCCACGTTGAACTGTAATCACACAGTGGAGACATCTTTGGTGTAAATTTAAAGGATGACGAAATGGGGTGCTAACTATAGTCTGAAGTAAGAAGGACATTACAAGACATTAACCGAGGCAACAACATAATGATAGGCCAGTGGTGAGCACAGAGGATGAATGTACTTCTTTTCACACATCAGTCAGGTTTATTTGTGCCGATCTCCATGCCCTTACGTATGACAAAGAGATTTAATCACCATATTTTTACGAAACGGCGCTCAATTTACGAGAAAATCACCAATGTGTATATTTGAATGCACAAATATGATGATAACAACTGTTTGGAAATTCCTTAATTTTCTGTGGTAGTAGGGCAGAAGACGAAACAAGCTCGGATAATTCACAGCACCATCTCACTGTGCTGCTTGACTCATGTTCACTTGAAACATTTCACAGAATATTATCAGCATACACTTCAATGAAACATCTAGTGCATAAATACTTCAGGTAGATACATAACTTGATACTGTCCACATAATCCTTTTCTATGTTTTCCCTTCAATCTCTTTTGGAATGTATGCACACGCAAGCTGTATATGAACTGTAGTCAGTATGATATAATGGTTGTAAACTTAGTCTATCTTTCTGAACTTTACAAACAGCTATACAAGGTGGTAAGTCCGATTTTAAGTACACATAAAAACGAAACAATTGTTTACCATAATGCATTGCAACAGAGGAAACACAATAAATCGTAGTGCATATTATGTCCATACAGTGGAAAATCCTAGCAATAAACATTTCTCAAAATTATAATCGATTAATGGGAGAGAATACACTAATGTTATAGTCAAAATCGAACTAAAACTTGATGTTATGAATACTTTCCCTAATAGATATATCTCGTGAATGCGGACCGTTAAATCTAATTTTAGTGTGATACTCTCTGCAAGGAGTACAAAATTTTCAAAGCATTCTCTGCTGAATTCTCTAGAATTCCGAAAAGTATATGCTGAAATATTACAACTGCATCAACCAGCATGCATGCGAAGTCGGTATTTTGTAAGCTATTCCACATAGTTCCACATATTCAGCAGAGATATGCTCTCGGAGCTGCCAATATTCAAAGATAAAAAGCAGTGGTATATGTCTTTGCCACCACATTATAATGGGTTTTAATTTCCACTTGTTCATTTGGTCCACCTTTCAAATATTATTAATCAGAACTTGAAATCATACTAGTAACAATCACAAAGTCACTTCTAGATACATGAGAGTTATGCGCAATACTCTAGACATGTCAGTCATTGATGAACAGTATTGGAATATGTTTCCGGTCTTAAAACTGACCAAATGAATGCCATGCAGGTAAGGTGAAGTTTCTGGGATAACCAGCTGGTTACAACTGCTTCAATGCCATTCATATAGTGCCTTCTTTTCAAGAATCTTAAAGGGACACATATCAGGGGAATGTTACCGCCTTATCTAAACTCACTTTGGAATTAACATGAAACATGCGTTATTCTAGTTTGTAATTTACTACGAGATACACGAATAGGATTACTTATTATTATTTTTGAAATTGTACTGACTGTCACATCCAGTGTGTTCAGTATATCTAACCATACACAAAACACGTATGAGTCAGTCGTTTGAAAGCCTAGAAAATAAGTAGCACCAATTCATATTTATCATATGTATGTGCCTTTCTGCTTGATTATAAACGAATCCAAGTATTTGAGTAATCATACATTTATTTCGTTTGATGATGCATATGGCTTTTAAACATCCTGGGATACTGAATAGGATAATTTCACCGTATTATTTGCCTCAATTGCATATCAAACGTTTCACGGTTGATCAGAATAAACTTCCACAAATATGTAAGATGATAGTGAGAATTTTTCAATACAACAGTGTTTTAATGTGTTTGCCTATGGAATATCTGTATCAGCGAAAACAATTAACGTCTCCCTTACTATCCATTGTAAACGTTGTACTTACCGCAATATTGGTTGGTTATCGTATGCCTACAACTACGGGTTGAAAACAACCTGGGGGACTACTGTACAATTCAATAATTATACGGCCTGGTTCAGACAATGAGTATATATATATATCAAATATTTATCTGTTGAAACATTATTAACTTGTAGAAAATCTACTATTTGACATTATATCATACTTGATCATGCCTGTGAAATTGGCATGCATTTTCATGTAAATTTATGTTTATATGAAAATATACATTATTATTATATATCAGATGCCTTCATTGTTTCATTGCGAGTGAAATCTTGTTCTTGTGTGGTCATTCAACACAGCCGAAGTTAGGAGTAAGTTGGTTTTATTGTTCAAATAAAAATCAAACAGTAATATATTATTACGCCATATTACCACTCATAGTATTGTGTAGAATGATTTCGGTGTCTTGAACAAAATTCCGGACGGTAAGCACTTCCCACAAATGTAACTAGCTTAAGTACATGAAGACAACAGCCTAGTGGTCAATAACTGGAAACTATTAGAGTATCCTAATATCTAAGCACACTTCCACTCTCAGATCACTCTCGCCTAAGGCAAGTTAAACAGGTAGATTTTTAAATTTTGCCTTCCTACATCTTTGAGAACTACGCTAGGCATATATTTATGTATAGCTTCTGGAAACAGCAACCGTCATCGTATGTCGGTATTTTGTAATCTATTCTCCCCCAATCCTACTCATTTAGCGAGCAAACACACTCTGAGCTACCAATTTCCGAAGATGAAAAGCATTGGTGTATGTTGTTTGCACGACAATGTAATGGATATTTATTTCAGTCTATTCATTTGAATGATCTATTGCATATTGTCAGTTTGAACGGGGAATTCATGCCAGTACCTGTCACAAAGCCACTTATGAATACTTGACAATTATATATATTATTCTGTACCTGTGAGTGATGTGTCATCAGCAATTAAAATATCATTCACTGGAGTCTTCAGAAGGATTAGTCAGTGTTTTCTAAGAGAACAGCATTCAGGTTAGCTAAATTATCTCATTTAACAAGCAGCTTACTGCAGTTTAATGCTATTCAAATGTTATTTTCTGTCCATAAACCTTAAAAGAATTGCATGTTATGTGAATATGTCTGTCTTATCTCATTTCTCCTGAGAACAAACATGAAGAAACTTTTAGTGCTTATTCAGTGTAATGCGTTGTGTGGTATATAAATACAGTTACTTCATACTATATTAAAAACTATACAGATTGCCAGATCCGATGAGTTCACTATGTCTACGAATACAGAAGGAAAGTTAGTGCTATTTTTTCAGAAGTCACTGTAATAAAGGTCTATAGCTGAATGCGACTGCATATGCGAGCTTGTCTTCACAGATAAAATGTATCCAATTATTCACAAATCAATTTACCCGTAGTACAGTAGAAGGTGAATTAGATGGTTAGAAACAGGAACTTTCGGAATTAAGTTTCGCCCTTGTTCGATGTCGTCAGTAAGTCGTACCTGTGGCAGATTACAATCAGTACACATTACGATGAATATGTTGGATGATAGGTATATATATATATATATTTCAACAGTTTTGATATAAGAATGGAACTTTTGCACTTTGGCAGGGTATAATTTAATTGTGCGTAAAATTTATTTTGATGAATTCTCACAGTGTTATACAGTAATATTTACTGATGACCATGTTTAGAGCACAATTTGTTGCTGCTCATAATCATATCAACTTACTCACACAACTCTCTTACTTCGTTTATATGACTGTACTATTTCTAATCTCTTGATTTGATCGGTAGTAGTATTCTCCATATTTCCGGTATGCATGATGAGTCATTCCTATTGCTCGTGTTTTGTATAGACTCAATGAACAAGGATTCAGTAATCAACCTTCCTATATTACTTCTTAGAATTTTAGCCCTCTCCCACTCTATTGTGTGTGGTTGTGTATTAACTCATGAAGTGCAGTTACTGAGCCTTTTTCTGAATTACTTATCTTCGTGGGATCAGTCATTCTTACCTTAGCCAAATTCTTATGTTTAGACAATCTCATTACTCCCGATCTACAAGTTTGACCTATGTAGTTGACTTGTCACAGTCATTGGAAGATATTTCGCAAATTATATTGTTTTGTCTATTTGGGTAAACTGGGTCCTTAATTCCACACAGCTTGTCCTACCTGAATGACACTCTAATTCCTGGTTTATGGAGAGTCCTACGTAGAGTTTCAGATATCCCTTCCTTATATTGTAAAATTGTGAGTGCCTTATATTCTCTCTTATTTATGCTATCATTATTATTTTATCCATTATTGTTATTTGCTTTTGACATTTTCTGATCTTCCTAATGCATTTTATAGGATAATGATTTAACACTAACTAGCTATTCTTCTATCTGTTTCATTTCATCATTTAGGTCTTTCTTCGTACCAATTAGTGCTCATGCTCGGTTTTTTAGACACGTAACTAAGCTCGCCTTCACACATAACGGATGAGATGAATTAAAATCTAAGTATCTATTATAATTCGTTTATTTTTTTATAAACGCTAGTGTGCAGTCTACCTTCTTCGATTCGTTTTATTTTACAATCTAACAGTAAATTCTACTTGTTCATTTTCCGATTCAAATGTGAATTTTATTCCCTCTACTAGTGAGTTTATATGTGTCAAGAAGCTAGAGATATGTTCTGCTTATTTTTAACACTATGAAAGTGTCATCCACATATCTCCACCATATTTTAAGAGTAGGATTAATCGTATTAAGAGCAATATTTCTTCAGCTGTCCATAAAGATATCTTCTACAATTGGCGATAGTGGCGATCCCATTACGTCATCAGTAAATATTACTGTAAAACACTGTGAGACTTTTATTAAAATAAATTTTACCCACAATTGAATTTCAACAGTTTTCGCTAGCTTGTCTTGTAGTTGTTTGGTTTCATTGATTATATAATACCTGCATGACAACATAATCTATATAACTGTTTTTCACGTTATGACTGGTTGAAACATACTATTTCTTCGAACATTCACACAGAAGTTACAGTTCGTAAGTTGTCATTATTGGTTGAATCTGAAGTAAGCAAATATGAACCAGTATATTATTGTTAGAATGCAGCTTATCACTTGGAACTATAATTTCCGAGAAAATCGTAGCACTTAAAATTTCTTAAAAGTATTCTCAATAACTAAGAATGTTTCCCTAAAAGATAATTCTCGTGTAAATCACGTCTCACTGGCGAACTGCCAAACTTTATCGGTTGTATAATATTGCTTTTAATTGCTCAAAAGCTTGAAAATATGACTTCCTAAGGCTTTTCAAACTACGATATGAATATATTTAAATATTACATAGTATTATCAAGTGTGATATTTGTTAAGGCCTCTAAAACGCAATCCTGTGACTTTGTGTGCTATTCTTCAGAAGGCCTTGAAAGTAAACACCACTTATAAAAATCTGCTGTATTTTTTGGAGGCATTACAAGGATGGTTTGAATTGAAAATATTCCTTTCTATAGTTTGAGTATGGATTATGTATTTGATGAATATTTTCTTAATCGAAATGAAGGTATTCCAACTGGTATGTTTAACTTGAAAATCGTTCTAATACATTTTGAAATTTCTACGCATACTTATTATTACAAAAAGTTATTTTACAATCATGCATTTGACTAAACAGTTCGACTGAGCATTGTTTTAATTCTTTTAACTAGTCATTAAGAGGATTCTATGATGTCAAAAAGAGCAGATTTTCGTTCAAAATCCATCACAACACACCTATTAAGGATGATACTTATATGCATTGATCACTTTTTGCAAAAGTGTTTCGTAACCACTAACTGTTCATCAAGCTGCCAATACTACCTGTCTTTTGATGTCATCATCCATTTCAAAACTAAAACTGAAATATCAGTCTGGAACACATGGACTTTTAATAGACTGAATTTTGTTTACCTGATGAACAACAATTGTGTGAAGCGCATGCTTTTGTATTTATTCAAACAACTAGCTCATTTAATATTTCAAGACTATACAACACTAGTAAAATACATTTGAGAAATTCTGAATTAAATTAACATACTAATCACAAATTTCGTTTGTAATAAATCAGATGCCGAACATAGAGAAAGTGAGTTTATTTCATTGACAAAATGCATGGTAGCATGTAAATATGAAACAAGCTTCCTGTTTCAGTTGCTTTAAATCCTTTATACTTCAAAAGCAGTACTCTTCACGGAGGAAGAAATAAAACTGTACAGCTGGGAAACTATTGGAATGATAATCTGAGGAGTGACGAAAATTAACAGATTAAATTAACAGACATTAAAATAAGAACGCTAATGCAGAATATTTCTACAGCTACTGGAAAATAATAACACATAATAACGAATTTCATTTCCACAATTTATAAATATGCCTGGTTTATTCTAACAAAACTTCATATACCATAAACCACTGATGATATTTTAGGGGCTTAGGTTGTTGACGTTCACGGGTAGTACGAATTATACTGACACAAGATCTAATACCCACAACTTCTATAGTATTCATTTCGTGTAGACCAGAGGCGAAACAAAACACCAAAATTGATCGTCAAAATTAGGAATTATATTTCGGGATCAAATTGAAGTGCAGGATGACTGGGGGTATCGTACATGAACGAACTAGCATAACACGACGGTGTGCTGAATGGCATGGATGCTTGACCGGAAGCCTTCAGCTAAATTGGCTAAAACAGTGAGAGTCAGCTTCCAGTATTCATTGATGAATGCTGTGGCCAATAATTCTGAGAATTAATTATCGCTACGATGTTTACTCGGAAACCACTCACATCGAAAGGTAAATTGAAATGACGGCTGTCTTCAGATTTCTCCCAGAGATAATCATTTGTGTTGGTTGATGTCGGTGGTCTACCACAATCACTTTTACCTTCTATGTGTTCATCTGAAGATTGGCCTTTGCTCCCCTTTGTTTCAAACCGTTGAATTTAGTTTGTAAATCTTAGAGTTTGTTTGACACGAGGTGCTAATCCTAAGGGTTGTAACATTAGAGAAGTTCCTAAATTACTTCGCGGTTAACGCAGTCAAAGGTCTTTACAAAGTCAACAAAACTGAAATAAGGAGTTGATCACATGTAGTGTCACATTTTGGATCGAAACTTTCATTACTTTAGAATATTCCGTTCTCGGTAGAAAACCTCGAATGCAGGACAAATTACAGCATTTCCAAGATAAAATCACATTTGATATTTTGCTTGTGATGGAAGGGAGCGTCATTTTTTCCTATCCCTCGCACATTCATAATTTCTTCTTCTTTGAGGGTTCCACAAAGTAGCCTCTATTTCACTAGGCGGATCTACCTGCTTTTCGTAGATGCACTGGTAGCTTGTGAATGCCTGTTCAGGTCTCTGAGCCCGTTTTCAGTTCTTCTGGAGAGACTCTGTGTTCTTCTGCTTCTTGTGCGGCTTCCATAGACTTACATGACTTCACGCCTCCTGTTTTCTACAAAGAGTGGTAATGTGTCAACTGATGACATGTCTGAATGTGTTGTATGTGATGGCCAGTTTCAGAGTACTTCACTGAGTCATTGTCGGGTTATGATGAGTTCTCATATCGTACCCTCCTCAGGCAGTTATGGAGTCATATCTCACTTAAGAAAGTTCGATCCAAGAGTGTGAATATCTATCAATAAAGTGAGCAGTTTTGCTATATTGAATACTAATCTGTTTATTCTAAAAACTTCTAGACTGGAAAAATGCAGTTAGAAGTAAGTTTCAGAAATGATTAAGAATTTCTCCCGTCGTACAGTATATATACTTGAAATTGGACAGTGACCAATGTCATGAGTCTAATTCTCTATCAAGTACTGAATTCTGTCAGACTAATCGTAGCGAATCAAATAACATTCCTGTTAAATTAAATTGCAAAATAACAAAACCACATGGATACTATCAAAAAGATAACAATACTTCTAAACCTATTAGTCCAACAAGTATCCGCGAAGTGCACACTTCGAATAATTCCATAAAAAATAGGAACACTAATGTGAACTTTAAAATCATAAATAAACGAGTCAACCTTCAGAAGTATTCCAACAAAATGATATGACAAATGAGGAAATGCTTTCCATTCAGTTGTCATAAAGTACGTTGTCCAAAATCAAGTTTCATAACTTCCCCCCCCCACATGAATATTAAATGGAAATTGATCACCAAAAAATACGTTATATTAGATTTGAAAAAATATGAAAATGTAATGAAAACGAAATGCAGATTTGACCACACTATCACAAAGGAATAGATGCATGACATACAATATTGTCTAACATCCAATCAACTTATCCATTAAAGACCTATCTTAAGTAATCATGAGGGGGAATAGCTTAGTGGTAACGTATGTGACTGTATCACTTGGAGATTAGGTTCGAGCCTCAGAAGGAAAATAAACCCCTTCAAACTTTTAGGTACGCCTTGTCCACTGATGAGTTCCAGCAAGCACCAAAACCTAGGTTTAATGCATCAGACAAATTACCTCCAGTCATCTAACAACCATACGTTTATATACATATATATACAAGCATTGTTTGAATGACACTCGTTTTCCGGAGGTTTCGGCATTGATCTGTGCAAATTACTGCAGTCATTAGTGATCACAATAATCTTTACGGAGGGTTTCAAGGATAATGAAAACGTCCTTGGACTGATTGTTGACTGGTATACTGTTTTATTACTCTTCCAAACTGACAACAGTAAGGTATCAGTGTTTGCACATTTTTTTAACGAAAATAGCAAAACCAAGCGAATACATTACAACCACATGTTTCAGACAGCAGAAATAAACGGTTCATACCTCGAAACATATTGCATTTCATAAATAAAATCTAATCACCAAAGGATCATAGTAATTTGAAAATGTTGAGAATATTGGATATCAGACCTTTTGACACAGAAAGTAGCAAATAACTGAAATCTAAACAAGCCAACCCCTCTGCTTTTTAAATCAAAACTTGGTTAAATATAATTATATTTAAAAAAACTGAACTCATGTAATTTCCGAATAGAATGAATTAATTACGCTAGTGAAATACTATAAACAAGGTATTTTTTGTTTTCATAACAATGCTGCGCCATAAAAACAGATTTAGTTAGTCAGTCTGAGTTTATATCGTAGATACCATGTTCTTCTGCAAACAACTTTAGATTATCATCACCATATATCACCATCTTCCATATTTTATTATCTCTCTATTACTAATAACATTGCGTTTTCATTCTGAATGTACATAAAAACACTTTCCACTAGTTCCTGTTCTTTCTACACAAACATATTGACTAGTCGTGATCTCACACTTATTACGTCATGCGAACTTCTGCCTCTTTTCTAACTTGAAATTAGTCATCCCGTCTAGGCTACACCTTACATTACTTACTACATTTTCCGAGGACAAAGTCTACCACTATCTAATCGGCCTAAACATTTTTTTGTTAAATATAATTACGATTGTACACCTCAGGAAAGTGAATCGTCGAAAAGAAAATTTTCTTCACAGTTTACGCCTTTTTCTTATAACTTGATTAATTTTTAAGTGTCCAAGAGAAAACTTTTAACCTCTGTTTTTATTAATTTTCTACATAGTGTTAAGAAATGCAACTAAAGGTGATTACTGCTTTCATAATTATTGTGCATTTATATACATATATTGAAAGATCCATTAAAAATGTTGGGTAAAAACAATGTGATTTACAAAGTGTTTTGTGTCGAGTGTCCGACTAAATATGTGGGTAAAACGTCTAGATCACTCAAAATAAGAGTGAATGAACATAAAGGTCAACCAACAGGAACACAAGCTCAAAAAAATTTAGAAAAAAATTCATCTACAGTTGCACATGCATGGGATGAAACCACAATATTGATTGGGACAATATTTGTATTCTAAAATCTAAAATGAACAAATGGAAAGAGAGAATTATAACAGAATCACATTCACTCAGGTCACACCGGATACATGTAACAAGGGTGACTCAGCAGTACAATTGTCAACAACCTGCAACATAAATCTGAATACACAAAAATGAATGAACAAATGTACAAATCACAAATATGTGAATTAAAAAACAAAACAATTCCAACAGTGGTGTGAACACGGACAGTAATTTTGCTCAAAATATTGCCAATAACAAAACTTATTATTGCATGTAAACCATTGAAATACAATTATACTTTATTCGATCTATTCCACAACGCTCAAACTTTTTACTGGCATTAATACATATATTGTTTCTCCTAATTTATGCATTACTAGGAATGGCACTTTGTAGTTCCTATGAATCATTATTTAAGACTGCTTCTGTAATGTAGGCAATGAAGCAATGTTTACATCACTATCACGAAAATAATTCAGGCTTAACATCCAGACTAATACTTGCTCCTAGCCTAGACAGCAAGCTGTTGGTGCAAACTGATACCAGATGAGCACGGCAGAATTTTTCGCTGTGCTCAAAGAAAATTGTAATTTTTTATCAATGGCATTTTAAAATTAACAATAATAAATAGAGTTTCATTATCATTTTCACAAGATTTTATAAGCTATTGGTCATTGGTGATGTCCGTAATATGAATAATTTCAACTAACTGGGCATCCGACTTTGATGATCTTATTGGTATGCGAGTAGAAAAGCTTTACGATACTTAAATTAAACTGTTCCACCTCAAATGGTGCGACGCCAAATACTTTTAACACCCACTGTTACATACGACAAACTTACTTCATAATTAAAATCTGATCATGCAATCAGACCATCTAGAATATTTGTTATTGGTGAAGTTATCAGAGAGAAGCACAAATCAGGTTAACACAAACAGTATGCATCTAATTAGGGTTTTAAACTAAAAATGCGCACAAATGATTCGTATTCTCCTATATATCTAAAAAGTGAATATATATTTCCTAACTAAACTAATTGTTACATTCTATGGCTTCAGATGAAAGAGGCGGTAAGTTCCTGCGAATTCTGAATACCTACCAGTTACTACAGTCCTACACACTTAAAGTAAAATTTCATTTCGCAAACAATAACATAGTGAAACATGTTTAGATATCTACTCTCTTCTGTCTTTCTGATTTGGAGTGGGTTTCTTAAGTGCCTGTTGCCAACTAAAGTATTAAATATATATATGCATATATTATCCACTGAATTATTCAAAAGTGAACAGCTATCTGAATACAGGTCAGAACAGAAGTGACAAAATACATTTTGTAAAAGCATTACTGATACTATGCACTCATTTAGCACCACGCTAAATATTTTTTTCCTAATTGTGTACATTTCTACTGAAACGACTTTGCTATACGCCAAAGTAAATTATCATACCTTTTCCTAAATCTAGTTGACCGTCGTAAGTTGTCTGTTGAAATTATAAAAAAAAACCAATTTCATGTGACCAATGTGAAATAATTATGCACGTTTTTACAGTCATATTCTAACAGAAATGTCATTACTTTTAATTCTATTTCAGTTGTAGATGGTATGCAACAGACATAGCATTTAACAATTGTTAATCTTATTCATATGCTTCAAGTGACAGTAAAAAGAAATTAAAGTATTCGTATTTATAAATATAATCACCCTAGTGAAATTAAATGCACCTATTTTAATATCGACTCAGTTGGCTGACACAGAATCAGAACAATGACTAATCACATTTTAAATATTTTGATACCACCCTGATAGAAGTTAACCGTAAGTTGATTCATTCTGCTGTACTGTTCGCTTAAAAATTCAGTTTACTTACTCGTCCTACAAAATCATCGTTGAGTTGACAGGTTACGTCATATCGATTTAAAAAAAATCATTTTTAAGTTATTTGTTTACATACTAATACATGTAGCGCACTCTAGTAATGATTTTGAAAGAAAATGTATTCGAACAATTCACTCTGGTAGGCAAGAAAACGACTGATTATTTTGTTTCGAAATTCTCACAAACATTTAGATTATTTGGGTAAGTGTAGTCTGAATGTGAGACATATTCAATGAAATGAACTAAAGTAAGCAACATGAACTTGGAAAAACAGAGTAATAATTCACCAGCTCTCATTCTGTATTGTATGTCGTCGTTCAAAACATCAAAGAATTCTCACAAACGTAACCAAAGTTCATTCTGTTATGAGTAAAATTTGTTTTGATAAAGTCTCACAATGTTATACAGTAATATTTACTGATGACCAAGTTTCGATCACAATTTATTGCTACTCATAATCATATCAAGGTAGTCACACTACTTTCTACATTCATTTATTCAATCGCATTATTTTCCATTGCTTGATTTCATTCGTACTGGTATTTTCCATATTTCTAGTGGGAGTGGTGAGTCATTCCTATTGCTCGTGTTGGGTGTACACTCGATGAACAAGGATTCACTTACCAACCTCTCAGTCTCCACCTACCTAGACTGCTTTTCAGAATTTAAAAAATTGTTATTCTAAAAAGCAATCTAGGTAGGTGGAGACTGAGAGGTTGGTAAGTGAATCCTTGTTCATCGAGTGTACACCCAACACGAGCAATAGGAATGACTCACCACTCCCACTAGAAATATGGAAAATACCAGTACGAATGAAATCAAGCAATGGAAAATAATGCGATTAAATAAACGAAGATAGAAAGTAGTGTGACTACCCTGATATGATTATGAGTAGCAATAAATTGTGATCGAAACTTGGTCATCAGTAAATATTACTGTATAACATTGTGAGACTTTATCAAAACAAATTTCATCCATGATAGAATTATGCTGTACCACTGCACAAATTTTTCTTTTTAACCAAAGTTCAATTTCACTCTAAATAAAACGTGTATGCTTCTGAACTGTAATTCTGTAATTTCGTTCAGTACACTGATGCTTGGCGAAGTGACGGATGGGTGTATTTCAGGTACTAAATACCACACACTAACCGTAAATTTAACTTCAGGAAACATTTCTCATATAATATGACTCTGAAAGATTTTTCAAAGTGCAACACGATAAAGCTGCTTCAAGTTATTTGAACAATGCAGTTTCATAAGAACAACAATCTCATTTAAAAACAAATCATTTAATTTTTCCGCGTTCAAAAAGTCCTCTTTGAATGTTAATACTTTTCACTGATCAATTAGAATGATACATGATAACTAACACATCGTAGTTCAATGCCCAATACTGCTCACATACAGTCAAAGTAACAAAATCAAATACTGTTAAAATTATGTCTACGTTTAATACGTATATGTTTTAATTTTCCATCTAATTAATACAGATGCCAAGTGTAAGTTAGTCTGATGCATTTAAATGTTGTTAAACTTCCCGCACAGTTTTATGTTAAACTATCTTCATTCTTCCTTTCCGTATAGTCTACTGGTAAAAATATGTTAATATGATAAAAAGAGAATTTAGTAGATTGAACATCATCACAACACTAACTGTAAAATCGTTTAGATTTATCTTTATGTGAATAAAGCTGCAAACTGCCTAGTTAGCTAATTGATTATTTAGCTGCAAGTTCCACACCGTTATTAAGAGCTAGCGAAGAATACTAATTCTTTTATCGGACGGTATAAACTCTAGTGTTTAAGTTTGAAGTGTTCTAATTGAAAAAAATAAACGCATAAAATAAGACGCATTGTTAAGGTATTCAAGAGCACAGGATACTGAGTGAACTGAAATTCTGACTCATTTACACAAGTATACATGAATGCTTTATCAGAATATCATATATCGTCAGCTAAGATACATCTGTCGGATATAAAATTTTATAAACTGAATTAACTGATCCAATTAAGTACTTTAACTCCCTTTGGTTTGTCTATAAAAGGAGGGATTGATTCTTCGAGAGGCCTCAAATCAGCATTTCAAGAAATTTTTAAGAACTTCAATGATCGCAACAGTAATAATAGGTCTTTCCTAAACAAAACGTTTACATCCAGCATGAAACTTTCCGCATGTTCTGATCTACTCCATGAACAGAATACTCAAGTAAAATAGTAATCTACAGTATACTATGCAGTGGAATACTGTCCAATGTGAGACATGCCCCAACGTCACATGGTTTTGTACATTCCAAAGCATATCCAGCGGCATACTGGAAGCCATTCCTTAGCATTTTGAAGGACACAGAATACTATAGTTCCATTATGGGTAAATTTTTTTTGTAGAGTCTCACAGTTTTATACAGTAATATTTACTGACTAAATATCACTGTATAACACTGTGAGACTCTATCAAAATAAAATTTACCCATAATGGAATTACACTCTACCACAGAGCCCTAGTTTTATTCTTATATCAAGAATACTATAGTGTTTTTCTCAAATTAGTGGAGCAAAATAGACTTCCTGCAATGATTTTAAATATCTCAGGTAAAATCACTCTAAAAACAACCAAAATCCGCCTGAAACCTATTTTAAATATCAGCCTTCATTAATTTCGGACGTCCTTAGTAGTGAAGCTGTCTTAAAACTCTTGAATATGTTTATTTGACTTTAAGGCATAGATGGTGAGTTGCTTATTAAACTTTTTAGTGATGTTCTTAATCATGCGTCATGAAATTTTGATGGAACTAGCTTCGGGATAGTTACACATTCTGATTTCTGGATCTTGACAACAGCCATAAATGTAAAATTTGGAATAAACTAAATTGCATTACTTTATCAGGTGGCAGAAGTAAGCTGATTTGAATAAAATTTATTTTGTAAAATCAGTGATGTGTACTTTATAGAAGATGAAACTGGCTTCAGTATTTCAAAAACAACGTTCAATAGAAGCCTGAACACATTTATATAAAACTTGTATTCTGTTGAACTCTGAACAATACAGCTTAATGTAGGTTACTTGAACGGAAAGAAAATTTTGCATCGCATAAGCGAAACCTGATAACACCACAAATCCTTCATTATGATAATCAGTTCATTAAAATGAACAAATATATGAAACATATGGAGTTAATTTTATTATTATTTATTTTCTTAGGTGCTGAGTTGACAATAGGGCTTATTTCCTCCCATTCTCTGCGATCGTCTTAAGTTGACTCCACGATTGCCAATAGGCTCATATCTCCTCATGTGAACTGATCCATGTCAACATTGGACGGCTAACATGTCATTTCCAACATCGGTTCCTCCACCATGTCACTGAACGGTTTTCCCAGCATGCGTCATATCTATCTTTATTCTCCTCGGCATATTTGTTGGGCGTAAAGTTAATTATTAGCTCATTATGCAGATTCAGGAACTTGCTTAAAAACAAACTGCGCGTAGTCCGAATTGGGTTAGGAACAGAAATTAAATAATATAATGTAGCATAATTCCATAATCAAACAGTATATTATGCCACAATGGTTATATTATATTTCAAATGGTGTTATTATGGTAAACACAAAACTCTATGTGTGTGCTTATGTAGTTCTGTCATTTCTAATGTTCTGATTTGATACAGATGATGTTTCGGTTCGCACAAGTGAAACAATAACATATATGGGCTAACTTTACTTGAGCGAAGTAAATTAATTTAAGAATCGAATGGCTTTCATCGATCAAATTATTATCTTTGTATATCAAGCCTTTTATGATACGCTGTCTTTATAGGGAATGTTTTCATGGAACGAACAGCTTTACACTTTCTCTAAAACTTGAGTTTCATTCTATTATACATTAATTTCTTGATCGTCTTCCTTATGTTTCTCAACTGCGTTTGTCGCTGAATAGAGAAACGGGAGGAATGTAAGTCAGCACTAAGAATTTCATATCATTTTCTTTATCGTTATATAAAACCAAGTGATAA
Organism: Trichobilharzia szidati; assembly: GCA_944472155.2. NCBI lineage: Eukaryota > Metazoa > Platyhelminthes > Trematoda > Strigeidida > Schistosomatidae > Trichobilharzia > Trichobilharzia szidati. Next base: position 206,788,799 of record OX235271.1, read on the forward strand.
CGACATATGAAAACAAATTCATACTTTCTGCTGCTAAGGTTCATAATCTAGAACTTGTGGGAAATAAACGATAAAATTCGCCTCAGGTTTCATTATTGATTGAAGTGATATGATGCATATATTTGGCTAAAAATGTCAGTTCGTGGTAACCGAATAATGCTTGATGCATTTATTCCCCTTGATGAATTTAAATAAAGCAAGAACAACTGTGGTTTGTGCAGAATAATATGGTACCATCATTTGTTTCGGTACATTCTCATCAGCTGCTTACAGCCTGAATAAATCGTGAGGTTTACGTACAGAAAAGTTTTAACATACTTGCAAATTTTACATGTTGTCGGTCGAGAGAAAGTTCCACAGTAAGTGAACAGCGCTCAGAAAATTGCGCTTACATAGTTTTTACACAGGCAGTTTAAGTTTAAACAAAATAGATGTATGCATACAATGGTAAAAGAGTTACGTAATAAAGACGAGAGGTGAGTAAGATGATGAGTAACTAGTAAATTTGGTAACGATGTACTGAGTTCAAATCACGTCATAGAAACAAGAGACAAGCAATATTACAGATTTTAAAAATAAAAAAAAGGAGGGGTGAGGTTAAAGACAAAGATTACGTAATCAGATTAGAGAATAAAGACATCCAGTTACCATGGCAAGGAAAGACTAATAACCGCTTCTTTCTGAACACATAAATCTGGTTTGAAGCGTTTGATAGAAATTGCTTCGGCAAACTTGAGGAGAATGGAGCTCCTTTGTCTGTTGATAATTTTAAAGGATTCCTCGATTTCCACCTCATGATCCGTGACGAGGAGATGCCTGGCGATATGAATAATGCTTGATCCGAGACCTACTTTTTAGCCCATAGCTCACATAGAAAACACTGACTTGTGATATATCTCCAAAAAGTCGTAATGCTGCTGTGTTTTGGAAACCGTTGAACGTGACATATTATTTATTTCAAATCAAATTGTTCATAGTTTTCTACATCTTAATCAACTTACGTGTACAGAATAGCATGCGCCCACAAATGGTGGTAATGTCTGATTTCAGAGAATTGTCATCCTTCTGATGGAATAAAGAAAATTTGCCTGGATATGGTCGATATTCGTCAGAATGGAGTACACTTCCCGTCTGATGGTATCCTACTATTACACTACTGAGGAAGGGATGCAGATTTACTATTCACCTTAAACTATCACACCATGTGACCCTGAATAAAGTATGAGATTCGATGTCGCGCACATGTCTAAATAAGAGAAGTGACCTCAAACTTTATTTTCTCCCAAGTACTAGTGATTTATCCAACAAAGACATGAATGTTTTCGTTAGTGCGAAAACAATGTTTCTATATTTCTCATTGTGCTACATTGACGAATTAACAGATTGTCCCCACATCCTAAAGTCAAAAGGAACAGCTACAATTTAAATTCACCATGAACGAAATTTGTGTAATTTAAATAATAGTTATCCAGCCCGTACACTTGGTGTGTTCCCACATAGATAGGAATAATTTTATATTACATGATATTTGAAACTCGCATGCATTCTAATCATAATTAACTCACACAATGAAACAGTAGTAGGTCTCTCTGGTTCGATTTCCATTTTCTGATATCTGTGTATCTTAATTTTTAATAAATTGGATATCTGAGGATTAATAATTTAAATGTTTCTCTCCTCAAACACCATGAAGGTCGTAAACGTAAGTCCCTTTCGAAACCCTATTTCTTTTAAAAACCGAAAACACTTTCAGTGTATATTCAGTTTAATTTTAAATGCCCAATCAACTGAGCTGTTTCATTTTTGAAACACATAAATCTAAAAGAAGGTATTTCATGAGATTCCTCTTGCTTTGAAAAGACTTATTTTTCTCATGTGCGTTGTTTACAGCGCACTCAATCATCATGAGAGCCGAACTTATGAGGTAACTTTGGTTTTAACCTGACTTTCAGCTACTTTCAAATTATTATTTAGTTCACAGAAATGAAACAAAGTTGCTACCAGATCGAAGGTCATGACCAACATTAAGGAGAGGATTCTGCTCAAGGTTAACTTTAAGTAAAAGCAAAGAAAAGAACAGGCCAATTTCATACCTAATAACCGATAGGTAAAATTTACTTATCAAATGAAAAATAGATGCGTTTATCCTTTTGAGTGACTGCCTATCAATATTCTTACAAGCTTCTTAGGGAACGTATTCTGTGTAATGAAAAACCGTGTCAAGCACTTCGTTTGGACAGAATTGGCAAGCAAGCAAAAATGAGTACTTGACGTCTGAGGACGAAGAGTGTTAATTATTTGGTGAAAATGTCCATAATTGATTGGATATACCCACTATATTTATCCAGTCCACTAACTAGCCTTTCAGCATATATCACTCACTTGCATTACAGACTAATTAAATACCTCCACTAATATGTCTACCTACTATTAAGTATATCAGTACGTAAACATCTTAATACTTATTCCTGTAAATAATTAATCAACTCAAACTTTACCTAATTATGTACATCCTTTTAAACAGAGTTTTTGCGTAAGTTACTCTGAATATGAATATTATGCACGAAATATAGAACTATCAAAAGTATGTTAATTCAACCTAAGAATAGGTTGAACACTTGAAATAACCAGCCTGGATAGAAGAGAGGGACAAAAAGATCACCACAAATCAAGTGGTATGACTGGAAATTCAAATTAATTCTATTGCTAAACAGATTTGGATAATATGCGCGTACATAATGCTCGCAATTAATTTTAAGACATTCAGTAAACAAGAAGAAATTTATAGGAAGACTTTTTATGAATGCAAATGAATTTTAAATTTATGAAATTGGCAGAAGCACTAGTTCTGTTTGATCTGTGATCTCTGCGCTATAAAATGTACAAGCTACTTTATTGTTTGGCTGACTGATTTTATTCGTTAATGTATTATAGACTTTAAGTTGAAAAATTTCAGTGCTTATTGCCAAAGATAACTGTAATGTAGGAAATCGTAATTTCGAAAATATACCCTTAAGTTCTTGTGTTCTCTGAGCTAGTTGATTTCACTGTGAAGCTTTCGTCGTCTTTCGGGACGACATCTATAGCGCAGGTTTCAGTATAAAAAGAACTCATTTGAATTATCCATGAATTATGGTAGAATTGTGTCTCTTGGCAACCACCTTCGTGACTGGTAGTTTATTTAAATCTCTATTGCTGATTTTTCTTGACTTGGAATTTGAACTTTCTTGTCATGTGATTTAATTTTTAGTAGTTGGTAAATTTAGTCTATATTAACATGTTTGTTAATCGATGATTCACTTGAGTATCAGGCTTGCAGAAATTCTGTTGCACCTTTGGTGTTTCCTCTATTTAAAATTTCTGCATAATCCAATGAAATTAGTGTCCATAATTATCTACATTTATTGATATGAAAGAATATATATCATGCCTTTTTACAGCTTATTTGTGTTCTTGAATTCTGATTCGAAGGGGGTTCCCTATTTCGACCGATGTAATGTCTGTCAAAGCTCATACAGTATATTTTGTAAATGGTATTAATTTCATCTTCTTTTCCTGTTGGATCTTTCGGTTTGCGCAATATCGAATGAAGTGATTGTGTCGGCCAGCTTATGTATTATATCTATTTCAAAAGGTTTCAATATTCTAGCTGTTAATTTAGAGATATTTTTATATATGGTGGAATAAATGTTTATGTATAGACCAAATTTACCAGGTAATAAAAGGTAAATCATGTGACAAGAAAGCTCAAATTCCAAGTCAATAAAAATGATCAGTAGAGGTGTAAATCAACTACCAGTCACGAAGATGGTTGCCGAAAGACGTAATTCTATCATCATTCATGGAGAATTCAAATGAGTTCTTTTATACTAAAACCTGCGCTGCAGATATTGTCCCGAAAGACGATGAAAGCTTCACAATTAAATCAACCAGTTCAGGGAACAGAACTAATTCAAAATCATCCACCTGAGCTACAATGCTTCCTTATTACCACTGAGTTCATTAGAAAAGATTTCCCTGAAATACCATATCAAGTATGTCACAGAAATGAACACTGACTCAAAGAGTAGACAGCAGATTTATTTTAATGCAGACGCTAACGTGATGTTAATTTACAATGCCAATTTGTAGTGAAGCTGGGTGAGTATTTTATTAGGCTAACTAACCTCATTCAATTAACTTTAGTTCCTACATTTGTGTAGGACGATCATATGTGTGAAGTGAAGTAGATTGCCTTGTTTATAGTCTTCATGCCATCCACCTAGCCGCTATTATCAATCGTCTACTGTAAAGGCTTTTCTTCCTTGTTCAACTGGTAATGTGTGCTTTAAGCTTGAAAAAGTACAAACATCATTAGTAGTAGTTGTTGTTCTTGTGAATTTTCTTAGGAATTGACAATTAACAATTATATTACTCATAGAGAGTGACACACATCAAAAGCTCATTCTACCATCTATCGTCTCATAAACTAGATTGCTGTGATTTGTGGAGGCCGAAAATATAAAATTTTAAAATCGAGGAAATTGTATACTTTATGAAAAATAAGAAACATAAATTGTAAACAATTAAGATCAATTTTCAGGGCAAAAATGTAGAAACAAACGTCTGGTTAAATGGCAGGATATAATGCATTTATTCATGGGATTCAAGCTTTTTCTGGATATGAAATAAACATGACTTGAAAACTAATTTGCTTGCGGTATATGTCCAGTAAGATGTTCAAAAAGGTCAAAATAGCATTATTACAATCAGTATGATGGTGTCCCAAACAACCTAAAAACTGACTGATAAACCGACGTTAGGTTAAATATGTGTATGTAAACACAACCTACACTAAGGATAACCATGGAGGTGTCTGGCCATCTGATAAATCTAAGAGATTCTCATTAGGTGGAAACAAACCAAAGTTTTCAGTCAATAAAAAAAGATTGTCATATTTATATAGTGAGTTACGTTCCTATTTCAATGAAAAATTCACCATATATAAAGACTTTATATTTGATTTATTCAAAAGACTCATTGCCAATTATATCCGTATTCAAATATTTTATAGTGGAAAGTGAGTCTTCACATTAAAAAAAACTTTTTCTTAAACGTTATCTTATTGTACTGCATAAAAAAATGGTATTTGAGGACAAAACGAAATCTAAAAGGTTATTTACTGTTTTCTTTATTAATATAATCATAATATAGTATTTAAAAGTAAGTCATAAACCTAATGAAGTTCAATACATGCATTATTACTGAGTAAAAGGTCCAGCGAATATTTTATTCCTTCATTAACAAAAGGTGCATCGGTGTTTAAGTAACAGAGTGCTCGCCAACCACGCAAGCTGTCTGCGGTTTGATTCCCTATCAGCACACTTTTAAACAGTCCAGTTAGTAGTAATCCCTGCAAAGTGGGAAAACTAGGCAACTATCACCACAACTGCAACTTCAAAGACCTGGCTAAGATCCCAGATCTCATTAGAATGAGAAGAAAACAGCAATAGAGTGCAATGACCGTAAAATATAAAAGACTGGAATTATATATATGAGTTATCAAATATAACAGTATTATTCGATAAAAGTATTTCTACACTACATTCACTGCGAAATGATTGGGAAATAAGTTTTAGTTATGCAATAGAGTACATTGGTCCTATGGTAAAATAATATACATATATATTCATGAACACATTATAATAGTTTCAAATAACATATTTTATCATAACAGACAGTGGAAAACAAGAGTCACGTTTAGTCCAGTTTAAGGCTTGTTAGTCTTGTTTACCCTTTACTCAATGACTGAGAATATTTCAGAAAAGGAAAAGACGTGTTTTCTGATACCAATGCATTCGTATAAAAGATCAACCAGAAACCATAAATATAATTATAATAAGTAAGAATAAAAGTCGTATAGAAATTCTGTGATGATACACAGATTGTTGAGATTCTTGGTTCAAAAAAAGAGTTGATTTCATTTCAGTGTACATTTTGTCACAAATCAAAGTCATTTAGAGAGAGTCATTGACAACTAGGGAGCAGGAGACAGCCATTTCGACGCATTTTGGGACTCTTTAGCATTACTGACCAGAGATACCAACTTCAGATTACTAGGCCTGTTCGTTGATTAAGTTGAAATCCAATCATATCAAAATCTTGCTCTTCATCTTTAGTGGGGCCCTGGACTTGCATTTTTGAAGAGATCCAGGCTGGGACAAAAGAACTCTGTGCGTCGGTGGCACAGTGGTTAGGACTCTCGCCGACCATGCACATGGTCCAGGGTTCGATCCCCTGCCGGCGCACACCCGATATCTATGGTCGGCCTGAATTTGGGCTACCGATATCCATGCTGAAAATTCCACACTTGTACTGAAAATACGGTGTGAAATCAAGCTGTAAATCAAAATAAAAAAATAAATAAAATAAAAATAAACTCTGGAGTGTTCATCCCGCTTTCAAATCTTTCGGTTTGCTGATAAATATACAGTGAAGAACAATCTACATTAAAAGATGTGTTTAATGTTTCGGCGAGTAACTAAATATTGCTATGAAACTGACAACATGAGTAACACTAGAAGCCGTTATTCTGCGACTAGGCGTTTGAAATAAAGTGAATGCCTTTCGTCTGTCAGCATTTGGTTTGTTGAGGAGCAGAAATCTCCTTGACTATTTTTTCGCTAGTTTAATCAGTTTCTTCCTTCTATGAATGAATGGTTCTATGGGCAGTATATTTCATCACCATTTTTATGCTATTAATTTATCAAAATAATTTCAGACAAAGACAGTGAGTAATATCTCGTTGTTTTGTTTCTAATTTTTATCATTGTTGTAAAATTTCAACCTTGATAGTCAAGTTATTTCATTGTCAAGTTAATTTGTCATCCTTGTTGAAAATCAAAGAAGTTGATTCTGAAACATCTGGTAAATCATAGAAAAGAAAAATTTAAGTAATAAAACATACGTCAAATGTTACCGACTAGACAATTCTCAGACTACAAAAATTCTTTTACAGAGTATACGTCATATGTTGCTCTAAGTGAAATTTACATCTTTAACTCAAGTATTAATTTCTAGTTCTACTACTTCGAAACAACAGCAGAAACCAAACAACAGTTCCCGCTAACTGATTCCAGTCTGACATTTTCATATTTATTACAGTTTGTTACTCTCATTAGGTTCATGAAGTTATTGTAAAAATATATTACTAATCCAGTCTTTCAGCTGCCTATGACCTTAAATTGTAGAGGCTTCTTTGTGAGTAAGCTGGCTGAGTATATGCAAGAGCATAGTTCTGAGTTAAATGACAACATGTGCTCCTAACCAAAAGGACAGTTCCCAGATGAGAATCGACCATCCACTTGGAACCAAAAGGTTGGACTGCTATTCTTCCTGATTCTTCGGCAGAACCAACACATGACCCATGACAGATTTATATACATATATATAGTATAAACAAGCTGCCATAAAGCTGTGATATCTCAAACGAAGTGCTTGTGCTTTCAAATTTCGCATGTCATACATCGCAAATCCGTTGGAATCTGCGAATATGCACTTCTAGATTATTCATTATTATCAAGTATTGATTTTGTAAGGATTGATTGCATGGAGGATTTCATCATGAGCTGACATCAGTTAGAGAACCACTGGAAAACCTGAAAGTACTTGACAGCAGTACTTCCAGGCTTTTAGTGGTTCTCTCACTGATGTCAGCTCATGATGAGATCCTCCATGCAATATTCAGTATTAACCAGAAGAAAACAGGTGCCTCTTTCGCCTCTATTTCACCTAATGTCGTTTCATGATAGTTGACATCAAACTCCTAACGTTCCCTACCTCCAAATTTACTCTATTGCCTGAATTTGGTTACCAGTGCACCACTTTTTACTATTAAAGGTACATTTCAAATTTCCATAGGGTTGACTACTGTCGTGTGTAAATTGTATCAAAGTCCGTTTTAAAAATATCTGAATAAGAATAAAGCAGTTTTTCATTAAGTATGCACCAAAGTTTCTTTGAAATCCATTCCTTTTCCTGGAAGAATGGAATGGTTTAACAGTTATAGACCTGGAGCATGCTTCATGAAGATGTGGTGAGACGAAAAACTTGTATTGCCATTAAATATAATCGAAGCGTTTTGACGCTCAAAGCATATTGGTATATGTCTACTCCTAAGGAAGCAGTTACACACCATCTAACACGATAATAAAGACGGTCAAAATGATCGATTCCTAGGGTATTTGGTGTAAAATTGTGGAGGAACAAATCAGAATAAGTACTCGTTGAACTAAGTATGCATATATGTAATAAATGATGTCAATAAGGCGGCGAAAGTAAAACGCAAAGAAAGTCCAATCTAAGCTACGAACCACTTCTCAACAAACAGCTAAATAAAATGCGCTGCGGTGGTCTTTATCCATCTGCGAAATGATAATCCATTTCTGTACAAAACTGATGAAATACATTTTGATCATAGACACTATGACTCATTTATACTTATACATAAATAAACGGAGTAATGTAACTAACCAAATGATACCATGATGCATTATATAATCTGTTCACAATAATGTTCTGTCAACACATTCAGACGATGCGCAAATATTGAATACAAGCTGCATTCAAAAGAAAACACTTAGACTTATCTTTCAAGATCCTTCATTTTCGTCACACTTACTTCTGGGGCAGTAGCGAATGACATATCAAACCAAAATACCATAATCTCAATATTATTTGAATATCTATCTAAGGCTTCAACATTCACCTCACCTAATTATTTCCACTCTTCCATAATTTTACTTCAGTTCAACCAAGTAAGCTGGAGTTTGAATTTTAATTCTAAAAGTATTCTAGTAAATAGTTCATCCTAAGGTTAATTAAAATAAATCGGTTTTCTGTTTGCCAAATCAGAGTACAAGTATACTTACTGCGACGGAATAATTGTTTGAGAAATCCTTCCTGAACGATCTGTTGACAGTCTTGATACTAATTTGGACACTCCAACTAACTTTTAATCATTGTCCTCTTTTCACCTAGGCTCCATATCACTTCCCTCATTAATTTAATCCTTATTTTTTATCTTTCAATCTCCAATTTAAATATTTATCTTCATGGTTGTGTCATCTTGTTGATGATGTCTTGCTTCACAGTTATCATTTTGTTTGAATGAATTCAATATTTGTTGTGAGGATTATGCTCCTAAACCATCTTCAATAGGTGTTTGGTGTGTCTGATTCTTGCCGACAGAGTTTTGACCCCACCTTGTTGAGAATATTCTGCTAGATTCTCAAGTACTTATTACACCCGGATTCAGTTAATTAGTTTTCTTGCACAGTACTTGTTTCGTATCTGAGAAATTTTCGGTGAGCTAAACAGTAAAACGAAACGACTGGTTTCCTTTCAGACATTGATATACCGATTTTAGTGGGTAAACTAACATAATTTATTTTTGGACAAGCAAACAACTTTATGTTAGAGGGCTGATATAATTAACGAAATGTCATGTTGGTCTTTATATCTCTGGTTTCCAATTTACATAGCTGAAAGGTTAATTAAAACTGAATACTAAGTGTATTCCTAAAATAACACTAGACTTCTATTTCAAGTTCATTCATGTTTGTCTCATTTATATATTGGCGCAGTTATAAACGATATGGAATACTAAAGCATAATGACCGGACTACCCATATGTTTGCTGCAACACTTCAATTACATCACATACTTCTAACCTTCGGTGGTTTTTCTTCAGATAGCGACGGTAAGTTGAAATTTAGATTTCAAATTAAAAACGTCTGAGGATTCACACATTGCATATACATATTACCCTTGAATATTAAATTATCAATGTTCTACACTGCTGCTATAAAAGAATAAATGACGAAAAGAGCAACAAACTGAGCAGAACGACATGGAATCATTTCATTGTTTTCGTTCTTTTTGATTGCATATTGCCTATAACAGTTTTAGGATTATTACTTCTGTTGTTGAACATGAAGTTAAAGTTGACTATTACTGTGTAATCAAATAGCATAATACAAAGCAATAGAAACCGTTGCTGAACTTGTTAGTATATATATACATTTAAATAATTACAAAAATATTCAAGAATTAGGAATAGACACTGTATATGGAATAAAGGTGTAAAACTGAGAAAAGATGTTGTGAAGAGGTTAAGTAATTCAGTTGAACAGTGGTCAATAGACAGTCGGACCGATAATGGATGAAGGTAGAATAAGGGGAATGAGAATGCATTGCCAAAATAAAATACAATTAAAATGATGAAGAAGTTCGCATTGCCTTTTTCCATTATAGTATGGTGAGATTAGCAACACCTTGTTTTGCTTAGTTCATGAGTCCAGTATTGAATGCTTAATCACTGACACCTCAGCAATGCGTAGCAAACTGGAACTAACTCAAGAGGATTAAATAAACAAATGATTTCCAAAAATGTGTTGACAAACATAGTTTCGTGGTTTATGAAAATTGACCACATAAGAGTTGTTTCAAAGATTATTCACTTCAGTCCAGTTCACATCTAGAACAGCAGCTTAAGATACTTAAAACCAGAATAAGTATTTATCACTTATTCACCCTGATTGTCCCCACTATTTTGGTGATTTTATTTCAGGCGATCAGTGTAAGCTGCAGTTTAAATATTAATTTACAAATATCTGTGTGTTTATTTACTGTCATCAGATTTTCAGTCCATTGTTCTTATTTTACGAAATCGGAGGACACAAATACTTCCAATTATATAACAAAATGTCATGATACTCTATTATGTAAACGGTGCACCAACGAAAATAGATGCACAATTCCATAAAAGTTAGACACAGCTGTCTTCAAAATGACAACGTCTAGACTCCTATTTCAAGTTCATTCTTATCCGACTCATTTATTTCTGGAGCAGTCACGAGCATTACATAGTGAAATAAGACAATCGTGTTATTTAATTTTAGTTCGAATTATTCGAATTCTTAAAAAGACGCAGTAATGTGTTTATTCTGTCATTTGCACTAAATAATTTTAATCACTTCCATTATTCGACGGTTTTATTTCAGATATTCCATGTAAGAGAATAATAAATTTTTCACTCCAAATATTTCCACTTGTTGTTTATTATCGAAAACAGTTCAGCATATTGTTCTCAATAATATTTATTATGGGAGGGCCATTTTATCATTTTGTGAATTTGGGAAATTATTAAAAAGATGGTCACGGAGAAGAAAATTTTCTTTTACACGAAGTCATCAAGTAGGCTGTACATTAGTGTATTTATATTAAATGTGTGAGACAGTTTCAGAATTATTTCCGATCAGAGGTCAGATTATAATAAAATTACTAAGTGTAATAAACAGAATATAGGTGATGGTACTATTCTAGAAATATTTCAGGTCAAAGGGCAAATTAAAATTCCAATGAGTAGTAATCAGGAAGATCGAGTAGAGAAGACAAAACAGGATTATAATTACTGGAAAACTCGTCAGTTTGTATAATTACGGGTTAAGGATGTAGTATTAACTAAATGGGAGGTTCTGAAACATAGAGATAAAAACAGCAATGACATCTTATAATGCAACTAGGGATTTAACAAAAGGTAAATATGACAGATATAAATGGGAAGGTTGGACAAGAAAGTTAAAAGAACTATTGCCACAGTGCACTTTCAACGCATACTTTAGTTTCAACAACGGAATATACAGGCAAGTAAATGGAATAACATTGGATCCTACCCTAGGACCCCTGCCGGCCAAATGCTTTATTTACAGCCTAGAAAAAGCACTTTATACTCAACTGTGGACTATGTCCATATCTACAAGAGATACACTGATGATACTTTCATTATTTGTGGTGAAAATTGTGATCTAAAACACCTACTTCAAATCTTCAATAATGCCTACCCAAACATCGATTTCAACCTGGAAGTTGACTCTTACTCGATGTTTCATTTCCTCAGCGTTTAACTACGAAGCAATTCAAACAACTCGCTTAGAAGATCCATAGACAAAAAGCCTACATGAAACGGAAAATTTATTGACTTTCAAGGCTGTGTGCCACTAAGCAGAAAGAGGAACTTAATATACTCTCTTCCCTCGAGGATCCGGAAGATTTGCACAGAAGAGTTAATCGATAAAGAATTACAAAATATCCGAGTGACCTTGATTGAGAATGGATTCCCACCCAGGCAAGAATCTAAAACACCTGTAAAGGTCCAAGAAGCCTCAAAAAAGACGCTGATATTAAACGTTGAATTTAAAAGTGATACCGAAGCAGGTATTCTGCGTAGACGGTTTTCGAAACCTCTCAGTAAAACATAATTCGCTGCCAGCCTTCAAATAACATTCTCCTGCAAGAAACTACTCACCCAGCACGTGAAGGACAAGCCGTCGCATTGGGCCACTTGAATATAAATATGAAAGTTCAATGCTCATGTGCTGCTGAGTACATTGGCGGTACCACGCGCGCGGGAACACTATCCAAGGTGGTTAGCAAAGGGAAAACGCAGAGGGTATATATTTCGACAACAGAACATCTGGCGAATACTCGACGTTCAGCCCCGTTTGATAAGTCCTTCAAAGTCATATACAAGATCCGATCCAACCTACCATAGGGAGTGAGTCGAGAAACCTAGGAATAACTGAAGCACTCGCAATCCAAAAAACTCAGGCCTACTCTATGTGTACAAAAAAAATACGTCCAACCGTTCTCCCTTCCCATTTGTATCTGTCATATTTACCTTTTGTTAAATCCCTAGTTGCATTATAAGATGTCATTGCTGTTTTTATCTCTATGTTTCAGAACCTCCCATTTAGTTAATACTACATCCTTAACCCGTAATTATACAAACTGACGAGTTTTCCAGTAATTATAATCCTGTTTTGTCTTCTCTACTCGATCTTCCTGATTACTACTCATTGGAATTTTAATTTGCCCTTTGACCTGAAATATTTCTAGAATAGTACCATCACCTATATTCTGTTTATTACACTTAGTAATTTTATTATAATCTGACCTCTGATCGGAAATAATTCTGAAACTGTCTCACACATTTAATATAAATACACTAATGTACAGCCTACTTGATGACTTCGTGTAAAAGAAAATTTTCTTCTCCGTGACCTTCCTTTTAAAATTTTCCATGATTCAAAGTTGGGAACATAAATCCTTTAACCAAAACATTCTTACTGTCAATCAAATAATCCATGATATGTTACACAGACAATGAGTATCATTAAAAAATTGCTATAAGTGGAGAATTCTTCAAAAGTTAGACGAAAAAAATTTCTGCTCGACTGGTTATTCTGAATACCATTATTGTGGCATTTTACATCAAATTGATAACTTACAAAACTAATGAAATACTGGCAATTTCACTGTACAATACGCTTCAGCTAACACAAGGTATAATCTTGAATAAGACACACTGCTGGAGATTAATAAATGGAAGCTGCTACTACTCAATAATTTGGAAAATTACCCAACCTACCTGATTGTTCAGACTGCTGAAAACATAGTACAATACGCAAAGTGATCACATGAAATCTGTTTGAAAAAATGTAATTTTAGTAAAAGGTAATAGTAATGCAACGAGATGACGTTCGAAATCATAATGAGAAATTAAATATGACACCAGAAAATCAGAGGTAGCAATGTTATTAAACAACAAGCTTCCACCTACGTACATTTATCACAGTCTCACGTTTCATTGATGGCTGAATAGAATCTGTTTTCAAAACAGTTCTCTTCTAAGATCGTTTATTTTGGACTGAATAACATCTGAAGCACTTGCAAATAACATTTAATACTAGAATACATTGGTCATCTGAAGCAAGTGTTTGCGTAAACATGCTGCACTCTACGATACGGATTTTTTTCAAATCTTTGATCTTTTCTTTTACAGATGCATATGGTAGGTTAATTTTAGATTTTAATGTGGAAAATGTATAGTCATTTATTCACAGTCAACAACAGTCTGATACACTATCGTGCCTAAAATGAACTGAAGAGATGTCACTGTTTCTTTTGAGAAATCAGAGCATAACTTTTTCATCTTTTAAATATAAACAAGTAATCATGTATGAGCTGCAGTGAAAAGGGCATCAACAAAATATCATAATACTGCCTAATATAACCTACTTCGAAGAATGTATTAACTGAAAAAGCCAGCCCTTTTATTGACGAGTAAATACATATGAGCATGTAGATGTCTATTTCCAGCGCATTCTTTTTCGAGTCGTTTGCATCTAGAACAGCTTGAAGTGATATTTAATAGAATAATACGATGATCGCATTCTGTGTATGTTTGCCTACACCTTTTGCATTCAGCTATCTTAAATGTTCTCACTTCACGGTTATTTTCGTTTAGATGAAGATGGTAAGCCAATTTTTAGATTTTATTAAAATGTTATCGGTGTCTCCGTCTTAGTCGACAGAATTTTAAAACGTGGCTAGTTTTAAAATTAGTTAAAACAAGGCCATTCTTTTCTATACGAGCTATAAGAACATAATGACTTACTCTTACGAAACGATACTTGAAAATAACCGAAAAGCTGTGTGTTGCAGAGTAAATGATATCAGCAAAACGTCATGATTCTGTAATACACCACCGGTATCCGCCAACGTACTGACACTCGTTGTCATCCAGTTCATTGAACTTAAATAAAACCTGCATTCAAGTAAATTCCCTTCGAGTTCATGTCATATGAATTCATTTCCGACACATTTACTTGTCTGAAGAAATTAAAAATGACACGTAAAGTCAAATATACAGTGATGATATTTCTGTAAGCATTCAGCTGTTGTAATTCCTTACATTCATTGACTCGTTTCTTCCAGTTAAAGACAGTAAGTGTATACTTTACTTTCTCATTGTCTAAACTCTATTAACAATTTGACAGACATATTTTCTTTATGTATGACTACTTCTCAACTGTTACCTTTGCTTGTACTGATTGTGTGTTTAGGAATTTTACGAGTTCATTTCAGTTCGATGTGTTTCAATATTTTAGTCAATCATTTACTCAAATTCTAAAAACTAAAACCTTTTATTCTTTGATTCATCAGCTGCCAAAAGTAAGTAAAAATTAAACTTCTAAGAACTTTAGTTAAAGCTAATTGCTTAGCATAAGCTATTCGACGTCTTCCACTTTTGTAAGTTTGCAAGAAGCCCTGCCATAAGCGCATAAACTTTTCACTTCCAAATATGAAATCTCCTCTAAAATAACACGGGATATGCTGTCAAACTGTTTAACATTTTTACCGAATAACTAATATTTTTATTAGAAGCAAATATACAAACACATAGAGCTCCTACAATTGTCACCGTTCTGCGCAAATAACAACTTGAATCAAACTCCGGCAAAACTTCTACTACTAACAGGCTGCATACAAGTTTAAGCTTTTATAATTAAAGACTAAAATGTACGTTAAGTGATTAGACATTTAACAATGATGTGTTGAACACCGAATTTCAGTTATTTTAATTATTACTTCGCTAAAGGTATCGAACAACTGTTCCACTGGTTTCACCTTAGTCGGGTGTTTTTCCAGATATAACTTATCCTGAACTTCAAATTCCAAAATTTGTTTCCTCGAAAATAAATTTTTCTCAGAGGTTATCGGTAAGTAGACATCTAAATATTTGTGTGTATGATAAAATGTTTAAACCTCAGGTACCATGATATTTTAAGCTGCTAAGTTTGTCCCTTAAAGAGACCTTGATGTGTCTCCCTTTACTGCAGCTCCTTATTAATTTCTCTGACTGCAAAACTGATTGAATTCTAGTACTACGTACAACTATTCAGTTCAAACGCCATGACCACATTGTATAACACAGTGGACAAATGTAGTTGCAGTTATGGTCTAGATACATGGACGATTTCCCGGTCTAGTGATTAATCAATACACTGTAATGTTTCATGCATCTTAAGTCAATTACCACTGATTCATCCATGCGTTTGTTAGTTTTGTCATTTCTGCTTCATAGTATCTGTATTTCAGTAATGCTTGCAGTAACTTTGACTTGGTCATATCAGTGTAGCCTTCATTGATTTATCTGACGAACTGTAATCCCTCTGCCTTTGAAAACTTTGTGGTTATTCTTGAAGGCTTTCGGAATCTTTAAAATAATAAAACGTAATTGATACAGACACTTCAACAGTTGTGTATGTCTCAGCACTTTGGTGCATACAGTCTATGTGGAGTTTTATTACCTATTACACGATGACATTTTGCTGATTAAAATATGATCTAGTCACATCTTACAATATATACTTACTTCACGTAAGAAGTGATTTAGAGTTTGGTCTGACCCTTTCAGTATAAACAGGACGCAAAACAGAAATATGTATCTAGGATCAATAAAAAGTGACACTTCTCCGAATTAAGCGTAACAAGTATTTTGAAAGACTTTCTAGGTAAAAACAAATATACTGCGAATTATTAAATAACAAATACGATACGTTTAATTGCCCAATTCCAGAATTGAAACCACATTGTCGCACTGCAAAATCATCTATAGCAACTGTGATATTAGAAATGATTACACAGTCGAATAACTGAAACTCCCTATCCGTCGACATTTTGATTGATTTTTTGCTAATTCTCTTGACTTGTTCCTAATATAACAGCGTTTGTAAAATCATCTTTCTTAGCCGCATGGCTTAAGGCCATAAATATTCAAATATACAGTCCTTTTGATGATGTTGAAGAGTGAATATTTCATCGATTTAGCAAACAAATCAGTGAACATAAAGACTGATATTCTCTGATAAATTCCATCTACTTGCAGATGGCTTGTGTAAGTTCATCACCGTTGATGTTTTAATCAATTTTTTTTTAATGCGTTATCTGTTCTACGAAACGTTTATGGAAAATTCAAAAAGACTTTTATGTCATTGAGAGATGCTCAAAAAGAGAATACAATATAAAATCTTTTGCTGAAAAGAATGCTTCCTTAAGAAACGAACTGATTATCATCCAAGTGACATGAACACAAGAAATTAAAAGAATCAAGTGTTCAGTCGAACTGTCTTTGAAATTGATAGTTGTCATTAATGTATAATAACATCAATAAAAAACATTTTCACTTGAATAAAAATTGGAAACTCTCTTTGGACACTAATAAGATCTGGAGTCATTCAGAGCATATTTTGACAAAAATTTGTAGACTTTTCCCCTTAATAAAACGACAAATGTTCAATTAATATAAACTATCACCTCTCCCAAGCTATTTTCAGTCTCGCTTATGTCTAATGGTGAAGTTAACCGCTTAACATTTAGAGGTATTTAAAGTATGACCATTTAACTTAGACTGCTCACCAGTGTCCAACAAATGCTAATAATTTGGACACTTTCAGACAGTGAGACAGTCAGATTGTTTGTGTATCTAAAGGAAGTTGATTTCATCCGAAAGAGGCAAGTAAAATAAGGAAAAAAAAGGAAGATAGGGGACATCACTTTCAGGGACTCCAGCTTGCGTAAGCAAGGCAGAGGAAGATCAGCCTTTATATACAGTATATTATGTCTTGTTAGAGTAATAAGTACGCGTCCAGTGAACAGCCGAGGACTAGAGAAAGCTTACTAAGCAAAATAAATTTGGGTAGAGTCAAAAGTAGGTGTGTAGTCAAGGAAGCTACAACAGACATATGCACCTCCTTTGTCTAAGGATTAAACAATATTGTTATGTAAGACGTGATTCAAGAAAAGAACAATCTCAGGAACTAAGGTATTGAGTGACTATTGATAGAAAGTTCTCAAGATAGGGAACGGCAAAACTGCGAATATGTCTACAAAATGAGAAAGGTCTAAAGGTGACAGCCAGGGGGAGACGTAAATGTCTGAAAAAAGCTGCTTTTTATAATCTGATAAGTGTTTAAGACAACATTTGACTGTAATACGGTCAACAGAGTCACTCGACAGTGTGAAACACATATTGTTTGAAATCGACCCCTGAGAATAAATAAGAGTTGAAACGGCACCTCCACATTTACTTTTGGAACAAAGCTGAACTTGTATAAGTAATATGAA
Organism: Trichobilharzia szidati; assembly: GCA_944472155.2. Lineage (NCBI taxonomy): Eukaryota > Metazoa > Platyhelminthes > Trematoda > Strigeidida > Schistosomatidae > Trichobilharzia > Trichobilharzia szidati. The sequence continues at coordinate 206,806,808 of OX235271.1, forward strand.
ACCATTTAGTGAAACAAGACTGTCATCATGAATTGTATGAAGCCAAATTTCTTCTAGCGTGATGAAAGCTGTTTTGTTACCAGTATCACAGGATAGGGAAGATTGCGGATATATAATCCTGTCGGGAAGAGAACTACAGTTGGTAAATAATAATAATAATGACAACGGTAACAGTCATACGATGTGCAAGTGTGCTTTTCATTGCAGGCTGCCAACTACCGTTATGCTTTTTGTTAGCTTTGTCAGAAACTTGGGAGTCACTCGGCCCTAAACATTTCAAAGTTTCGTGAGAGTAAACGATGTGATCTGATGTCATACACTGAGGCATAGAAACAAAGGAAAAACGATAAATTAAGTGCAATTTGAAAATGAAAGACAAAGTAGCCCAGAATTTAAACAGACTGCTAATCATCAGTCTGCCTGCTTCCGTTGTAACCTTGCACTAGAGATTGTGACTATTTGTTTACCTCAGACATTATCTACTTCGTCTACTTAAACACTTGCTAAAAGCAGATGATTCTCTTATGAATTAGCTTGTATCGCCGTGGTACAGGAAAGCTACACGTGACGACCCCACATACTCATAAATACATTGACAGAATGTAAAACACTTATGATTTGTGATTCCGCATTGATAATTTCAAACATTTTACATGTTATTACAAAATTTTTAAAGTTTTGTGCGGTGAGTGTACAGTTGAATTCATAATTAAATTAAAAATGTTTTTTCTTATTATAAAATACTGCGTGCAATGAATGGAAACCTTTTCGCAAGTATCACTAGTTATTATTGAACTTCTGGAAGTGCTTATTAACTTCCACACAATCGACTTGAAGTTGAATCCTATAACTTTCTCACTGTGAAAATGTCTAGTACAAGATGCACTCCACAGAATATAAATGACTTTGATACTCTCTTTCCTGAATTAATCCAATGAACGTTTACGTAAACGTTTCATCGAAAAATCTGGTTTATACCATTGTCTGGGTAATAAAGTCAACGATTCAGGTTAGCCATCAGCTGTAACAAAGTAATACTGTTTCATCTTATTATATTTTATATTCTGACTGATTTGTGTGGGAATGAAGGTATTAAAAGTTGCCATCAGATAGTTACTATGAAATGAGAAGTTCATTGGATTGCAAGACGCTGAAGGACAAAACTGAAATAAGATGCTGAAAGCTGACAAATTACCCAAGACCAGTTATGACGTAATTTATTTTTCCAAAAATAAAGATAAGACATAACTACCACAGTGATTGAAATTCCAAGCAGAAATCATGAGACAGACGGAGTGAATATGGTTATTAGTTTTCAGTAAATGATTGTTTTGTTCAAAACCTTTAGGGGATGAGTGTAAGCAGATGGAAATAGTGTTCAGTGTCATTTACTCACTCAACGCAATCAAATAACTTATTGGTTATGGGATTTCGTCATGAGCTGTTATCGGTTTCAGAACCATTGGAAAACCTGTAGGGAGTACTGGACAGCTGTCTCGTCCCAGTTTGAGACTCTTCCGTGATGTGTACCCACCGGGGCTCGAACATGGTTACGAGGCTAGCTCGTAGACCATAAAAGCCACTGAAACCCTGCCAAATGCCCCATAAATTCCAACTTCTGCCAATTTGTAGTAAACCAATTGATATATTGAAGTGATACTATAATGGGCGCTGTACTATTCTAGTCTCACACTTGATGTGTACAACGCTCAAATTTAGATTAAATGTGGCATCAAATCTCGTCGGCTTGCATTTCATGTATACTTATGGGCGTCATTACCACAAAAGTTTCATATGGTACACGCTGGTTAGCATCGGTATTCCCGACTCATCTTTCTCAATCAACATTCTTGATTGGCCTCTCATCTTTATCATAATCTCTGACGATGATATACATAAATATATATAGACTTATAACGTCAGTGCATATTTACTTACATGTGACATTTTACTCACAGTCCTACTGAAAAACAGTATTTGATCACGTGAAATGAGTAATACAAAGTGAATCCGTAAAGTGACTGTGAAAATGACATAGAGACCATTTCAAGTGGATAATCACTATAAACGGCTTCTCTTTCGAGTAAAAACATGCTAGAACTCACCTGGATTCGTGAGGCTACGAAATTAGTCCTGTAGCGCAATGAAAATTTCGTTTGGAACATGAGTAAACATCCTTACACTACATATGAGCAAGTTAGTATTTCCACTTTATTGCTGAAACTTATTTTTATTTCAAAATGTGATATATTTTCAACATGATGTGATTTTTATTGCGATTTCAATTATTATGGCAACATATATGATGAAACTAAGTTGGGCTATATTTCTTATTTAACACTACTAAGATACTGGAAGTGAGTACTGACTATCGATAACATAAAAACTCTTAAATAATGTTGTTGTGAAATTAATTCGTATGCTTTTCTTTCCAAATAAGCCCCAATTCTGAGACTGAAACTTCAAAATGAAACACTCCGTGGGAAGAACTGAGATGTGGAGAATTGCATACCAAAATTTATCTGTACGTCTGAATTACCAAGAACGGAAATTTAGGTAATGTCTCCGGAATCAATTTAAATACGATTTTCTACAGGGATAAATAAACATTTTTAGTGACAGTAGTCGTAGAACTGCCTACACAGAGTACTATTATCACGAAACATTACTAGGATATTATTTCTGTTTTCTAGTTACCCACAAGTTAACAGTATACACTGGTAAATCCACAGAATAACACTGATGTGTCCATTTGACATCACCTGCTTGTTTTGTGTTCCTCAAATCTGAGATAATAGAAATCAGGGCGGATAATCCTATGACCGGTGGTTCAAACTTCCATGCAACCTAGGTTTTCCCTTTTACATAAATTGTTCCCAAGTAGGTATATTTTTACTGAAAACTATGAAACCTATCTCGTTATCGTATGAGGTGTTACAAGCATCCCTAGTGTGTTAATAAAACTGGTGGGATTTCATGGAAAGTGTTTGTGTGTTCGTCAATGTTGTGTTCAGGAACTACGCGTGAGTTTATCACCTTAATGTTTATTATCCACGAACTTTTACTCTTCCCTCTGTATCATTTTAACATAAATAGAATTTGCATCTACATTAGCTTTGAGGGAATAAGGCAGAAAAATGCATTTAATCATCCTTACTTCTAAATAAGTCCAACGAGTTCTGATTATTTACTGAAACCCTTTCAATCTTCATCATAAAGAGAGTACTTATTTGTTTATGAAGCAATCTAACCTGATTTACAACTGTCTGATTAACAGAAGCCATCCGTAAGTTCACAGTTATTTTCATTTTGTGCTAATTTGGAAAATCATAAGTGAAACGATGATAATATCCGTTAATACTTGCGGAAAGCAGAATGTTTTTTTTTCGTTATACCCCTGGTTATTTTGAGCTGCCGCATGGAAATTTCAAAGCTTTTCTTATGAACTTAGACGAAATGCACTGTCCCTATATGAAAAGGAGAATTATTTTCTGACATTCGCATTTCTCCTAAAGCTATCAGAAGTCAGTATATCATTTTATGGTTCTATGTTATGAAGTTGGTTTTTACTGCGAGAGTTTGTGAATATAAAATGAGACATTACTTGACTTATCACTTTTTTCAATAATGAGAATATGAATTTAGCAAATAACCGTGGAAAATACAAAGGAAAAAATCCCTAAATGAGTAACTTCAAAAGTTAAAGAATGCACATGGATGATCAATAATATGAGATTTTTGGATATAAATGCACCTATACATAAGACTGAGGAAGGCACAACTATTATCCACAAATTAAATGTAAAAACCGTTTGACGATCATTTAAAAAACGCTATGTGTTTTATTTTTTTCACTTTAGTGGCTGTGAACGGTGAGTGAAAATACTTACCCTGTCAGTAAAACAATTTCGGTGGGAATTGAGGAAAGGAACTAGTTTCCCAAGATGAAGTGAATAGTGAAGGATTTAAATCTGAGGACTTTGGTTTAACATTGAGTAACTCGGCTAGTATGACACATCTCTAATTAAAATATGCAGTACTTGTACTTAGCCAAGAACTGAAGGCAGATGAATACACCAGCCTTTCTATTTACAACTCTTATAAAAACCAGGCATGTCAAGAGACTTCGACATGTTTCTGACTCGTTTATTTCGAAGGTATAATCATTTTAACCATGACAATTTTCATTTCTGTGTGCAAAATGAAAATTTCTCTTCACAGTTTACTAAATATACAGGTCATTAAATATTTTCAAATTACTGACAGTGTAAAGTTAGATAACTACCTGCACTATTAACAATTATTTCAGAAAAACTGAAGTCTTAAACAGTCGCTGTAAAGGATTATGAACACATAGATTTGTTCTTCGATTTGTATATGTACGACACAAACTTCTTACATACTTAAACAAAGAATCATCGGAGATAAATAATTCGTTCGGCATACAACATCTGGGTGTTGTTCAACATGTTTCATAGCACAGTACTGATAAATCGTTTCAATTTCAAGGAATTGGAGGTAAGTTTCAAGTTAATGTAAAACTGAAAAATACATATTATACATCTGTTGTAAATAAAGGTATGAATTTAAAAATGGTGAATATATTTTGTAGAGAGATCAACATTAATTGTAGGTAGAGAGAGAAAAAGCTTGACGGGTCTTATTTTTTATTTTATTCTTTTGAGTTCCCATTGAAACATAAAGATTCAAGGTAGAGCCTTGAAGTTTCGGTAGCAGTGGTTTCATTTTTACTGGGTAGGCTTGCTTATTACCAGTTAAGCTATGTTTGGTAGTGCGTCCGCTGAGGATCGAACACCGAACCACCTGAGTGGCTGGCAAGCATTCTACCTCTGCGCCACCCACCCACTAAGGGATATTAAATAGTCGTTTATCCGTACACTGACAAATGATAAAATAGATGTTGGATGAAGTTTTAAAATATGATCGTAAAAGTAAACAATACACATATTTATCACTCAGACTATGTAAGTACGGCATAAAGTTTTTACATTCTAAATTAAAAATCATCCCAAAATAAGCAGTGTGTTCATTACAGAAAGTTGTTCAGTTTAAGTCTAATGCCACTGCATTATTACTTCGCCTTCATTTCAAGAAAATCGAAGTGAGTTCAACGTAAATGTAAATCTGAAAGAACACTACAGATCACTCACAAGTAGAAGAATTATAATTAACGTGGAGAAGACAGTGTGCAGACAGATCAGCTCTATGTATGCCTCAGAATGAAAAAAGGTTTTGCCAAGAAATAAAGTATTCTAGGATGATAAGTCGTACTGCTGAAATTGTGGTAGTTCTGAGTAAGAAGCTGATCTATTTCTGACAAATGGAAACATTGTGTAAGCAGTTATTAAGACTTTTCTAACTCCCAATGAATGAAAACAACAAAATGATTTTGTTTCTCATTCATCAAGGCGTACAAGAACTCTATTATAACGAATAGCACTTACCCAGTAGCTAATAATTCTGAAACTTTTGAGTCTGAATTTAGTTTGGATAAAGATACCTAAATTTCACCATCAAGTTTACCTAAGTATTAAAACGTGTAACCGGTGGTTAGAGAGGAGACTACATAATGGGATCTGAACAATTTCAGTCTTCGAAAAAATCTGTAGTAAAATCTCATCTCTAAATGTGTAATTTGCAAGTTTCGAATTTCACTCAGCTACGCTCTAGGTTTGGCAATGTGAGCGGAAATGCATCTGACTGGCTGAATAACTTTCAGGTACAAAATGTTTCTAAGCACAACGTTTACTTACTAAATAAGTACATACATGCAGTACTCGAAAAGACTGATGTAACTGAATAAAGGGAAATTGCATGTATCCCTTGGCTGGATTATATTTCATCACATTTAAGTATAAAAATGCATATGAAATTATAGCTACTTAATGATAAACGGTTTAATCATGAACTCAACGTGAATCAAGATACCTTTTCATCCTGTACTACAAGTCAGTGCAAGTCGATGGAAGATTTTAAGTAACGAAACATTTCAAGTCCAAAAAATTATTCATAGTTCACTCTGATTTGTTTTACCTCACTACGCACAGAAGAACTTGGTGAGTTTCCGGTAGAGTTTAGAAACGCCAGAGAATTACAGCCTTTCCGAAGATTAAAATATTGTAGGCTCTGGCTGCAAAATAAACTTGAAAAATCAGACACCGAAGGTGTCTGAAAGGGGCTGTCTTGAACAAGAACTGCGAATCTGTGTCTAAAAGTGTCTTAATTCTATCAGTTTCTTTAGGTGCAGCATAATAATATGTAAAATTGGAAATGGATGTAAAGTGTTAGGTAGGGTGGCATATAAATCCACGAGGCTCCAAAGTTTTATCAACCGAGATTCCCACAAGCGCCATATATGTTGAACCACTGTCTACTTGAAAGGTAAATGATAACTGAAATATCGTTATATTAGAAAACAAATAGCAATTATCAGACTGTCTGTAACGTCTATCTCGGATTAGGAATTTGAGTCTTTACCTAATCATCAATCACCATAGCAAATAAAGCAATTTCCGCTGATTGAAGTGGTTGAAAAATTCACCGATCAATGACATTCCATATTGCAGTTAGGTTTTGCTTTCAGAATCAAACTTAACATATTATAGATTATTCATTTGTTGATTTGTAGGGATATAACTGATTTAAGGATTTCATCATGAAGTGACATCATTTAGAGGACCAATGGAAAATCTGGGAGTAATCGATGGCCGTTTCGTCCCAGTATGGGACTCTTCGCAGTACGCACCCACTGACGTTTGAATCTAGGACCTTCTGATTACAAGGCGACTCGTAGACCATTAAGCCACTGGTACCCGATTCGATGATCGATGAAAGGATGCTGTTACACCTAACTGTTACACACGTTATGAATACATAACAAGTGAAAAAACTGAAAGTAAACTTCACTGTGACTGCTAAAAATCTTCATTTCTCAAAACTGGTTGTTGGATCTTTTAATAATTGACAGATAAGTGTGCAAAAACGAGCACATCTAGAGTAGTTTCATAACTTTTGAATTTACTGGGGTATGATGTGCATCAAAATGATGTTAGTGATGAACGTGCTAACTAATTTATTTTGATCAGAGGTTAAATTGTAAATATCGTAGCATTTCTAAGCCTATTCTATGCATTATGGTTTCTGCAACAGAGAAAATAAGTAAGTTTTAGATTTCCTTCACAAAAGCATATTTTTTGCATTATTAATATAATTACGTGAAAGTATCGTGCCATATTTAAATAAAATGATCATCAACACATTGAGCTGTGCATAATGAATTAAATAGTGGACTTCTTCGACCACATTTATGCGCAACATCAATACAGACGATCCGCGATGGTATTTTTGCTAAAGAAAAGAAGCATCAATTATGTGCATCAATATGTTTCTTCCTTATAATATTTTCTCCAGTCTCTTCATTTTCATGCATATTATATAATTATCGCAAGGAAGCGTCTTCAATTATCACAGGGTTTTTGTGAAGATAGTTGATTCAGTATGTTTTCCTTTCACTAGAGGAAATTCGGAAAACAATTGAGCAATAAATAATAAATTTATTTTCCTCTTTTGTCTTCTAGAGGAAAAAGCAGGTACGTTGTAATTTGACTGTAATGTTCACTCAGAAAATAATTTTTCTTCATACTAGTTCATTCTGTGATCAGCAAAACTCTCAGTGCCTAGTCAGTTGATATAAGTATTTCCACGAAACAGTTATTTTTGTCCAGACCAGAGAAAACAAAGGAAGTCAAATGTGCATCAAAGTATGCTTCACATTTGCATTATCAGTTCATTTGCTGCTAAAGGAGAGATTTTGATAATCTGTTGGGAACTTTCGGTATTGTGTTTTTAGACGTTAATTATTTCTGAACTATTCAGTCATCAAGATAACAACAATATAATCTCGTCCAAAAACGAGTACTAACCATACGTGTTGTAATGATGATAATAATTGACTTGTGGTTTCACTATATGGTTAATTCAACAAAACGGAAATATACTACTGACAAGTTGACCACTATTTTCATACTGAGCCAAAACAGAAGACTGACTTAGAAGGCAAAGATTTATTGTCCCAAGAAAAAGTCAATATGTCCAATAAGTGATATGCTTACAATATAACAACTATGTTCTGGCTGGATATCATGCAACGACTTTATTCCACGTTTGGGTCAAATGTCCAGTTTAAGGGTAACACTACATCTCCTTTAGTCCTAACCATATTGATTTCACGTGTAGTCCTACAAAGCCTTTAAGAGGAAATCTTTTAAAGCAGCGACGCATGACTCGTTCATTTACAGCCCTAAAAAATATCTAAAGCACTTTATTAACTACTACAAAATATGATTCACTTCAAATATACCTCCACCAACTGTATGTGATTTACTATCTTTGCAAAACAAAAATCTTTTTGCTATTTTAGAGGATGGAAGTGAGTGACTCAGATTTTATACATTTTGAAATGATGGTCGGCCGCTTAAACTCGTCTGTTTCCTCATTGAATATGACACGAAAAGCATGAATACAAAGACGATTAGATAGCAATAATTTTATGCTATGTTATTATAGTATCTAGAAAAATTTCAGTTTTGAGTTGCAAACAGCTGTTCAGAGTTACGCACCTCGGTTTCATTTTGTGCAGCGTTTAAATTAGAGAACGATATCTGTTACTTCTCTTTTAAGGTGCCTCAGATTTAGAATCTGTGTCATTGCGATTGCAAAGCAATACAGATTATGGAATACACAAATTGAACCATAGGAAAAATTAAATAAAATAGTTACAGAGAAGAAAATGTTTCTCCTCACCGAAGACATCAGCTAGGCTGTACACTTGTGTCTACATATAGTAAATGGGTGAGAAAGTTACAAGAAGTATTCCCAGTCGATGGTCAAAGTAGCGGGATTGCAAAAAGACGTTAAATGTAATAATAACAAATCAAACTAGGAGATCAGATAAAAGCATAGTGGGATCATAATTTTTGTGAAAATTTCTTTTTGTGTATAATAAAAGATTAAAGATGTGGTAATAACAAATAAGACAGCAGGTTTGGATAAGAGAAGTAGTATGAAAATCACTATTGAGAGAACTGACTGTGTATGACGTTCGTGGTGAAGACAAATGTTGGACTTATTAATACTACTAATATTATTTATTGTTCCTGTGAGTTCTGAGTGGACCATTGAGCTTCAAAAACACATCCGAATTTCACTCTCCTGTCAGATGGTCCTTTTTAACTGCCGTCATGATTACTCACCAGGTCGTATCTCCTCCTCACATGGCTTTTTCCATGTCATTCTCCCAACTGTTGAGCCTGGTGCGTGATATCGCTTACTCTTCTCAAAGTATGTCCAATACATCTCCATTTCCTTCGGCATATTTGTTGAGTTAGAGTTTAAGTGGGTCCATTTTCAGAGTTCCATGTTTCAAGATCACTCTGGTCACCTGATCTTCACTACCAAGCAAGGGCAACTGTCGATGAGAGTCCAAAGCCTGTTGGAAATGCTTTTCTCAGTATACCAAATAAAGGAACCATATGGAAGCATTAAATTGACTTTGGTGTTGAAAATCAACATCTTGCATTTTATACCTAGTTGAGCATATTTCCCCTCTGATTTCCGATTAAGAAAGACCTGAATTCATTTTGATCCTGCCCAGCTTTTACACCATCATCCACACCGCCTATAGTTGAGACGATGCTGCAAAATTAAGTGCGAAATGTGACTTCTTTCAAAATTCTTCCGTTCATGGTGACTGGTGCTTCTTTTTGTTTGATTATCTCCGTCACCTCTGTAATCTCTGAGTTAACTGGAAGTCCTGTCTTCGCTGTCGAACTTTCCTACCAACCTGTTGGTTTTCGCTTGCAAAATTTGGAGTTTGCGTGACATTATACATAAATTATTCTTAGTAAATATGTTTTCTAGAGTATTGTTAAAGGTAAAAAATATGCCTGACTTCTCGCTCCCCATCGTGTGCCGCATTTCTCAGTCCAGCGTAGTCAGAAATATAATCCGTGATAGCAGTGAGCCGTTTCTTGCTCCTGTCTTCATTTCATAGACTTTGCTAAGCTTTCCATTGCGAATTGCTTGACATGTGGCCTTGACAAATAGCAGCTGAATGAGACGCAGGCAGTGTGAATGCGGTTTATGAATCACCGTAAGGTCATTGATGTCGAAGGCTTTTCAAAAAGCAAAGCAACTGTGCCAGAGATTTGACTGTCATTCTCCAATTTGTTTGATCATGATATGCAGAGTTGAAATTTGGTCAGCATATGATTTGATTTTCTTGAATCTAGTATGTGTTCAGTGTGGAGTTTTGCATCTGAAAAATTTCTGACTGTCACCAGCATGATTGGATAATGCCCTGTGTCTAAATCTTCTCTTCCTATTGATTTTATATCTGGCAGGCTGAGCTTCCACCTTCCTGAGCAACATAAAGATGACGTTTATCTAACTTGTGATGCGTTTGTCAGATGAAACCACTGTCGCCTTGCGCATGTTCTTGCGCTTAACGACGCTGTCTCTAATCACCAAATCAGAATTCCGAGAGCAGCTTGTCATTCTCATTCCTTCTACCGAAAGCTTGCCAACTTATGACTAGTCCTTTTCCTGTGTTTTTTGCGCTGAGCATAGCATTCATATCAGTGAACAGAATTTTAATATCGATATTCGGTGTCTTGTCTGTTACTGTATGGAGTTATCTGTAGGAGTCCTGTTTCTCCATTGGATCTGTGTTGTTTTTAGTAGCATAGTACTACATAATTTTTACTGTCCTACTTTTTCAACTAAATCTTGTCATCATTATGCGATGGAAGGTTGGTTTTCACTGAGTAGAAGCTTGCTATACAATTACTGACATCACAATAGGTCTTTCTTCGGTACACTGGTGGTTATCATCTGAGTGATCGCAGTAGCTTACTGACTCTTCAGTTACTCATGGATTCCGAGCATTTCGATTCCGTACCTTCTCATTTCTTTAGTGATCTGAACAGCCTAGTCAGCATCAAACGTCGTCCAAACATTCCACATCCCGATCCTTATCTTTGCTTTCTTCGAAAAATTAAAACAAATAGACTGGCTAACTTTTCGAAGACTTTTACCACCCCATTTAATTCCAACCCTACGATTACAACAAAGAACAGGTTCAATTTTTAAAGTCTGCCGTGCGAAGATTGATTTGATTTTCCGAAGTACAGTCTCTGGCCCCACACCCAACCTTGTCACCTTTTCCAGGTATAGGAGCGGCTACGTAACTAGATGAGGTTAGAAGAAATAATAAAGTTAACTGAAAGTTTAGTTACATAGATCCTTTCTCCTTGAGAAAACTAGTGTTTTAGAAAAACGAGATCCCTAATTTACCCGAGCATAGAAATTACATTCTAGTCAACTCTTCGTTATTGGGCAATTTTGACAGGACATTCCAACTAATAAGGGAGGAGGGTAATCACTTGTAAAGGCAGATGGTGGAGTTAAAGTATTTTGATTTGCGAATTTAGATTGATCACAGACTGCTGAAGCTTAACTTACTGATATATTTGTGAAGTGATTGCCTAGTCGAATTACAATCCTGAAATCGATCTCATAGTAGTTCGGCTTATCACTGATCAGAAATTTCCAACTAGCTCGAGATAACTAAGCTTACTTTTACTTCTAGTTGCTCTTATTACATGAAAAAATCAACCAGCAATCACTTACATGGATTTGACGATATTCATCGCTTCACTAAAATGAAAACATCTTAGTAACAAACTCAGTGAGTACCAGTGTTGACATCTTTTGTGTCATTCATTTCTTACTCAGTTAAATCACGTAAGTTGTCAGTGATAGTCACTGAATTCATTGCACAAATTTGGAAGAAACACAGTAAAAATACACTAGTGTTCACATGTTCCTATAAGCAGATTGGCATCAAAAAAATCATTAAGTTGTTTTTGCTTCTAGAAATGCAGTCATTCTGGTTAGAGAATTATGGTTTTAGCGTACAGTAGGTTTTTCAACTGCTTCACAGGCATTGAGACGAATTCCCTGAACTAAGTCGGTTCCTTACAAAACTATTTGAAAATGACAACCACCTCCTTTTGTCATTCTTTTTGCTACCAGACAAAATGAAAATAAAGTATTTGTGAAACATAGAATATTACGATTAGTATTTCGGACTAGACACATACAACATTACCGAAGAACACCAACACTACATTTCAGAGTAAGTGCTGAATAAAATCATTCTCATGCAAAATAGAAAATTTTATATGGAAACTGATAAACCTCGGATTTAAAAATAAATCATGAAAAGAATGTGAATTTTAAATGCTTACAGATGACGCCAATTATGAATTCTGAAACGTTTTGTAGGTATAACAGATTTGAGTGAGTTAGCAATAGATTTATGCTTGTATTTTACTTGTGAATTGTAATTGTCTTAGAAAATGATTACACAGGTAGTAGAAAATGAATAAATGAGTAGACTTTGATCTTGACTTTACATAATTTAGTGATTTGTTGTTGTTTGTAAGTAGCTGTCGTGTATGAGCAAACGTAGAGTTGCTCGCCTAATGAAATTTGAAATTTTTTACTGAAATAACTCTATCGGCCTATCTTATTTATTGTGCATTTATAATCCAACTAAGAGAAACTGACCTTTTTAGATGCAAATCAACTGAGTGAAAGTTATGACGAACTACAAACTTTTATTTTTCCCCTCCTTAACTTCACTGTTAAAATTCGAAGTCTTGGCTCTATATTATTCCATATACCTTTTTGTCCTCCAATCAGGTGAGAAATATGAGGGTAAGCTTGTTTTTTGAAGCTCAACAAAGTATAGTTATTTGTGGATGTTGAAACGTTTTTCGCGAAAACTACTTACTATTACTGATGAATGCAAACAAATGGCTTTAACCCCATTATTGATAAGATTTTATTTTGATGAAATAACAGTGTTATACAGTAATATTTACTGATGACCACGTTACGAGCACAATAAATTGTTCATATTCATATCAAGACACTCACACAACCTTCTTGCTTCATTTCTATACATAAGTAAAATTTGATTAATAAAATCTTACCTAGGATTCTCAAAAAGCAGGAATTAGGGTGGCATTAAACCTACAAACTCACTCAAAAACAAGCTATATAGATCAAAGGACCCGGTGGACCGAATTCAACAAAATAATATAATTTATAAAATACCTTAAAATGAGAGTGAGGTCTAATACATAGGTCAAACTAGTAGGTCAGGAACAGTGAGGTTATCAGAACATAAGAATTTAGCTAAGGTTAGAATGATTGATCCCACGAAGATAAGTAATTTAGAAAAAAACTCATCAATCGCATTGCATACATCAACACACAACCACACAATATGGTACATGGGGCAGAGTCGAAATTCCAAAGAGTAATATGGGTAGGTGGAGAGAGAGAGACAGGTTGACTACTGAATCCTGGTTCATCGAGTCTACCCCCAACACATGCAATAGAAGAGAGTGAACGCAAATAACATAGATATGGGAATATTACTACCATTCAAATTAGAGGATAATAAATAATTTTAAAATGTATTAAATTCGTATAATAACATTCTCATAAGTTACTTATTCTTGTATTGATATTATTCGAATGTCTAATCAATTTTTACTCATGTATAGAAATGAAGCAAGAAAGTTGTATGTGCCTTGATATGATTATGAGCAATAAACTGTGCTCGAAACGTAGTCATCAGTAAATATCACTGTACAACATTGTATGACTTATCAAAATAAAATTGCATCCATAATGGAGTTACACTCTACTGCAATCCTCAAGTTTTATCTTAATATCAACAAATAGTTTTAAATAATTTGGTAGTGTCGAACCGGTCTCAGATTTCCGTGATATCTACAGGACTAGGATGGAAGATGCTGTTAATTAAACTTCCTATTCTCTATGCATAATATGCAATCATGTTTAGCAGGTGAACTCTAATATATAAAAATTCACTTCACAGCCGGAAAGGGTAAGTTATAATTTTTTTAATTATTGCCTTACAACGAATAATAAAACAGCTCTTCTGTGAAAGTAAATCATTTTCAAAACATTTCTTCCGGCGATTTTTTGAGCTTTCGCAATTCACTTAACGCAGTGTTAGTGGTACAAAAAGATGCATTCACTGAACAATACTTTCACAAAATCTTCTGAATCTCCTCTTTAAATTCGCTGACTAACCGATCATTAGCACTATCAGAGATTCGAAATCAATCATATACTCAATGCAGACTTTGGAACATGCGATTACCTAATATTTGTGATGATAATATTTGTCTCTCAGTAAACAGTATATAATGTGTAAACAACTTTTAGTGATTAAGCAGTTCTCTAGTTTTTACCTGTGCTTATCCTCAAGTTTCCTCATGGATAAATATTATTCAATGAAAGCAAAAGGACTGGGCGAAGAAATGTTTATTTTTCAATTAAATCCTCATCTCTGGCTTTACTCTAATGTGTAAAGCATAATTATTACAATAGAGAACAATTTACCAATCAAGTGGCAATATATTCTTTAATTATTGTTCACAAATATATTGCCACTTGATTGATAAATTGTTCTCTATTGAAATAAAAATGCTATGCACATTAGAGTACAGCCAGAGATGAGGATTTAATTGAAAAATAAACATTTCTTCGTTCAGACCTTTTGCTTTCTAAATGTCTAAATGGGGACTTTTTCTATGTCAATAAATGACTCGTATTTCGAACTTGCTCATGCTTCTGATTAACTGTGAAAACCGCTAAAACCAAATGGATTATTTATTTTTATGGAGAATTTGCTAGCACACTTGATTCTGTCATGTTTGCTTATTAAATAAGAGAAGGCTCCGTGACTACATAGAAATAGAATAATAGCAACCACCGAAATAGCTTTTCCCACTTAAAAATCGGGAAAATGGTTTCGAACTTTAGACAAAATAGTAAGACAGCCCCTAGAATATACCTTTACACGTCGTCAAGTAATCAACATGTCATCAACTCAGAATTAAGGGAAACATCATGGTTAACTTTACAATAGTCAAAGTTAAAGCAACCTGGTTAAACGCAATCTCACGAAATAAAACTACTTTTGCAAACACTGATAAGTACAGTGAAACTGCAATCAAACTGTCACCAAAAATTATAAATTTACTAAGCTAAAGCTTTCGTGGGTTTTCTTCCTCATAATCGAAAAATTAAACCACGAGCATTGTGCATATCTTTCATTTCTTTCCCGTGGCAGATCTCTTGGAAGTATGTTCATCTTAGTATAGGAATTCATTTTTATTCTTTTTCAATTGTTGAAAGGGTTAACTTCATCAAAATTAAACAGAGACTGTGGACTTTGAATAGCCCGTTTGTGTTGCAATTAGTGAAATGCAAACACATTGAGGAAGGTGTGGTTGACAAACTCCTGCTTCCTCTAACTGGATGTGAAATAAAAATCGATAGCTGTTACCATGATATCCTTAAGACTCTAACATACTTGGACGTCAAGTGGTCATTATCCGAACATACAGTGATATATGTTGTATGGAAATCTGAGTGAAAAGAAATCATTTTCAAATATTTTGATAAATGACTAAAACAGTTGTGTGCCACCTTCAGTAGCAAAATAAAATTTTATAGCATCAGAATGAATGAAAACGTACACACTGATCTGTAGACTATTTGGTTCAAATAGACGCATTTAAGTTAACTTCGTATTAAGCATAACTCTCCGTTTTGATGTAATTATTTTCTTTGCGCTGGATAATTTCTATGTAGAGCTTGCTTAACGTTTAAAGACTTCAATTTGAAGCCTTTAGTTTGACATGTGCTCTGAAGAAATTGCCTAGCAAGACAATCAAAGCTTCTCAAGTAAATTATTCAGATTAGGGAAGACAACTATACCATAATCATCCACCTGAGCTACAAATCTTCCCCACTGTATCTGTAACTCTCCGTTGTTAACCTCGTCTTCATTGGAAGCCAAAAATAGTTTTGTAATAAAATCTAGAGTATCAACAGATAAAAGTAAAACCCGTTTAAAATCGTATCACATTTATTGTTGGGTGGTGTGCTCACACTAAACACTGAGATGTTACGCCACGTAGGTTCTAGAGTATTCTCAATTATATGACATTCAGTAGCTCAGTTTTAGATATTTAACTAAATATAAGCAATATTATTTAGAAAATTTTACGTATTTTGAACAATGTATTCCCAATTCAATTATAGCGATGCAAGTATGTTTTTTCATTTTATGGAAAAATTGAAGAAAATATAAGATACTCAATTTTATCAAGGGAAAACTTTTTCAGGCCAATGTCAATAGTAACAAATTTAAGGTGTATTATCATATAATAAAGATAGAATAGTATTAAAACTAACACAAACTTCTCAAAAGAAAGGTTTCAGCTATATTCATACAACAGAGTAGTGCGTTAGTTAGAACACGTTTACTTTGAACAGACTATCCACTTACCAGTCCATAAGTCATACTTATCTCGTAATTGTTAGTGTCATTAAGGGGCACCAGTGCTAAACTAGGTTTATCATTAATGGAAATTATGTCCTACTGACTGAAAACCAAGTACTGGAGGTTATAAACCACATCTCTATTACAACTCAGTGACATCCCAGCGCTACGAAGTTAATATCAGTAACATAATACTATTATAATGGTAATAGATGTCCAAAACTTAAGTTTTAAATACGATAAAACACAAGTGATTCGCACATTGATTATTTGTCCTCAATTTTTTAAAATTTACACAGCCCATTTATGTGAATTTTCTGTGATACAAATGTAAGTTTTTTTTATCTCAAACGGTCTAAAGTTTCTCTTGCATCTGAAATCCTACCGTAGAATAACTATTTTGAAGATGTAGTCACAATTGAAAGTAATTTCTTTTGACGTTAAATAAAGCTCTAAAAACATTTCAACATTGCATGGAAAACACCTTTCTTAATAAACTTATCCTCACTTCTTTTTCCGTTTTTAGACAAATGCTGACATACTTCCAACTAACTGACTATATGTGATAACCTATTTAACTCTTTCATTAAAAAATTAACAATAAATTCATGCATTAACACGAAAATGACTTGTAAATTGTATACAAGAAGGAAACTAATGTGATTTTACAAACAGAAGTGAATATAATTGGTACTTTTTAGAGGATGGAAACAGCTCTTCGTTTTATTTTATGAAAAATCCTCATTCGAACATTAATGGTGAGAATACCATTAGTTCAGCGGATTCACTTTGACAGCTGTACATTCGCAAATATGTATGGTTATTTTGTATTTGTGTGTACATTAACTTTGCCAAACGAAAATACAATTAGTAATTTTTGATGGAGTTACGTAATACAAAAAGTATTCAGAGAAATTCGATGTTGATATAAGAGGTTAGTTACAACGGGTTCTCCACTGGGCCCATTGCTAGAAGACTGTTTCATGGCAAATTTCAAGAATGGCCCTCTCAAAGCAAATACTGATAATTTCTAATTGTAAGCTAAATATGTGGACGACATCTTTAGTATCTGTGATGGTCGTCAAGATCTCAATCAATTACTACAAATATTCAACAACTGCAATTCAGCTACAAAGTTTACCCTTGAAATAGAAGACTGAACTAAAATTTCTTTTCTTGATGACAAACTTACAAGAAGAGCTGATGGAACGTAAGGCAGGTCCATCAATAGGAAGCCCACTTGGAATAGTCAACTGACAAGCTTCTTCAGCTGAGTATCAATAAGTCGAAAAAGAAACCTAATTCGATATCTTGCTACTCGCGTCCGACTCATCTGCAGCTCGGATATCTTGGAGGAAGAACAACACTTCCTGAAATATATGTTCACACAAAACGGGTATCCATCAAGATCCATATACGAATACATCAAACAGAAAATCCAGAAGCAAGAGACGCCATTCGCGCCAATAAAGACACTTGATGTGAACCTCGATTACAAAGGTGACCTACTCAGTAATATCCTTAAGAGGAGAATTTCCACTTCATTAAGAAGACATTTCTTCAGTTCTCCAGTCTTCTGATGATCTGTAGAAGCCCAAAAGACAAAATCTCGAACCTGAGCACTTCTATGTGCGTATGTCAGTTCACCTGTTGCTGTACATTGGTCGTTTGATGAGCATCCGGTCAAAAAAGGTCAAAGAACACTACCCAGCGTGGCTGCAGAAAGGAAGCAGTGGCAGTATAAGGAGTTCAATAATCGAACATCTCGTCACCACTGATCATTCCATCTCAACAAACGCCTCATTCAAAGTAATCTAAAAAGTGAAGAACAACCTGCCAAAGACAATACGTTTCCATCTCTGCATTGCAGAAGGCCCAGCCATTCAGTTGGAAGAGCCAGAACTATGCCTACAAAAGGAAATTATTCAGCCACTTATGTCATCATGCTAACAACCCTGTTGATCTGACTTAACTCTTGCTTTTTTGTTTGTTTTTATAACCACTTAAAACACTTGCATTCCCTCTAAACTCTTACGTAGTTCCGTATTTTACTTTGTTTCCATGTTCGCCCTGAGCTCAACTCTTTCATCAAACCATTCATGTTATTACGCAAATCTTCTTTAATAGTCGTTTGTGGTAAATCATCACTTTTCTTACTACCCTCTTATATCAAATTCCAAATTCCCTGGAAACTTTGTGTATTTCCTAACTCCACCAAAGAATTTACCGATTGCATTTTCGTTTGACAAACTTAATGTACACACATATACAAAATGACAATATGTGTTTGCAATTGTAATTAGCTATTCGTTTTCTTGAGCAATATGTTAATTTTCATCTCATATCTCCAACATATCTGCAGCAGAACAACAGGACAACCAGATCAAGTGTAAAGCTTCCGTAGCAGCAGTAGGATGCTACTTTGAGAAGTCAGTAATAATGCACTGAATTAATGAAATTCGCTCAGATTGTGATCTTATCTGCATACAGATTAGTTAGGAAGACAGTATCAGCCTTAAATCGAACCATATTTGCACTCACAGAAGATGTCTTGCAGTAATGGTTATCACACTAATCTACAGCATTTTATAGCGCCTCCAAACAACAGTAATAAATAAACAGTCAGAGCGATAGTCAAAATCCTATATTCTCCTTAAAACCGGTATTTATGTCCGAATGACTGGATGGAAAAATATATATACCTGATATTTAGTAAATGTGTCAAATTTATTAAGATTCCAGATGCATCTTGTGAACATTAATTGTATACGCTCCTGAAAGCCAACACTGAACATGGACTATTTACCGCTAGTTGAATTTCAAACCTCAATGCATGATAAGTAATGTGAGATGTGCAGCTATTGTGAAAATTCTGCTCAATTAGTTGAGTTTTCTGAAGGCTTATTTAAAATATTAAACAGCATGTAAAAATCAACTCAAGTGTTCTTTAGTTTGATTGACAGTTTTAAAAACAGTTATGCCTGATTGGCTTCCTAGAAAACATAGAAAAAATGTCTTCTAAAGGCTGATTAGGATAATTTAGAAGCGCTCGCCTCTGATTGACAACTCTGCAAAATCTGTGTGAACAGTAGGATAAAACCTATTTATGGGTTAACAGTATTGAATAATAGGCCGTCAATCAAGTTTCGAGTAACGAGGCAGTTCTGCGTCGAATGATTTTAGTGTTAAGCATTAGCAATGGAGCCTGTGGTTAAAATAGTGGTAGGAATTTCCACCTATAGAGCTAAGCATGTGCTACACTTTTAAATGATAGTTTATTGACAGATTATACACACAGACTCACGCATGTATTTGCGTACACTTATTATTACAAAATAAAATATTCTACGACTCATACTTAAAATTTGCTGTTTGAAACACCATGACAGCTACATTTATGTGATGAAAATAGAATTAAACATGTAGAAGTTAAATTTGTTTAAATCTCACAAACATAAGAGCATCCTGGGTAGATGTATAACTCAAAATAAATCTTTGTAAACTAAAAGTTTTCTATGTCATTTAACACTCATGCAGAAGATTTTTGTAACAACGGCGCTAATATCTGTTATAAAGTGATCAATGTAGTTGTTATGTATTCAGTCCCGTATTTTTGTCATGGATTATGCTTTTCCAGCATTGGTTTGTAGGGATTTGACTGATTGGTTACGGGATTTCATCATGAGCTGACATAGGCTAGAGAAGTATTGAAAAACCAACAGAGAGTACTGGATAACTGTTTCGTTCCAGTTTGGGACTCATCATCAGCACGCACTCATTGCGGTTTCGAACTCAGGAGGTTCTAGTTAATAGAATATTGTTTCTGAATATAAAAAGTTGGTTTAAACTTCCTGTTATTTATTTCTTCAACAAAATTTAGGATGATCCCCGCAAGGGGTTTTATAGATAGGTTTAAAACAAGTAATAATACCAACTTGATGCCTTGTACCTTTAATGGGTTTTGTAGTGGAAGTAATGGCCGTCCGTTTTCACCATTTACAGACTCGGAGATTCAGTAATGTTATTAGCAACTATAAATCTCAAAAGTACTAGTATGAGGGTTGATAGCACACATTCACCATGAAGGGTATTGGTAATTTCATTAAAGTATATCTTCTCTCATGTGGTACACTTAATCCGAATAGCAATAATATTTAAGAGTTTACAGTTTACAATTTGTTTGGGATAGTAGGCTATATGCCTGTGTTAATCCTTTCGATTTGTTGCACACAGGAGGTCCAATCTCGCCTTGAATGAATCAACGAATGGCGCTGATACGAAGTGTTCCGGCAGGGAGTTCCAATGGTTCACAATTCGATGCGAAAAACGAATCTCCAGACGCAGACGATTCGACCGTGGTTTTTGAATCTTGAGGTAATGTCCTCGCAATTGGTTGGTGCTAGAAGGAAGAAATAAATTAGATAAATTTGCTCCAAAATCATTTCTTAGGATACAGTATGCTAGTATTAGGTTAACCCTAAGTCGTCTGTATGGCAGTGGAAATAAACCCAGTCGACTTAACCTCTCCTCATATGAGAGGGTTGAGAAACCCTTTATTAGCTAAGTTCCTACTCTTTGCACCCTTTCTAATAAGTCTATTTCGTATTTGAAACACGGGCTCGCTGCCTGGATCCCATATTCCAAATGAAGTCTGATATAAGTCGGATATACTATACAAAATATATCAGCGTCAAAATTTGCAAAAGCCTTGCGTATGGCCCATAATATTCGAAAACCTTTAATGGCTGCAGCTCTACAATTTGTTGCTGTTTTCAAGTCATGCTGTACAACCACTCCCAATTCCTTGTACTCAGTGACCACTGGGAGAGTAATGCCATTCATTGAGTAATTGTGAACGTGGATATGAGATACATGCATAACTACACTCTTGCTTAAGTTAATCTCCAAGGCCCAGTGCTTACACCAATCACTTAACAAGTTTAAATCTTCCTGCAAAGCAAGTTGTTCACTGTCATCGTGTAAAGCCCTCCATATCTTGATGTCATCAGCAAACAGTAAGCAGGATGACATAACTACCGATGGAATCTCATTAACATAAATCAAGAAAAGAAGCGGGCCTAGAATCGTACCCTGAGGAACGCCACTCTTAACCGATTCTCATGTTGATAAAACCCCCTTAACTCGTACTCTTTGTTTTCTGTCCTTTAGAACGTCTTGAATCCAGTCGGCAACCACTTTATTGATTCCCAGACTACCTAACTTTACTAGAAGACCTGAATGAGAAACCATGTCAAATGCCTTGCTAAGGTCATGCTATTAAGTAGATGACATATTGTAATCTGAATAGTTTCGCTTCCCAGAGGAGTTTGTGATGAAATTCTAACTCATGTTGAGTAATTTGCAAATTCTAAACTTGATTCATATGAATTTGATAATGTGAGCAAAATGCATTCGACTCACTGAATTACTTTAAGTCAATAGAGCACCTGACAACGTGATCTCCGGCAGATATCCATGACTTTCGAACAGTTTTCTAAACACAACGTTTACTTATTAACTAAACACGTAGAAGTAGCAATCGAAACCACAGATTTAGCTGAACAAACTTGGAAGTGTGCATACCTGTTGACTAGATAATATTAATTTTACTGCAGTTAAGCGGGGAACCGAATATGAACACTTCGTTATTCAGTCACTTTTATGCAGCATAACGTGTTGATTTCGCTGTCCAGTATACTTAGAGCCTAGCTTGTTGAAGTAACGCCATCTTTCTCAGAAAATTTAGTCTCATCATCTCTTACTCTCTATCTGTATGGCTTCATTTGTTATCTGTCTACTTTCTGGTATTGCAAGGAAGTATTCATTGTCTGCCTTATCAGAATTGACACCTCACTTACTATAGACAGACATGATTCACGTCAAATATGCAATGTACGTCTGATAATTCTTTTATATTCTTAAGAGAACAGAAAACTAACGTCTATATTAGGTGAAAACTGTTAGGTAGCGTTTTTATTTGAAACTGCTGCATGCAGTTGAAATGGTGGTGAACAATATCATTGCCTGGGAACAAATATTTTCTGACTTTTCAAGTATAATAATTAACGAACTCAACCAAGATTTGGAACGGTTTTTTTTATAATGTTTGTTATTCATTCAGCATATATGAGAATGGGTGAAGATTATTCTACATTGCTGCCGATAGTTTCCCTTTGGTTGCGTTATAGTACTGGGAATTAATGCTTGGTCCGCTATCACAAGAATGCATTGAATTAAACCATCTACACTTGAATTCTTCAGGTGAACAGCTGCCATGGATTTAACGGCGCTTCATAGGTATCCAGAATCATCATATATTTGACAATAGATGTCACTCGCTTTATCAGGACTGATATAATCAGAAATGAACACTTGGTACACTTACGTCTCCCTTTCTCTCAACTTTTTAATAAGCATTATGCAATGCTAATATGAGGCCTCCTCTGTACCATCCCATTGAAAAGGAAGACAAATCTTGTCAATACAGTTTATTGTAATCTCAAAGGTCAGAGAATCTCTGAATCACTAAAATTTTCATCTTTGGACCCTTAACTATCTTTTACTACACTATTTGTTGAAATAAAATTATTATATAACTCTTCTGACTTTGATGATAAATCACAGTAATGGAAAACTGAATACCTGCATAATTTAATATATTTGTAGTATACTGGCTGCGAATCTCTAAGAAACGCGGAGCGATAATCGATAATATTATTCAAATCACACGTAGAGTGATGCGCAAGATCCAAAACGCACTACCTGTCTACGATGAGGTACTATATTAAACATAAAAAATGTGGCTGCTGTTTAGCCATCAAATTTATTCGGTTATTGTCTGGACGCAAGAAACCGATCTCTACGTTTAATTGTATAACCAACAGAACTTCATTGAGGCACGCGCTATCACAAAACGTTCCTGAGGCAGGGAAAAGAAGATTGTCCTCATATATTTTAGCGGTTTTATTCAACAGTAGTAACAAAAAGACTCAAAATAACCTTCACATTGCCGTGAGGCAGGCATACAGACAATATCTGTCCCTAAATACAAAACCAGTACTGCAACTTAAAACTAGTTCGCCAAAGTTCAACTGTAAAATGTACCTTAGAATCAAAAAGAATACGCGCTCTGCTCACAAGAATAACGTACCAAGGCTTCCCGGGTAGGAATGACCTTCAAAATAAACATTACATTGTCAATATACATACAACCACAGAGAATTATTACAATTAAAGATTAAACAAAGACAAAGGCAAATAATAAAGGTCAAAATCAACATATGGTATGCAAATGTCACATTAATGATACACAGTTTAGAGGAAAAACGGGAACTAATTACGAAGTCAGTTGAAATGTTCAAACAAGCATAAATATCATAAATAGATCGTCCAAGTGGCATCTTCCAAAACAATTTGCCCATTACAGTCTGTGCCTGAATGACATTAAAATCACAGTCAATGTGCGTTAAAACGTAGAAAATAGGCTACTTGTATCAAATGCAATCCAGGTGTAGATTTTAACAGCGCGCGATTGCCATGCATTAAGGAATGTTAATAAACAGCACTCAACAGTAAAGAATATATAAATAAACAATGCTTAACTGTGAGAAAATGAATAGTATACATCAAGTAGAGTTTGAATACGTAAGTGAAACTTCAATATCAAGGGCCTGTTTAAACATTATAAATACGTCATACTACTGAATAATGCTAAGTAGTATAAACTGAACGCGATAAAAGGCATAGCAATGCAGATACAGGGAAGGAATTAACACTGATAAGCATAAAAAATAAGGATTGAATTTCTGAGGGAAGTGGAAGAATTGAGAAAACCTTTGCACACAGAAAAATTGGATAATCATGGTCAGTGAAATTCCGAATATAATATAAACGAACAAACTGCTCATCAAAATGAATAAACGGTAATACAGAATTGTGTTCTGTTTTCTTTGAAAACATTAAATTTCCATGTGTATCAATCAGAAATACCCAGACTGTGAGAACCTAATGACAAACATCAGGTTTAACTAGCTTACAAACAATAACAGGCAAGCGAAACGTAAATCAATGGCAGTCAACCAGTTTAGGAAACCTAGCAATAAGTCATCAGATAGGTGGGTAGAATACAATGTTTAAGAATCTTAAAACGAATTCATCTGAGTAATTTATTTGCAAAAGTTATAACAAATATCATCTTAGAGTATAAACCAAAGTCCTCTTACAAATAATTCAGCTGAAAGGTTTGTACAACAAAATCCATAGACTGGCTGAAGAAGCTTAAACCCATTGAATGTGTGACATATTCATTATTGAGAATCATTTCCAAACAAGTGCCACAAAAGAAATGCAAAACAATTGTGAAGCATGCAAGACAGTTTGTAAAAATCCGGATACAAGTTAAGCTGAATAACCTATCTTAAAATGACGAAAGTCAAACATGGTTCAATGCAACTGCCTCTCTTTTCAATGATCTCTGTTGTACTAGTTCGACAAAATGGAACATTTAAATAATTAGACTGGTATAGCTTTGTGGTTAATCACCATAGATGTTAAAAGCCACACAGATTACAGTAGCTATGACAAAGTATTAAATGTAGGCGATAGATTCCCAGCCTAAGGTTTGAGAAGGCTGATAATGCTCAGAAACACTGCTGTTATTCTTTCTCTGAATGGTAGATTTTTCACTTAAGAAAATAACCTAAATGTATCATTAGTTTCCACGTTTTTTGTCAATGTTTCTTCTTTCTTGGTTGAATCATTCCTGATTCATTTGTCATCACCAAAATAAGTGTTGAATATTCTTCCATCACAGTTTTTGTGACATTATACTGGTTGACTCATATTCCAGGAAAGACATTTGGGATAATAACTTGAGCTACTTATGAGTAATACGTTGGTTAATGAAAATAAATAATCAGACGGTCAACCACTGGGATTATTTACTGAATGACAAGGCAAACTCATTTATTGTACATAACCGTACCACAGCAGTTACTTCACGCCATAACCATGAGTTCTCACTATTCTGAAAGAAGACCTGTTTAATTATGCTTGACAGGGAAATTATTGAATTTGGAAATACGTCGCCTCTATAGACTTCTTTTATAGTCAGCAGTTTAGTGTTAACAATGCGCAAACAAATTTTATTCAACTTTCAAACAGCTTTCATTGATAGAATACCTATAGTAGTATTTCAATAACCATATATTATTATTCCTTTAAGTTCCGATTGGAACATTTTGTCCTTTCTTCTGCAATCCTCTTGATCTAACCCCACGACTATCCATATTCTTTCGTCTACAGTCCACGCAGCCTCCTCCATTTTACCCTTCAACCTGTTGCCTAGATAGGTTCAAAAAATTTCCTCTTTCAAATTTATCCTGTTGATAGTGATTGGTGATTGTTGTTATTTTTCCAATAACTGATGAAATTAGGGTAATGGAGTACTTAGAAGTTTGGTATTTTGAAAGATTATAATTACTGTACAAGAAGTCTCAAAGAAATCTAATAAATATGCATAGTTATTAAATGTTTAGTCTCCTGTTGTAAACTATTAACTATCAATTTAGAGATTGATCAATGCTTATAAAGTATTCAGATCACGCTCTAGAGGACATCATTTCCCAGACGTGAAAGAAGACTAACCTTCAATGGTAGCTTTTATGATTGCGCGTTTTAAACCGGTCACACGATAAACCGGCACACAAGTAAGTCAACATCAGAGTGCCAGTAGTTTTGAGCGGTTTAGACAAACCCTGGAGAAGGTAAAATAATTGTGTTCTTCTGCATGGAGTGGTTCACCACGGTGATATTATTAGAGTAATGATAAAAAGAAATTATTCTTGACAACAGTGGTTTGAAGTCTCAGATTACTGTAAGGCTTTTAATGCAGTTTTCAAGAGGAAACTTTACTTAAATACTATTTTAAAGATTCATTTCTCAATAATCTCATTTTGGTTTTAATCAAGTCTAAATTTCAGAATACCTTTATACATTTCATTTGTTATTATCCAGAGAGGTCTAAAAGTCAGCAGTTTATGTTGACTGCTGGCTTTTGCGGTGGAAAGGAAATTAGCCTTCTTTGATAAAATTCTTTCGTGAGATAATATATCAGGTACCTTAATGAATTTCACTTCTCAACTAGCCACTGGCTATTTCTGTTACCATTTACTTACTGCTACTGCTTGAAGATGTTATAAAAAGCAGTAGGTTTGTTCGATTATAAGTATGATCAGTTCGGTTCTGTGAATGAAAATATAGTCCTGAATAAGGCTAATAGTTTCCTTCAAGCTTATATGTTTGCATTGTAAGGTAACCGAATTTAATGCAACTATATTACTATCAATGACTTTCCAATGTATCATCTTATTTCCGAAATAGAAGCTTTAAGTTTGAATTAGTCGTCATGCCTTCCGGTGGATTGTTTAGTCGAAGTAAGTTAAAATGAAATACAGAGGTTGAAAAAATCAAAAATTTATTCTCTACACTGTATATCTGCCCTCATATTCATAGCAGTTTGTAAAATCCCATTTAATTCATTATTGTATATGCATTAGAAAATACTTTTGTTTTAATGCATTAATTTATTATGAATTTATTACTGCTTTGAAAGTCAATGAGTTATCGCGCAGTGAGTTTGTAGTTAACGTTTTGTCATTTGCTTAGAAAATTGAAAAAGAAACCAGAATGCATTTATTGAGGTAAGCATTAAACAATTAGTAACAATTTGGTTGTATTTGATTTTATTGAAAGGAAAGAGTGCTTGGGTATCTGAATAAACTGAACACATCCTAGAAGTTATAGAACTGAAGGAAGTAATAATCGTTTTATTCCTTTCACTTTATGGATACATCGTTTGCTTGTACTCTTTCTGAACTTGTGCTTTATTTAATTCGGATTCCAGTTCAACTCCTTTTGACTAAAATCACTGTGGATTTTGTAAAATTGCTATTGGAAGATGTGACAAACTTTAGGTAACAAGCATTTCACAGCCTTGAAATCAATTAATTCTCTATTATCTGCGTTGTAGGTTTAATATTTGTGACCATACCTACATTCACTGACTATAGTACTATGGGGTTCGTTGAAATCCCTAATGCTGTCATTTGAACTTACTCCAAACCACAACAGAAGAAGTACCTGGTGAGTAATTTGGAATACTGTATCTACCATCACAAACGGATTTTAGTGACGTTCCATAAGTCTGATTGGTTCTCAATGGTCAATTTTTGACAGTCCCTGACTTTGATTACTTTAAATTCTCATAGATGCTAAGTAGCCCCTGGATTTTTTGATGGTAATAAGGTTAAGACGAAAACATCACTTGTTTATAGCGATGGTTTGTATTTGTATGTGTAACAGGATTCATGTTCAAGACTGTATTGATCAACGGGCAATTTTCTTCCGCTGCTAAAAGTATGACAGTAAATCTGCTTTTGTATCAAATAAATCAAACAAACTGCAAGTCAGATATACATGTCTTATAAGATTGTAAAAGCATGAAGGTGAATAGTTAATTAGCATATCACTTGCATTCTACCTTACAAATAACGCAGATTTCCTACGTTTATTAAAAAGTTATGCTTCTTATTTTTAAAATTAACTCTGAATGTCACATGATTGTTCTTGTTGTGTGTGCTGTGTGTAGCTCTTGACTTTCAGTCGGTGTCATCAAGAGTTGAATACCGTTTCAACTACTCCCGCTGCAGAGTATATACAAACCTCACAAAATATACATGGTTGGTTAACTGGAAAATGAAATGCCTGATCACGCTAACTTTTCTTGCGATAATGTAAAAATGACTGAGAATAACTGAAGCCACATAGATAAATAGAGACGTCACGAGTAAAGGTTTGAATAAATTAGGTATCTCCGATTGGTAACAACACGTCAGGAAGTATGATAGTTCTATAGATTTACCGTATTCACTTTTACTGGTATATGGATTATACAGACAGCTTTACTAGTTTGACGCATTTTGTGATATGTTCCTACGATGAGTGTATTTGTGAATATCCTCAGCTGCATATCTACAATACTGCTGGAAAAATTAGAATCTCAAACAATAATTAAAATTGAGCACGAGAAGAAAGTTAAGTAGGTACCACACTATATTCAGTATTATACTTCAGGATGCTTTTTATTAATATAACTTCATGGAGTTTTCAGAACATTTATTTTATCTAAAAAATATGCTATACTACTGCAATACTTTCGTGCAATCTGATGCTTTAGCTGTTAATTCATTTTCTTTGGAAATGAAGCACTAAAAGGTGGTGTAAAATATATAAAATACAAGGGGATTCACATAACTCTTGTTACAGTTAGTCTTTTTAAACTTTTGTAAATAATAATTCCTCCATGCAATATGAAACTTTGAAGATTTCAGTCTGATTTCAGTCGTTAGATTTCGCCATGAACCCATATCATCACTTGAAGAGATCTCCGAGAGCCAGTAATACCTGTACAGCCGTTTCATCCCGTTTTAGGACTCTTTGGAAGTGCTTGCTACGAATGGGACCTAGGAACTTTAGATCATGAAACCATTAAACCACTTGAGCCAGAATCCAATGACCTGTGAGTTCTAAAGAGCAAGATGGTGTGGCTATGTCTTCATATTTAAGCCAGTTACTTACATATATTTTCATGGCAGTTCTGGAAATAATCCATTGAAACCGACAATCGACAACTTCTCTCTGTACAAGAGGTTATTTTATGACACCTTTATCATCTGTGATAACAAATATGACCTAAATAATATCCTTCAAGTTTTCAATAGCTGACTTTCAGCCATCAAACTTACAGCTGAATCAGCAACTGGAGAGACAATCTCACCTCTGGACATCCAAATAACAAAGAATACTTATGGGACTCTGAAGAGATCATTATATCGGAATGGCCAGCTGACAAACTTTTACAGTTGGGTATCCCTTAGTCGCAAGAGGAACCTGATGATATCTTTTGCGACTAGAATCCGCAGATTCCGCAGCTGCGAATCAGTAGAAGAAGAGATCATTCTTTTGAGGAAGACACTAGTTGAGAAGGCTATCCATCACGCTTAATAGATAAACACATAAAGCTGAAAAGCAACAAAGAGTAACCGATCTCTCTGCCGAAGAAAATTCTAAACATGAATTTGGCGTTCAAAGGTGACCTTCTGACCAAAGAGAATATCTAAAGCCCTGAAAAGAGCATTACCTCCTGCTACTTTACGACTAGTATTCTCAAGCCGTCCAATGTTCTTCATCAACTCCAAAGATTAACTATCGCATTTGACCACTTCCATGTGTATCTAGCAATTTACTTGCTCATGTGGAGCGAGATTTACACGTCGTCCAATGCGTTTTTTATACGAAAAAGTGAAAGAACATTAACCCATTTGGCTTCAAAAAGGTAGCATTTGAATCAATAAGGAGTGCTACTATTGAACATATAGTCAACACTGGTCAGTCAACATGCACGGAGAATTCATTCAAAGTCATTTAGAAAGTGAA
The DNA here is from genome assembly GCA_944472155.2 of Trichobilharzia szidati. Classification (NCBI taxonomy): domain Eukaryota; kingdom Metazoa; phylum Platyhelminthes; class Trematoda; order Strigeidida; family Schistosomatidae; genus Trichobilharzia; species Trichobilharzia szidati. The sequence goes on from OX235271.1 coordinate 206,836,779, forward strand.
AAGAAACCTTCCAAAAACGGTAAGCTTCCGTATATTTTGCACTGTCGAGGCCTTAATAGTCCGGATAGAAAACCCTGATTTATGCAAACAAAAGAAACTTCTTCACTCCCTCCTTCTACCTTGGGTATAATTACAAGTTCTACGACTTTGTTAATACTGTTTTGTTTTTTTGGATTTTGTATGACATCTTAGTGGCATCTTCTTCTTAACCAACTCTTTATTTAATCTTTCTACCTATTACATGTCTTACTTTTTGGACACGTGTCTCCATTAAAATCGTATTTTATATATACGCATCTCTTGTCAGTAATTACCTATCTTCACGCCCCCCCCCTAGTTACAGTTTCGATTACTCCTCACATTTTAGAAACATTCTGATGACGTAAACAGTAACCCTAGCTAATTTTTACTTTACTTTTGTTTGAAAATCCGAATGTACACGCACGCACATATAAAATAAGTATATACAAGTGCAATTGAACAGCTCGGCTGGCGAAAAGAGACTTTTCGCTGAACTCTGTTGTTCTTAAATTCTAGCTCTGTCAACTTGTGATAAAGTGCTGCCCCCCAAAAGCCTTCTGTTGTCATCCAGTTTACCCTGAAATATAATATCCCAGTCGATGCCACTTCTCATTACAGCATCATGAGAAAGTCTAACACGTAATTAACCCGAATCCTCACAGACCTCATAATTTTAATGAGCGAACAAAAACTTTATATATATATATGCATACAACACGAAAAGTGTTGTAAGGAACGGGCAACAAGAGCTTAAATACCTCACTAGCTAGAGCCTATCCTTCAGTCAAATTGGTTCCAATTTACCTAACAACATGCTCTTCCGCGCAGCTATAGGTCTACGGACACCCTTCGTATATTGTGTATACAAATATGCCGATATTTGCGTCAGCGGTTATATCGGGAGAACTGAAAGTGGGCAGTATCTTCCTGTTTCTGAACATGAACAAATAAGTCTGTCTCTCATGGGAACAATTGCGTCAGATAACACCCTCAACATGCATCTCGTCGATACATATCATAGCATATGTTTAAACCCCGATTTGTGCGTTCAGAAAGAACCATTAACAAGTCCTACCTTGCCTTATCAACTCGATATCTTAAACTTTCCTGTTATTTGATTAAGTAACCATTTGATTTAACCTCGTCCTCTTCAACTATAATACCACTTTGTTTTTGTTAATTTCGATGATTTCAGTCCAGCCGATCACATTACTATACATCTTATTAGTTTCATATCATCCAGTTATGCACCCCTTGCCTTACTAAACAACTTTCCATTTTATGCAAAACTTTATTATTTTTTCAACTTCAACCTTCTGCGTACAGGTTGAATAAATATAATATCTCACCTTTATCCACTAATTTTTGAGTCTCTTGTTAACTTACATCATGTCCCCTCCGCAAATACTCTAAAATTCCTCAAGACATATAATGATTTCTTTGATGTTTTACTTAACTGAAGAAAAGCCAAAGACATAAATGATGGCACAATCTACTGGAAATGCTGCTGTTTTCGATTTGTCAAAATATTTCAACATATTCATGAAGATAAGACTGCAAATAGGCACATTTATCAAATTTGAAGACCTTAATAAGAATGTAAATTGAAAATTCCCATATTTTATTCAGCACAAAATACTTATAGCGAACAATTGTGGTTTCAATAAATTCTTATTCAGGCACTAAAATTATAAGTCCATTAATTTAGGCATACAATAGTCGGTAAAAGCAAATTAGAATCATATCAGAAAGGGTATTGTGGAACAAGTATAAGATGAGAATGCACAATAGACAGTTAGTTTTTAACATGCGTGGTCAATGAGAACATGACATAAAATGAGATGAAATAATTTAGTGATATATATATATATATATAGAGGTTCAGAGAGACAGTGCAATAAGGGTGTCTGAAACAATATGGAAATAATTTAGTTGAATTTGAGAATTACCCGTGGATTAATCAATCGACAGGAAAACCTGAAATTTAATTAAATAATAAATATGACCCGTTGCAAAAGACGTGGCTCTCGTGGACCATGTAGTTTAGTGCATAACGCTTTGGCATTTGAAACTATGGGCACTGGGTTAGTGCCTAGGTGAGAACATCATCACTCACTGCGGAATGTAGGTACATTCAGTGACGAGTCCCAAATAGGACGAAATGCGCACTGTTCTGGATTTCACTGCTAGTCACCATCCCCCAATTCAATTCTAATATGGAAATAAACCAACGAATGGGACGGAGTAGACATAAGTTGAAGGTTGAAAACAACGACAATAAGAATGATTGTCAAATAGTAACTATGATGTGGTGTAAAATTAAAAGTACTATTGGTGAATGAATGTCAAATAATAATAATGAATATAATGAAGTAGAATGAACAGGATTTTGTAAATACGATAACAAGTTAGAAAAGCACTCCTTAAACAGAAGGCAATAAAAAAGGTCATGAAATCATAAAAGTCGAAAATGAACGTTTGTCAATGAAACAAAGAAATAGAAGAAAAGAAAATTGTGATAGGAGTTTAAAGTGTTCATGTTTATGGGGGATTTGATGGCTTTATTGCAGGCAAAGGTAAACATATCGGTTCAACATATTTCTTTTGTATAGAAAGAGTCAGTCCTCTGGTATTGACTGCAACCACTTCAGCTACTGATAGAAGACGTAATCAAGCTCCTCTAGATAGATTACTAGGAACGCGTTAAATAACTGAGAACTCCTGGTCACGTTTTGTCTAGTGTTTCATATCTACCAAGTGGCTAAGACTGCACTATTTACGCACTTGGTTCCCCCTTCGCGCAACCATACAGCTAAATGTTCACGCGCGCGCATGGATAAAGCCCTCTGAGTACGGCCAATGTAACTAGCTCCACATGAGCTGGTGAATTCATAGATACACATTGATGAAGTCATCTTTGCTAATTTATCCTTGAGTTGCTTTTTCAGTACTGGTTTAGTTGAGAAGCTGAGTACCAGTTTAGCTGCAGGAAATGTTCTATCTACTGCTCTATTAAATCGACATTTAGGAATGTCAGCTGCAATTTCCTCTTTGTAACATAACTTAAGATACAAAGGTTTCTTGTCTAGGGTATCCACCTTTGCCCTGTCTCTAGGTATTGAAATATACTTTTTTAAGAAGTTCTCTGGATATAATTTTTCTTGTAGTGTAAGTTTCAGTTTATACATTTCTTCCTTAACACATTACCCTGAGCATATGCATTGTATTCTATAGCTAAGACACTTAACTAAGTTTCTTTTGTATTGAATCGGTGTGAAGTTATGAAAATGTGTACTGACCCGTCCAAGTTTTCTTTCTAAATAATTTTCTTTGTAGATATCCATCTGTCTTCATTGTAAGGAGGACATCTAGGAAAGGTGAATTGTTATTGTCTTCTTCCTCACATGTAAACTGAATAGCTGGGTGAACACTATTGACAGCATTCAGAAGCTCTTGTTTATTAAGATTACTATCGCAAACGATGAATGTGTCATCTGTGTATCGACAATAGTGGTCAAGTCCTATCGTTCCATCCCATCTTATACTTGTTCCACAGTACACTTTCTGATATGGTTCTAATTCGCCTTTACCGGCTATTGTATGCCTAAATTAATGGATTTATAATTGTAGAGCCTGGAGAAGAATTTATTGAAACCATAATTGTTCGCTACAACTATTTTGTTCCTAATAAGAATGGTTATGTTGTAATAATCTTGAAAATAAGTAGGCAACAGGTTACCTTCGGGGAAACGTTTGAGGGATATACCAATCATAGCGTGTTTTTCAATAAATTCAACTTTAATGTCAAAGTGGTTAAATCCAAAATATTCAAATTAGGACAACTAAGTCTAAGACATGTGATTGAATCCCTATAAAATCAAAAAACTGATTAAAAAATTCTAACAAAATTCATACGGAATGAAAAAGTCAGATTGAAATCGTCATCGGAGTTGAAAGGATATGTGGTTGATAAGTCTCTGGAATAAATAATCATCTGGCTGCATTTTTTCCGGTTATAGTGAATATCACCTTCCAAATTTCAGTAACTGTTCTTCAACATCACTGACACATTCTGCTCTGTAAAACTTGAAACTTAATCATTACTTCGAAAATCGACACCGAATGTTTTGAAAGTGGTGGTGCTAGTCCATTTGAAGAATATTTTGGTTAGTATGACTATATGAGTAAAGTTTCTTTAACAATGTGTCAATTACCATTTGTCCTCATAAACATCACCTGAAGGTGGAATGTTACCAATAATCTGTTTAAACCTTGAAACTACCTATTAATAACAAGTTATATTACATATTACTATTTTAATTATTTACTGAATATAATACGATCACTACGTTATTTTAATAAAATGCAAAACCACAATGTGGTTTTCCTGATGAAGTATAAAACAAAACTTCACGCTCATAATCATGTCATCACTCATATCACACCTAATGTGATCATCTAACTTCATCGATACACAATACTGCATAAATGGATTCTGATAAATAAAATTACTCAGTGATGGGATTAGGGTCTACCACAGTGCCTAAATTCTCTTCCTAAAGAATTTCGATAAAGCAATAAGAAATAAGATTATTAACGTCTTCTTATTGCTTTGTCAATTCTCATACTCATTCTAATTTTCATTAGCTGCTTGAAAAAACTAACAAATAAATTGTCAATTCATGGAAAATTCCCATTGTGACATGTAAAAAATGAAAACAATTGATTCAGTGAGGAGACTCTTTTCAGCGAATTTATCATCAAACTGTATAATCGTATACATATATGGTTTTTCAAGAAGTTATATCCGGTGAGGGAATTGAAATAATAATAATAGTATGAAATGCAATTAAAAGTAAATATTTGTGATCATAATCATAGTTGAATGTCAAGTGGCAAAACAATTAATGTCATATATAGGATAACTCATAGGATGGATAGAACTTGAAAAAGGGTGTGCAATTATAGGATAAGCAGACAAAGCGAATAAAATAAAGACGTTACGTAATGTTGTGTGAAATTTGATAGCATAGAATTTGACGTTGTAAAAAAGAATTGACTTAGAATGACAAGTTGAACGAGTGAAATAATACTGAGGACAGTTCAGAGTGAGAATAGTAATAGTATCAATGGACTTAATAAAGGAAGAGAACACAAATTGAATAGACAAAATGAAAAATGAAAAATTTGTAGAGCCGAAATATGATTGGGGATTACCATACTTTAGCATAAAGGGATTCAGACCATGAAAGTTGGAGGGGTTGAACGAACTTTTTCTGTACACAGAGATCTGGCTTTTCTGTTTCGATAGCCAAAGCTTCAGCAATACAGATGACTCGGGTACGTAGGGATTTGGGTAAATTACTACTTGACTTGTAGATGAGTTTAAAGGCGGAGGCTATAGAGATAGGGTGATCATTATCGACCAGATGTTCAATGATCGCGCTTCTTATTGCTCCACTTCCACCTCTTGGTATCCATGCAGGATAGTGTTCTGCACCCTCTTGGACAAAACTCGTGTCGAACGACCGATATACCTAGCTCCAAACGAGCAGGTGAATTGATTAACACACATAGAGTTGGTCAACAGCGGGATCTTGTCCTTCAGGTTATTGAACAGTAATGGTTGACTAGTAAAGGCTATTCTCAGAGATGCAGCAGGTAATGTTCTTTTCAGGGACTGTGATATCCTTCGTTTTACGATATCAGAAGCTGAGTCCCCTTTGAATTCCAAGTCCATGTAAAGTATTTTCTTGGGTACGGTTGATAAGTCAATTTTTTTAGGATTTGAATGTATATTCTTGTCTGTAAAACGTGGTGGAAATCCACTTTCTATTAGGATTTTCCTCAAAAGATAAAACTTATTTTCCACTGTATCAGGGCTACATATGCGTCGAATGCGAGTGGCAAGCGACCGGACCAGGTTTCGTTTTCCACCAATGGATACCCAGCTAAAGAAATTTGTCAGTTGACCATTCCATGATAGCTTGCGATAAATCGATCTTTTCAGGGTTCCATCGGTCCTTCTTGATAAGTTCACATCGAGGAGATGAATGCTAGACCCGTTCTCCATTTAGAGTGTGAATTTTATCGCAGGATGGCAACCATTAAATACATTTAATATATTATTCAAATTACAATCACTATTAGAAATAATAAAGGTATCATCTACATACCTTTTATACATTTAAAAGCTTTGGATTTTAGGCTTCGACTGATCATTTTCTAGACTGGACATAAAACAGTCTGCAAGGAGAGGACCCAGGGGAAAACCCATTTCAATACCAACTGTTTTTACAACGTCAAATTCTTTGCTATCAAATTTCACACAACATTACGTAACGTCTTTATTTTATTCGATTTGTCTGCTTATCCTATAATTGCACACCCTTTTTCAAGTTCTATCCATCCTATGAGTTATCCTATATATGACAATAATTGTTTTGCCACTTGACATTCAACTATGATTATGATCACAAATATTTACTTTTAATTGCATTTCATACTATTATTATTATTTTATGCATTTACACCTCTGATTCAATTCCCTCACCGGATATAACTTCTTGAAAAACCATATATATATAAATATACGATTATACAGTTTGATGATAAATTCGTTGAAAAGAGTCTCTTCACTGAATCAATTATTTTGATTTTCTACATGTTACAATGGGATTTTTCCATGAATTATTCTTAATCACTTCAGCAAAATGACAACCTAGTTTGGGAAAACTCGGGTTCAGTGAACAGTACATGTATGGGTTGAACTCTAATGCAACTCACATTTTCATATCAAGTTCAATCATCATCCGTTAAGGAAACTGCTGCAAATGGACGACATAGTTTCATTTGTGAACTCTACACTCACTTATAACCCCCTACCTTGGAACTTTCAATATGAAATGTATGCTTACGAATGATTGTAATTACACAAAATGTAGTCAAGAATATTTACCAATGTTTTCCGAAACAGGAATGTTGTACAGTAAACCATTCAGGGTAATTTTTATAGGGAATCAAACCAAGCAAATGTATTTTGCACAAAGTCAGAGACTTTTCTGTTTTCACAGTTCATCCAGCTGCATTACTTTAATCTTTGCTTTAAAGCTTTCTGCTTTCGCATTAGTATTTTACAACCTATTTTTCAAATATCTCCCTACATCTATGCCTTCAAAAATTCAAATTTCATTTAATTAGGGTACTGTATTCCTACTGTTTAGTTCTTACTTTTTTGAGATATATATTTTAAGTCGAAAGCAATCTGACATCGAAAAAGTGAAAGCAGCGAATGAAATTACTAAAGCTGTAAAATGAGAACCATCGACAAGAAACTGTTCCCACTGCACGAAAAATGGTGGCCTACTGATATTGTGGACAACGATTAGGCATTTGAATCAGTGAGTTCTATGTTCCAGTCTCACTGTTTAACATCATCACTAATACGCACTTACGCATGTTCGTTTGCAGAATCTTAAATATGCCTAAACGTATATCGCAGATTCTACTGCTAGCCACAACCAAAATACATCTCTTTTTACTGTCTTTGATACAATCTTCCTGAATTTCTCTTTTTTTCCGTGATTTGTTTCGTAGAAACGCAGGCTATATTTCCTTTAGAATAATGGGTGGTAATCTCTTACACTACCTGCCTGCACTTAAAATCATAGCCTTTTTATTATTTCAATTACATCACTGCAAATATTTGAAAAGTAAGTTCTGTTTTGATGCATTAATTTATTGTTAAAATGTTATGAGAATTCACATCTAATCATCCAGTGTTATCTTTTTGTTATCATATCCGCATTTGTCTAAAAATACAAAAATAAACAAGAATAAATTACTGAGAAGAGCATTTTGTGTGTAGCTGATAATTAATCACATTTGATTCTTTTGAACAAAAATGCTGGCTAGTTATATGAATTAAAATAAGGAGGTTATTACCACTTGATTTTCACTGCTTGGTGAATACACTCACGTTGAGATTGTGTTTCGCCTTAAAGTGTTTTGAACATCCACAGCAGTTAAATCGATTCAGCATTAAATCCAATCACTTTTCACTTGGAAGTCAGACAAGTTTATTCGCACAAATGATTTACAATCTAAAGACCATCTAATTCTGTCTTGTGGTTTTAATATTTATTTGTCTATTCATATAATGTTGAATGAAAAACTACCCAGAGAATGTACTTCAGTATATAAGGAGTATATAAGGAATCTGTACATTTAAGTGTTTCAATCACTGCAGCTATGCATTCAGATATATATATGTCACATATTGAGTAACCAATCTACTTCCTGGCCGGTACAAGGCCTCATAAGGAGGGATATTTTGTTATATTATATCTGTTCAAAAGGATCGCTATTCTAAACGGTTCTGATTAGTACACTGATTTGTCTTTAATTGGATTGCTAGAATCAATAACAATAAATGTATTTCTGAATAGCTAATGCTACCACTCTCTCGCATACTTTAAAATACATCCAATAACCCGACAGCCTTTTGCATATGAAATAAAGAAATATTTTTAAGAGCTTCATCCAATGATCAGTGAAATTATTTTGTCAGTCTCGACTACATGCTCAATTTGCTATCTTAGTTCACAATCTGAGCGATGGACTCTAGCCTTCATTATTGACGACATATGATTCAGCAGACATTTTAGAATTTCGTAACGAAATACTTACTTACTTACTTAATAAGTTTGTGACTTGGACGGGCTTTATCCATGAAAAAAATTAAGATAAATAAGTAAGGCGTAAATCATTCGTATTTTGTTTTTAAAGCCTGAATTCCGATATGCAGTAACAGCATGACAATCATTTTTAGCAATAACTTTAAATAAGTGGAGATCACTGATTTGGCTTGGTGATGTGCGTTGTTAGCTCTGAGTCATAACCTTCAATTAATGAGGCTGAGTCTAAAAACCAGCTTGCCTACTTCACACTGGACGACTAAGCAGTATCACCAACCATCTCATAATGAATGTGGCCTGTTGAATGATAAATGTAAGTTCTGACAAGGTGAATGACTCCTAACTGACTAATTAGTTTGGTATACCTGGCAATCAGTAAACATATTAATCTTGTAATTAAATGGTTCAGATTTTGTCAGAGACAAGCAGACGCAACCTATTTCTATTGCTTTCTAAAATTAAAACTTTTTTCTTAAAGAGTACATGCCAATTTTGAATTTTTTGCATTACGCAGCATTACAGCTAAATAGTTTGCATTAATGTCTTATACTTCAAAATTTCCGAGTCTTTTATACTGTCAGTAATTTTTCATAATATGAAGAACGTACTTTGAGTGCTTTAATAGAATTTGCAATATATTATTCATTATTTTCAGTGATAATAACCGGATAGATTATGACAATTCAGTCATGTAACACCGAACTTTACTGAAAACTTTGGAACTAAATTTGTGAAATATTTTAATGTACTGTGGAAACATAGAACTCAACAGTAACTTTTATACATTTCTCAAACAGATTTTACTTTGATAAAACTATAAGCCATAAGGGGTTAAATGTTAGCATCATTTTGTTTTCTCTTCATTCGGAATTCCTTGAATTGTAAATAAGTAAACACTTCGGTCTTGTTTTCTCTCACAACAGCATGTACTAAGTGAATTTGTTCACGTTCAAAAGAACTGAATCGACGTTGTGTAGTGAAAAACAGTTTTATGGGTCAATATTGTCATTTATGTCCAGTTATGTGCCTTGAAATGTTGCTTTTTGTGTTTAAGGAATTACTCATTTAATATTTCATCTATTTAGTGTAAAATTATAGAAGGCTCCCTTATAAAATGTACTATTGTTCCACTAATGAACAGCTGCTTGACATCAGAATATTTCATCGTAACAGTCAACTGCTGTTATCATGTGCAATGAGAGAAAAATCCGGGAAGACCTCTTTTTACCTAGGCTGGTAAATCACACTTTTTTTCACTTTGTTTATATTCCACCACTGTCAACATACAAACTATTACAGATCTACCAATGCTGTATAACTTTGAGAAATTCATCTTATCAACTACTGGTGAAAAATAATGATAAACTTAAATAGTAGGATGAACATACTTCCAAAAGTTCTGTCATGAAAAATAAGTGAACGATTCATATAACGTTTTTATATTTGAATTTTCAGTAGTGATAAGTAACAAAAAAGAAGCGTAGATTCAGTGACTTAATGAAAATCTAGGCCTCCTAAACTTTGACATTTATTAAAATACCGATTATAATAACCAGAAGATCAGAAAATGGGACAGAATCTTTGTGGATTTTAACATTGACTATTTTTCACTTGGTTGCATAAGGTGTTGAAGTTTTAAGAACTGCATTCAGTGGCAGTATCTCTATGGACTGTCGAAATGATTGTTGCCAAATTAGTTTTCTTCATAGAAAAAGAGTATTTGTTTAACTCTGGTACGATAATAATTTTATAAGCAATAAAGGTTAATAAAGCAGGATTTAATGAATTCATCAAATTTCGGTAGAACTCGTCAGTTGAATACTCTACATACACGGTATATATACTTTTGAAATTACATTGGGAGATATAGGACTGATAAGTAAACAAACTACATTGAATTAGTCGTGCAGAAAGACAGGTGCGAATGTCTTTCCAAGTCATGTTCAATTAGATAAGGGAAGAGAGAGTATGGGAGATCAAAATTAAGATAAATTGCATTACGCTTCAATTACAACACTTAGATAAACAATTAGACATTAGAGAATTTAACAAGAATTGCAACCAGAGGGATGCCAATAGTAATGGTTATAATAACAATAATAATGATAGTGTTGAAGTGAGTTAAGATAATGCTACTGATAAAGGATAGTTTGAAATGAATCAAGAATAATAATAATGGGAATAATAATAATAAGAGGTAGAATTATATGTAAAACGTATTACCATGGTAGATTAAGAGTCACGACCATCTCCTTTTGTACACAGAGACCTGGTTTGTAAACTCGAATTGCACAAGCCTCTGCAATTGCAAGCATCTTCTTGTTTCTTTGTCTGCTGACAATGATGAATGACTTGACCGCGTCGATATCATGCCCGTAATCCATAAGAGGCTTTGTTATTGAGGATTTTGACACTTTGCACTCAGCTGTTTTCAACCATTTTGACAAATGCTCCATCATGTGAGTAGACAATCTCCATTCCGTACGACCTATGTATTTGCTTTCACAAACACACTCAAAGTGATATACGCAATTTGAAGTGTCGAGGATAGGCGACTGGTCTTTCCCAAATTGTTGAAGCACTGGCAAAGTGGTGTTAAGGAAAACAAGTTTTGCAGCATAATCAGTTCTCTTGATGGCTTTGTCGAGTCCGTGTATATAGAGTATTCAGCTGACGAGTTTTACCGAAATTTGATGAATTCATTAAATCCTGCTTTATTAACCTTTATTGCTTGTTTTAAATACTTTTATAAGTAAATTATGGTTTGCTTACTTTTTCCAGCTGTAGATTGAATTTCCAAAAAAAACCGAGTGTGTATTTTACAAGAGAAACATATTATTTTTTATTAAAACTGATATCTTCCGCGTGCAAGAGGTCAATGTGAAAAGTGGAGGACACCATAAAAGTATTTAAAACAAACTATTATCGCTTTTGTGAAACTGAATCTGTATTCACAAGCAAAATTACATGTTGACCTTTAGAAAAAGAGGCTCACCTTCGAAATTTTCTGAGTGATGAAAAAACAGCATAGTAAGGATTATAAACCGTGAATTTTTTCAGTATATCTTAGTAGAGATAAAAAGTAAAATCTTAAAACTGGATATAATGATGATATTCATGGAGAATTCAAATATGTGCTCTTCATACTATACCTGCAGATGTTGTGTAGAAAGCTAATTTAATCTCTGTGCTCAGAGAAAACAGTTACATCGGAATTCATAATTAATTGGTTGTCATTTAAAACGACCAGTTTTGAGAACTGAACTAAAACTTCACAACAAATAAACCGAGACATTATAAGTGTTTTATTGGACAGTTCATCCTGAGAAAATACCATATATCGAATTTTATCAGTACGTGAATGCGTTACAACATCTTGTATGAAAACTGATTTTTTAATTACTACAAAACGACTAAATAACCAACGCTCAATAGCTTAGCCTAGGCGTTCATTTATTTCGCTTCATATATATGTTTATTTCCAAAATATCTGTAATTTAAGGGTGATATTACTATGTAAATTTATTTTCTTCATGACTTAATGGGTATTTTCGGAAATATAACATTAACTCACCCAGGTTATTGATACCTGCAAAGTATTTAACAAATTATAGCTTCAGTTGAATGACATAGTCTAGTTTTTAACACTAAGGTTATTATTTAAATCTCATTATTTTCTGTAGAAAATAAGTTTCATGCTGCATTTTTATAATATGCTTTATTAGTAAATCTGAAAGCTTATTAGATTAGTCATGAAATCATTTAGAGGTCACCTTGCAGAACTGTCCGGGATTTCTTCCACATTGTTTGGTGATGTATATATACGTCAGCAATTTTAATAATCCATGTTTCGTAAGTTCTTTATTTTTGTAATGCCTGAGATGAAAAATTAGTATGTATAATGTGATGCTTATTGTCTTCTTACAGTTTGGTAAGATGCAACTTCCGTTAAGAAATCTATTTAGTGAAGCACTTAATAAATCTACCAGTACTTAACTACATGCCTGCATAACATGGATTTACTGAAAAGTTCCGTTTGCCTGAAAAATTCACACATTCAGAATAGAGAACCGTACCATAATATTCAAATACTAATATGTTTATGATTATCTGTAAATTTTATTACAACTTAAACCAATGGTTCATGTTTAATCTTTTTATATATTTAAACTTACATTCAGTTACTGAAATGAAAAATACATAATGCAAACTATCGGTTGAAGTCTATACCAATTAGATTTGTCACAAATATGCTCTTTAATTCATCATTCAAGGTTGAAGTTTCTATGGGATAATAACAGGTAGAAGTACCGTTAAGAAAAGATATTAGGTGAAAGTTATCATTTTTTTGGCCATAGCTAACACTTGATCCAATGAATGATACAGCCCAAGATGTAAGGTAGACTAGGTGGACAGATTACTACTCGGTGATCTAATGTTCACATTCACTGCAGGGTATCAAAATCTCCTCAACCCTATTTGATACCAATAATGAGCACTTAAACCAACTCTCGACATGATATGCTACACGGGTGATATCTTCATACATGAAATTTTCAATCACTTACTTCCTGCTTCTGAAACCGAGAATGAAATTACATTTTACATTAATATTAAATTATAAGCAGACTGGGGAAAGCATAGATTACAACTTTAAAATCAGTAGCATTCAGCAATAGTTGGTATGAGTTTTACTTTTACTTCTCAATAACATGAATGAACCATTATGGGTAAATTTTTATTTTGATAGTCTCACAGTGTTATACAGTAATATTTACTGATGACGTTTCGGGCACAATTTATTGCTCATAATCATTTCAAGGTAATCACACGACTTCCTAAATTCATTTATATAGTTCCATTGTTTTTCACTTGATTTTCACTTGATTTGATTGGTAGTATTATTTTCCATATTTCAGGTATGAGTGATGATTCATTCCTATTGCATGTGTTGGGTGTAGATTCGATGAACAAGGATTCAGTAATCAACCTCTCTCTCCACCTACATAGATTACTTTTTAGAATTTTAACCCTCTCCCACCCTATTGTGTGGTTGTGTGCTAATGCATGCATTGCAGTTGCTGAGCTTTTTTCTAAATTAGTTATCTTCTCTGGGTCAACCATTCTTACCTTAGCTAAATTCTTATGTTCTGACAATCTGACTACCCCTGACCTACTAGTTTGACCTATGTAGTTGACCTCACAGTCATTGCAGGGTATTTTGTAAATTATATTATTTTGTCTAATTGGGTCCACTGGGTCCTTTAGCCTACAGAGCTTGTCCCTGAGTGAGTTTGTAGGTTTAAATGCCACCCTAATTCCTGCTTTATTTAGAATCCTACGTAGGGTCTCAGATGTCCCCTCTTTATATGGTATAAACGTAGATGACTTATATTCTCTCTTATTTATGCTATTATTACTAGTTTCACAATTCTTTTTATTTTTATTTTGGCGTTTTTCAATCTTCCTAATGAATTTTATAGGATAGTTAGTTATTCAACACCAACGCCTCTTCTATCTGTTTCATTTCATCATTAAGGTCTTTTTTCGTGCTACTTAGTGCCATTGCTCGGTTTGTTAAACACTTAACTAAGCCTGCCTTAACAGTTAAAGGGTGAGATGAATTAAAGTCTAAATATCTATTAGAATGCGTTGGTTTTCTATAAACAATAGTGTGTAGTTTGCCTTCTTCTATTCGTTTTATTTTACAATCTAACATAGCTAATTCTCCTTGCCCATTTTAGGTTTCAAATGTGAATTTTATTCCCTCCACTAGTGGGTTTATGTGTGTCAAGAAGCTAGAAGCTTATATCAATAAATGAAGCGGTTATGGCACACGACCACTGATGTTTTCCAAGAAGTCTTTATGCAACCAAACACTAGTTGCAATATAGTAATTACTCAGTTTTTAAAACGAGACATCATTATAATCTTCTTGAAGACTTAATAGATCAGGAATTAATTGATTTACCATAAAAGCCATATACAAATATTCCTGACAGTACATTAGAAACATTCCTGTATTATTGTACTGAGTATATATATATATCACACAATTAGGTATTTCGTGGAAATGTTACGAGTAACTAATGAAAAAGCTGAAGGGCAAGTTCACCACAAATTCAAGTTATCTGAAAAAAATTTACGTTCTGCACTAGGATTACAACAGTGTTACAGCTTACGTGCTGCATCAACTGAAAGAAAAAGAGGTAGCAAATTCTTATTAAGTAATGCATAAATTCATTATTTTTAATTTTTTGCGGTGGGGAAACTTATCACTTTGCAACCTGGTGATTCCTGAAATCAGACTTCAAGGTATTTTTCTTGTAATAAATGCTTTTCGGTATGATATAGTTTAAGATAAAAAAAACTGATAAAATATTTGCAATAAAGACAGAGATATTGATTCCTGGAACCAGGGTAAATTGCAACAGTCGTCTTTTAGAAGAGCTTGTTGGAAATATTACTGTGAATCCTTCGTTAACCTTATCAGAACAATTCATGTTTTGCATAAAAACAGTATTCATTCTTTTACTTCGTTTATCTTGTTGTTAAAATCGAAAATGAAGTATATTCATCTAGTTTATTAAGGATTTGAAAGAGTTTTACGCGTTTAGTCTACAGCCCAACCAATTCAATCGCATAAATTGTTTCGTCCTCATGCTCTTACTTTTCAATTTAGCTTTTATTTGTATAAGATAAAAAAAACTTACCTAATTTGTCTATCGCAGAGATATTTATGAAAGAAATGGGCTTAAAAATACTTTGATACATGAGGCTGTGACTTCAGTCAAAATAAATCTGATAATAGCTTGATTTGTAATAATGTAAAACACCAAAAATGCAGAACAGTAACCCAACCTAAGAAGTGCGTATTATTTACTGAATTACTGAGAACACTTAAACAGTTATCAGAAGAGTAATTTTTAATTTTAGCAACGGTACGAATTTCATAGCTTACTTAAATCCACTATTGTAGAGATAATTATGGATAAAAATATGTTTGAAAATGCTAGTATACAGGTAAATGAAACTTTAATCAAAGTACACCAGTTGAAAATGTTCATTGCTAATGTCATCACAATTTTTACTATGATGCAGTTAATTTGTAGGTAATGAAGCTACTTAATTTAAATTAAAGTTGGCGAATTTTTCAGACGTATATAACAATGAAATTTTGAAATATTCATTTCATAAGTAAGTTGTCAAAGTCAATTCCAAACGTAATGACAAATTACTGCGTAGTAACTAGAGGGACACAAGAAATTTTTCAAGTCGCCTAGTGACTGGATTCACTAGGATTTTCTACAGTAAGCCAAAGCCCAAAACTACAATATGAAATCCAACATTAGTCACGATTTAGTTCTCTTCCAATCTAGTCTTATCTCAGGTGACCCTTAATGTCGAGGAAGATGACAGACCAGTTGCATCAGTCAGCTAAGCTTAACAACTGCATAGATTCATTTTCCTGCCTTACCTTCGTTACTTCTCTTCACCCAATGGCATTATTACCTATTTAGACATCATTTAGTCATAAACTGGCAATCTTTGCGCCATCCATTCTCTTTCAAGCCTGAAACACACCTGACTTTTGCAAGTGTAGTTTTGGCCTGGGTTGAGCAAATTTACTTCGTGAGATTTAAATTCTGAAGTGTTCATATGCCGAATTAAAGCTAATTAGTCAAATGAATTGTTGTTTGTTTTCACAGCCTGAAATGTTACGTTTCACTAATGCTTTCCATTCCTTAACATTTCCAGTAGTACATAGGGCTTCAAGCTCAAGCTTTGGTGTTTTGATAGCAGTGGTGTTTATTTTCACGGGATGAGGTTGCTAGCCCCATGGGTAACCTTCCCTCTTTACCAATCGTATTACTGGCTTAGCGACGTAGAGGAGTCCGTCGGCAAGGGATCGAACCCCATAACACGTGCATCGTTTGCGTGCATTCTACCACTGTGCCACCGACGCACCTATTAGCGATTATGCAAGCTTATAATTTACTCATTGAAATTCGTGCCCTCAACTTTAACTTCTATAGATTTAATTAGTAGGAGAAATATGCTTCTGCAATTGGTCCAATTATAAGGTGCAGTGCTGTCCAGAACTTGTATTGTTAACTGAACAGATGTTTGAGCATATTACCGAAAAAGTAGGATTCAGTTTGTTATGCAGTGTCTTCGTTTTCACTCATCGTCCTCATAATGTTAGTAGCCCTACTTTTGTAACCTAGGATAATGAAAGCTGTACATACTGTTCAACCCGTAGCAGAATGTCTTCATCGCAATCGATAATTGCACACCTTTATTTGTAAGAATGATATGTAACGTTCCATCATCTTTAACAACCATGCGAAACTTACTGAAATTCTCTTGAAATTAAAGGGAAACAATGAAACTGTTTCATGTAGCTGGTGAAACATTATTCAGGAATATGAAACAGCACAAAACGCATTTATTGGATTAACCATTCACTCTCCATGACGTTTTATAGGACACGCAGAAGTCTTGTTTCATTGTTGTACAAGTTTAATAACAGGTTCAGTAATCATTCACATTTACTACCACATTTTGTGACGTTTCACTAGATATCCGTCACTTTAACTAAAAGTTTGTCAGTCAAAACGTTCTATTATTAGTAAACCGTTGTGAACCATCACTATTGTACTACAGAATTTCAAACACGGAGGGCTCAGTAGTGCAATGCCCACAAGCCATCCGAGTATTTCATCTTTGATTTCTACAAATGCACACCTAAACCACACCAGATTTACTAGACTGTAGTAAGCCCGTAAAATATGGAAGTTTAGTCATCAGTCTAACAAATTAAACCCCTTACAAACAATGTCATTGCCAGTAGAAATTAAAAAGCTTGAATCGGTATTTGTCAGCTGGAATGGAAGGAATGAAATGAGCAGCGAGGTTCCAAAGTGACTTTGTAGCATGGTTTTGTATGAATCGTCATAAATTTAATTTCTCAAAAGATTTTAGTGACAGTTTCACAGTAACACTTATCAATAGGCGTAATAATTAATTTATGTTCAAGTATGTTGTAGCTAAACGATACAAAATTATAAAGTAATAATGAAGTTTTTGTTTCAAATGTATCTGTTTAATTGTCCATTCTGAATCATTTAAGAGTGTTTGTTTTCTATGAAATGCAGTATATGTTGAAGGAGAAGGCATCAAGCTGTAGACTAGATTTCGTGATTCACTTACCTACGTCTACCAATCAGTGTATGGAAAGATATTAATTTGCATACTTGTTTCTTAGATTTAAGGACGGTCATGCTCATTAAACTACAATGAATAATGTTATACTGCCTAATATACTCTTCATTCTGTATGGCTTCAAAATGGAATGTAGAAACCTGATATTACACTTGAATGCGTGTAAGATGAAGTCCATTGATAGTTAACATCTACTATAATATTTTGTGAATTTCAATTCAAAAGCTATTGTTTTAATTATTAGTTTGTGGATTAAAAGGTAACATGCATGACAATTTTGCTGAAATGGTTCTATCATTGAGAAATAACTGTTCAAGATTACTACCTTACTAGAAAATTCTACAGTGATTTCGCAGATATTATTTCACTATGTTAGACGTCTTCTAGTGGGGTACACATTCAACTTTTTTTAATCGGAGAGTTGGTTGACACGATTACAGTAGTGATATGTTAAAATTCTGTACAAAACCATGTGGCTTGCAAGTGTTTCAGAAATCCAGTCTTAACACAGTGTATTATGGGGAAATGCTTACTCTTGTAGGGAACTATTAGTTTAGGTTCTTTTTAATGGTCACATTAACTGACAAATGCAAAACTCCATATTTGTAATTAAATATGGGTTTTAATATGTACCTGACTTATCGCTTGTTTAACTGTCCGTTAATAACCATTTGAAAATAATCACTTTCTTTTATATGTAAAAAAATGTGGAAGCAATCACATCAAGCTGCAGGCTAGAATCTGTGATCCACTTACTGTCATCTGCAGAATAGTCGATAAAAGCATTTTGAATATTTACGGGTTGCTCTTAGTTATAAGAATATATATTGTAAAACTGTGCATGTGATATATGTGTGGATATATCACGTAGTATGCTAAACCGAATACTAGCCCAGATTTTTGAAATATTTCGTTATTACGAGTTGATCACGGATTGATATCAGTTAGAGAACCATTGAAAACCAGGGAGTACTGGACAGCTGTTTCATCCTAGTTTGGGAATCATCGGCAGTACGCACCCACTGGGGTTTGAACCCAGGACCTTCCGGTTACAAGGCAAGCTCAATGGTTCTCTAACTGATATCAATCCGTGATCAACTCATAAAAACAAAACTAACCCTTACAATATCAGTATAAAGTTTGAGCATTATGGATTAGATCAATTAAAGTATAATTAAATTTCAATAGTTTACACACAATGATAAGTTTTGTTATTATTGTCTGTAAACTATCGAAATATAGTTATACTTTAACCCTACAAACCAAACTATAGAAAATATTTCATTAGCTAATAATCTGCGTATGAAACCATTCAGATTTCAAGTATGCAGATAATTATTTCACCTAAGAGATTTAACGTATGCATTCTTCGCCTCCATAACAATAACACATTAGGAAGATTTGTGAATTTTAAGGTTTACTGGACTATTTATTCTCCACAAATGTTTATTTTCTTAAATTCACAGGTTTATAAGCGTAGTACAATGTAGATTAATGAGTGTATTTGGAATATCAGATTAGTGTGAATTTCGCACAAGAAGGCTGGTGTATTCATCTGCTTTAGTTTCTAGTCAAGTACAAGCACTATTTTTGTACTATATTGCTTTGTTGGATCGGTAGTTCGAATTTCAGCTAGTAATTCTGGGTCTGAGTCTCTATCCGTCTATACCATCCTAAGTGTTTAACTGGTATCACCAATTCACACGTAATAAATAAGGCTCAAAGTATGGTGTATGAAAATCTGCATGTCTAACCAAATATAAACACAATTTTTGACTCACGCGTCACAGTCACTGAAGTGAAATAAAACATGGAAATACCATACTTTCAAATGGTTGTCTATCATTTTTTGGAGTGCAGTTGTAATATTAATCACTCCTATACATGGACTATGAACGTATTCCACATTCAAAGTTTTATGCTGTCTCTTATTCGGGGGCATCCGAGAAAAAAATTTTTCTTTTTCCACCCACATACATTATTTAAATATGCGGAACACCACGTAAAGTGAATGTTTGCTATCTCATTTACCAAATATTCTAACAAAGGTTGACGTTACAACATGGAACTTTGGAGAACTTTGATCCTGTTTGACATTTACCAGTAAAAATAAGAATTAGAAACAATTTCATGCACATAAGTTCACAAAATAGGTTTTAAGAACTGTATGACATGCTCAACCAGCTAGGTAGCTGATGACGTTTGATTGGCAGGTTATGACTAAAGTTTCCCTTTCACCCTATCATTTCAAACTTTTCATTCACCAATAACAAACTGTCAGTGTTCCCAGTCAACAATAAAAAGTACTATTATAACATTATCACTCTCGCTGATTCAGAGTGGAATAAAAGGCTTCAACAGCAGATCTCCGTTTCACCTTATTCTCCGCAGTCATGTTCATCCAACCTCGTCATTTCCTACTCGAGTTCCATTAGAGCGATCGCCTAGTGCAAAGTGTCGTCTGGTGGTCTCCATCCTATCCATCTCCATTTTCTTCGGAATATTTCTTGGGCAATAGTTTCTCGGTTAATTCGTTCCATAGTTTCTTGTTGTTTATTATTTCTGACCATCTGATCTTCACTATGGTGCAAGAAAAAGTAGCCGTCGATAAAAATCTGTAGCAGCCTGTTGGAAATACTATTGGTGACGCAACCAGCTTCTAACTCATTCACAGGAACTGAATGACATGACAATACTGTTGGAACCCACTTTATGTTCTTTTCAAGCTGATTTCAGATTGATGAAAGTCTGCTTTGCCTTTCCGATTCTGGTTTGTACATTCACATTCGTGCTTTCATCTTTAGTTGAAACAATGTTTCCAAGATAAGGAGAGAAAGTAATCCTTTTCGAATTTTTCCCGTTGATAATGGTTGGTGCTTCTTGTTTTTGTTGGTTTGTTATCTTTATCACCTGCGTCTTCTCTATGTTCATCTAGATCCTTGTCTTCATTGCCATGCTCTTCAGCCAGTTTATTGGTTTTCTCCAGTAAGTCTTCGAGCTTGTGTGACATTGAACATGAATCATCCACGCGTGAAATCCAGATCTTCTAAAGTCTTCTCATTTACCCAGCGTATTCCTGTCTTCTCACTGTAAACGCACAGTCTGACACATGATCGAGTCTGACACAATTAGGAATATCATTGGTGATAATAGGCAGCCTTGTCTTACTCCTATATTAACTTCGAATGCCTAATTGAGTTTTCCGTTATGGATCACCTGATTCGTGCCACTATCATATAGCTGTTGATTGAAGTTGATAAAGAAGTTGTTTTCAAACTACTTCACCGTCAACGCTGTCGAAGGCCTATGCAAAGTAGATGAAACCGAGGTAGAAATGTATCTGCAATTCTACGCTCTGTTCCATGATTATGAGTAGAAGTGCAATTTGATTCTCACATCATTTGCTTTTCCTGAGTTCAGTTTGTTCTGGTAGGAATTACGCATTTAGTGCATCTTTAAGTCTTTTCAGAGTGATGCGACATGATATTTTACTTAACGTGGATAACAACATGATTTAATGCAAGTTCTTACAGAGGCCTAAGTCTCTCTTCATTGGTGACTTGACATGGTAACCTTTTTCCAATCAATAGGTAGCTTTCCTGTCTTCTAAACTTTTACGATAGCTATGTCAGCACAAGTAATAGCGCATATTATTGGCGTTTTAAATATGATTCACTGAATTATCTCAAAACAAAAGCAATTATGAACTCACAGAGGGATACTGGTAATCAAACAGTTGAACATCAAACTGGATTGCTTGATACATATAGAAGCCCTCTAACATAATTAAGGGATTTTAACATAAACAGCTTAACTGATCTTCAGTAGCTTTAATAGTATGTTGCAGAAGATAATTGTGTTAACACAATATTCATATCTAATTTCGTCACTATGCCTGCATGGATTGATCTATATGGATATAGGTATACAGTTCCGATGAAGTATAGTGATGTGATAGAGAAGATTTGTAGCTCAGGTGGATGCTTTTGATGTGGTTGTGTTCTCTGAGCTGGATAGTTAATTTGCGAAGCTTTCATCACCCTACTGGGCGCCATCTTCAGCGCATACTTCAATTTGAAGTGAGCTTTTAGATTTCTCCACGAGTTTATTAATCATCTCTCCTGGCGAGAGATGAGAACACAACTACCTCAAAAAGAAGTTTAGTGAAAATAATTTTATTCAGTCTGTTGATAATAATGCGCTTTCGTAAATACATTTGTCACGTATTTATTTTCAATACAAACGAGGTTTAACGCCACCAATCAACAACCAGTAATGCTATTGAAACAGTTGAAGTATCCTATTAAAAATTGCGAACTTTATTCAGTTACGAATCAGAATTCCCATTTCTCTCACTCAAAATGAATTTAGATGCAAATTCAATTTCACGTTATAATGATTTGATATAAAGATTCACAAATAGCTAATAGCAGTAATAATTGTGGGAACTTACGCATTGTTTCTGCACACAGCATGATTATACACGGATATTGAATATGAAATGTTGTCTTTCTTATTGAAACATTTACGATTTTCCTATAACGTCATATGGTGGCAACATAGGAACTGAATTAATAAATTTCACGATTATGACTATATGTAGTAACTGAGTCACGGTAAGCTTCAAACCAGTGGTAGGTGAATAAACCTGGCTCTGTGGTAGGTCGACTATAACACGACATGTCTGTCAACCCTGTTATCTCCACAGCTTTAGTCATTACCCATTACATTAACATCAGTCTGTCAATCCAAATGTAGTTTAGAAAACACCAGCAATATTTAGGTGATTGGCGGAAATCAATATCAAAGACAAATACGGAACTTTTAGAACTAATTTCAAATAGCTTTCAACTTCACTGACATCATTAGACAGTTTGATATGCCATACGAAGACACGTTTGACGCGTATAAATCCATTTATTGAAGAAACGATTTGATGTCTTACGTGGATTCGTCAGTGCATATTTATAAATTGTATGCAATGACACAATGGAAATAATTTTCCACTGATGTGTTGTGATGACAAAACACTTTGTATTTATTGGACAGCTGAATGGTTTACTTTTAACTTAGTGTTGCGGAGAAATGTATTTTAACTGACTTGAACCAAAATTAACTGTTTTCTTTCTTTAGAACTAAAAACTGCAGTTCTAATTTACTTGTGACTCTAAGTAGATCCATTGCTATTCTTGACGTTAAATTTTACTTCCGAAAATGTTTCTACCTCAAAATTTGGTGTTATATCGAAGAAGAAAGAATACGATTAAATTTTACAACAAAGACAGTGCAGAATATTTGTGTTATGACAACTCGCTACTCACCTGCACTATCTGAATATTGTTAAAATATTAAACGTACTTCTTGTTAATCTCTTCAAAAATGCTCGGTGACAACCTTTGTAAAACTCTTTAAAAAAAATACCGCGAGATGGTTGTTCACTAAATTACTTCAAAAATCACATATAATAGTGGTAACATAAGGCATTTTAAAGTAAAAGATCCCTCAAAAAAGATTTAAAAAATAGTATCTCCCTTATATGTAAAATATGGGCATTTAGTCTCGTATTTATATCAAATTCATATCCTTCCATGTATTTGCAACAGTATTTAATATTTAGATACTACCTCTCAGAGTAATGTCTCAGCCTGGCAAAATGTTCATGAAATCATATATCTACTTCTACTAATTCCTTGCGCTTTTTGTGGGAAATTTTATCATTTTGCACGTTTACGTTTTTGCATGCAACTGCTTGAAATCTTGGCACATTTGGTGGCCATATTTTATCTACATTTTCTAACCACATATCAAGGCATTATTGTTATTTGCTTTGCGTGTATAATAACTTTTTGCTATCGTTTAGATCATTAAATTCTTATCGCCTTAATTCACAAAGCGATTATGTTAAAGTTTATTGGATTAGTTTAGAGAACTGATGTCAATACTGTGTGCAGTATCCATGTACCTGGAAGTTTGGATAGTGCAAAAGATAATGATACGCGGTATCAGACTGATTAGTATAAAGTCATTAAACTTGTTGGAAATTCAAGAATAGCAGGTTATTGAGAAAAAGGCGCTTTGGTTTATGCTACATAGTATTATTACACGGGAAGCTTCTTTATTCGACTGATAGTTAACTTACCACATAAAACTAAGGAAATTTTGTTATAACAAGTAGAAATTTAAGTCAAAAATCGTATACCTTCTATATGCGTTGAGTATAAATGTGCAGATAAATCATGTTTAACATTTCTCTATCTATGTGAAACAATTTAGCTCTTTTTGTGGATGTTACTGTTACGTTTGATAAATAATTAAATGCCTGTGTAACTAGTGTCAGATATTTCGAATTCGATCTTTTTCACTTGCAGTAGCAGATAAAATTTTGCTTATTTCAGTGAAATTTAATTTCGTGTCACTAAACTCACCTAGCTTCATGTAGAACCACAAAGGATCACGGCAAAGGCAGCATCTGTGCCTAGTGAAGAGCTTTGTGATTTGGTTTTTCAGTTTCACAAAGTAGTCATCATCGACCTGAACTATATAATAAGTGTGAACCTGTCACAGAAGATTCAGTAGCTTCAAACAGAACGTTTTCAAGACAGGAATGTTCTTTTTTAAGTTTCGCTCCACAGATTAAAACTGAGAATGAACCATGAAATAGTTTTTACAATGTGGCGCTTACAAACACAGAACAAAACCCTATTTACTCATTTTACACTTTTACATTGTAATTCTGTGGGCTTAGGCATCACAGATGGAAGTGAAAATGTTAGGATCAGAAATACAAGTTAAACCTTTATTAATCTAAAATTAGTCTGGAAATCTGTTACACTAAGCATAAAGGGAAAGATCCGAATTTTCAACACTATCAAGTCATTCTTTCTATATGGTTCCGAAACTTGGTGTGTCGCAAAATTTATTTCCAACAGTTTTCAGACTTTTATAAACGGCTACTCTCTCTCTATACTGAAGATCAGAAGGGCAGCCGGAAAGAAACAGGGAACTCTGAAAAATAACCATCCAAGAACCTACTGTCCTAGAAATATGCCGAAGGAAACGCAGGCAATTTAAATAAATGCCAAGGAGTTTGTTTGTGATATCGCTCGAAGAATCTTCAGGTATAACCTGAATAGTAAACGACAAGTTAGGCGTCCAAGAATGACATGGATGAGGTTGTATTAGAAGATAAAAGTTTATAGGCAATCGTAAATTCAAATAAATAGGACTTCAAAACACAGTATGAAATGTAGATATGCTTTAGAACTCCTGCGCTCCACTTGGAGATAATGATAATAATTCTGTAGACTGATAATTAATAGCCAGAAGAAAACATTTTTTACAGACTTTTGACGAAAACAGAGTCCATGACATCATGTTCTAATGAACAAGATGATTGAACATAATAGACAAGTTAATGGGAAGTTAGTGACTACTTTGAAATTTAACGTTTCGGAACTGTCTCCCTTGGTTTTTTCAGTAGGACTGCATCAGCCAATTTCAATAGATTCAGAATGTCGTGAGCAACATCAGATTTTTCTCTGATTCAAACTCATTCTACTCAGCTTGGTATACGTATGGTCAAAATAAAAGAAAAAGAGCGGTGAATCATCGTTTATGACAGCTACGAATTAATGGATATATGATTTCACAAGTGCATGAACTATGTTATCATTAGTTTAATTAGCCAACCTTTTTAATGTCTTTCTTTAAATCATCTCAAAACTCTTTCATATGTTTTTGGTATTTTGTTTTCACCCGTCACTAGGATTCACTTACACTTCAGCTGTTTGTGTACAGCATACACGCACGTACATAATCAATTTGAAAATAAGGTCACCAAAAGTTTTCTTTGAATTTGTTGTAGCTAGTTTATGTGCAATTATTCCATAAAATATTGCATCCAAACAAGAAGCTTTCTTTTTGCAGCTGTTCCAATGATGGTAGGACACACTGCAATTATTTTCTGAATGTTTCATAGAACATGTAGCAGTTTAAAATGCATTATTGGAAAAGTTAAGTGCTATGAACTTACGTAAGCCTTCTGCAAAACAGATGATATTTATTGGAATACAATTATCTTTATGTACTCCGTGGAAACCAAACACTTTCACCATACTAGAAACACTGTTTTACTACTTTATATGTGCCTATGGACATGCTCTACAGAATTCTGGATATATATATACATCGTTTTGGTATGAATAGACTGTAGGGAATAACTACAAATCAGTGATACTAGTGACTGGTGGATAATCTTCTTTTCTTGACTATGCGGCCATTTCCAATCATTACTTGTGTTATAGACATTACAAATTATTATGTGACAAGGCTGTCTGCTATATGAATGTATGAAGAACAATAGAAGAACTAATACTAGCAATAAAAGTGACGAAAATGACGAAAATAATATGGAGTTAAAAGCCTCTGTAGTACTGCCATATTCAGAAGGAACGTCACACCTTAAACAGGATTCGCAATGAGACCAGAATTAGAGTAGAATTTAAACCAGCCAACTGATTCTCTCAGAGATAAACTTTGTCAGATTAGGAACCCAATAGCTCCAATTAAGAAAAGTGATTCTAAATTCCTTAATTCCCACACAATGACTGTAAATGCGGTCAATTACATAGGTCATTCAACTTAGTAGATCGGGGTCAGCTGGATTACCGGAACATAAGAATTTAGCCACACCTAGAATAATTGACTCTGCTAGGTTAAATAACCTAGAAAGAACCTTAGTCATTGCGTTGCATTCACTTGCATATAATCACAAATAGGGTAGATGGGACGGGGTAAGAGTCTTAAAACGTAATATAGTTAGGTGGAGAGAGAGAGGTTATTCACTGCAACTTTGTTTATCGATTCAACACCGCAGACGTGCAATCAAAATGACACAACGCCTATACCGGAGATATGGAAAGTGGCAACAAACAACGAAAATAAACTTATCTAATATGGAAGACTATCTGCTGTTTTTTCCCTCAGAATCGAGAAATCAATCTAATCACACTAGGTATTTTGTCACTCGAAATCTATGTTCCTGAAGTATTTACCTATGATGAAAATACTTTTCAGTTTCAGCTTAACATAAGCATTTGATTATGACAATTTGTCGTCAATTTTTCTTCGTCGTTGTTAATCAGATTTCTCATCTGTTCCTTTTATAGTGAAAAAAGTCTGTCCAATCTATAGTCATGGCTCTATTTGCAGAATGAATTCAAATTTTACACAATTAAATTTTTCCCTGGTTTGACATTCAGACGATCTGTTCCTAGTTCGATTATGGGTTTAAGTCAATTACGGAACCAGTGGGAACCAGGACAGTTCCCTCGTCCTAGTTTAGGACTCTTTAGCAGTAGACGCAAACTGGGGTTCAGACCTTCCAGTTACAAAACAAGCTCACAGAACACCCAAAAATTCGGGTCAGATCAAATTCTAGCTATTCACTGCCCACAGGAAAAATAGACTGAATTTCTAGTAAGAATTAGTGAATATTTTTGGTCCACTAGGTTGGGTGTGAGAACTAATGTTCACCAATGACATTTTCTGTTAGTCACGTCAAAATCATAAGTTTTAGGAGTTGGATTTCGTGCACCCCTGTATCGTGCCCCGATGGATTAATCGCCCTGGGTTCTCACCCCGATGGGTGTGTTCTGATGAAGAGTCTAGAACTAGGATGGAGCAGCTGTCTCATACTCTCTGGTCTTCCAGTGGTTCTCTAACAAACACAAATCCATACTAAGAAAACTTTTGAAATATGAATGATTATTTAAATTCATCACAAAGTACATGAACTATCATTCAACGAGAAACTTTAGTTTCACTTTTGGATTAATGTAGGCCTCATTTAAAGGTAGCAGTAAGAAACTATTCCATAATTTTTGCTCGTAACGTCATCAGTTAATATTACTGTATAACAATGTGTGATTTATTTATAATGCAGTTATACTATACCGCAGTGCCCACGTTTTATACTTAGAAACTATCGTTAGTACTATGCAATAAAAATGACAGAAATACTATTGGTTTTTTCAGATTAGTGGTGAGCTGAGGGATGAATGGTTACTAGAGTGTAGGCCATCACACGTCACCTGGTAGTTAGGTATGACAGAATTCCATCTGTCTAGGATACGAGGTTACCATAAACGACAGATACCCACGTAACTATGCAGTTTGAGTTCATGTTGGATAATGTCATGTCACCAGCAGAACTCTGTGAACTTAAGTTGTTTACATTTTGACATTCATCTACCACTTCGTGAAATTTTACTATCGCTTTGTATGAACGTACATATGTCAGTCAGACTTGCAAAAGTGAATATCACCACTAGTGACAACCGCTATTATTCACAAAAGTTAGGTCAAGATCTTTCTGATTATTATAATTGATCACCACACTTTTGTCACGCATGTACCGTAATACTTTCGTCGCAAATATTTGAAATATATCAACTTACTGATTAGAGCTAAGGAAATTTCAGTTTTCAAAAAAAAGTTGAATAGTTTGACATGAAGCGATATGTTGTATTACAAAATAAAAATGATTCCAAGTCACCTAGTTGGGATGATTAACATCTAATATATGATTCATAACTTTAATGGAGTATTAATTCCAGTACCCAAAAATTAGTTTTGAACACTTTATTCGTAAATCTTTTTAATTACTACTTTCATCTGTATTGTTCATATCGAAACTGAAAATCCCTCACAGGATATGAATACACTTAATTACCCTGGTATTTAATTCCAATGAAATATGCAGTTTATTCTTATTTATTTAGAATTGTGTGCAATGT
Source organism: Trichobilharzia szidati (assembly GCA_944472155.2). Taxonomy (NCBI): domain Eukaryota; kingdom Metazoa; phylum Platyhelminthes; class Trematoda; order Strigeidida; family Schistosomatidae; genus Trichobilharzia; species Trichobilharzia szidati. The sequence continues at coordinate 206,865,517 of OX235271.1, forward strand.
GGAAAGTTTGTTTTCAGGAATATTATTAAACGAAGTAAAAGTGAAGTATAAACTATAGCGCTTAAAAATCTTGGCTTCCGTTGACTTAAAAGTATTTGGTAGTGCAAGAAAAAGTAGATTCCATTCCTAATTTGGCATCTTATTGAACTCTCTGAGGGCTACATTCGCAGTTACCAAAGTAATTAGCCCCGATGCCGAACATTTAGATGAAAAGTAAGATCAAGATTTAAGGATTCTGAAATGACATAACTTACTTCTGACAGCTAATAGATCAAAACATAATTTTTTTATTTCTGCTAAATAGTATTCGAGTACTTCTATGACTGGTGTATTATGAGACATCCAAATGGAATATATTCCTAGACTGCAATAATAGAAAACGAGCAGTTCCATCGAGGCTACTGCTTGAAAAGTCATCCTTTATAAGTATGATAAAGACACTGACTGTGTTGATAATCAAGAAAAAAAGTCAATATGGTAATATGCTAAAGTAAAACAGTTTTTTGTTAATTGATTCTAAGGACAACAAAAAAGTCTAGTATTTTCTCACTGAAATCCAAAACACTGCTTACTGGACTCAACTGAGGGAATAATATTGAAAAGTTGGAAGGATTAGGATAGTTGAAAGTGAAAAAAAGTAGAATAGCATTCCATGTTAGATAAGTTAGTATCACACAGTGATGCACTGACATGGTCTTCAGTAATAATTTAAGCTGAAAAAGTCACCCAGTTATTAAAACCATATCACTGTGTGAAGTTCGAATTAAATTTATCCAATATCAAAGTTCTACACTTATATTAGGAATACATTCACAAATTTTGATCATTATATTTTGAGTATCGCATTACATTCACAGGTGATTGTAAGATGATGCTGCAGGATTGAAATACACCCACCCCTAAATTAGAAATAGGAAGTGAAGTGGTAGAACACATTAACCGCTTCACTTACTTACTCAGCCCCAACGGGTTGATCTCTGACGAAATCTCAGTACGAATACAGAGGGCTAGTTTCGCGTATGTCAGTTTACGCCGTCTCTGGCGTAGACGTGATATCCGACTATCGATCAAAGGGCGTGTGTACTGCTCATCAGTCCGCTCCGTCCTTCTTAATGGCTAGCTGTGAGACCTGGTCATTGAGAGCAGAAGACATGAAAAGACTAGCTGTCTTCGATCATAGGTGTCTGCGTTCTGCGTGAAGTGGTATAAAAAGGTGAGCAATATTGAGGTTCGGCGTCGAGTGCTAGGTAAGGAGGGGAAATCAGTTGATGAGACTGTGAAATTACATCGACTAAGATGGTTAAGACATGTGTTACATATGCCTAGTCATCGCCTTCCCCGACAACAGGCAATGTTAGCTGAAATAGGGCCAGGCTGAAAAAGAGCTAGTGGTGGTCAAACGAAAACATGGCACCAATCAATGAAATCTACAACAGTTAGTCTAAGCCACTTAGGAAGGTGTAGACTTCCTGGTTGTAGTCCTCGGGACGGTAAAAACCAATGGTTGGAAACAATTGGTGACATGGCTCAAAATCGTTCTCAATGGCGCAGATGCATCCATTCCTTGTGACTTGTGATTTCCAATTAAACTGTTTTGTTCTCCGTTATTACTATTCCTTTGTCTCACACCTCTGTTTACTGTCTATATTATGCATTTCTCCTACTTTCTTCTCTTGCTTTGTGTGCTACATGGAGTGTGGCGACTTGAACCGCTGCACATATGTACAAAGTTCTATGTCGAAAACAGACAGACAGGTGATTGGGATATAAATTGGTTGAAAATGAACTTAAAAAAGAAAACTAAATATTTGCATTTGATGTATTGTGAGCTTGCATCACTTGTAGCTCCTTCTTATCTTCATATTAATGTGTAATAATTTACTAACTTGACGTACGCAGCTAAAAGTGTGGTATACATTTCAATGTTTTTCTGATGCTCCTGTATTCCTGAAGTTGACAACTCTTAGCTCCTTTCTTACTCACAGGAAGTAACTTGAGTCCCAACAAAATTGGTTGTTGTTGGAACGGGCAAAGTCTTCAGTCTTGTTTGATACAATCTGCATACAACTGTTATCAGCCATATATAGTAATTTGCAAAGCCTCTTTGGCTTAGAAAAGTCGTGAGGATGTTCTAAATAGAAACTCATGAAGTTCAGCAAATAGAAACTAAACGGTACATTAAGTTAAATATGATCAGTCACGTTGTGACACTAAATTCTTTGTGATTTCGATGAAATTTTGCGAGCAGTCTAAACTTATCTTGAACTATTCTGTAGGTTGACAGCCGACAAGCTCTGTGCATATATAATCAGCTAACATAATCTACGACATTACCATGAGAGGTCACTAAGGTAGTGAAGCTTAAGATATTATCACAGTTCAAAAAAATATGAGAAGGAAAATATTCAAAGTCTATTTGGTGTTATTTGTTTTCATTTTATAGTAGTTGAAAATTGTGCTTATTTTAAGATGCAAACATTACTTAGATACCACTAAGTAATCTATGACAGCCACAATCGGTGACGATATAGTCCGAGAGTTTCTGTTTTTACGTGTTTGACTCTAGATATCTGTGTTAAATATTTATTCGATTTGATTTATTAGATATAGAAATAATAAGTGTATGATGTACTCATAAAGCTAGTAAGATGAACTGCAAGTGAAATGACACGATTATACAAGTTAACTGTGTATTGTATTGATAAAAATAACAACCAGTTACAGAGAATATTACTTACGTTTAGCTAAAAAGATATTTTCAAAATAATGCCTAAAAAGTAAACTCGAAATATGCTGCTCAAAGAAATTTTCCTCGATACAAGAAGAGAAGCTAACTGCTACCTTTATTATTATTCTGTTATCAGCAACTGCAAATTTAAGTTTTATTTTATTAATTTTTCAATAACAAATAATATATGCAATCCTCTCTCTCTACCTCAGAGGTGTGTAGTTCATTAAGAGCTTTTCATAGGCCTTGGAACTACTTATTTAATGGTTGAAGTTGAATCACGGACTCAAGCTTCGTCCTGTTTTGAAACAACATTATTCATCAGGATGCATATAAATCTAACCAATAAGTCTTAAATAGGATGGGACGTGTGTCCCACATTGCACAGCCAGCCGTCATTAAATAAGTTCAAGCCTATTTACGTAAATGTTGTATTGCAATAAAATTTACAAACCTTCATTTATAAATAAACTTTACTTCCTGTTGTTTATTGTAAAAATACTGTATATGAAGAATTTATTTGAAACTGCTGTATTCGATTAATAGTGAGCAGATTTATACTGTATGATTTTATAGCAAATCTATTTTTTATTATTGTTGAGACGAAATATCTACTGTCTTTTGTTCACCGGAGAGTAATATATGGCATTTTACTAAATTTTTAACTCACAAAATGGAACTTCATTAGTGAATTAAAAAATTAAATGAAAAGAATATAGACTGTTGAATTTCCGCTTGACTTTTTGTGACTAGAACCTACATCGAGTGAAATCTACATTTCTAACAACGATCTTTTTAAGCCAATAGACTCACTGTTTACTACAAAACATTTAAATGGTTGCGAGTAAGAAAGTATGAAGACTTTACATTCATTGCATAAATATTCGCGCAGTAGCGTAAAAATGTTAGTGAGTTTGATAAACATATTTTTGGATAATTGAAATCTTTGCCAAACAACAAGTTTTTCTAACATGTATATGACCAGTCTATCACCAGTTGTTTGGGATTTAATGTTGTTCCCACTAATTTTGTTTTATATTTCTAAATGTGATTCTAGGCTTAACATTCATTTCATATCTGAAAGAATTGAATTTCAATAATGGTTCGCTATCAACATGCCTCTTTTGTTAAACAATTTCACTAGAAAAAATCTATCATATGTAGTAGATGAAATTTGCCTTTTATGTCCCACTTGCTATTACATTGCTTTTGACTGAATATGACACTTCAGATGAGTCATTAGAAGTTTATTGGTGGCCTGCTTGAATCTCTGAGCTACTTGAATTTCCATCCAGTACAATTCATCTTATTTTCTTCAGTTCTTATTGTTTTATTCATCCGTGGGTCTTTATATGTACTTTTGCACATTATTAATTGGTTTGCAGTTTATTGTTCATATTCGTGTTGATCGTTTGATAATAAATGAGAGGAATAATAAACTGGGTTTTAAAACAATTAGTTCCCTTTATGAATTTAGACAAAGCGATAAGGAGACGTAATTTGTCTGAATCGTGTTGTAATGTATTTGCACAATACATTTCGAACAATCTAATCCAGCACACACGGACTTGTCATAGGAATATATATGAAATTAATAGAGAGTTAAGAGATGAGAAAATAGACTTAGGTCAAGTTAGAAGGATCTATTGAAGGTCAAAATAACAATGAAGACCACTAAACCAAATAGCAGAGGTAATAGTTCATCTGCTATAGTATCAAAACAATGTTCACCAACTTTACCTAAGTCTATTTTCTCACCTCTTAACTCTTTATTAATTTCATATATCTTCCTAGGACAACTCCGTGTGTGATCAGATTGTTCGAAATGTGTTGTGCAAATACATTACAACACGATTCAGACAAATTAAGTCTTCTTATTGCTTTATGTAAACTAAGTTTTATTTTTTGTTGTTGTTGGTGATTATTAGTTCAATATAGACCAAGCAATATAATAAATTAACAGGAAATGCTGATTAGCCTAAAATTAAAATACGTTATATTACGTTCGGAAAAGATCAAAATCTTAGCAGTATTAAGAATAATTTCCCGATTTTAAACTTGGACAAGACATCAAATTACTCCATTTTTGTGTGCTATCATCATGCCAAATTGAACAAAATAGGCTCAGAAATATACTTACGTAATTCCTCTACAGATGGTAAAGTGAACAACTTGAAATTATTTTATTTTATTTAAACATAAACCTCAAGGTATCACTTATCAACATTTTGAGTTGAAATAAATGACTGCCGAGTGTGTCTACAGTATTATTTGCAAAGGGGTAATTGTTTGAAAATCCCTCCTCAGCTATCTAGTCACAACTTTTGTACGATGTGATGTCTGAGTAAATGAAGGTCATTTCTGATCTTGAAGTGTCTGCTGGAATCGTTGGTGTGTGATTTATGTGGATTGCCATTTGATCCCACCTTTTTGGGAATACTCTATTTGATTCTAAGTGCTCGTTTTGTACTTATGCAGTACTATATTGCTACCTAAAGGTACTGCTAAGGCAGTTCTGGAGTATCAAAGTTAATATTCTTTAATAGGACCTCAAAATTATTCCACAATAATCGTCGTTTTGCTCTCTTTGGAGCCTTTTGTGACTGTGCATGTATTAAGGAAGTTTTAACAGCTATACAGTGGAACGGAGAGATCGGTTTTCAGCGTCCAGACCATAAGGAGTTGGTTTTGATTATTTTTTTCTTCCACAGTTTTCTATATCATAAATACTTTCAACGGTAAATTTTGAAGTTTTGCAAAGTCTTTAGAAATTAATGAATAAACACATGGAAATAATCAGATTATTCCATTACATGCAGCTCACAAATCAACTGTAACTACTATTTGCGCTTTTCACGAATTTAAATTGGAGCTTCATTGAAATTGGTGGTTCCAAATTTTCATTTATCTACAGATGTCTTACACAGTGCGAGTAATGCATATATATGTCATCTGTATAACACTTATTAGTACTATCACTTAATCATAGACAAATGCTGGGTAATCTGCGGTGATTTTCCAACCCACTCTTGAATAATGCAATCTAGTGTGTGTGTGTGTGTGTTAATTCTCTCTTACAGTATTGAAACACTAAGATGTTATCCTGGTTCTCTGTCTTTTCATTGAGTATACACTTTTATTACACTTTCAGAATGACTTACCCATAAACTCTGTTTGCAAATATTACGATGTAAAAAATTCTTTCGATAAAATCAAATAACATGAACAACTGTTAGAAATATTTGACTCCTATATGTTAAATAGTACTAAGCCTTATAAGTAAAATATTTGGTGAGCCTTGTTGTTACTCATCCACCAAAAGAAACTGTTCTTCACAGCTTTCTCTGAAATAAGATGAATTTTCAAAGAGAATCACCATAAACATTGTAAAAGGCTGCATAATAGGTGAGGGGAGCTGTTTTCTAATTAATGAATAAATCTGAAATATCTGGTAATCCGTGATCACCGATATTTTTATCACTTTGATTGCTTTGCTCAAGCACAGTTGTTTTCATTACCTCGGTCAAGCGTTTCGTTTGCTCTTTATTCGCCCTGTGGACTGAATTATTTTGAAAGTAACCGAAAGTGGAGCTCAAAATTTGATTACTCCTCGAGTTCAAGTGTCCCAATGTTTAGATACCACTCGCTTGTTTGATGTAGGTGGAATCTGATTTAATAAATGTGTTTGGAAACATATGTTTCTAACGTAACAAGCTCTTTTTATTTATAGCTAACATGACAACAGATGAAAGTTTTTTTGATTGTGGTGAATTTTCTACATAAAAAGTGTCTATCAGTTTCAAATTAAAAAGACTCACCTTTTCGACCTTTATGAGGTTTGAGAGAATTAGGTAGAAAAAGTGTACATATTGAAATCTTTTATAGTAGATACAAATGTGTATTAATTTCCGTCTACTAAATCGTATCCTTTGAAGTAAACAACATAAGAGATGTAAGGATAGAGTCGAGAAGCTGTTAAACAGGACTTTTCATGTAACCTGTGGACTAAAGATTCGGCCTAAATAGATAGTTGTGACAATGAATTTTTACTGGTATTTTGCAAACCAGTCAGGACAGCTTTCAAAGTTGTTGGTCATTTCAAAAGCCTGAAACTGACGGTCAGTTGTATGTTTCTGTAAAAATAAATCTTTCCTATTCAAAATGCGTAACCGCTCCTTCTTAATATGGAAATAATATATATTTTCCTATTTTGAAGTGCGCAGGAGAATAATAGCAGTCTTTCTAGTTTGCGGTAACTCAGTTAGAAGAAATTCCAAATTGTGTGGTGGTTCATGCTATCAGTCAGTCGATGAAGTGTAAAATAAATTTCGTTTCGTTTCCATAGGTCTAAACTATGGAACAAAGTGACAGATGGTATGCATTAATTATAAAGAAGCCTTCACTAGTAGTCTGTGTATATGACAGTGGCTAAAAAATTTAGAATATCTCAGCAGGTTATATAATCTAAAGCTTCATATTAAAGGCTGACTTACAGTTTGCGGATGATTCTGTATAAGAAAAACAATGAACAAGAGATAGAGATTTGGCGATGAAATCAGAACACGTCAAATACAAGACAATTACGTGAATGAGTTTCGGAGATATTTGCCTGGTAAGCTTAATGAATAATCTTTGTAGCTTTCGAAAAAGTGACAAATCGATTCGTAATTTCATCCATTCCCAATACGGAAGATTTGCTCAAGCTCTTTGGTTTTTACGTGTGCTTACTTAAATAAGGTTTAACTACGGCATTTTGCAGATGGCTTATTGATTTTCATAGATTAATACTGAGAGATGTATGAGACGCTCATATTTAAAGAGCTTTGTTAAACTGCAGTATATACAATTTAGAAGAAATGAACGAATAAGAATAGTGATGGACTTATCAGTAAAATAGATGAATTTTGACCTCATAGATCTCAAGAATTTTGAAAGCACGTAGTTAACCACAGCGTTAAATAATTACGATAAATGGATTGCCGATAAAAATCTATTCTTTCTGAATAGAAGGTCATAAATTCTGCTGAATAACATTCATTTGAGTTCAACACTGAGATATTTATTAGTCTGATACTAAACTGTGTTTGATTTATAACTCAATATATCAGTTTGTATATTGCTTTTCTTAGTCTTTTGAGATTTGTAGACTCCTCATCACATAGAAACTTGTCCTTGAGTGGCATTCTAAGTCTGAATGCCCATCTAATTTCTTCTTGGGTAAGGATATTACGTGTTGCTTGGGATTTTATCAATTAAACATGTGGTCTTTCTGAAATCCCAAAATATCATCTCTAATACTTCAACATTAAAATACTCATTATGATGGGACACAGGAGGAGTTTGATAAGTAGTACTGTTAGACAAAGAAAGAGTCCTATGACCATAAATTTTTTTGAAATCAAAACTGTATACATGCAGGATTTTAGGTGTATTTCAAATACTGGACATATTGAAATTTCTGTTACTCCTAGAATCAGAGAATGTGAAGTCATGGCCATACATAAACAGCAGTAGAAAGTTTTGTGAATCTGTCAGTAAAATTGTTTTTATTACTATGTGATAGGAAAATCACTAGTAAGTGGGAATACATTAATTCGCTCCACAGAAATTCATAACGCGACTATTTGATTGTATTTCTCATTCCCACTTAAACTATATGCCACTTTCCTTCGACTAATATATTGCTTCGAACAGAATCTTTAATCTGCACTTAGAGCTTCTAACTAATTAGGGTTAGTATTAAAGCTGATTGTCAATGTGAAGGATTAGTGAGACGTTGAAAGCTTTTGTTTTTTCATTGAAAACTTTTCTTCAGATAATTTAGGCCTAGATTGAGTTCTGAATGTTTGGAATCCAATCAAAGTTAAAGTTAAAGAAGATACTGATTTCCTTATCTAAACTTGACTTCATGGTATTAGTTATTTCAGTTCAGTTTTCACTCCAAGGCAACTTTAGGAGCAACTGGTCTACTTTGATTTTCCAAGACTTTCAGATCATTCATTGCCGTAAATATCTTTCAATGAAATCAACTTACTACCATCAGGTACTGAAAGGATGCAGTTATGCTTAGCTTACCAAATTGTTCGCATATATGACAAATTTAAATTACAGGCATCAAGTTGACTCTCTGTTATAACGAATATGCGTTAGGATTCAGACTGCCAAGATCTGTTCTTGTGCAGGAACTATGAGTAGCGAAAGCTTCAGGAGAGTTACTGATGGACATATATAAAGTTGTAGTGTTTATTCGAAGCGACGTGGTAGGCTGATGATTATACATTCAACTATAGAAACATTTCTTGCTCGGTCACACCTTCGATTAATTCAGACTTTATATATTTGCAGTTACTAGGTATAAAACGACGATGTGGGAGCTACTGCCGTTGAAATCAAAAACACTCTTGTCTCAATCCTTTAAAAGTATCAGCAGTGCGGAGACATTGCATTCTGTAAAGCGAAGAGATTAACTTTCTTATTGGTGAGTGGTACACATAGATGAAACCCAAATACATTTGACGTCGTGAAAAAGTCAATAATATCTGAGAATTTGGATTAAACAATATCAGTTTGTGGGTAGGATTCATAAAAATAATACCTGACACGGTATCCATCACTTGAACACTTATTATCACACTATCGGCATAACTTGGATCCACAATGCACACAAATGAATGGTGTGGGTACATGGCTCTGTCGCGGTTTGGTTATATTTATATTTATCACAGAGTCAACCATCCTGCTGAATGTTTAGACTTAAATACAGAGGCCAGCAAAAATCAGCTGAAGGATATTAGAGAAGACTGAGAGATAAGATTACAGCCATTATCACATTGCAGAACACAGTCATCTACAACCATTTTTAAGAATTAATGTATAGAATTTGGTCTGATTTCCCCATTGACGCCCTGATGCAAAGTTGGGATATTTTTCAAAAATTTTAAAGAAAGCTACCATATGTAATCTTTTCATGGCTTAAATACTCATTATTTTCGTGAATATATTTATTTTTTACCCAAAACACTCGCTTTTCATCCAGTTGGTACGCTCAAATTTGTCTTTATTTTGGTGTGTATAGCATCATAACACTTTCTACTAAATAAACATAACTGCTGAGAAGATTATTACCGACCAAGTGCAAACTACAACTCACGATTTGTACCTTTTAATCAGATTAATGAATTTAATATTTTTAAAATGGTGTACATTATAAATCTAAGGAAAGCTGAAATCGCAAAGAGGTTTATTGGTAAATTCAATTCTTAGAAAAGATTCGACTTTTATATTTCTAACTCATTGTATTGACGTCATTATGGTCTACTCACATAGGAAAAATGCTGCATTCTCTCTGTAATTTTTTCGTTTGCTTAGTTTGAAATACAGTATCATCGTCTTTAGTAATCCTTAGATTTTTTCTATTTCTCATGTGCTGCAACTTACTTAAAAGGCTCTTGAAGGACCACTCATTTACTCATTCGATAAACTGTAAGGAAACTCAATAGCTAACGAAGTATGCTATCTGGAGTCAGTAGATAAAATGGCTCACGGCAAATAAATATCTTAGTGAGTAATTTAGAATGCTCACTGTCAAATTAATACAGACGATTGTACACTCCATATCTTAGTAGAAGGACATTCAACTTGGTTGAATTTTTTTCCCTCATTTTAATTTATTTTCCTTAATAAAGTTAAAGGAAAAGAAAGATGATCTTAGTTTGATCTAAAATACAACCACTATTTCAATAAGACATTGATGCATGATATTAACTCACATTTGGCACCTGTATTGGTTGAATGGAAAACATTTTGAAGTTGTTAATCAGTAAAATACTGATTTATTTTCAAAAACACTTTAAAATTAAGTATACTCCTATTTTAGCAACTTTTTACTTCGTTGTGATATGAAGAATATTAAGCCTGAAGTTATAATTAAAAGAGTAATAGAACACCATTCCGAGTTTCCCCTGAGACCTACTGAAGGCGGTAAGACTAAAACATTTTTGTTTCAAACAGAACTTTCATTCAACTGGAATGTTGCAATAACATAAATTAGCTTTACCACGCTGTTGTTGATGCCGAAGAAATCCTTTGAATAATCTGTATGAGAATGTTTAATACTACAGAAATATTTCAGAATCCTAGGTTTTGCTGGCATTCAGTTACAGAAAGCGTTGAATATTTTCCAGGATAACTGACGAAGCACGTACACTAGTTGAAATGATATTGGGCTAACACTGAACTACCCATGACGTCAAACATGCACGAAGTGAATCGGATACTGTCATCATAATTAATGATAGTAGCTCAAAAGTCTGAATAATTGTCTTTAGCGTAAAGGTGGACCTTTTCCCCTTTAATAGCAATGCATTGATGTTTCAAACGCAAGTATAAGATACGAAATAATGATCCCTAACTTCTAACTCTGCTCTTCCTAGTTCATATCATTTACCACAATTCACCTCGGAAAAAAACTTACTGAGGTAGTCTAAACGTGTGTTAGAATACGGAAATGAAATGACTCGTTATTTTCATACATATCAGACTTAAATGCTTAAATTCATTTTCTCTAAAACATCAGAATTAGACTCCATGGCACGTTTTGAAATAAATGTAGATGAGTCAAGTAACTTCAGAGGTTTTGGAAAATTGATCACAATAAGCACTATTAACACGCTTATGGCATTGCAGAAACAGTAATACATTTCAGTGCTAAACAGTGCTTATGAATGGATAAAAGTAAATTACCGAAAAACTGAATGCTATATAAAATCACCGCTGGGTGACTTCGCGTGTCAGGCCCTCGAGTGGAACCTGAAAAAGAAGAGGCGAGTGGGAAGTCCAAGAGTGACATAGAAGAGATCGTTAGAAGAAGAGTTGAAACAGTATGGACTAATATGGATGCAGGTGAAAAATACAGCAGAAGACAGAAGCAAGTGGAGGCGTGCAGCTGAAGCCCTATGTTCCACTAGGAACCCAAAAGAACAATAATAATATTAAAATGAACAAACTTACTATTAACTCCTTTAAAGAGGATATGGAAACAGTGAAGTCGTTTGCAGTCAAAATACTGATCCTGTATACGTTCAGTATGTCAGTTTATAGATAAGCCAGTAAAACCCACAAGGAATTTCTATATTAGTGAACTAAACAGTTTTTTCAGCGACAAATTAATTCTCTTTCAAAAGTATTGTGTTTTAAACCATAATTATAAGATTACCAATTATAAAACATTATGTGAGCTACATACCATCGATAACTGAAATAAAAATAAAAGTAACGGTCTTTCTGTTAGAATATTACTTCGAAAAAATGGGGAATAATCTTAGGGTTTCACTTCTTTCAAACATCATTTTGTTTACTGATTTAAACTGGCAACTTACGACGGTCAACTGAATAATGAAGGGAATACGAAATAATGTATCATCAAAAATTACCAAATGATGTCAATGGAAATGTTTGAGTCTTTCGAAATTTACTGATCTAATTAAACCAAATGTCTCGTTTTGTCTCAGCCCCTAGTACTGACGCTTTGATGACGTCTTCAACTAAACACCATGTTATTCGATTAATGTTGGTTAATTCCTTGGCATTCCTTGTCACGATGGAGAGATCCTAAGTGAGACAAAGTCTCCATGGGGAGTTCCACTTTTAGTTGACATCAAACACAGAAACATACTGCCTTTTGTTTTATCTTAAAGCGGAGATAGGAAATTTAACAAGGGTTGTGTAATCATAACAATGATAGTGTCGTGATTATTTTCCGTCCATGTAAAAATAACTTTGAAATTCCTGTTTTAAAGTGTTATGAAGCACTCCACTGAAGTATGGTGTTGGATAATACACTGAAAGAAAATTCTACTTTCACGAATAATACTAATACTGATGGAGGGTATTTCTATTGTACAGTCGACATTGGTGTCCATTCCTTAATTGTAGGCCTTTTCTCTTGTACAGGTTTATTGAATTACTTGACCTTACTCGGCATTTTTAGTCTCTGGTTATAAATCACTGAACATTTATGACATAGCACAGTTTCCAAACAAATTTAACCTTAGACTGAGCCCTTTGACCCAATCAATCGACCGTTAAATCTAAAATAATGAAATACTTCGTTACACAAGAGGTGGCTTTAGGGGCTCAAGTGGTCTAGTGGATAAAGCTTTGGCATTTGAAACTATGAGCACTGGTTTCGAGCCTTGGTCGGAAAAGTCATCACTCACTGCGTGGTGCAGGTACACTCAGATGACTGGTCCCGAATAAGATGAAATGTGCATCTTGGATTCTATTGCTAGTCACCATCTTCCAATTGAATGTAACTAACCTTTTAGTTGGTAAAATATATATTTGAAAATCAGGTATAAATTTACTCATAATGCGCTTGATATCAATAAGTTGCATTTTTACAACAGACGTTATAATTTACCTCCCAATTCATCTGAAACAATGAAATGCACCAGTTTCATTACATTAAATTATGTATTTATTTTAGCTATTTTAGTGGTGATTACGTAGTTGCATGTGAAACGTTTTAATACTGATACCCTAATATGGTGAAAGATACTAAGTCAAGCGTCTGAACACATTATGAGGGAAACACTAAATTTCTCATATTTATCGTAAGGACAGGATCTGTGCTTCATTTGGATTTGTCGTTAATAAAGATTTTCCCTCCATTAGTTTTATTATTTATGTTTCATAGTGAAATGAGCCTGCAGAATATAATGACACCTGAAAAAACAGTAAGTAGAATACTCCTGGAGTATTTTAAGGTGAATTATGTATTTGAAATACCTGAAAGCTTTTCCACTTGCTTTCAGGTAGGCCCTTCAGATTTCACACAGACTGTTCCACTCGAAAAGCATGATTAGTTCGAAAAACTCATATTTTGGACAAAGTGGATGACAAATCAATGACTTGAAACTGTTTCGACAAATAAAAACACTCTTTAGAAAGTTACATGTTTCAAATTATGCAGCTATTTTATCTCGTTTATCTTATATCATCACACCTGAATATTCTGGTTAAAGTGTAGGTTTTAGGCATGAAGCCGGCTAGAGATAGTGATATAGACATCAGTTCACTGCTTTGTTGAAAAAGCATGGTTAAACAGTGAGAAAAAGGAGTAGTGCATGCAGATATGAACGGCAGCTCTCAATAGTTCAGTAATAAGGAGAATCAATGTATAACATATATATATATATACAAATGGTTAATAGTTATAAAAGCTATAATCACCTCCCAATGACTTTCTTAGATCTATTCAAGACGTAATGAAAACAGATGCAAACTAATTGACTTTTGAATATTTCAAAATTAATTCAAAAAACAACGGAAATGACCCTTTTAATATTTTTATACAGAATGGTGTTCTAACTCTATTTCTGTGGTTCTGAGCGAGTATGATAACAAATATACCATCAATAGTCATAAACTAATACAAATTTCAAGTGTTGGTTTGCAGGGATTTGATTGGTTACAGAACTTCTCGATGAAATGACATCGGTTAGAGAACCACTGCGAAACCTGGGAGTACTGAACAGCTGTTTCGTCCAAGTTTAGGACTCTGTTAAAGAGTTTTGTGGTCTCTAATAGATATCAGCTCATGACAAAATCATGCAGCACATACGACTTTCATTTTCTTAATTTTATTTCTCTGAAACTAATGTTAACATTTTCAGCTTTCAGGTGATTGTTCAAATCGCTGATAAATTTATCTTCTAGCAAGTAGAATAAAATCTTTGGCTGAGTTTCATATAACTCATTTTACAATAATTTTATGAATATTTGTCCATCAAAACATGAGGTGAATGCACAGTACCTATTCTGAGTTTTCACTCTGCTGTCGTCAGCCTCAGTGGAAGTAAAGCAGTGTACCGATCTACAATTTGTCAAAATACGATTAATTTATACATAAAACATTTCACAACAATCGAAGTGACAATAAGAAGTTATTTTGTACACATTACTTTCTAAAACTGGATAAACCTATTAACCTATCAGACGATATATTTGTACATAACCATTGAGCAATGACGGAAAATCCTTATATCTTTACAACTCACTTTGAACTGATTTCTGTACAGCTGGGTAATTCAAAAAATGAATTGTTTTCTAAATTTGCATCTTGGAACATTTGTAGATTTTTAACACTAGTCAATACCCTGACAAATACAAAACTCCAATCTTCTCTAGAGAAACATATAAACTTGCCACGTAAAATTTATGTTTTTCTAACGAAAGCCAAGAACGAGTTATTTTAAAAGACTCCAGTGAACCTGCATCTTCACTTGGAGCTCTTGAATTAACCTAGTAATTGACTTGCATTGTCCTCTTGTTTATCATGATATTCAAAGATGCGTCTGCAAGGCGTGTGCGTTGTGCGGTCAATTAACCTAGCTCCATAGGAGAGACTGAATAAATAAAAACACGGTGAAGTGGCCTTAATTGGCAGATTGTCTTTCACACATCTATTGACCCTTCGCTGACTGTAGAAATCGATCGTCAATTCAACTGATAAGAAAAACATTATCCGCATCATAAGGTCAAATGTTCCAACACTTATTTTGGTGAAAACGCTGACGATTCACTAAATATTATTTCATTTAAATATGTGGCAATTTCAGCTTTTGTTACACTTTTGTAATGGTTTGTAGTTAGCAAATCTTCTTTATCGCGTCTTGCTTAATTTCGTAAACTTTACTTCTATTCCATTTATTTTCTTTACTTCATGAACAACATTTATGTACACCTTAAGCTGCTTTAAAAAAAATATAATGAATCATTCAACTACCATATATAAAGAAAAATACTAGTTCAAACTTTTCTCGACTATACAGAAATTTATGCACGCATAGTTATGCGTGCACTGAGATTTGGCTCAGATTGTTCACCCACTTACTGCTTTTTCAATTAAAGTTTGGTATTTAGTAAATGGTAAGTAGCTTAGAGGTGAATTTTATCCTTCGGGATGTCAATATTTACTCACAACCTGCTGCAAACGTCTCGATAAATATACCACAGGCTGCATTAATTCTACCTAGTCGCTATCATTTATAAGCTATACGTAGTCATTTATTGATAGCTTAGCATAATGTGTTTGAGCTTGTAGGCATCTTTATGCAAAACTTCAATGGCGAAACATTTTGCAACGAAAATTATCTGCAAAAACAAAGAATTGCAAACAACTTTGTAATTAAGTCAAACATTAGTTTGAAACACGTTTGCTTAAACTATTTGTTGCTCAGAAAAATTGAAATTTACCTCAAATTTGTGCAACCATTGATATATCTCCTTTGAAAATATTCACCATTGTCATTATTCATTCAGTGTAGAGTAATCCCTTCTATCTAGTTTTTAATTTTTTTTCATTACTTTTTAAACATGCTTTTTCACTATGACATATGTAATTTAGCTGGGATTCTGTGCATTATCAGTTCGCTTAAAAAGGTAATCTTGGTCTAATCAATCTGCAAAAAGAAAAATGTTCATTCTGACTAACAAGCAATATTAATTAACGTGAGTGGTCTTTAGCTACTCATAGCCACCAGTGGTATTTGATACAGGCAGTTTTACATATACATATTGGTATACATGTAGACTTATGTGCATTTTTCTACCATGAAATTATGGGAATCCAATTACTCTCTTTTTATTGCTTTCCAGGTAGCATTAACTATGTTGTATATTGTTTCTGATCTGTTTATGTTTGTTACTTGTAGTCTTATTCTATTAATCGCTTTCCTGTTTCATGGTTTCACTGGTTTCTAAAACACAGTATAGTTTTCAGGATGGAAAGTATTTAAGACAGTAGAATGAAGGCTTTCATAATTAAATCTTACAATACATAAATTATACTCACTTGTTCTATATTCTTTGTCTTGTTTGTCGAAAAAAAGTAAAGATCAGTATGTTGGTTTAATATAGAACTTGTTAAATGTATTTCATATATAGCACAATCTTATAGTATTCTTCCCTTCGATAATTCTGTGTTTAAAGCAGTTGATAAATTGATGAATATGTATGATGGTAATGAGCTAGTTGATAGAATACATGCAGAAGCATCCACTTTACCAATCGTATGATATGATATGATTATGAGCAATAGTTTAGGCTCGAAACGTCATCAGTTAATATAACTGTACAACACTGTTTGATTTATCAGAATCAAATCTTATCCATAATGGAGTTATACTCTACTACAGTGCCCAAGTTTCATACTTACATCAATTGTTCACATTGTTTTATTTTATAAAATAACTTGATTCTGTGAAATTATTTAAGATGTTATGAAAAGATTTGGTTTAGGAGCAGTTGTTATAGTCCATAAATGATCATTAGTTTTACTCTTAGGATGCCAGTCATGTCTAAACATGAATAATGTTCGTCGTTTAACTTCCAGCAGTCGTATAGGAGACGATCACTACGCGTTATCTCTCTTTTGGTTAGGGTCTGAGTGATTCTTACTGCAACACTTCTCTGAGCAAGCAAGAATAGTTATCACATGCATTATTGGTAACTGGGTTATAGAATCTTCCTAAAAACCTATAAAGATCAACACACTATGCTGAGTGTAGACTTTTGGGACAAGTGGAGAATAACCTATTGTAACAACTATCATGAATAGAAAGTAAGAATGGATAAAATAACATACCAGTTTCAAAATCTTTATTTAAATAAAAGTAGGAATTCATTGATTGTGTTTCTCAATCATGCAGTGTACAAGTCATTACATTCTGTGGAAATTTGTTTGGTATTAGTCATAAAGGTGCTTTAACTTTTCATTGGGAATTTTTATTTGTAATGCTTTCATAATGATAACACTAAACTTCTAAAGGTATTTTCGTAGATTTTAACAAATATCAGAGGTGATAATTCTATGCAGTATTTTAAAATATTAGTCAGTAACCATACTCACATAATACGGTGTAAAATACATCGAGTTAGTATAACGACAGCTCAGTCTTTCTTCGTATGATAATTAGGACCAAAGATAAGTCTCTGTTAAGCATCTTTTGTGGCTGTATGAAATAGACATCTACCACAAGAAACTTAAACGCCGCTCTTAACGATGAGAACCATTTTGGTTAATCAGTAAGAAGTATGCTAACACTGTAGTCAGTTGATATTTGTAAGTATTGTCAAAGAATGGAAAGTAAATGTTTCATTACTGATCGGGAACTATTAACAAGTATAGAGTAGTATGCATAAATTTCTTATGCTTAAAAGTAAACCTGAGAATAGGAGTGGGATAAGCTTACTTTCACATTAAAAAATATTGAAGTGTTTTGTCTTAGAACAATGTGGATTAATACCTTCCATGTTTCGTCTTAGATGTAATGGAAATGTAGACGTATTCTCTGAGCTGGATGGTTTATTTGTGAAACTTTCATTGCCGTACTAGGTCACATCCTCAGCGCATACTTCAATCTGACTTCAAAAACAACTACATCAAAATTTTGTTCTTCATATCAGTAACTCTGAACAAGTATTTTTAGGGAATAACTGGGAATTGAGTGAACATACTGATATCTCAGGAAGTTTGATTAATTCAGAAGCAGTATACAAATATACCCCCGAAGTAGTTTGCAGAAAATTTTAAAAAACGACTTTATTAATATTTGGTAATTTAGACTGAAGTTGTACTGCAAGAAAATGTGACAATCCAGAAGTCAAATGTGTTTCACGCGAGATTAATCTACGGGTTAAAATATTCTCAATTAGTGGGAATATCCAGAGGTCGATCAGTTTCTATTACCATGCTAGGATATTGTTTCCCACAAGAACACTGTGTTTTCCAGAAGCTTTTGGTGTCATGACTTTCTTCCAGGTGAACAGAGTTCTTGCTCAACATGATATATATTTCGCTGTATCAATGCATACTGGTAAATAATTTCTTTTTTTCATTTGAATTTTGAGACTGACTTACGGCTGTTTGTTGCTGCGTGAAATATTCAGGAAAATAACTTAAGGTTTCACTCGTTAATTGATTATGAAAGCAGATTCATGTAGGTTTTGTAAATGTGGAAGCCAAAAAACACAAAACTAGTCAGGGAAAATCATGAAAATATTCCTTTATAAAAAATTTAGTTTCCATTTCAAATATTTATGAAAGTTTGTACTGATAACTTATCAATAATTCAAGTGTTAGAGTGAAATCGCCCTCTTCAGTGTTCTCGAACTTTTGAAGAAGCAGTTCGTTCTTTTGTGCCCCACAACACAAAACAACTTGTGAATACCCAAATACTTAAATCAATCAGCTTTAACAAGCTGGGAATCTTTGATTATAATTTACTGTTTTATTAATAATGACGCCATCCATCTAGTAATTAAAATAAATTGTCTATGAATTATAGAGGGCTTAATGAATTGAGACACAGTAAAACACAACTACTCATTCCCACACTGTTTTAGATTGACTGAGACTTTCAGACGAATAATATATCCATGGCTGTGCTATGGTTATTTCGGAAGAAAGATAAGTCCAAAATGTAATTTTAAGTATTTTCGTATTTCTAATTTTGTCCTTCTCTAAAGCAGTCAACACTAAATATGCTACGTAACTTGAAGCATGAATTAGCTAGCTTTATCCCAAAAGAAATGGGATTCGCAATGCTGAAGAGAGTTAGTAATAGTACTGAAGAAGCATCTGTTTAACAAGATTCTACATTCGGTTTCTCAGAAACTTCCCAAATAATTTAAAAGTTATGTTACTAGGCTAGCTATTCTATACACTGCAAACTCCCTATGTTGACGCACTGGAATATTCGACTGTGAAGCTTTGGTTTTATTAAATTTAATCCAGAAGCAAGCAGAGTATTATGACCACAGCCTTTAGGCTTATAGTACTATTAATTATTTCCTTCACCTTAACTGATAAATTTCATAAAATTCTTGTTCAAGTTGTAGATGGTCTAAAAGAGTATGTTTCATGCTTTAATTGTTTCTTATCGACTGGGAACTCATATAGTAGCAATGCATTATCGGTTGAAATGAAAACATGGGAGGAGAAGTAAATAAGTGATACTATGAAGCTAACAATATACTTATTAGCAACACTGACCACTTACCCAAAACTATGGATGCCAGACAAACGCTAATAAGCAATATAAATTGGAATGTTTGCATTTTGCAAGTTAATACCTTGGTTTCTTAGATTTGCACAGCCCTTTATATACCATAAAATGGAAATAACAAATATGACACGTAATACATACTTCACAAAAGTTGACAGGAAAATACTAAATATTATTGTTTACCATCAAAGTTTTCTATGTGACATAAGCTGATGTCTGTCAATTTGAAAATTGAGAAAGGAGAAAATATTGTTTATAAGCACAAATACGTATCAGAAGTAAATCTTCAGAAGAGAAATAAGAATGGTAGGGTGAAATAAGTTCTTGATGAAGCAGTTGATTAGATGATTGATCACGTTTCAATAGCAACAACACGCTCAATACATTCTGTGATGAAGGATCCATTATTTTTGTTTTCTATTTTAAAAATCTAAAGACGAGTGATCTCAGTTTTCAGCAATACATAGACTTTGTTGTTATCAGAAGGTTGGATGCAGTTGGCAGGAATCCTAGCACCTCGGTTTCGCACCAGTTGGCACTCGTCAGCAAAGTGTATTGTGAGATTCGAATCCATGTCACCCTGTGCTGCTGCCTGAGACGTTAACACTGAGCTGTTCTAACCGATTATTAACCTAGGTGCATAGCTTCCTGCTGATCGCATCAAACTACCTAATAACAACAATGCAAAGTGAACCCTAGAATGGTGGCCACATTATAAACTTGACTGATAAAATAAAGCCTGCACCAAACAAAGCTCTAGACATACTACACTAGTTACGAACTAGTGTGCAATCAGAATAGACTTTATTGTGTTAATCCTGTACCTTTACACAATCATCCTTTCTGTTAAAATGGTTTAAAATATCCAGTTTCTACTGAAATGTAATTTTTGATGTGGCTGGTCCTACTGAGGAAGTGAACATTATGAAACTAGGGAGTATTTAAAATCTGAGAATGCTTGTCATTGTAGATGCTTCTCATTAAATATGAATAGTGACATATGATTTTCATATGCATGATGAGAACAGCAAAATTATTTCATGCATCATTAGGATAATATTGCTCTATATTATCATATCGATGTTTTGTCTCACATGATCATATTTCTATTCATTTGCATTCACAAGGGGATATACAGCATCAAGCTCGAGCTCCGAAGTTCCACTGATGTTTCTTAGCTAACCGCACATATAATCTATCTCCAGCTGTCTTACTCACGGCTAAGCAAGGTTTAGGAGGGAGTTGGTCGGGAATGGAACCCCAGACAGTGTGCTTACTTCACCAGTATTCGATGTTAGAACCCCTGATGCACCCAAATCTTTATTAGTATTATAATTGTTTCCTTCATTTCCTAGAGGAATATAGGGCTTCAGCAGCACGTCTCCATTGTGTTTGGTTCTCTGTCAATGTTTTCACCTGGCTCCGCGTCTGCCCACATACTTTCATCTCCTCTTCACATGACCTCCTCCAAGTCACCCAAATCTTTAGAACAGTGTTATTTTCAACCACATAAAGTTTAGTAATATTACATTATTATATTTCCAGAAAATGAATTCAGTTAAATTTTCAACTATTTACTTAGAGTGTACAATGTTTTCTGCAAAATCAAAAGCAATTACTAAGTCTTCTGTATTGCAACATAATACCGAGCATTGAAAACAGCTGTATCGTTAGAAAAAGTGTTGTAAGACTTTCAATATAGCTGACGCTAACGCCAGAACATATTTCTTAAAACATCCTATCAGTGCTTAGTTGCTGGGATTTATAAAGCCCTAAAGGTCTTCCAGCATTAGTCAGATTTTTTGGTATTTAAGGAGAGAAAATGAATGATTTGAAGAAACAGGTAGTTCTGAAATTATAGAAGGAACACTTATAATAGATTCGGTAAGTTACTCACTTTCACAGTAAGCATACTAAACGTTTGCGTTGATCCATTCATACGATCATCAAAATTACTTTGTTAAACTTTCAGAAAGAAGTTGAAAATTCAACTGAAAGAAGATGCTTCACGATTGGATATATTCGCTTCTTTCATTGATTTATTTCAAACATTAAGGATGAGGTAGAGTGTTACGTTAGTTACAAACACGAAACCGGGTACAATATGACACCAATAACATGTGCCATACAATAATAATAAAACAGCATATGAAGAAAAAAGGAGCACTGCAGCTGAT
The DNA here is from genome assembly GCA_944472155.2 of Trichobilharzia szidati. NCBI lineage: Eukaryota > Metazoa > Platyhelminthes > Trematoda > Strigeidida > Schistosomatidae > Trichobilharzia > Trichobilharzia szidati. Next base: position 206,887,491 of record OX235271.1, read on the forward strand.
GACGTGGATTCTGGCGCTGACAGCCAGAAAAACTCTTTCTCAAAGTGCTCTGCCCAGCATTCCAGACGTCCTTTTAGGCCGGTAATTGGCGGCCCGCTTAAATCTTGGGCTACCAAATACCTTATACATTACAAATCATATTGCATCTCATTTCTCATTTCCAATTCATTTTAAATAATTAAATTTTTTTCAAATATGTCCTCTAATTGGATTATTTATTCGGAAACACCATAAAAAGACAAAAAAGCATCATGCCGGGTGGCAAAGAGCCTTAAAAAGTACCCCTATTCAATTTATGACTGTTCCTTCAATTATGAATACGAATTTTCGCTCCCTGCCAGCCAAGATTAACTGTCTTCAATCACTCGTTTCTTCCATTATATATCTAAATACTGGGAACATATCACTTCAAGAAACATGGCCACATGATCTATACGATGACAATCTTGTGTATCTGCATGATTTCAAATTATTCAGACAAGATCGGTGTAGTTCTAGGAAGAAACGTGGTGGCGGTGTCGCCATCTTCATCAATCCACAATAATGTACATCTAATAAAGTATGTTTCAAATTCTCTTGTGACAACATTGACTGCCTCACCATTAAATGTCGACCTAAACATTTGTCAAAATATAACTACATATACATCTCGAACATTTATATTGCGCCTGGATGCAATTCCACTGAATTGTCTTTATTTGCGGACGAATTTACCTCGCTTGCTGCCACGTCCTTCGGAAACTCCTTGTCTATAGTTACTGGAGATTTCAATTCTAGTGATCACAGATTCCTTATTTCACTTGGTCATGATAACATTGTCAACTTCCCAACTCGACTGGATAATACTCTAGATCTTGTGTTTACAAGTGACATAGGAATATTTGAAGCTCGGAAAAGAGCCCCACTACTTAATTCTGATCACTGCATCATAAGAATATTGCCCAAAGTATATGAAAAGCAGCACAAAAGGGTCTTCTCCTACCTTGGAAAGAAAACACAACACAGCTGTTATTCACATGACAACATACAGATTCTAAGGACAATGTTAAATAACACAAACTGGGACCTGTTTACTGAACAAGCTCTTGATAACACAATTAGTAACATAACACATTATCTTAATTTCTGTCTTGATGTTTGTTGTCCAAAAGAGACAATCTTCTTAAAATTCGACAGCTTCTACTCTTGTCAACTCAAAAAGCTTCGCCGTGAAAAAGAGAGGTTGTACAAAATGAAAAATAAATCTGGTGTTAAGAGGATGAACACTTTGATAAGAGGCCGAATTACAAAGACTAAATGCTCTCTATAACCAGAAGTTTCTTTCATGTAAATCCTGATCTAATATGTGGAAGCTATTAAAGGAAATCACAGGTGGTAAGCAAATAATGAATGATACTTCTGTTGATGTTGATATGCCTAATAAATCCTTCATATGTATCCCTGCAGATGTTATGATTCCCAAATCTAATAGCATAAATAATGACTGCTTCTCATGTTTTAACACGAATGATGTCCTTAAGTGTCTTCAATCTCTCAAACCTACTCAGTCCCTTGGTCCTGATGGAGTTCCTGCTGTTATCCTTAAGAAGTGTGCTGACATCTTATGTTACCCATTAACCAACATTTTCAATGAATCTTTTTCCAAAAGTATTATTCCTCACTCATGGAAGAATATCAAGGTTGTTCCAGTGCCTAAATCAACAAGTGGACCTACTGTTAAGTTTTGACCAATTGCTATTACCTCACCTTTTTTAAAAGTTATGGAAAGACTTATTTTACTAAATCTTGAACCCTCTTTAAAGCCTTTCAATGACCCCAACCAGTTTGCTTATAAACATAGTAGGTGTCCCTTTGATGCCGCTGTTGTTCTATATCATAATATATAGTCTCTAGTTTAGATAGAGGAGCTAATTACGTTCGGTGTGCCTACCTTGATTACACATCTGCATTTGACTCTGTACCTAGGTCTCTCTTGCTAAGTAAGCTTGCTGCAACACAGACTGAGAGCTGGACAGACAAGTGGTTGCATTTTTATTTTTCTGACAGGAAGCAGTACACCGTCTACAATGGAAAGTCCTTCACTACCTCACTTACTTTAGCTGGTGTTCCTCAAGGTGCTGTTCTTTCTCCTTTTCTGTTTTCTTTTTTCTTACATGACTTGCCCCATTCTGATGTAGCCACTTTTGTCAAGTATGCTGATGACCCCTCTGTCTCCATGCCTGCCAACTCTCAGTCAGATTGTTCCGAATTTTATAACTTTCTGACAGAAATTAGTCAGTGGTCCTCTTCAAACGATCTTAAGCTGAATCCGTCTAAATGTCAGGTAGTAAATTTCACTTTCAGACGAAAACATAACCTACAACAACTGGCTAGGTCACATGGTCCCACTATCATTCACGACATAAAGGTTGAAACTACATCTAATGTCAAGTACCTTGGACTGAGTATTTCCCCCGATCTTTCCTGGTCCTCTCACATCTTGCTAGTTACTAGAAAGATGTTTCACTTAACGTTCTACGTTAGGAAGTTAAGGCAGTCTGGTATAAAGCAGTCTTTACTTTATCAGTTTGCCAATTCTTGTATTCTAACTGCCCCTCTTTACTGCTCCCCATTAATCTTTCCTGGACTACTTAAGAAAGATTTTGCTTTGCTGCGTAGGGCACCGAAAGCTGTTAGTAAGGCAAGTGGGATTTCGTTAAACCAACTGGTGAACACCATTGTGGATAGACATATAATGTCATGTAAGAAACTAGCGAATACTATATTGTCAGACCCCGAGCATCCTCTCTATACGCAGCTCTCTCCTTGCATTTCATCTGATAGAACTAGAAGCAACTATAGGAGGCTATATGCTAGGACTGCCAAGTACAAAACTCCACAATACCTTATCTGGCACAGCTGTTATGTGATGAGAAATCCATTAGGTACGACACGATCAACTTACTGCCGCACTCTAACAAATAGTTCCCACTAGCTTTTGTTCTCCTTTCTTTGTTACTGTTATATTGTTGCTCACATATTCTATTACACACTAATTTTATATTTTATATCCTGTGGTGCACTGTTTAAAATGTGAATGCAATGCTGTTCTTTTTTATTTCTTTTATTTCTCTTTTTCTTTTTGTTGTTGTTGCTTTATATTTCTAAATCCTTATAAAATTTATGAGGTAATTAGATGCAATATTGTAATGAACGCTGAAAATTCCATACCTGTACCACAATTACTGTTTGGAATAAAGCTATTATTATTGTTATTTTAGGATATCTGTGCTAGGTGTCGCACTGGGGACCACCATTTTGAAGGCTTCTTACTGATATCTCGAATAAACACAGGCAGCCTGGGAATTCAGACATAGGCGAAAGGTTGACAAAAGTGAAGACGCCAAGGATAGCAGAAGTAAAACAGCATTCTATTTACATATATGTATATTTATATAAATGAAAAATGTGTCACTTGAAACATCAATAATGTTCGAGAACATTGTAATGAGCTCGAGATTAGTTTCACTTGTAGTTCATCGTTCCTTTTCATTAATTGCATGGGGACTGTAATACTGCCTGGGTTGCCAGACCGAAGCAAGCGGTTGTCCTAAAGAAACACCCGCCAGGCATTTGGCATGGTGTCTAATGTGCACATCAGAGGAGAAGCGTCAGCAGCTACCATCCCATGGTTGCCAGTGACCAATACAGGTTCATACGTCATTCGGCCTGATTGGATTCTTGAGCACATGTATCACATAACAACTGCATTTAGTCCAACCGCTACCCAAAAACCTACCTGGCATGGTAAGACCTTCAATAACACACATCCCAGCCAGTTTAACCTGTTAGGTCACTGCGGTATTCAAGCCGAACCACCACAATAAGGTAGCAGTTGTCTGTGAAGGATTGATTTAAAGGCTACTAACATAAATGTAGTCCCCAGATTATTATTGTTATTATTGTATCCTTTAATTCCTACAGGAACATAGGGCTTCAGCCGTGCGTCTCCATTGCGTTCTGTTCTCTGCTAGAGTCTTCACCTGGCTACAAGTCTGCCCACACGTTTTCATCTCCTCTTCACATGACCTCCTCCAAGTCACCCTTGGACGACCAACTCGCCGCTTCACTTTCGGGTTTCACTCAAGGGCTTGTCTAGTGATGTCCCCAGATAGCTTTCAAACATTGGTTAAAGGATCACTAAAAAACAGACCATAGTGAACAGCTGTTATACCTCACTTTTAGGCTCTTCATCAGTTCATATCCATAACCGCACCGGGGATTGAACACAGTCCCTTCAGGTCAACAGACTAAAACGTTACTGTCCAACCAGTGGGATGGAACCCAATGGTCAATAAATTCTAGGTTCTACCAACTAACAATATTTCAGCCTTGAAAATATTTGTTGTCATATGCGTTGTTTATAATGAGAATTCATTTTGAAACCATTTTGACGTTGAATTAATGCTTAAGTTTCAAGAATAAAAACAATTCAACATCTTTATGTTGATATCAATTACTTTTGAAAAAACATTATTGTAACGAGATGAGGCAGAACAAGTAAACTAAAAACAGCATATCTGACACGTTTCTACACGTTTCATCATTCATAAAAATTATGTATCAAGATATGAAAATATTGAAGTTCCTTAATGAATAAGGAAGATACAAAACGAAAAAACCAACTGTTTTAACAATAATGGAACACATAGAAATAGAATTTCTTTGAATTGTTGGCACTAACAGTGAGTCATAGTCGCCAAGCATTCATATTAACAATCATAGTGCCAGATAAAAAACTGATGAGTGTATGTTGAATTCTACACAAGGGTTCAACGACTGAATTTGCAAAATGTCCTGGAAGGACAAATAAAATAAGCTAAAAACATGTGCAATGGTAGTTCAATGGACATGTATAGATGTGAATGTGAAAATCATTTGATAAATGGCAGTAAGGCTTCTACAGATCTAAAAGATGAAGAGTGAATACTCCTGAGGCACCTTGAATGGTTGTAAACATATGACCAAATCTCAGAGAACCAGTTTATAGTACTGCTAAAACCTCATCATGCCATTTTAGGCCTTTTAGCGTGGCGTGAATTGATCCCATGTCTGGTGTGTCAACTAGTAATCACTTTTTAAATTTCTTATTTATTTGATATAAATCATTCTTCGAAAAAACTAGCCATCTAGTACGCAACAAATGGAAGTTTACTACCACATCAGTTGACATTCACTCGTTTTCAAGTTGTATAATAGGAACAAATCTTGAGGTACTATTGTCAGGATTCCCATGATTTCCGAGTGGAACATGGGACGTCAACAGAAAATCTCCATTCCATCCTTTTTTTGGCAGTTCTCTTTAGCCAGCTTCACGATCGCCCATATTCTTTCATCTCCTCCTCACAAGATCTCCTCCATATCACTCTCAAATGTCCGACTCATCGTTTCTCTTTCGGGCTTCACTCGAGGGCTAAGTGTGCGATATCAGTCACTGGCCACCTCAGCTTGCGTTCGATCCCTCTATATTTTCTCTGACATAATCGTTTATAAGTGGGTTCCTGCTTCATCCGTTCCTAAAGTGTTTTGTTGCTAAATCATTTTTGCCACCTCATCCTCAGTATCAAGCGAAGAGAGCTGACGACGAAACTATTTATTCTGCTGGAAACGCTTCTCGTGAAACGTCAAAGCGCTAACCTACATAGAAGAAATGACTTAATATTGGCGTCGAAAATCCAAATCTTGTTCTCTATGCTGAATGCAGCAGACTCGCAAATTGATTTTAGACTAATATAAGTCTGCCTTACCTCCCCAAGCCTGGCTCTGACATTGTCATGCGACCCGCCTTTGGTTGAAACAATGCTGCCTAGAAAAGTGGAAGAAGGGACCTCACTCAAGTTTTTCCAGTTATCAGTGATCTGTACTTGTTGTTGGCTGGTAGTCTTAATAACTACCTTCTTCCCTTTTTTTCACTTGAAGTCATGTCATGTTTCCCAGCTTATTGTTTTTCACCTGCGGGTCTTTAAGTCTGTGTAACACTAGATATAAGTTATCTCTAAAGTAAAGGTCCTTTTAATACTTCTTGTTGCCCCAGGGTGTTCATCTCTTCAAACTTTCCACAGTCTGTCAAGCTATCCAATACACCACAATAAGCAATATTGTCTGTGACTGTGAGCAGCCTTGTCTTACTCCTATCTTCAGGTCAGAGGCTTCGCTGAGTTTCCCGTTGTGTATCACTTGATTTGTAGCATCATTATGTACCTGTTGACTCCGGTTGATAACGGTATGCACACCACACCCCGTATTGTTGAAGCATTTTCTAAATTACTTCACGATAAACACTGTCGATGACTTGTGCAAAGGTGATGAAGATGAGGTAAAGATTTGACTCCTATTCTATCCTCTGTAGGTTGATGATGATGCCCAGCGTTGAAATTTGCTCCACACATGATTTGCCTTTCCTGAATCCAGCTTGTTCTGGGCTTGTGGAGTCCTGCATCCAGTGCATCATTTATTCTCCCCAGTATGGTGTGACTTATCATTTAGTTTGGCGTAGACAAGAGCATTGTAGCACTCCAGTTCTTGCTGAGACCTTGGTCACTCTCCTTTGGTAGTTTTAAGAGGCAGCCTTTCTTCCAATCAGCTGTACCTTTCCTTCCCAAAGACATTTTCGAAATAGTGGTGTCAGCATATCCTCTGTGGCCTCGGAGTCCGTTGTCGTGCTTCAGGGGATACTGTCCAATCACGCCGTCTTCCTGGACTTCAATAGCCTGATTGCATTCGAGATTTCTACCTTTGTTACAAGACTTGTGTCTGCTGAAAGTTATGTGGCGATTGATGATGGCATTTCTGGGCTCTCTGCACTTGATTCCCGGTTCAAAAGTCCTTCAGAGTAGTCACCTCACTTTCTTTTTTGTATGTCATGTTAAGTGATTGAGCTTCCTTTGCTGTCTTTCAATGGTTTCATCTGTATTAGTCTCTTCCTGGATAGATACCCGGTTATCTGATATAATGTTATGAGGAGTCCTTTGCCTGAGGCCTGATCGACTTCGCTTGATAGTGTATCATAGAGTTGTATTTTGTCTTTCTTAGCACTTATCTTCACTTCCTAATTTGATACGTAAAAATCCTGATACACTAACAATCACTAATCTGAAGAATAGGCGGTCCCGAAGCTAACTGGTAGCAATAAAAGGAAGTGAATTTTGGTGTAAACCATCAGAGAATAAATATCAACTGACGAGACACAGCAACCACGACTAAATTGAAAAAAATTTAGTGAAAAAATATTTATTAGGATGGTAATGATGGGAATTAAGTTTTGTAGATCCTGAGAATGAATTAAGAAAATAAATACTACTTGGTGAACACTGAAACTTTAGTTCATCTCATGCGTAACCGGAAAAGATAGGCTTAGTTTAGTACCTCACCAATTAAGCGAACGTTCTAATTAGCACATCAGAAAGCCTATATGATGGAGTCATACAGATAAAGTAATGATTTGTGCTAAATAACAGTCCAATAATATTGATTAGTAGTGTAAAACAGCTTGAAATGAAAGACACAGTAGCAGTGAAACCACTGAATACTGTAATAATGAGGAAGAATCCAGTGGCAAGCATAATTCCTCAAAGGACACAGGAAACCCTACGTCAGATACCTAATAAAGGAGGAAATAGGTTGGACTTGAAACATATAAATGCAATCAGTGGAAACCTGTATAAGCTCAGGGACTTTATTGATACGATTAGACCAAAACCTTGATGTATATGTCACACTCTAAAAAGTCTGCATACAGCCACGCAGGTCAATCAAATACAGAAGGGATAGGCAGCTTGTCAGAACGTAGAAATCCACCTGATTGTTAAACAACAGAAATCAGAAGATTGACTAGCTTTAATAATTCCACAAACGTCCTAATACATTCACAAATAGGCAATCACTAGAAAAGGGTGGGACAGAGACACAGCTCCTAGACGTTGCAGAATAAGATGGAGGGAAAATTGGTCACTGAAATTGTATGCGTTGAATCCATGTCAAGCATTGTTATAGGAGACACAGGGTACCAACAATAGATATATGTAAATGATTGTTATCGACAGAATCGAAATATGAGAAATAACGGAACTATATACACTAAGTCTGATAGTTATGTGAGCACTCTGATATGATTATGAGCAATATACTCTGCTAGAAATTTTATCAGTAAATAAGTTGTACTATATCCCTGTGTTTTATTGGAAAAACAACTGTATAATGAAAGTATGTTTTATCACAATGCTCAAATTCCGTTCTTAAATCTATAATACTTTCAAGCCAGCAACATTTTTGGACTTTGAGCTTATGTATTCGCAAGTTTCTATTTGATGTTTACTACAAAAGCAGAGGTAGAAATATTGACTAAGTCTGGTGCTTATTATACGACGAGTTTTGGAAATACAGTACAGCCTAAGAAGAAACAGTGATGTAAATCACAGCTTCAAAAGTGTAGAAACATGGCCATGAGAAATCTCAGTTGTTGCTCACGGATAGAATGTTTACCAGCCACGTATGTTTTCCAGGTTTGGAATCCCGGTTGATGAACTCCTGCACTTAGCTTAGATGGTAGTAAGATCATAAAAGAGGGAGTGCTGGACGTGAGGCTAGTGATCTCATCCCCTAAAAACGAATTCTACTAAAAATTCAAAGTTCGAAGACAGAAGCCTTGTGTTTCATTCGAAACATTTTTTTTATTCCTTCAAGTTCCCAGTGGAACATAGGGCTTCAAGCTAGAGGCTGGAAGTTTCTGTAGCATTTTGTATTTATTACAGGATGAAGTTGCTAGCCTCATGCCCAACCTTTCCTCTTTACCAGTGTTATTTCTGGCTTAGCGAGGTAAAGGAGTGCGTCGGCTGGGTATCGAACCCCCGACCATGTGCATGGTCGGCGAGCCTCCTGACCGCTATGCCACCGACGCACGGAACATTCGAAAGATAAAGGAATCAAAAATTGTCTGGGATTTTTACTGATTTAATAGTACCGTGATAGAAACCAAACAGTTGTTTCGTCTCTTATTATTGCTACAGATCCATTCACAGTAACCAAATATTGGTCAAGTAAAAATCAAATGTTAATACTGTATTCAAGACAATCTCTTTCTGTTATTCATTACGTGATAAATTATAAACCTTCAGAAAAATCAGATCACATTAAAACCAGTGAGAAAGAATCTTCAAATCCTAATTTTGTTTAACTTATCATTAATGTCACCAGAGGAAGCATCTGAGGTGATATAGAAACTGATTTACTGAAAAATTAAAAGTGTTCTGCTGTATTTTACCTTCTTTCAGTAGATTTGAAAGTAAATGGGACTAAAATATGGCATGAATCACTGAAGTTAATTGTCACGTTTTCATTTATTTTGCAAATAAACAAGTAAACGTGTATCGTTCCCTCAGTTAGATCAAAATATTTACAAGTCTGATGGTGACTATTTTGAAGAGGACGTTGGATAGTCACGTCAACAACCATGGTTTTGAATATGGAGAATGATAAACAAGACGTGAAAGCAGATAATGTTTTGACAATTTCGATTTGACAAGTTTACAGAAAAGTCGACTAGTGTGAAGCAGTTTGTTGTGTATCTTCGTGATGCATCAGTATTTAAAATTGTTTTTAACTGCATAGATAGAGCGTGACTGAGAACCCTAAAATTCAAGGCACTAATTTACATGGACCATTCAAACATAGTTCATTAGATAATTCGCTTTATTCAGTGCAGTATTTAGCCAACTTTTTATCTATGTATTGGACTTCTCAGAAGATGCACCATATTTCATACGATAATGCATGAAAATAGAAAAACAGTAGGTTCCAATAGGCAATCGTTGAGTTTCTTCCTCTAATAATCTGACGAAACGAATACCTCCATTTCATTGTCATCCATTATCTTTTCTTCAAAACGTGAGGTTTGTATAAAGCTTGTAAATACAATAAAACAAATGAAAATAACGTGCGAGATATGTTACCTGTCAGATGATTCCCAGTGTGCACTGGGTTGGAAATTTACTCTTATCTAAGCCAAGCAAACTCTTAAGTTGTGTCATCCTCAAGAGATAAAGGATGTTATGCCTCCGCAGAACATTACTCAGAATAATCTGAAATTCGGAAAAGCAAATCATGTACGGATCAGATTGAGAGGCTACGCATCATTATAGAACAGTGCGTAAAATGGGGGTCAAATCTCGAGCCCCAATTCGCCGAGTCTGAAAAGGCTTTCGATAGCGTTGACTGTGAAATAATTTGCTAAATGCCACAACACCACGGAATGCTGTAGGCAGAACTTTATCAACCTTTAGAAGCTATATATCAATTAATTCATAATGGGAAACTCAGTGAAGTCTTTCAAGCGAAGACTGGAATAAGACAAGGCTGCCTACTATATCTGATGATATAGCTTAACCTAGTGTTCTGGATCCTCCGGCAGACAGTAGGGAGTGAGATGAATGGAATACTTTTGGTAGACTGGAAGACTCGAGAATAGATGGAACTAGCAGACGGTTTTTGTCATATCACATAAACTCGAAGATCTACAGGTCAAAAGAAACAAGCTGGCAGAAGACATAGACAGCGAGGACAGGACCTTCAAGTGAGCAAGAAGAAGATAGGGGTGATGAATATAACTAACCTCAACAACAAGTAGCAGTCACTACCAACAGAATAAATGTTATGACTAAAACCAACTCGTTGAACTCAGGAAACAGACCTCTGCGTTCTATTATATAGCCGAAAAAATTCCCTGAGAAATGCACAGTCACGACACCCTCCAAAACGTCCATTACTTGTTGCCAGAACCTGTCGTTCTATTCAACAATGACATCAAAAGCTGAGAAGTACCTTATAACCGATAATAGGTAGCTATAACGAAAAAGGTAACTTTCTAAGTACAAAACAATTACCTGAAAGTAAGTTGAATATCCTCAATAGGGGGTGGGAATCCTTGTCCACAAAATTACATGCCAACGCCTCGCGCATAAACTTCAAGGATGGAATAACGTTGATCCACTCGGGCAACGTCACATCATGCAACACATCATCAACGTATAGTACAACCACAAAGAGAAGCATTAAAATTAGAGAATAAACAGGTACAAAGACAAATATAAGGATAAAATCAACGTGTGATATGCAACTGTCAGACTAATCATAGACAGTCTAGAATAAAAAGGATTATAATTAAAGGGTTAGTCGAAGCATTCTTACAAGTATAAATATTGTGATTGGATCGTTCAGGAGGAATTTTCCGAATAATGTGTCAGTTGAAATAAACCTGAATCAGGCTACTTCTTTCAGTTATTTAGGGAGCATCATTTCAGCTAGCGGCGGGGCTGATGAAGATGTCAAAGCCAGGATCAAGAGGATATAAAATCAATTTAAAATCCACTGCATTCAGTATCCAGATCAGAATTCGGATTTTCAATAATATATATATTTATATATATGGTTAACAAAATCCGGGTAATTCTGCTGAGGAAGCTATGGCGTACAAAGCGAAAAGTCCAGGAAAGTCTTGTTTTTATTTTTTTCTTAAACACACTCGGATTATTCTAGTCAATCACAAAGATACTTTGTATTTTGTTCGGAAAATATTTCAAAACGTTCGACATGACCGATCACACTTTAAATACATAGACATTCACGAAGGAATTCTTTTTTACAAGAGTCATTATGAACGAGTGGACATTAAAGTAGGCTCAACAGAGTTTTGGTGTGAATCCTTAGATAAATTAACTTTTAAAAGCTTTGTAGAGTATATCTGATGAAAATAAGTGTTGGCGAGAGAAACTATGAGTGGTCATTTTCAGCGTCGTTACAAATATAATACAATACATAATATCTGACCTTCCAACAGGTCGATAGAAGTGAATAAAATATAAGGGCGACAGGAATCATCGAACTGCAGCGTCTCTGAGAGGAGTGGAAACAATTCGTCAACTCACGACCAGGATTCAGTCAAAAGGCAATGTAAACAGGATTTTCCAGAGAACACAAAAACTCGATTTCCACATAATTACTACTCTCGGTAATGTTTTTGAGACCTGGATTGTGAAGTTGTTGGCCGGCTGACTGACTGACTGGTAATTCCATTTAGCACTTTGCCGAAGTGTAATTAATAATCACATTCTACTACTAAGCACAAAATCTCAGCTCAGTGGATGCTAGTATAAGTGAACATAGCTTCTAGGAGCGTATTTGGGTAGTTATTTCACAAACTGATATAGTAAAGGTACATCTGTTACTGTGTGAGACAGACTGAGGAACTGAAGAGAACATGGCTGACGCGAAATACAAAGAAAATACACGAAGTTATAAAGCAGAAAATGGTGTCAACACTTGCAAATCAGACACTTAATTTTATTCATAAAAAATATCTAGAGCTAACAATTATTTTCAATAAATCCTTCTTCAGGCTCCACAATTATAAATCCATTAATTTAAGCATACAATAGCCAGTAAAGGCAAGTTAGAATCATATCAGAAAGTGTATTGTGGAACAAGTATAAGATGGGATGGAACAATAATCAGTTATTTTTTTAATATGCATGTTCAATGAGAACATGGGACAAAATGAGATGAAGTAGTTTAATGTAATGATGTGTGTTTATATATAAATATAGTTAACAGAAAATACAGGTTTCGAGCCTGAATGTAAAGGAAAAGAAAATGATGTCACTGGATGTAGCATCATTATTCACCAACGTTCCACTGCTTGAAACAGTCAACTACATATGTGACCAGCTGAGAGAAAGAAAGATAGATGTAGGAATTCCATCCGAAAAACTCAGAGAATTATTATTGAAATGCACTATGAATGCTCAGTTTACGTTCAATAATGGTTTTTATAGACAAGTTGTTGGTGTAGCCATGGGATCACCTCTGGACCCTATGCTAGCGGATATTTTCCTGGCAAAGCTTGAAAATGGTCCACTCAAAGACACGAATAAAGGGCTTGACTATTATTTTCGATACATAGATGATACCTTTATTCTTTTGTGATATAAATCTTAATAAACGAGAGCTTCTAAATGCCGTTAATAGTGTTCACCCAACTATTCAGTTCACTTGTGAAGAAGAAGATAATAACACTTTGACCTTCCTAGACGTCCTCCTTACAATGAAGACAGACGGATATCTACAAAGGAAACTATTTACAAAGAAAACTCGGACGCGTCAGTACACTCATTTTCACAGCTTCACGCCGATTCAATAGAAAAGAAACTTAGTTAAGTATCTTAGCTATAGAATAAAACGCATATGCTCAGAGGAATGCGTTAAGGAAGAAATGTATAAACTGAAACTCACACTGCAAGAAAAATGATATCCAGAGAACTTCCTAAAAACGCATATGTCAATACCTAGAGACAGGGCAAAGGTGGATACCGTAGACAAGAAACCTTTGTATCTTAAGTTATGTTACAAAGAGGAAATTGCAGCTGACATTCTAAAATGTCGACTTAATAGAGCAGTAGATAGAACATTTCCTGCGGCTAAACTGGTACTCAACTTCTCAACTAAACCAGTACTCACACAGCAAGTCAAAGATAAATTACCAAAGATGATCTCATCAGTGTGTATCCATGAATTCACCTGCTCATGTGAAGCTAGTTACATTGGCCGTACTCAGAGGGCTTTATCCATGCGCACGCGTGAACATGTTCCTGTATGGTTGAGTAAAGGGGCAACCAAATGCGCAAATAGTGCACTCTTAACCCACTTGGTAGATACTGGACACCCGATAAAACGTGACCAGGCGTTCTCAATTATTCACCACGTTCCTAGTAATTTACCTAGAGGAGCTCAACTACGTCCTCTATCAATAGCTGAAGCGGTTGCAATTAATATCAGAAGACCATCTCTTTGCATACAGAAGTATGTTGGACCGCTATACCTACCTTGGCCTACAATAAAGCCAACAAATCCTCCATAAACATGAACACTTTAAATTCCTATCACAGTTTTCTTTTCTTCCTCTTCTATTCCTCTGTTTCATTGACAAACGTTCATTTTCGATTTTTATGATTTCATGACCTTTCTTATGATTTTATTGCCTTATATTTAAGCAATGCTTTTCTAACTTGTTACCGTATTTACAAAATCCTGTTCATTCTACTTCATTATATTCCTTATTATTATTATTTGACAATCATTCACCAATAGTGCTTGTAATTTTACACCATAACATCGTTATTATTTTACAGTCATTCTTATTGTCGTTATTTTCAACCTAGATTTTCATATTGTCTCACACACCCTGATTGCACACACTCTCGAAACCTGTATTTTCTGTTAACTATATTTATATATAAACACACATCATTACATTAAACTACTTCATCTCATTTTGTCCCATGTTCTCATTGAACATGCATATTAAAAAAATAACTGATTATTGTTCCATCCCATCTTATACTTGTTCCACAATACACTTTCTGATATGATTCTAACTTGCCTTTACTGGCTATTGTATGCTTAAATTAATGGATTTATAATTGTGGAGCCTGAAGAAGGATTTATTGAAAATAATTGTTAGCTCTAAATATTTTTTCTGAATGAATTATGGGAATATTCAATTTACTTCATTTTTTGTTAGGCTCGTTTTGGTAGTGACCGTCTGTTTTTATTAAATTTTTTTCAGAATTGTAATCTTCATCTCACGTTTCTTCTTTGTCGCCCTCCTCAGTAAAAAAAAATCACAATCACTGTTTCTCTGAGGATGTTGTTATATTCACAATTTATAACTAATATCATCAAAGCGGGGAATATAATCTGTTTCGTGAAATGTTTAACCGTAGGGAAAACACATAAAGTTATTTAGTGAATATCAGAGACTAAAAATCCAAATGGAAAACAGGATTTTCTAACTTTATCCAGAGTTCCCAAACTCCTTTCTTATTACTATCAAAATCTTTTTAGTTAAAGAAACACAACTGGCATTATTCTAAATATTCATCCAGCTGTTTAAATATTTTTTTTCGATCTACGCAGCGTTTGTTCATTTTCCTGTATTTATTCACTTACTTTAACAAATTTGCTGCGTATTACAATTTTCAGATATTATTTCAACTTTTGAACACATTATTGTATAATATTAGAAAAATCTCACACCAGAGTGACAGTTAGCAAAATAAATCTGTGTCTCACTGTTTAATTTCTTAACGAAGTAGTGAATTGTAATTACTTTGTGTGAATCATTAGTGCATTTCTTGAACTAAAATTTTCCTAGGATTTTGAATTTCACTATCCTGTTATAGCCGATCTTAAAATCAGAAATTACCGTAACAAGAATAAATAAAATGCATAATTACACATCTTTTAAACCTTTATTCTTGAAAAAGAATTCCATGCTTCATGTATTTGTTTAGCAACCAACATTCTACTAATGTCTTAAGCAACAAAATAATAATAATAATAATTAGTAAGTTCTCATGAAGACTGTTGCATTGAGGGGACTAAAATTGAAACTAAGTCTAATGCAAAATACCTCGGTCTAGTTCTATCTTCTGACCTTACTTGGACATCTCATATCCTAATGATTTCTAGGAAAGTGTTCTGTCTTACCTACTACATTAAGAAACTTAGACAATCCGGAATCACCAAACCTCTACTTTCACAATTTGTCAACTCTTGTATCCTACCTATTCTACTTTACTGCTCCCCGTTAGTCTTTCCTGGTTTACTGAAAAAGGACTATTCCATCCTGAGAAGGATGTTGACAGTAGTTAGTAGGACTAGTGGTGTTAATCTCAGTCAGCTCGTGACTACTTTAGTTGATAGGCATCTGAATACATGTGAAAAATGGTCCAAAACCATACTCTCAGACCCCCAACACCCCCTCTATTCCCAACTCTCTCCTTGTATCTCATCTAGTAAAACCAGAAATCAGTATAAAATAATCTATGCTCGTACAACCAAGTACAGGAACTCAACGATACCATACTTGGCCCGTGTTCTAAGCGACAGAGACAATGTTAGGCGTGAAACCTGTGACTTGCTTTGTTATTAACAACATAATTTCATACTCTTTTATTTCTCTCTTATTTCGTATTCTTTAGTGAACTCCTTCTTCAAACTACTTAGCTACCTGAAATATTAACATTGGCTTCCTTTTTTGTACTTTACTATATTCCTTCGATTGTGTATCACTGGTTCCGACTATATTAGCACTATGAGTATTACAAAATTGTCGTGTCATTAACCATCATGTAATTATTAGTTTTGTGGTTGCTTTTCTTATTTTCTATACTTTTCGGCAATATTAAACTGACAATCATTGTTTGTGAATGCCATAGTCACCACCTCAAAAAAAAATTTTGTACTATTCAGGATTACTCACACTACCACCACAAACACTGCATTAGACCTTGGCAGACTTTGGTACTTTTTCGCATTCATAATTATTTTGTGTTTATCCTGTTTTTTCTTTTTTTTGGTTTTTTTTTTTTTTTTGTTTTGCTGTTGGTGTCTTCAGATTTACTTTTTTTTTTGTTTGTTTAATACTTATTTTAAACGTCGGTAAAATTAGATGCAAATATTGTAGATATGTGCTGAAAATTCCACACTGTACCACTGTACTGTTTCTGGAATAAAGCAAATTATTATTATTATTATTACCTCCTATTTGAAATATGATAACTGAGGACGCCTTATCTACATGCAACTTTGGTGAAAGTAACCAGTTGCATCATCTTGAGAAACATTGATTCAGAACAGTCAAAGTTTAGTTACCACTATTCTATACGTTTCGTCAAAGCATTCTTGCGAAATATAATTCAAAGTAAGTGGCCCTAATCGAAATTAAACTCACAGTCATTTCTTTTCAGCAGTATGTCATTATAGTATTGTGCTTAACCAATAAATATCAAGAAGTGACAGATTCTTATGTTGCATTTAATGATTCGATAATTACTGGCATGTCCTGAAAAATAACTGCGTATTTTTCGAATGTAAGTGGTGAGGTTCAATTTAATCTTCCTAGAGTAAGGTCAATGCTTATGGTTCCCAAGAGAGTTCAAACTGTGTGTTTAGATTTGAGTGTGGCACAGTTTTTGTTGCTTGACGCCCTACGCTTATTTATTGGATATATGAAGGGGATACCATGTCCCCTTAACACAGAAAATATGAGACACATGTTGCATTTTCAGTCTCGAATTTTAAGCGACCCGCTATCTTTAATAAGATGATGTGATTTTATCATGAGTAATGATAGCCTTACGATAGTTCAGTGGTTTTCTGGCTTTTTGAAACATTTTCGATGCCACTTAAGTTTTATGAAATCTTTTCACGATTTGAATGAAACTGATTGAGCCATTTGAAACAGACTGATATGACTTGGTCACTAATTTAGGCCATTTAGAGTGTTTTCTGATGTGGCACATCTATTAACAGGAAATCGTATTGCTTTTGTCGCATAACGAACAATTGTCTTTAGATGACTGTAGTTTAGTTCTGAGACGGTTTCGTTTCCTCCTGTTTGTCAGAATCCAGCATTAGTAATGTCGTATGTAAAGTCAGTGTATATATGCATTGACCAATCTCCTAATGAACCTAGGAATTTTAATATTTCTTCATTATAATAAAGGTTTTTGTATTTCCCAATGATTGAAAAGCGAAACGATATTGTTTTTACTGACGTTTCGCTATTTAATGCTAATAGCTTGATCAAAGTATTATTAAACCGGAATTTACAAAATCTTAGCATATATATATAACAAAGAGTTAAGAGGTGAGAAAATAGAATTAGGTCAAGTTAAAGAGACATGTTGATAGCTATTATCATTAAATAGCGAAACTTCAGTAAAAACAATACCATTTTGTTTTTCATTCATTGGGAGATACAAAAACCTTTATTATAATGAATATCATATACCCAATGCCCAAATTTTTTCAAACTGTTAAAAGTGAACTTGGTTTGGACATATATAACTTAATATTTCTTATTCAGCTGATTTACATTAGTTTATATCCTAATCCGCTGTAATATAACTTCACCTGATATCTTCAAGTGTAAAGGTGTGAAGCATGCCACCATTTATAAGAATCAGCAGCAACCCAATGAGTGAAGCCTAATTTGTGTGAACAGAAGGATTTCGTGTTCATCTTGCACTAACTTTGTAATCTGTTGTTTCTTTACTACTTACCACTTTATTACTTGTTCCGCCCTTAAACCATCGTTAAACATTGCTCATAATTCTAAAACTTTTTACCACACATATTTATTACACACTAATCGCCTTTCTTAGTCTACCTTTCACTGTTTTACCATTATTTTATCACCTTATCAAACCATGTCTATCATATCTTAAATGATTATTGATTACACTTTATCAGTAGTATGTTGAATTCTTGTTTGGCTTTATCTGGGTAGAATTTAAGATGTGATTTGTTATGTTAGTGATAATTTTTCTGTAACAAATAATTATGTCACTAAATATATCATTTTTGTTCTTATGTTGCTGCATGGGTGTAACAATACTTCATTTGTGCTGATTGTACCACTGAACCATATCGACTTATCAACATTCGACAGTGGTATATTAAATGACCAAACTGTATATGAATTTTTAATTCACTTCGTATGTGGAAGGTTTAGGGCACATAGACAGAATATGTAGGTGAATTCAATTTATTCCACAATGTTTATTATTCTTGCATTCTTAAGTATTGTTTATGCTGATATCTTGCATCTGTCACCATTGTTAACTGTCATTTTTGGCGATCATGATAAAAGAATAATTGTGATAATGCCTTTATGTGAACACAGTAATCTATGCATATGTTTGCCATTTTTCAAATTCTTGGGTTTATTTCGTGAAAGAGTTTCGACAAATGCCCGGAAAGCAATAGAAACTTGTAGTCACAAAGTGTGACTAAAATGACTCAAATAAAATGACAGTTTGGAATATTAGTGAGTGAGCTATTGTACTTGTATGAGTAATTTCTAAAGCGCATGATAATTCTCAGCTTGTTATGTTCCTTTTCAGCAGATGAATATCAGTTAGCGCGCATTTTAATGAGAAGTGAAAGTTCCTCAAAGAAGCAGTCTAGTTAATTTCAGATTTTGAAGAAGAATTCCAAAATAAGATTGGAAATGAGCACACAATAAGAACAATGTCTAAGAACAACTTTCGTTAAATACGATGAATTCTTCTTATTTTGTAGGGATTCGATCTGTTGTATAGAGACAAAGTAATGAAATGGATGGGCGATCACTGTGTTATAATATAGAAAGGTCTGCGTATCTACTTTGCCCCTTGCTTATCCATTTAGGATGACATTCGGTAATCCTTTGTCGAACATGCTCAGATTTGTTTAAATTCAGTGGGACAACTAAACACAGGAAAAACTTGTGTTCTCATTAATGCCGTAATGAAAATTACGAATTTTATGAATTCACCTACTCTTTTCCAGGCATTAAATCTGAAATACATACTGAGCCACAAGATTTTCAGAAATGGACAATGATTAGCGAATTGAAAGAGGCTCTGGAGGATCGTGTTTAAAGTATACTGACCACATTACATGCGCTCGAGTCTCTTTTCTTTTAATTGATGATACACAACAGATGTTTAGATATTAAATCCATGTTGACTGTTGTGTCGTAAACGATACAAATGACGAAAGCTGTGAGAAAAGTTGGGTTATAGTTTGTTCCACTAATACAAATTGGAAAGGACGAATGGTTATTGAGTGTTTAGATCCAACCCCAAAAGTTAAAGGTGATCAGGTGATATAATTAGACCTCAAAAAAACTACACATTACTAAGAGTGATGACTATTTACGAGAATACTATTAGCTAGGATAAGAACTATTTTAAAAGTCCTAATAAACAATATGTTTCTAAAATATAATAGCAAGTAGTGTTTCCATCACTTCTATATAGTTTTTCGATGTACTAACTTCTTTTATTCCAGAATGTCTTATCTGTTTCATGCTGCTTTCAACTGTAAAGTAACAAAAGCGTAAAGTTAGGTATCTTTTAGTTTCATATTGACTTTCTTCGTACTGTTTTCAATACGAGAATTATAACTTACTGCCCAACATGCTGTCCTATCAGTTACTTATTTTGTAGATGTCATTTCCTAAACCTTTGAAAAATTATACGTTTCATATTAGATATTGTGTTGTCCTGCACCTATTCTCATAGATTATGTCCATTTACCATTTAATTCAGTCACCTATTACTGTAGGTTATTGGAGGAATTTATGTTGATTGTCGTAAATATTTGTCCTTATTTAGTTGAAATACTTACACTGAAGAAACAAGATTGGAAGATTCTACCTTTTTCAAAATGTCTGGTAACATATGATGCAGGGTTCTTTAGAAGATTAAAGCACCATTTTCCTGAAGGCTTTTCTGTATGTTCAACATTTCCTTCAATAAAAACGCATAGAATTAAATTTAGAAAATTAAGAAATTTCATACATTTGGTTCCCTTAACAAATTTCGATGGAGAAGGAAAGACAGATTTGCAGATCTGTTCTTTCTTTCACTAACTTAACAAAAAGCCTGTAAACGAAACAGTTTTGCAGAGAAATGGTGACGAAATATTGTATGTATGCATCGAATCCTTATCAACCTCATTCAGTGGCCTCACAACAATGCCACATATCAGATGGTCCACAACAGAAAACTCAGCGTTTCCTTTGAAGTGAAGACAAGAGCAAGGTAAACAAGACTGCTTGCAATCACCAGTGATATTCCTAATTGTTGTGGACTGTGATGCGTCAGACCATGTATGGGAGCGAGAAGAAAGGGATAAACTGAACCGATGAGAAAACCCTAGAAGACCGGGACTTCGCAAACAGTTTGTGTCTGAACTTATACAATCTTAAAGGTCTACAGGCGAAGAACAACAAGTTGAAAGAAGAACCAGCAGCAAAGACCGGGCTTCAAATGAAAATAGAGAAGAATGAATTGACCGAAACAACAACGATAACCTGCACCAGCCACTATTAATTGGACAAATCCAAAAGAGACTACTTGCTTCACTTATCTAGGCAGCGTCGCTTCAACCACAGGCGGGAGGAATGAGGATGCCAAGGCAAGTAACACCTTCATCACTCTAAAATCAGTTTGGAAATCTACCTCATTCAGCACAAAGAAGGAAATTGGGATTTTCGACACCAATATTGAGTCATTTCTCCTATACGAGTCAGGAGGTTAGCATGTCACAAGAAGCATTTCCAACAAACTTACTACTTTCATCGACAGATGTTTTCACTTCACACTGAAGATGAGGTGACGAAAAATGTCTAGCAACACAGAACGCTATCAATCCACTTATCAATACTTATTTCGAATAAATGGAGACGGCTTGGACAGACGCTGAGAGAAGCCGTGATTGATATTGTACGTCAAGCCCTCAAGTGGAATCAAAATAGGAAACGCCAGACTGGATGTTGAAGGATGACATGGAGGAGACCGTGTGATGGGGAGACGAGAGTTTGCTGGCAGTTGTAAGGCCAGCTGAAGGTGACTGCAGAGAATATGACAAACTGGAGATGTTCTGTTGAAGCCCTTTGTCCTACTAGGAACCCAATGGAACGAATATAATAATTATAAACATACTTTAGCTTTCCCTAAAGTTTTAGGCCATAGGTTCATAGGAAATCTGGAGCCCATCCAGTTGGTTGATATACAAGAGTAAGTGCACTATCTCATGGTACACTACTGGTTTCGACCGGCTGTGTGCATTCCTCAGTAATTGCGCACTTTAATCTTAGTTTCATAAATTATTTTAAAGCCAAATACTGATATAATTTTGTATCTATAATCAAAGGTACTTAGAGTATCTACCCCATAATTTTCCTTTCTTCCTTTCTTTAATCGACATACTTTTCTTTCATACCTTTCATGATTTCACGACATTTCTTATTATTTTTCTTACCTCAGGTTTAAGCATTGCTTTTCAAATTTGTTAGCGTATTTACAAAATCCTTTTCATTCCCTTTTATTAAATTCTACGTTAACCTATAGTTGTCCACCAATAGTACACTCCACAATCGTTAATATTTTGTCCTTATTTAAAAAAAAGTTAACCTTATGAATTTCAGCAACACAATGAGAAGACTTAAATTAAGTGTGTCGTGTAATCTAGTTGCGCAATGCATTTCGAACACTTTAAAAACATAAATACTTGTCACAGGAATTTATATGAGAATAAGAGAGTTAGGGGTGACGGAATACATATAGATTAAATTGAGAGGCTATATTGAAAGTCAAAATAAAAACGCAGATCAGTGAAATAAAAAGGAGTGATTGTAGCACATCTCAGTGTGACGATGGATTGTTTTTGAACACATAAAGGTGTTCTACGTTGCTTAATCTCTAGGACTCCTATTCAACTTTATGACACACCCCAAGCAAGTGGTAAAGATAGGTGTAAGAGAGGCATAAACATCAATTTTATGCCCTGCATCTGAACTACGTTTTGGATTAAAAGAGATACATCGTCTCTCTTCACCAGTAATAGGTTCAGGAGATTCGATTCAGCCCCGAAGGCATTTGGAGTTATGCTCTAAAGCCATTATTTGCAAAGATCAATGAGTCCTTCCTATGTATGTGTAACCAGATTGACATTTAAATTCGTAGATACCGTGTTATGCGACATCATTTTTCCTCATTTTCTAGGAACTCAGATAGAGTCTTGACCTTCACATTCTCAATCGTACAGATCTAAGCTGCATAAATTGTCTTCTGTTAATACTCCTTCAAATCTTTTTCCGGCTACCGAGTTGCCAAGATCACGCATGTAGAGTAGCCTGATATATGCATCTTTCTTGGTGGCGCGTAGGAGAATGTTCGCTTGTGTTTTGACCGCTTCATGTATCTTTATGAACTTCTCCAGATACGTACTTTCAATCAGAATGCCTATTGTTTGTCACTCTTTACCCCACATCTACAGTTTCTTAACTGATTTATTTCACTGTCTATAAACATTCCTATTATTAAGTTAGAGACCCCCAGATTCTCCATTATGATTATTGATGCCCCAGGTCATCGTGACTTCATCGAGAACATAATTACCGGTACTATTCAAGCTGATTGTGCTATTCTGATTGTTGCTGCTGGTGTCGGTGAATTCGAAGCTGGTATCTCAAAGAACGGTAAAGCCAGAGAACACGCCCTGTTAGCTTACACTTTGGGTGTAAAACAGTTGGTCGTGGCAGTCAACAAGATGGATTCAACAGAAGCACCATATTCTGAAGCTCGTTACCAAAAAATCAAGAAGGATATGTCCGACTACATTAAGAGAACTGGGTGAAATCTAGCTCTGGTTGGTTTGGGTACAACATGACTGAAAAGAGCACAAATATGTTTTTTGTTTTTATGAAAGCTTGGTACAAAGGCTGGGATTTGGCATGAAAAAAGATAGGAAGACTGAGACTGGTTTCACTCCTCTGGAAACTCTCCATAAGATGAAATCACCCACAAAACCTACAGTCAAACCCCTCATACTGCCATTACAAGATGTGAACAAAATCGGTGATATTGGTACCAAAGACTAGGATTGTTCTCTCGAATCAATTTTCATAGCTTTGGCTTTGTGCGAAAGGTAGGTTCAAGTTCCGATTGATAGGTTTGATGGAATGCGAATTATAACTTTGAAGGCACTACTTCTGTCCACTTGGTGACCACTATCCATCAAGTGAGACAAAATGTAACTTCTTATGGATTTTATTTGGCATTTTCCAAACCATGAAGGAAGATGCTCAATAATACGTTTGTTGAGCTGTCTAGTTGTTCGCCAAATATAGCTGTCTCCATAGGAGCAACTAAACTTGGAGATGCTCATAGAAGTGACATAGCTAGGCTGCTTGTCTTTCACTTGGGCAATCGTGATTGGCCGGCTGGAAAATGACAAACAACGGACGGCAGCAGTATAAGTCCGTTTTATTGCTCTCGATAATCTTAGATATAAGACTTCACTAGCCACGTCCCATTAATTTGCAATTTTCGGAACATTTGTTTCTTTTCAACTGCTGTCAGTTTATCTTTATTCTACCTGATGTTCATTTGTCTCCTTACAAATATATTAGGATAACCCATTCAGACCAGCGTATTTTGGATGTATCCTAATTCATTTTCCAGGGAGTCATCTGTATTGACCCATCTTGCTCTATTCGTGAGGCATCTGACCAAACTGACTTTGTATCGGATTGGTACAAAACCGAGGAAATGTGTATATTGTTTTATGCACGTGGGTTTTCTATGTACATTTCTTTTAAGTGAACCATCCACTCTTCTGCTCAATTAGACATCAAGGAAGTGTAGTCTACCGTCATGTTCTTCTTCACAAAAGAAGATGAGCGATGGATGTGCATCGTAAGATTTTATTAACATTTGATTCTTGTCAGCTCTCTCATCAAGAATTATAAACGTATCATCAACATAACGAAAATAGGTATTCTTTCTGTCTATTATTTGTTTCAATGGACCGTCTTCAAGCTTAGCAAGAAAGAAATCTGCCAAAATTGTATACGACGGAGAACTCATGGAAATACCGTCGATTTGTCTGTGATAAAGGTTTTTGAGTGTGAAGTATACATTCATAGTAAATCTTAAAAGTAACTATTTTGGACTAATTATTTTAATTTTGAAGTTGAACCGTCTTTCTAGTACCTGTTAGCATATGAATTACACAGTCCCCAAAAGTGGTACATTAGTGAACATTGATGCGACATTCAAGGATAGCATTTGCTTCCAATTTACATTCATATCACACGCGTTAGAAATGAATTCAAAAACTTCTTTAACGCAATGATTTACCAAATTCTTATGTAATGAT
The DNA here is from genome assembly GCA_944472155.2 of Trichobilharzia szidati. Taxonomy (NCBI): domain Eukaryota; kingdom Metazoa; phylum Platyhelminthes; class Trematoda; order Strigeidida; family Schistosomatidae; genus Trichobilharzia; species Trichobilharzia szidati. Next base: position 206,912,298 of record OX235271.1, read on the forward strand.
TTGAGGAGTTCAGTTAGCCACTTTGCCACCCCATGGTAGGTGGAATCAGCCATGTCTGGGACTGGGCGAAAAAGAAGTCCTGGTTTATGTACTTTGGGAAGAGCGTACAATCATGGATTATTACTTCCAGTAGGTTGTAGGCTGTCTCTGAGATTACTCTACTTTTTCCCAGATTCATAAGAGTGCCTGTAAGCTGATTTTCAACCTTTTCGTCTAAGTCTTTTGAGTTGTTAAGGTTTTGGTATTTAATTTCATCTGATAGAAGCGAATTCATTTTGACAACGTATTCACACTTATTCATCAGTACTGCTCCGGCTCCTTTATCAAGTTTGCTGATTATGTTTTGGTTGATCATTAACTTTCTTAGGGCTTCCCGAATTTATGAGGATTCAAGGGAACAATACGAGTCTTTGCATACAAAAGACGTTTCTTCTACCTTTGTCTCTCCCTTGGCCTAGTCAAAAACCATGCCACCCTTTCTTATTTTCCATTTCCTTCACACTTTTCTGATATTTATTTAAACTCTGATTATCTGCCCACTTCACCTTCTGTATTGCGTAACTTCTAAGATTTCACCTAATTTATTTATTGAATTGTCTACATATACACATTTTACTACCTTCAATAATCTTATCGCCATCTGCATAAACCTTATTATCATTATCTTGTTATCATTACAATCATCGTCATTAATGATATCAAAACATTTACCAAATTGTTATTATTACCATTATTATTTCTCTGTAGCAACCATATTGTCTTTCACACCACTGTCTACACTCATACGGTACAATTTGCATCTCTTTTTAGGTGAATGTATACAGACATATCAGTGGATTATTTAATTTCATTTTATCTTCTTTTATTATTGCCTACACATTTTATGGGTGGAAATAATTATCGAGACTCACTGTCTATTACTCCATCTCGTACTTGTCTCACAATTCCCTTTCAGATATTATTCTAATTTGCATTTAATATATATCGTATGCTGGAATTAATGGATTTATAATTATAGAACCTGAAGAACAAATTGCTGCAAACAATTCCCCGTTCTAATTATTATTATCATCTTTGCCTTTATTGTCATTATCATAATAGTGAGTAATCGTACAATTTTATCTGCACAAGGAGATGTAGTATATCTGAAACGTGTATTGTATTTGAGCAACACATTTCTAACATTCTGATCACACACATACTTGTCACATACAGTTATATGGAAGGCAAGACAGTATGAATTATTACGATGCAAGTCAGATTGTGTACCGATCAAGGTCACAACTAATGGGTAGGGAGATGACTCAAGGGTGTGGGTAAGAAATCACTCTCACCCAAATTCTGTGTTCCTCAAAATTATTTCTGAGAACTTCAACTACATGCATAATTTGAAAATCTGTATGAACAGATGAAACCTCTTTTTCCTATTTCTGATGATGATCAGGGTTGTTTCAAAGCAAAGTTAGTTGACATTGTTCACCAATTCTACAATGGTCGTACAATTCAGTAAAGTATCCTACCATCTGGTCACTTTAAAGCTCTATAAGATTCTAAAAAATAACACCGACACCGTCATTATCAGACCAAATAAAGGTTCTAGTGTAGTTATAATGGACAAAATTGAATACAGAAGTAGGATGTTATGCATTCTTGCAAAAGATGACAAATTTACTAGAAACTCCACTTCGAAAGTTATGAAAAATGTACAAAACAAGGTGAAGAATAATCTGGTCAAACTCTTAAACATGAATGCAATTAACAGAGAGAAATTCATTTCACCAAAGCACACGGATTCCCAATAATCACACGTGTACGGTCTGCCGAAAACTCATAAACAGATCCCCAACCTACAAACTTGCAAAGTGGCTAGTGGACACATTAGAACCTATTAGAAGAAGTTTCTGTAGGTTCGCATTGAAAGATACTTTCGAGTTAATAGACTGTCTTAATAATGTTGACATAAGGGATAAAACCATGTCTCCCCCAGACGTTGATTCTCTGTTCACAAATTTACCTCTGTTACAGACGGTTGGCATTTTGTATGATTATATCTCTGACAACAACTTCCTACTGCCATTGTTCATATCTTATTTAAAAAATGTTTTGCGTCTATGTACCAACAATGTTCAGTTTATATTTGAGGGCAGGCATTTTTGCCAGATGGGTAGTGTTAGCCGATATTTGCATGTTGCATGCTGAGAATTTAGCACAGGACGTAAGTGGAAAAGTTGATTTCCGTAGGAGATATGTTGATGACATCATATAGTCATTTGTGATAAACCAACAGATGCCACAGAAATCCTAAACCAAGTCAATAGATTATAAAACAGCGTATCTCTAACATATATTAAAAGGGAATAATGATTGCTTGCCATTTTCAGATGTACTTATAACCCACCGGAAAGATGAGTCAGTAAAACAATCTGTCTTCAGAAAGTTCGCATGAACGGAACAGTATTTAAATGATCATAGTTTCTGTCCACTACTGTATAAAAAAATTTTGGTTTAAGTATTTGTTCAAACTGATTCACCCTATATATACAGGCGACACAAATGAGAAAGAAACACAACACCTTACTGAAATATTGTTAGATAACAATAACTCACTGAGATTTATTAGCCGTCACGGAAGTGTCAACCATAGAGCTCTACCAATCCAGTCAGCTCCTAAAAAGGTTGTTTACATATCCTTGATGCTCAGGGGTGATCAACAAAGTCTGATCACTAGACAAAGACACAAGGCAGCAATTAATGGAACTTATTATGCAGCTAAACTTATCTTCATAGAGAAAACGAGAACTATGCTGTTCTGTAAACCGTCACATTATCCGAACGATAGTGTCACATCCTATTGTGCTTATCAATTTGCATGTATGTGTGCACACACACGTGCGTAGAGAGGACCATTTGGTCTCGACAGATTACGACAACAGAACACATTCCAAAGTGGCTATCAAACACAACTGAACCCGGAAATAGATGTCCAACATCATCTATACAGACGGGTCAACAATGCCTTTAAGCCCATGTTTGAAACAAAGTTGGGTCACATATTTAAATTCGTTCAAACCTTGACCATATAAAGGCCTAAACCTGTTTTATGTGTTCAAAAGTTATTTGTTATTACCTTAAACCTGCCTTAGTAATTCAATTTAGAACCAGCGTTCAATTTAATTCACGATATTTTCAACCCCTTCCCTGTTATTTTCTTTTTTCTCTTTCTTTCTTGCCTTTGTGTCATCTCCCTACTCACTATTTGTGACCTTCATTTGTACACAATTTGACTTGTATCGTAATAATTCATACTGTCTTGCCTTCCATATAACTATATGTGACAAGTATGTGTGTGATCAGAATGTTAGAAATGTGTTGCTCAAATACAATACACGTTTCAGATATACTAATAATAATACTACGTCTTCTTACTGTGTTGTCAAGATTCCTTGAGGGAATTAGTTGCTTTAAATTTCATCGGTGTTTCACCATCGGTTACCTAATAACTTTAAGACGGTTATTATTTTTCTTTTATCCTCCTGTAGATATTCATAACCTATTTATGCAATCAGGATGATGAAATATCTAGATAATACAAAGAATTGCATGAATTATGCTTGATATTATTACCACCATCATTTTAGTTCAGGGATATATGTCCAAAGCAACTTTACTGATTTGCTAGCTTGACAACTTAAAGATTACCCGCTGAGGGACGTTACGGAATTCCTGTATATAAGCTGAGATTTTTCGAACTACAGTTAATCAATGGTTTGGTAAAAGTATTAGCACAAAATAGTGAACCGTCATTAGGAACCATATCCTTTTGTTTTTCATTCTTTAGGAAAGGCAAAATCTTTTAAATCATAAATATTATGCAAATGTTCGATACGCATCATGTTCAAAAGTGTCTAAAAATAGTATCAACACGGTTGTGGAAAGGCATCAGTAACTCATTAACTAGTATGATAACTGAATACCTTGCCATCAGTCACAAAGTGAACAATAACCTGCCAAATACAATACCCTTTGTCTTCTCTGCATTGCCGAAACTCTAGTCGTTAAGACAGAGAAGTCAGAGCTTTGCACACAAATCTACTTCAGCCACTTGTATGATTATGCTAACGATGCTACTGGGGTCTTACCCAAGTGGTCTTTGGTTTTTTAGCTCTTTTTCGTTTGTTTCCATGTACATAGTGATAACGACTCGTTAACTATATGTTTTCACCTTGTTACGTAACTTCTTGTGTACTGATTGATCCTAAGAACTATGATTACTAAAACTCATCACTTTTATTAATATCCTCTTTCTTGAAAAAATTGCATATAACTGTGATTGTACAGCTAAAGAGGAAAATGAATCCGCCCAAAAGAGACTAATCTCTGTTTGCTGAGGAATTAACAATGTGCGTTTTTACTTTAATTGTGTTCTGAAGTTATTTCATCTTGCGTAAATTGTTCGTAGTCACGCACATGTCTTTCATCATATTATATAGGATTATGTAATCTCTATTTTGAAAGGAGTAGTGTAGCCATTGAAGAGTTGCGAGTAGACAGTTTTAAAAATCGTACATAAAAAATCCGATTCGTAATCATTGAGTAGGAGATTCTAAAAGTATGTGTAGATAATCCTCTACCTGATTTAAGTGTTAAATATTCTAATATAATGACAAAACTATACGGTGTGATGGATAGCCATCTCAAGTAGTGTCTTCCTCAAAAGAATGATCTCTTCTTCTTCACCTGCCCAGGTGAAAACTACAGCAGAGAACCGAACGCAATGGAGACGCATGGCTGAAGCCCTATGTTCCTCTAGGAATTAAAGGAAATAATAATAAATAATAGTATGATTATCAGCAATAAATATCATCCAGTATGTAATAATGTTTTACTATGTGATATTTTTAACAAACAAATTAATATGGAGGCCATTTAAGAACAATGTCTGAACATAATCACGTAGTCCCTTTTTGGTCGACCTTTTCATAACAGCCTTGGCTAAATTTAGAAGATATAGGTAAAGTGTACAATGATGACCGTAAAGGCTATGTTAGCTTCAGTGTGACGTCCTGTATCAACCAAAAGTGGCAGTTCTCCAGTACATAGACAAGTATTCATCAACCCTGTGTCCCCGATGTTAACCTTAAGGCTGATCTTCTGGTATGCTGTCCTGAAAAACTAAATTGCTAAATGAAATGTTTTACTGAAATCTCTTAACAATTCACAAAAATGAAATCTTCTATTGTCTCTTACAAATGAATTCCATTTAATGTAAATATTTTCAAACAAATATTAAGCGCCAATAAAGTGAATTCATCAGGAAGAAGACGACGTTTTTATGGGTCTCAGATGATTAATCAGTTAAAACCGTTCTTATTGTTATGCTCATCAAACAGATTGACGACAAACCCAAAAGCTAACACAAAGTTTTTAAAATCTCTGCAGTTTTAACTAGTTTAGATAAATCCAGAGAAAAGGGAATAATGTATGAATATAGTCGTAGTTTGCTTGATCTGATACAGTGTAACAGTATAGTTAATTTCGACTACATTATTAATGCAGTCACTAGATACAATCACTGGACAGATTCATTTATTCTGAAAGACGTTTAAAATCCTCGAGCTACACCAACATAAAAGATGTTCAGACCTTTAATTAAGCTTAAAAAATGAAACTTGGTTGAAATACGATGAAAATTTTTATTTCGATAAAGAAAGGAAGACGAAATTTGCAGTATAAAATGATATCATTCTATTTCACAGGTTCTCATCAGCTAACTGCAGACTACCTGAAATTACAATGGTTATATAAATGATAATAACATACTTTAATGTTTGAGTAGTAGTAGAAAAGAGATAAAATTGACGCATCCAGAAAAGAATGAAAGTATTACATTTTATCTCTTTTCTACTACTACTCAAACATTAAAGTATGTTATTATCATTTATATAACCATTGTAATTTCAGGTAGTCTGCAGTTAGTTGATGAGAACCTGTGAAATAGAATGATATCATTTTATACTGCAAATTTCGTCTTCCTTTCTGCATCGAAATTTATCAAGGGAACCAGTTGTATGAAGTTCTTGAAAATTTTTATTCTTCTCTGAAATCATTTAGGTTTACATCGAGCCGAATTTTCGCAATGTCATAATATCTTTCATTTATTTTTATGTGTTGACACATGGAATTCAACTAGCTGTAAACTCTCCAAGTTCATGTTCCTTGATGGTTTACGAGAATGCAAAATGTCACCTTTTGTACCTTTTAGGAGTGTTCTGTCAAATGCATACAGAAAAGAGTAGACTTCCCGCAGTTAGCCACCAGAATACAACTAGTGTTCTTAGAGTGAAGATTAGTTTTTCTCCACTACTGTTAATTCTCGCTTACCAATATTGTTTGATGGTTACTTTCGCGGATGAAAACATGTTTCGTGATAAGGCTGGCTCTGTAACCTACGCCTAACACAGATAGTTTGATGTTACCAATATCAATCCCTTTTGTTAAAGGAGCATCCTATTTCTGCGAGAGAAATTTACTTTTGGACATTTTGCCTTAGTAAACTTCAGTAACTAATTTGAAGTTCAACTTTAAATAGAGCAAACAGCTCAAGAAAAAGAAAAGCTTATCCCATGTATTATAAACCCGCTCCTAAATTGTCACGCATTTGTGAAATCGCAATCATTTTATTGTTTCACGTGCTCTAGAAAACAGTTGTGTTACGATGCATTAATTTATTAAAGAAAGAATCCCCATGTTATAATTAGTTAAGTTGGTTAATACGATGTCAGCATATCTAAAATGGAAAAAGAAACAAGAAAAAATTTATTGAGGAAAGCGTGTTCCATGAAGCAAAATCTTGATCGCATTTGAGTCTGTTGAATGAATTTTATGATAATAATGGCTACTGAATTCTCGTTACATGTTTGTATATGATCAACATTCTATACTAATTTAGTCAGCCCATGATTGTGTGTTTTCTTCGATTATTGGAATAATGGCAATATTTGTCTTAACCAACGAGAAATCTGCTTCCTGAATAGAGAATAGAGTATTTCATTTCATATTCTTCGAAACAAATCAAACAAAGGAAAATATCCATTTGACTAGTCCCGAAGACAACAGAAAGCGCGTGCTAGATTTAACTAAAAGTCATCAACAACCCCATAACTCGAAAGCATGTTGTATGTCAAATTAGTAAACGTTCTAAAAGAGTCGTTCAGTGCTCAGTGGAATTGTTTCCAATCTCAACTACATGTTTATTTTATTGATCTGTCTCATCATTTAAGAAATGAATTATGGCTTCATTACATACGAGATATGATTTAGCAAAAAAATTTAGACTTTTAATGTGGGTATACTTACGTGCTCACAGGAAAGAAATCAGTGCTTCTTGAATGGGCTATACGAACAAAAATGTCGATAAGTAATATTTGCGTTTTTCCCTTTGTATACATTTATTCACAATAAGACAATTTTGCTACCCTTTCTGAAACATTAAAGTGTGACCGAGGTCTTACAGAGATGTCGGTTGTTTGTTACAGACCAACTATAATTTCGTTGCCGCTGGTGTCGAATACCAATCCACCTACTCTAACCTTTATGACTCGGTAATATCATCAAACCTAAAACAATGAACATAACTTTTAGAACGGTAAATCAAAAACCCATTCAACTCAACTGAAATCTAACTAATTAACTAATTATATTGTGGTTGAGTACGTTTTAAACAAACTGAACTAGGAATAGAGATAAATATTTGCTTTGTAACTTAGGCATTATATCTGAGCCAAGTATACCAGTCTACTTCTATTGCACCTATCATGTAGAAGCTTTTCTTTTGGGAATTATCAATTTCGCATTATGCAGCACTACAGTCAGAACTTATGACTGCTGGTATTCGTCTGCAAAGCTTACGTTCCAAGCGTTTCAGTGTCAGATATTTTCTTCAAATTTCCCAAACAAAAAAGAGAACGTACTTGACTCGCTTTATTGGAACACACAATTTGTTTTTAGGAAAACTCAACGACTGTAACCAGGTAGCTGACTTTTATAACTTCGAGGAGGCTCTGAATCCAGTACCACATACTATTTCAGTGTTTAGGACATTCACAGTAGTCAGAATTAAATAGAATTCAATTTTTGAACAGAATTGACATATTATCTATACACAGTTCAGTTCTGTTTCCTGTCAGAATTAAATGCATATCAAGGACTTCTACTTCTTACAAAGCCAAATCAAAATATAACTTCTTCAGTTAAATCCGCTATTTTCATTTAGTCAGTCGCCATGAAATGTTACGTTTTTATGACTAGATAATTACGTAAATTGTCTCAATTATCTGCCATAGTATTTCAAAAGTTTTGTATACGAAACTTCTCGATCTGTTTGATAAGTAACTGCTTGACTTCAAAATACAGTAGCACCGTTTGTGATTTCATCCTAATAGTAAAGTTATTTTACCCTAAATCCAGTCGAAGGAAAGGCGGAGACAAAATCCTATCGTCTTCAGTTATTGTAACGCATAGGGTAGAAAAATCCATCACCTCCATCTAATTTAGAGAAGATAACCTTATCATTTATTCATGCAAAATGGTAATGAATTTCAAAAATGGGATAAGCGTACTTTCAAGAGGTCTGTCGAGGAAAAATAAATGAAACATTTTTTGGAATTTAAGTTTCCAGTATTAATTAGTAACAAAATATACAGAATCAGGAACTCATTGACACTATTTGATTGCCCATTCAGAATACTGAGGTATGTTTGGCACTCTAAATTTCATTTCTTGAGGTGTTTTAACTTTGAGAATAGTAAAAGCGCCAGTGATCTGGTTCTAGGATTCACAATTCGAATACTGACGACTTGCTGTTTTAATATATTCTTATAAGTTTTTAACTGTTTCGCACCCTGTTGTATGATATTTAAAAGTTTTTAAGATGTACGCAAAACAGTCGTATTGTTCAGAATTATCAAAATAATCGGTATGAAATTAATTTCTTCATTGAGGAGCTGTTTTATTAAATTCTGCTAAGGGGATTTTTTCGAAAGCGATACTTGACTTACTTTTCCCAGCTATTAAATGAATTTTAATTTTGTCAGTCTTCAAATATCGAATACGACGACGTATTATGCATTAAAAAATTATTATTTTATTGAATGTGTGTGTCTTTCTTACACACATTAAGTTTCAAACACCGTCAAAGTATTTAAAGCCAACCACTGGTAAGCATCAACATCAGTGAATATGCTTAGTTTATATTGTCAAATTCCAGAAAAATATGATTACCTTTGTTATTCCCTGATTAATGAAAGATTAAATATAAGATTAGAAACAACTCAAATTGTTAACTTGAAAAGTATCACCAACAAGGTGAATGAATGCGGTTCTGTAACATGTTATAATTTTCATTTAATTAGTTCGCATTTAAGTGAAATAGTTCCTTGTTGATGAACTAAGTGCACACAGTGTAAATTCACCAGTAACGTCTTGAGATGAATCCAACAATAACTCACCCATTTTCTTAATAGCTGGAAAATATTCCATAACGCATAGTTACGTACTAAAACTGAGTATTTTTAACAACTTAGTTATATTGAAATTCTTCTCAATAAAATTAGATGCATACCTCTTTTATTTATTTACTCTTTATTTGCAAATATGGCAACCTACTAGATTACTCATGAAGTTTTCTGTACTTACACACAAACTTCTTTATACACCAAACGCCTTGAAATTCTTCAGTATTATCTAATGCATCTTATGCAAACAAGCAATTCTGATATTCTGTGTTTCATAAGCACCTTTCAGTCATTTTGTCAAATATTATAACAAAGTTCTCAGATCATGATATTATTTGGTTTATTAGAAGACGGAGATTATCTGAAAAATGTGATGTATTAGCGCTATACATTTCGAACAATCTGATCACACATTTACTTGTCAAGTCAATATATATGGAAAAGTTAAATTAAACAAGGTGACAAAAAAGATTAAGAATAATTAACACAAACGTTTGGTAATCCAATCAAATAAGGATTACCAAGGTAGGTTAAGAGTAATAAATGTTTAATACAGAATCATATTAGTCTTACATGCGAGGAAGAAAGTCGCAACCAGCTCGCATTTTTAGACATACTTCTGAGTCGAAGAGACGATGGCTCAATAAGACGTTCTATCTACAGAAAGCCCACTTGGACAGGGCAATATCTAAATTTTCACAGCTTCTGTCCATTACATTTTATTTAAGAGGATTCAGCGTATTCGCACGGCTGATGTTATAGACAAGGAAAACGAAATATTGATGGATACTCTTGTTGAAAACGGATATCCTTTGAAGTTTTTAAACAGGTGTAGAAGTCAACTAGCCTCTAAACCTACAATCCATACTGTCCCTAAGAAAAAGGTTTTCATCAAATTACCATATAATGGGGAAATAAATAGTAGGATTTTGAGACAAAGGTTGAATTCCATCATCCGTAGAACCTACTATGCAGCCCAGCTTGTAATTGTCGAAAAGGCTAAAAATATGCTTCACTGGAAACCTCAAAAGTGCACAAGTGATTTTATCACATCCCATACAATTTACCAATTTTCTGTGTGTTGGACATACATACATAGGGAGGAGTAATCGCGCGTTGCACGTGAGGGTGGGAGAGCATATCCCAAACAGACCACACAGACCACTTTGTACTAGCCACTCACCTGACACCTTTTATAACCTTGAACTGACTTGTCAATTTTCCTACCCCCACTCTACAAATCTATTATGATTAATCACCACTGTCTCCCGTTTTACATTATTTTGTAATCGAATTCAGCCTAGCACGTTTGTCATACAAATACGACTATTTATTTTGACACCCCATAACTAATCTGTTATTCTACGTTAAAAATGTATCTGCCGCATAACTGGCCTTATTGTAACGACAACAAATATTATATTTTATAATTGTAAGAACCTGAAGAGAAATTATTGAAAAGAATATTCTTCGTTCAGATTGACTTTTAATATCATATAGCTAACATTACGAATGACCATAAGTTGATGTTAACTCAGCCTTTAAGGTCATCTATAAAAACGGTCAAGGACGTTTACTGAAATACGCTGAGGCTATAGCCATTCATAAACTTTAGCCCCCCTTGTGTATTCAAAAACAGTTTGTTATTACTCTTAACCTACCTTGGTAATCCTTATTTGATTGGATTACCAAACGTTTGTGTTAATTATTCTTAATCTTTTTTGTCACCTTGTTTAATTTAACTTTTCCATATATATTGACTTGACAAGTAAATGTGTGATCAGACTGTTCGAAATGTATAGCGCTAATACATCACATTTTTCAGATAATCTCCGTCTTCTAATAATGCTATCAAAATTTATAAAAGGGACTAACTGTTTTAAATTATTTGGTTTAATAGCGTTGTTCTCTTGAACCAAAGTAGAGAAAATTATATATGCGATGATGTCGATAAATTTACGAGTAATCACCAACTGTATGCCAATGTAGAAAATCACTGCTGAAAAATGCCGTTTGCTCGAAGCATGTGTAAATTCAGAAGTAATAATTTGTTTCGAAAGTTTTAAGTATTGATGTGTTTATAGGCATACGTAAAACGCCCGACATAGTAAAAAATGTTTCACCTAAAATTTACTGGATACATTTAACGGGTTTTGAAGATGCCTATAAGTGAATGTGTACTTACAGAATTTCACTAATTTAAAAATGTACAATAAACGAAGAATGAAAGGAAACACGTTTTATTGACTGAATTTGTGTTTCAAAAAAACGGCTTTTTACTTAAGCGAAAAAACCAGCTAGAACTGTTCTTAAGAAAAGCTAACTGAATATAAATATGAAAGCCCTCCACAGCTTTATCATAGCCGAATGAAGGACTGAGAAAGGAATTGTAAATTGATTAGACAATCGCACTACTACGCTGTCATACATTTTCTGTGAAGTTGTCAATGGTCACATCTCGTAATGACCCATGGGATTTAACTTCCAGGTGGTTATTTAATCACTGACTATCTATTCTGACAAGACTTGATGCGACTTACCGGCGAAAACTTTTTTTAGTTTTAATTGCTTTGCACATAGAAGTTGGAGACCTGGGTTTTTCTAAAGAAAAGTGTTGATTTTTATTCGCTTGCTAAAAAATAGGGGAAGGAATTTATCTATCTTATTCTTCCGTTATTCTTGTTACTTAATTTAGCAGCCAATTTAAAGGAGATTCGACATTCAGTGATTGATGCACTGGAAGTCATGAGCAGTGATTTCTACTTTAACATGGTCAGTGACATGAACCGGTTACTCACAACTTGTGTTAATATAAATATTATTTAAGGCAAGCATTAAAACCATTTTCATCTTATATCTTCTGTACACAAGCATTTTTGTGTCAAATTTGATTACGTTTCTGATAGAGTTAAGTGTCTGTTTGATATTTAAAGTATAAAATTTTAAGTTACTCACTTCCTTCCTCTGGAATAGCAAGAAGAATTTTGTTTTATATTGGAATCGGTTTCAGTTGGAGATCAAGGAATCGATAATCATAATAATGATAGTTTCCCTGAAGTCAAAGTGTGGGCCGATTAGCTGGAGGTACAGAGTAAATCTTAAGAATAATTATTATTCATTAAATATTGTACACTAGACGTTACACTTCTTTGAAGGATTTCGTTTAAAACATCTGGTAAAAGTAAACACTAATGTATTTTGGCTGGTACTCATGCTTTTCAAAGTGAAAGCTCATTGTAATGTTTTAAAGTTCAAAATTATTTAACACTTTAGTGTAGGTATAGGAAAACACAAACAATGAGCTAATCGATTCAAAGCATCCCTGAAACGATCATCACCTACAAATCGTTGTGAAATACCACTGACAGTCACAGAACTGCCAGTGAATATTGATCCCACAACAAAAGCAGATGTGGTGAACTTAATCAAGGTACTGAAGGCCAGAAAGGCAGCAGGAACAGATGGAATTCCCCCTGAAGGAAGACTATAGGGGGCGTGCCTACGACACTACTGCAAAAGGTTTGCAAGGAAAGAAAGACACCTATTGATTGAAAGAAAGGCTACTTCTTCAAACTACCAGAGGAGGGTGAATTATGAAGTGCCAAGAACTGGCAAGGAATGTTACTGTCGTTCACATCAAGCACCATAATAATTCATGTCATCTTGAGGAGACTAATAGATGCGAGTCACGTGAGGATCAAATCGCAATGACAGGCATTAGAACCTCATCTTCATCCCCTTTGAAAAGACCTTCAACAGTGTTGACCGTAGAGTAATTTGAGAACTAGATGAAAACTACGGAGTGCAATATGGAAATCGTTATAAACCTCACTCAATAGTAATATCATCATAGCACCCATGTGACAAGTTATTCACAATGGAAAATTTAGCAAAACCTTTGAAATGAAGACAGGAGTGATGATATTCCTAACTGCAGTTTGGTGAATTGCGTGGCACAGTGTGGAGAACAAGAAGACAAGAATACATTGCACCTATCAGGAGACTCTAAAGAACCTGGATATTGCGGACAACTTACATCTGATGTCACGTAAGCTTGAAGACCTACAGGCGAAAACCAACAAACCAGCAGAAGAAGAAGCGAAGACAGGACTTCAAACGAACATCGAGAAGACCGAGATAGTGCGGACAAGAAACCAGAAACAACAATCAGCAATCATTATCAGTGCAATTAATTTGAAAGTGGTTACTTCCTTCACCTATCTAGGCAGTATTGTTTCAACCAAAGGCGACAGCATTGATAAGAATATCGAAACCAAATCCAGAGAGGCAAGGTAAACGTTCATCACTCCAAAATCAGTTTGACGATCTGCTGAAGCCAGTAGAACGAACAAAATCCCACTTTTCGAAAAAAATTTTCTTCAAATTCTTCTTCATGGGTTAGATACTTGGTGATCCCGTCCTCGAAATAAAATTCGACAGATTGCAGACTTTTATCAACAGCTGCCTACTCTGGTTACATAAGAAAGTCAAATGGCAGGCGAGACAGAATTAGCAACAAGAAACTCTGGGAAGGAATAAATGAAGAACCTGTTGCTCAACAATTCTGCCAAAGACAATGGACGTAGATAGAATACAGGCTTAGGAGACCATTGGGTGGCAACGCGAACCAGGCATACCCTCGGTTGGAACCCGAGTGGGAAATAGCTAGTTCGCCCTGAGCTAGACTGTGATATGAAGGAGATGACAGCCCATGTGGAATCGAAGAGCCAGCTAAAGAGGACTGCTGAGCACAGAGAAAACTGGAGATGTGTGATAAACCCCATTATTTCACTCGGATCCTAAGGTAATAAAAGTAGCAATGCAGGCTCTGCGAAAATTTCAGGCAAAACATCAAAAGCACTTCATTGCTAATATATTTTGTGACTACACCTCCACTAAAATTTAGCATAAATAATGTCATTTTTGACTTTATTTTTGTTGATCACTTTCCAATTAGATATTTCATGGTAAATTTAAAACAAGGGCATAAGGAGACTGGGAGTTGTACTTGTAATGAAATGAATCAATTCAAGAAAAATAAGTTCTGTCTAACGATTAAACGATGACTGCAACGTACCCGCTAATTTAACTTCAAAATAAAACGGTAACGCAAGTTATTGCTTGGCGTTCAAATGTTTAATTTTTATTTAATGCAATGAAGAAGCATACTGATGTTTTGTTAACTGGGAATTTTCAGAAAGGTTCCCGGAACTTTCGGATATTTCTTTGTAATGGCTGTTATTCTCTATAATTCACTTTAGAAGGCATCTTTAAGATAATTTAAACGTGACAAATGTCGACTTCTGTGACTAAAGCAAATAGAAATAATCCATCTGCAGGATGTTTGATACATACAGTGAATGTTTCAATTTTTCACGGAGAAAACCAGCATCTCTAGCATTTCACAAGTTTATCAATGTTTCACATTAACGTGGCAAAGACAGCGTGCCAATTAACTAATAATTTGCTGCTTGTTGCGGTGTTTAAGCATAAACAGAATTAAATTTAATTGATCTACTGTGACTTCGAAGCAGCATTTTGTAGTTTCGTCCAAGTCTCAGTCATTTAATTTTAAAGTTATCGAAAATGCTAGGAAATGATTATTATCTGCGGCAAATTATAAACTCACGCAAATTTTCTATAGCAGAAATAATAACGGATAAAATGAGCTTGAAAAGTATACTGTATATATAATTTAAACTTTTATCAAAATAAATTAGGATACAAATTAGTAATTTCTTCATAATTTATTCTGGAAGACCCTATATTTACTGGTTTTAAATCTTTAATATATACCATGCAGCATTTTGAAAGCCATCCAAAAATGAGAGTGAGAAGAGGTACTTCCAAAAAGGTTGCAATTAGATGTTTAAAGCAAAGTGACGCTTAGTAAATTTAACAAATTATGCTCTATGGAAAATTAAGCAGCCAGCCAGTCACATATTCTGCTATCCTAACCAATGTGAGTAGTTGGACAATGGCATTTATAGTCACAAACGTACACTTCGTATTCAGTCCATTCACTTTCAAGTCTGAAACCTATCTGTTTTTCTCAACCTGTCTGTCAACATAAACTAAGTTCTGTTTTATATTAAGCTAAGATACTTATTCCTTAGTGCTTTCAGTTCAAATAAAACTTACGCAGTAGGGCTGCACGTTGTATGATAAAAAAGCAAAACCAACTTTAGTATATTTTTAAATGTTGAAGATTTTTTATGAATATTTCATACATTTCAAGTGTGTCATGATTTGTTGTGTGGAAACATAATCTCCTGGACCAAAGTGTATTTTTATTTTTTTGTAAAGTATGCGAATAAATCAAACATCACTCAGTAACCAGGCGGTCTGATGACAACATACGCTTGATGACGAGATGTGGGATTTTATGGACTACTTCTGTTTACTGAGGTAGTTTGAAAACTTTGTTGTCAGCACCTTAGGAACTATTGTATTTTTCGGCGTTCCTGTTTTGTAAGGTGTTGTACTTCCTCAATCGTATTCGGTGAATCATACGCATTGTAATTCAAATTATCAGCGAAATGCTGCACTAAATAATTCTGGAATAGACTTGTTTATGAGATGTTTGTACTCAACGGAAATAGATTATCTGCTTACTCAGAACTACCATAATGTCAGTAGTCATACCTTACTATCCTGGAATATTTTATCTTACGACAAAAGCTTCCTCTTTCTAACTAGGCTGCAAATACTGCCAGTTCATCTGTATGATGTTTTCACTGTAAAGAAATTGATGCTTTTTTCAAAGTGGGATTTTCAATATGCTCTGTAGTTTACATCTATGGATAACTTACTTTTAGCATCTTGAAATTAAAGCAATCCAATCTCAATGTGGGATGCAGCATGACCAACATCACTCACAAATACAAAACGGTATCAGATAATAATTTGAAAGTGGTTAGACAGAAAAGAAATATTTACAACAATTTAGCTAAAACGTTTTCACTATTTGAAAATCAGTGTAAACGGTGAATACCTTATTACAAAATTACAAGATGATTTTACCGATATGATTTCATTGTTTTAGATACCTTCCAGTGCGAAACACACTCAATCTCATGATTCGGAGAGTTAATTGGCAGAATTTCGTTAGTGCTGTGTTAAAATTCTTTAAAAAATAATATGGTTTGCAAGTATTTTGAAAATCTAGCCTTATCGTATTCCTTTGTGTTGTAATGCCTACACTGTTAGACAAGTATTAGCTTAGTTTTCTTAGTTCATCGGTGTATTTGCTTACGAATATAAAACTCCATATTTGTGACTAAATTTAGGTCCCAAATGTATCTGTTTTATCATCTGTTTATCTTTCCATCATTATTCTTTTAAAAAGAGTAGAAGATGAAAGCGTTAACATCATCCTTCAAACTCTGATGTGCGGTCCACTTACTTTCATCTTCTAAATATTGAATAAAAATGCTATTTCACACATCGTGGAAGATGGTCATTGTTATAAGAATATATCTCCGAAAGCAATGCATGTGAAATAGATGGAAATATTTATTATAATCTTGTGTAATAAACCAGATGCTCGCTTAGATCATGAAAATAGTCCACTGGCAATCTCCATATGGATATAATTCATATTTCAGCCATGAAAATAATTACTGCATCTATAAATTTTAATTGTGTTATCCTTTATTATCAACCAATTAATACATTTGAGTTGATGACACATTTGAAGGCATACAGCCTCATTTTTTTCCAAAACCTTTCTATTTTCTATCATGTATGCGGTCATAAAAAGAGAATGCAAATTTCTGAATGTGGCCAGAATCTCGAATAACCGTGATGTTTGTATGTTAGCACTGTAATGTACATGTCCTTTTATTTTCCAGTCAAGTTCAAGTATAATTTTGTTAGCTGTTACTTAATAACTAAGTTACTGCACTGTGAGTCAATAATCCTGCGTTTGGATCCTCCATCACGTATTTCATCCTACGCGACCGATCGGTACCATCAGCCCACACATAAAATTTGTGCCTCGGTAAAACGTACAAAAATCTGTTCAGTATAAATTTATTAAGAAAATTCTTTTCACTTACTTGTTACTGATACTGCAGTAGAAAACATAAATAATCCCATATTTTTGAGTGACTGTCAATGGTTTTCCAGATTTCGTTTATGAAACGTTATTAATTAAACGATATTTTAATCAGTCCTATCTATGATTTGCAAAGTATATTGTAGGTATAAAGTACATTCTGCTGCTTTCGCTAAAGGCATATGAGAAGAAAATTTTGACTTTTCTCAGCAGCCTGAATAATTTTCAAGTGTCAAACACCGAGTAAACTGAATGTTTGCGTTTTTCATGTATCATATGTTCTAATAAAGATTGATGTGACAACTTGGAACTATGATATAATGCAGTGCCTTCACATATTAACGATTAGAATCTATATTAGTTCATAAAATAGGCATTAAGAACTGCACGACAGGTTCAGTTGGCTAGACAGATGGTGAAGTTCAATTTGTTTACTATGATTAGGGTTTTATTTTCACCCCATTATTTATCACTTTTAATACACTGGTAACAAATTGTCAATGTTCTCATCCAAAACTGACAACAATTAGCACATACGATTATTGCAAAATGAAAAACAATTGTAATCTTACTCAGGGCTTCTGTTAGTCGAACAGTTCAAGCTCAAATTAGATTGCTTGATACAAATAAAAGGTCTCTAATAAGATTTTAAAATAATCTAACTTAAATGACTAAACGGATCTCCAGTAGCTTAGATAGTGTGTTGCTTAAGGTCTTCCTGGCAGCATGAAATTCGTCAGGATGTTTGCATGGATTGATCTACGCGGATAAAAGTGAATAATTTCAAACAACTTGAGAAGTAAGAATTTTAATCAAACTTGCAATAAATAGATAATGCTTTCGGTTGACAGAAGGCATGGTCGTAAATTGTGAATTTCTGCTTAAAATCCATTTATATCTCTAGTATTTCACAGAATAAAAACTACTAATGCTATTGAAACAGTTGAAATACCTTACTTGGAAGTAGGGACTGTATCACAGTTGAAAATGTATGCCAGAAACTCTATTCTGGTCTCACTATTAATGTATACAAAAATACCATTTCATGTTAAAATGATATTAAGTGAAAAATTGCGAATCGTCATCAATAATCATATTGGTGTGAACTTACGCAAAGCTCCTATACACAGAATGGTTAAATACATAAATAGTTATAATGGAAACCTGTCCATCTTACTGAAACTTCTAAAAATGCTTTCTGACATCATATGGTGGTAAAGTATGAAATAAAAGGAATTAAATTTTAGTAGTTTGTATTACAGTTATGACCATTGTCTGGTGAATAAACTGCAGGAGAATTCAAATCACTGGTTGTCATTTTGTTAGCTTTTCTCCATGTTAGATGACCCAGAATCTTCATCTGCCAAGTCGATCATCCATAGACCTTTGGCCATTAATTGTTACTTAAGTTCAAGCCTATCAATCCAAAGGTAGTACAAAAAGAATCACCAGCGGCTATCTGAATTGGAGTGATGAGGACTAAACATTTAACCACAACTTGAAAAGCTATTTTTAAACAGCTTTTAACTTCGCTGACATAAAGAGTTGAATGTCCCAATGACTTGTATGAATGCTGATTCAGAGCTACGGTAGTAATATTTGTGTAACTAAGTATTCCTTCTGGGTAGCGTCAACTGTTTCTTCCTTCAGAAATTTCAATTACAGAATTTGAGGTTAAATGGGAAAAAAGATAAGAATTAATAACAATAACTCAGAGTTTTGTGTTGTTAACATTTGTCGCTCACTTGAAGTGTCTGGAAGGTGTTGAAGTAATAAAGACAGTTTCACTTAGAGTGGTTACATTCCCTGCCTTACAATTTTCGTGCTGATTAAAAAAAGTGAGGTAGTTGCACACCTAATATCACATACAATATTGATAACAAAGACTATCATGGAAACAAAAAGAATTAGCCAATAAGGAGACGTATTTTCTGTCCATTATTGGAGATAAGGATATGTATTCATGTGTCAAAGTGAAATCAATACTGTGAGACAGAATTGTTACAATATGCAATATTTAGATATATATTGCATTCAAGTGACTAAGGGTGAAAATTAAGTATGCTTATACTCAAAAGACAGATTGCTTACAGTGGATATCCACTTAAGATGATGTGTGTGTTACTTTCATAATGCAGCTACAGATTTACGTTTGTGTTATTAATGTAATGCTGTAATGTAATGATGTGAGACTAAGAGTTAGATTTCGTATCTAAGTAAATACGTAGTGATGTTATGGTAAAACTAGATGTGCTCATCTTGAAAACAGTACTAAAACTAATGAAGGGAGTATTAGCTTAATCAGCAAAGCTGGAATGAACAGGAATGAGAGGTTGAAAAAGCAGATTTCTGCCAAAAGTGAAGTCAAAAATGAAGATAGACAATAAATATTGTATCAACCTATGCATTATTAATGTCCTCAAGTGCAAAAGAAATAAAAACCAACTTGGTCAAATGTCATATTCTATCTGAAGAAGAACGCTACACAGTTTAGGACTCAAAAGATAGGCGTTCAGAGTCTACTACAACCTCAATTATAAGCACTAAGTGACTTACAAAGAATTAACTTATTATTTACATGATAACAACACATTTCCACTTTGCTCTATTTCCTGTCATCCTCTTCAGCTGGGTCCACGATTGACCATAACCTCTCATCTCCTCCTCGCACGATCTCCTTCATGTCACCCTTACACCAATGACTCACTAGTCGCTTCCTATTTGGATTCTACTCGAGGGCCTGGCGTGAGATGTCATTCTGCGGACATCCTCAATGTATGCCCGATCCATCTACACTTTCTCCTACATATTTGTTGAGAAATCGGCTTTCGGTTGGTTTGTTCGCATAGTTTCTTGTTGCCTATTCTTTCTGGTCATTTGATCTTCAGTATGGAGCAGTTGTAGCTGTTGATGAAAGTCTGCAACCTGTTGGAAATCCTCTTCGTGACACGACAAGTTTCTGACCCGTACAGACGAATCGACTTCACATTGGTGTTGAAAATGCGAATCTTGCTCCTTGTGCTGAATGCGGAAGATTTCCAAACTGATTTCAGATTGATAAAGGCATATCTTGCCTTTCCAATTCTGACTCTGACATCTTCATGCGATCCACCTGTAGTTTAAACGATGCTTCCTTGATAAGTGAAGGAAGTAACCTCTTTCAAATCTCCCCCGTTGATAGTGAACGGTGCTGGTGGTTGTTACTGTTGGCGGTGGTTGGTAATCTTCATCACCTCCCTCTTCCCTATGTTCACCTACAGTTTTGTCTTCGCTGACAGCCTCTTCAGCCAGTTTGTTGATTTTCGTCTGCAAGTCTTCCAGTTTGTGTGACATTAGACATATATCATCTGCGAAATCCAGATCTTCTGGAGTCTTCTTATCGATGGTCAAGCTTATTCCTGTCTCCTCGTTCCCTGTGCTCAGTCTGACGCACAATCCAGTCCATTTAAACTTATTATGTAAGTATAGTTGGAAGTTATTCCCACCTACTATCACTATTCCTTTAAGTCACAGAGAAGATATTCGTTTAAAATAAATGTCTCCCTATTATCAATCCATATTGAGCCTGATTACTGTTTAAAAATCTAATTGTCTTGGTTGATATTATATGTTATCTACAAAATCACATCAACCGGTTGTTACTTTGTGCACAAATTATCACTTTTTGCCAGATCATTTACTGAGTACTCTTCACATTTCTACACTCCGAAGAATATTTAATTTTTACCGTAACCATTGGATTCTAAACTTTAATAACGTTATTTTCGTACAAGTCTGTCGAAAACAATACGACAATATGAGACAGTATTCTTTAAGCACTGCCAATTGTTAACCTGTCAGTTACGGTACAGGTTAAGACGGTAAGGTTCTGATCGTTTTATTTTTCAAAGTACTTGCCTTAATGGTAATGCGAATAGTTTAGAAAAGTCGTTTTCAGAAAGTAGTACTGATAAAATGTATATGGTGTGCAGCATACAAATTTCTATAAGTTTGCACAGTGCACATTTTCGAAACTAGTTAGAAATTGAAACGAATTTCCAGAAATCCAGGAATAAGTCGTGATTGTTGAAAGAACCTTCTCTTTCGTGGTAATAAACCAGAAGGCTTGCTTATAATATGATTATGTTTGTATTAAAGTTAAATGTTATACTTACCGCACACATCTACAGAAAGTTTGTTGTAACACAGAAGAAAGCTTAGATATCTTACTGCGAAATCATTTTTTAAAATTTGTATACATTTTGTATGTAGTATACGTGAATCTGTACCTCATCTTTCTAGTGGCATAACGTCAGCTGACCTCATCGAGTCCAAACAACTGTACGCGAAGTAAACTTTTCTCACTGATTCAACTCCACTTCCGTGAAACTGCCACAGATGTAGTAGAAATAATGTAGACGGCATTCAGTTTTTCGTTACAACAGCCATGAATTAGTACATAACTGCTTTTAAGTGTAAGATCAAAATTATGATAAGCTGAACTTGTGAACGTTTGATTCGCCTTTCGTTTAACTTTCTGTTTCCATGTCGTGCCGATCACACTTTATTTATTAGTTATGACAATTATGTTTTAAAAATGAAGCTATGTTTGATGTCTTCCACTTATATGTCACTTGACGGTGTAAACGTACATTTGAAGCTTTCACAAGTGTTTCATAGAACATAGAACAATTTAAAAGATGTTTGAAAATTCAACTGTGCTGAACTTACATAAGGCTTCTGTGAAAAGAAGAAGATGTCCGGGTATATTAATAACACTGTGAACTGTATTGCTCACTCTAATAATGGAATACAAACGCCTTAAGTTTACTAAAATCTTCGAATATTTTCGGATTATAGGCATAAATCCAAGAATTTTGACTCCGTACATGTTGTTTTACTATACATAAAATGTACGAAACGGCGATGAAATAATGATAGGAGTAAGTGGATAATTTCATCTAGTTTACAGCTTATTCACTTCATACTATTTCCAATATCACCTGTATTAAATGTGTTAATGTGGCAAAGTCACTTAGAACTTTGTATTCCGAATCGGAAAACCAAGCCTATCTAGCTGGATATTCGGTCATTCGAGGCCGTTTATTTTCCTTACTTTAGTGAACTTTCGCATACATAACAAAGAATTCTCTAAAAAGATGATCAGTTAAACTCATCACTGACCGAAGGATTTAGGCATGAATGTTTGATAACTGGTGTATGTCTGTTATGTATTGTATGTTATACCTAGATTTCAGGCGTTACCGAAAAATATTGAAGCCGAAAAGACTGCAATTTATTAATTAGCTGAAATCTGCCGTTGTAACCAATGCAAGCCTCACTAAGGGCAGTTATTTGAAATTACTGTCAATACCAATGAGTTGAGGATACCACACCATAAAAGTAGCAGAACTACTACCTAGTTTTTTTGAAACCAACGATAAGTGATCCAGAATTAATAACAGCCACACTGAAGTGATTGATCAATAGAGCGTATACTATTACACGTTATCTATCTCTCGAGTGTGACAGGTTTCCCTCTGTAAAGTGGTCAAGCAGGGTAGCAAGTTGCATATGTGTGCACTATAGTTTGGTTTTGCATGGTCCAGCAATCAGAAACATTATGGCCAAAGATGATTACCAAAATTCACGAAACCTGGATCAATAGCTTACTGGGAATTAAAACTAATCATCCAATTTACTGTAACATATATGGCGTAACTCTTCATTTAGTATTAGTGCAACTTACTAATGATTGCTGGAAAACATTTTGGTTTTCAAAGAAGGTTCAGTAGTTTGAAATTAAGGAATAAATTGCACATTTAAAAATGCAACCGATTATTGTCTACCTTACTGAGATGGAGTGACTGAAGTTTTTCATTCATCTCCTTAGTAGAGCGCCAATTCAAACACTTGGAATTTTGTTTCGAATAGTTTATCGCCAAATATTTGAAAACTGAAATTTATTCCTAATTGTTTTAGTTTGGAAATAGAAATATTCCTACAACAAATAAATGAAGAAATTTATTTGCAGTTTGGTTTTAACACGGTATATGCCTTGTTGTTGTTTGTCCAAGTATGTGTTTGCTGCAACAATTTTGAGGGTGTGTGTGTTGTGAAGTACTATTCTTAGCAGAACTTCTGACTGCTGAGGAGATTTAGGCGTAATATGAACTTCACATAGTTTGGCGGTAAAACTTGTGTGGTAGCTGAGATTCTCATTCAAAGAGAGTAAAGAACAAGAGACTCAGGAAAAATATCTTTTCGGCGATTTCACCTTCAGCAGTTGCATAACCACATTTTCATACAAACGCTAACACAGTTACGGTAACGAAGGGAGATTAAAGGAGACAGTGATCTCTAACAGTCTTATGAAATGTTTAGGGTGTGAAAGGGTACAGAAATAAAATTACATAGGTTTTACAAAATATTTGACTAAAATTTTAAATCTACTTTACATATAAAGCAACTATTTTATAATGTCCTGATGGATAATTTACATGATTTGAAAAAGAAATTGTTTCTCATACGAATTTAAAATTTTGACTGACTATCGCAGTGTTTCATTTGTACTCGCAAAATTGGGATGCATCGTTACATGACTGAATGTGGAACATTCAGTTCAAAAAGAAAATAAATTTTATAATATTTTAAACATGCATGACATTTATAATTACCCTTGGCAGCTGAAGAATCAGGGAATACACATTTTCAGTAATGTTTCATGGTATCTGAGTATACTTCTGACTTGAGTATTGAAACACATACAAAAGTCCATAATTCTTAGCTACCTTCCGAAAAACATTTAACTTAAATGTAACTGGCATCTGAAAATTTATCCAGCAAAAGTCTAATAAAATATGCTGACTAGATTGATAATTAATTTCATACAGTTAGAAAAGTTGAGGTAAACTTTAGAAAACGACTAATGGCTCTATTTCGCTTAACTTAAAAAAATATACTAAGCTGCTGTTGACAAGGAAAAATTCTCATGACATTGCTGAATTAAAAACTGGAAATCAGCTTACTGTCCTCAACTGTAAGACAACCATCGAATAAATGGGAAGAATAAGGAAAGTATAATGAGAAAGTTTTGAACATACATTTAAATTGTGTGGTCATTATATTTCGGTACAAAATACTATCTGCAAGTACTCCGGTTGTTATCAAGTCAGTCAATAATTAATTAAGAGGAAACATCAGAATGTGTTAGTCGTAACTTCAGATTATCTTGTAATCATTGATTAATTTGCAAGGAGCACCAAATAGTGCAGTGTTACTTAAGAGTAATGCCTATTCTTACTCTATGTTTCATTGCTGCTTAGATTAGCAACTGTTAATTCAATTTATTCTAACAGAAAATAGGCATACTGGCTCATATAATCAGTGAAATCTCCTCTACATCAGGCGCTTTAATACATCCACCCGTATAATTAACTTGCTTTCGATATTTCTTCAATAAACTCACTAGTCTCATTTCAACATACTCATTCATTAAACGTATGCCTCAGTAAAAGAATCGATTATTAAACCAAAATTAGTTGTTTGTTGGTGACTGTGAGCCAAACTTAGAAGGTACTTCATCATTTTCGGGATCACCATGATTCACTGAGGTGAAGTTATGTACATCCAGTGAACTCTGAAAAGGACGAAATAGCAACCACCTAGGAATTTGCCTCACATTTTTATTATGTTTGTAAAAATACGTATATTATATTAAGACTTGCCAGTCTTCTTACATAACGGATGTTGACCACCCAATCATTTTTAGCGCATGTTTTGCATGAAAATATTTCTAACTTTATACTACTATACCTGGTTAATGCTGATCAAATTTATACCTTCTGGTGACTAATGTGTTTGTTTCTGTAGAAATAAAAGGATTTCAGTACCTTTCATACAGTTGTAGTAAACTTATATAACTTCACTGGATTTGTAACTTACCGTCTTTAACTTTATTGTGTTAAAAATGAAAAAATATAGGATGTTTAGTTTCCTTTTGATTCCCAAATCTAACAATTTCACTGAGTTTAATTAATTTCTCTGAAGATAATACTTTTCAAACTAATCAACTCACTTTTCACTGAAAAAATTTCGAATAGTTATGATTAGTAATGCACCGTCATAAAAGTAAAATAGCATTTAGAATTTACACTTGATGCAATTCTATTCACACAAAAATGTGACAAACAAGGTGAGTTTGAAAGGCTGATTTTCCAATCTTTGAAGATTTTGTCATCTTATATTTTTCGCAACTGAATGTACTTTTCCAAATTCATACAAAGCTACATTAACTAGTGAATTTGTGTCGGTGACAAATAGATCCTGAGTTTAAGGCATCGATCCCATTACCGGTAATATTTCATCATAGTATATTTGGGAACCATGGATTTCACTTTGTTAAAGAAAATTCATCTTAAGCCTTGATAATTTGTAATTCATTGTTTTTAACCCATTGTAAAATTTATTTCTCTTTTCATCGCTCCATGAAACATTAAAAAGTGGTTGGAAAAGTTTTAAAGAATTAGTATTGCAAACTAATTTTCACCTCACAACCCCACTCTATAAATGGTAGTATTCAGCATTTTATTTTCCAAAAAAGAGTATACACGAAAACAATTAGTAGTAGCATCTATTTTCGTCAACACTGAGGGACAAATTTCCACCCGATGACGGAGATAATGGGTTCGCTTCAGTGTTTAAGCTGTTCATATTTTTCTAGTGATTTTTCAGCTGCCTTAATATTGGTTGTGAACGACGATTAATAATTTGATGAAATCGGGAAACAAACTCCAGAAATTTCCTTGATTAAGATAATTTAGAAGCCATATAAAGACGTATCAGTAATTATAAGCTACTATCTTAAAATGGGAAACAGGTAATTTTTTGTTTCTATAAGCCAAAGATAAGCCAAATGCCGATGGAATTTATTTCCACCCAGCTAATATATAAGAATATGTACACAAAAATGAGAGAAACATGATAGAAAACACTTGTAATTTTGTTATGAAGTTTTTTTGTCTTCAGTTTTAATGGTGGCAAAAGCTGGATGGTTATACATTCACTAAAACTGTTTGAATTTTGTTATTGGACGTCGTACCAAGAAACACTTGAAATCAATAACTGTACTTGTTACTCCTCATAATTTATAATCTGAGTAGATTTCCAATGCCCTGTGATATTAGGCAGTAGTCTTTATTAACTAAGTGTTATTAATTTAAAATCTGTTCCCAGCCAGTACAATAAAATGTCATAGAGAAAGTAAGTAAAATAATGACCTTCACCTTCCTTGTACCATCAGCCTACATTTATACACGAAAGTGAGTCTAGCATATAAAAGACGAGAATTGTGAGCTTAAAAAAATACTTACGTAATGATTCTAAGAAATGTCGAAATAATTATTCATTAAGTTATTACATAAATAACTACAAATTTGATAAATTTGTTCACTAAAATGTTAATTTTAAATAAATCCCCACAGTAAGTTAATATTGCGATTCAAAAAAATCTTCCTTACTGAATTCAGACGTGATTTTTTGTAATTACGTCTTCCCACATCATTTTCGCTTTTAGCGATAAGTAATAAAGGTTTATAAAACTGAAAATCCTTGTCAGTTTACGTGCTGACCTATCGAAATAACTTTCCTGTTTCAAAGAATAGTGCTCACCGAGCAGTCATAACTATCTATCCTGTATATTTTATAAGCTTTCAAAATTAATTTGCATGCAAAAGACTATTTTCAAATTTTCACTTGTTAACTGGATTTTCTAAATTCACATGGTCTAAATTTCTTGAGCAGTACAATTTGTTAAGCACCTCACTAACGTCACTCAGTGTGCTGTACTTCTGACATCAAGACATTGATTCCATCCGAATGTCTACTGAATCTATTGTTAGGTTTCAAGTCACTAAATTGGCTTTCTTTGTTATGTGCTCACTTCACTATACTTACTTTTGAATTATGCTTTGTAAAAGACTTACCCATAAATTCTGTTTACAATGGGTTTGAAAGATACATATAATTACATCCAACTGCCCGAAAATGAAATAATAATATCAAGTTTGAAAGGTTAAAGAGATATTTGAGGTTTCTTTTGCGTTACTGGTACAAGTTTTGCAGTAACTTGCTTATGCACATCATTTCAGAACTGTGTAACCTTAACTTGATTTGGATGGAGGATAAATGAACAGCTCACAGTAAGTCTTGTTTATGTAAAATCGTGCACTCAAACACTTTGTTAATACATTTTAAAATCCTTACACTGAAAAAATGCAGGGAGGATTTAAAAAATGTCACTTTATGACTATCGCGAAAGTGAGTTAAATATTATGGTTTTTGGTTGTAGGATAAATCATAACTTCAAACTTTTAGATATACTCAGCAACTGGTCAACATTTTGTCTAAATATTGCAATATGTTATTTCTTAGTTTACCAGATAAGTAGTGCTTTGTCGCAAAATCTGAAATATCTGGCTGGTTAAGTATTGAAAAATCCGCCACAACTAAGGATTTATTGCACTTCCTAAAATAAGATGGATTTCACTGCAAGTTTAGAATAAACCTTATCCGACCTAATAAATAAGATAAGCACATATGTTTTTCTTTTAATAAAGAATTTCATACATCCGTTAATCATTTATCTCTGATGTACAAAAATACTTAGTTCTTCTTTTCCAGTTAACTTTATTCTTCCCTGCTGGGGGATTATCTTCATTGTGCCACTCATGTCTGTAGGCCTGCTTAATCTTTGCCACGCTTTGTGGACGAAAATACTTTCGAAAGTAGCCAGTACTTGAGTTGAAAGCTAAATTACTCAGCAGTTTCAGCTTTCACAGTGATCAGATATGGTAGATATCATGCAAATGTGCGAAATACTAAGTTTGTATGATAAATGTCTAATTTGACTTGATACTTCTACAGGGAAAACCATGTTTCGAAAGTGTAACATTCTAACCGGTTAAACATTTTAAATTATATATAAACTCTGGAAAAAAGCTGCGATCAATCTTTTCGTAGTAAGAGTTCTTAATGATTCCAAGGAGAAGTAGAGTTTTGAAAGACTCACTTTTACGACCTTTATGATGTTTGAAGAAAAGTGCTTCAATGATTAGACATCCAATTTTGGATAAGCAGACATGAGGAAATGAAAGGACGGCTATTGAAATTTACTACTACTTGTATAGATATGTGTTAATCAACTTTTACTGAATGAAATCGGCTAAAACAAAGTTCGCAAGAGTTTCTGATAGCAATGCCAATTTGTTCTGTAATCTAAATATTTCTTTTAAAAATTTTAATTGCATTGAGATTCAGAAGAGCCTTATTTTAGTTAGCGTTTTCCATGCAAGCAGCTGACTAAAACTTCTGCCATAATCTAGATCAGGTGCCATGTCATTGACTTTTTGTGTTGTTCACCACTCAGAAAGCAGTTTTTCGGTAAGTGTGTCAATTTTAGTCATTTGTCTTCTTCTTGGAAGAATAATTCTAGCTTTCCTTTTAGTCAGTCATATACAGTTAAGTATTAATTCACTGTGGATGAATGACATCTACCCGCCTATTGATTTGGAAGCAGACTCAAATTAAGGACCATTCGACTACCTCAGAATGACATTCTCCTCTGCGTATAAGCATCATATACTTCAATGAATCAACCAGGCGTGAAATAATTTGTTTTGCTACTAAACAGTCTGATCTATGAGATAATGTAGCAGAAAATATGAATTCATCGCAAAGAAGTAGTCAGCAGTTGGCTATGTATTCTGATAATTACAAAAATAACCTTAAATATCGACACAAGCTGCAATCTAAAGTTTAGTATTCAGTCTCAACTTACAATTTGCTTCTGTAAAATGAAGAAAACAGGTAAGTAAGATGAGGGAGCAGATCATGAAACCAAAGCACATATAATCAAAGAGTTTTAGGAAGAATTTTTGCCTAATAAACTCAATGAGAGTGAACAGTTTTCACGATGATAAAGTAGATTTGTTCTAATGTATTGATGGTTTTCGAAAACTTGAAAATTTTGGGTATGATAAATACAGATTTTAAACGAGGGAGTAAGCTGATGCTGTTAACGGAAACCATTATGCATTGGAAACATTTTATTTTTTTCTGTCATAAAATATCTCATTTAACTACTGACAAATGTATTAAATGCTTTTTCAAATAGCCACATATATATATCAGGGCGAACACATTAATAAAAACGTTTGCATGTGTTTTCAAAAAGATATTTTACACAAACGCGGCCCTAATATTTTCAGTCTGTTTTATTAATATGACTGACACAGTGCTGAAGGTTTCAACTAATACTAAGAGACCGAAGGATGAGCTATCTGGAAACTTGGAATCGAATTTGAAGTTTTTGCTTGGTTCTAACAGGAAGCTGCTTAGAGTCCTAGTAATGGATCGTGATCAGCGAGCTTCACCAAGTCAGATAAGAGAACAGTAACTCACCAATCGCACTGCCAAGTGTTTACGCTACTAATCACGAATTGGCAGAAGCTGGAATTCAGAGACTGTTGCGTCGATTCCTAGCAGCTGAATGGTTTACCAGCTCTCCTTATAGCCAGACGAACCTGGTTTCCAACCCCGATGGGTGAGTGCCACTAAAGACTCATAAACTAGGGAGAAACAGCTGTCTAGCATTCCCATGTTTTTCGACGGTTCGGTAATTGACACTAGCACATAATCCGTCCTGCAAGTAACCGAATCCCTGCAAACCAACAGTGGTATTGTGAGTAGAATGGTTACTTTCCTGAGTAATTTATGCCAGTTTTGAAAGTCGCCAAGTAAAGTTCAAATTTGCAATCATGTATTTCTAGTGAGTAACAACACGAGATGTAGTAGACTTTCTTTTTATAACCGTTTAATTTTACTTATCTACTTATTTTATCCACATAACTATTCATTTGAACTCAAAGTCACTGAGAAGTATTTTTTAGCTTTTATACTGCTAGTGTTAATTATACACTAGAATGAGATACGGAATATGCCGTAATCAGTAAAGTTGTGATATGAAGAAATGATTTGACCCTTAAATCTTTATTACCGAAACAACACCTCACACACACAGGATAAAATTCCAAAGTGGACACATGGGAAATATTATTATAGGAAATATCAAAGCGTGACAAATGACACAACTGTATGAACAGCAGCAGGAAGTTTTGTGAATGCCACAGTTAATTTACTCGCCATATCGCATCCTCAAAACATCATCTGCAAATTATTTTGTACCCATGACAGTGTATTATGGAATTATGCTACACTGTAGTGTTTGATTTGTCTTCCTGATCTCTCTTAAATTACACACACACACACCTTGTTGATGAGGAGCATAAAGTTGATACTAGTTAAGAATTTAAATTTATTTGTCACATTCCCACCAGTATCGATTTCGCTGTACTTGTCCATCTTCCACAAACAGATAAAGCCACTGAGATCAATTTGAAGAAGCCAGATCTGCGTGTTCAAAGGAAATCCATGCTAACACTTTCCTATCATTTCGTGAATGCAAAAAATACAACAATTCCACCGTCGCACTATGATTTTTACAAGTTATCGTTGTACTTATCATTTCACTATTCTGACTACTTCATCTTTTACTGCGCACTACGCAATCAGTTTGAAAATTCACTGGTGTGTTAATTACACTTTACATTTTACAACGTATATATTGAAAATTCACCCAGTTAATTCCATATTAGTTTGTTTATTAGATATATCACACAGTGAAACAGTATTATTTACTGGATGACGTTTCGAACAAAATTTATTGTTCATAATCATATCAATTATAATCACATGACTTTGACACTTGAGTTTTATAGTTTTCTTTGTTCTCTCCTATTTGTCGTTTGGGTAGTAGAATTTTCCAGATATCGGGGACAGGTGATGAATCATTCCTATTACACGTACTTGCAGTTGATTCGATAAATAAAACCTCAGTCAGTTATCAATCTCTCCCTCCACCCTGTTATGTTAGATTTTAAAACTGTCGTCCTATCCCATCCTATTGTATGGTTGTGTGTAACTGCATGTAGTGCCATAGCTGAACTATTTTCTAGATTTCTTATCTTATTCGGGTCAACCAACCAACCATACAATAAGATGGGATAGGATGACAGTTTTAAAATCTAATGTCACAGGGTATGGGGAGACATTGATAACAGAAGTTTTGTTTATCGAATCAACTACAAATCCATGTAATAAGAATGATTCATCACCCATACGACAAATAGGAGAGAAGAAAGAAAACTATAAAACTCAAGTGTCAAAGTCGTGTGATTACAATTGATATGATTATGAACAATAAATTTTGTTCGAAACGTCATCCAGTAAATAATACTGTTTATTTGTGTGATATATCTAATAAACAAACTAATATGAAATTACTTACTACCACAGTGCCCAAGTTTTACACATATATTCACCCAGTTAATTTCTGCAATATTTCTATCATTTAATTTTTGTGTCAATTTTTCTCGTCAGTTATCATCCCTTTGATATGTTGATACTGACTAATTATTAATAACAAATTCGCCACCACCTAAATAGTAAAAAGTTTCACAATTTAATGAAAGTGCTTTATTTTAAGAGTGGAACCATAAATGAGGATCTAGTTTAAAAGTCGATATATCTTCGCACAGTCATTTGGTCTTTTAAATGTTTACACCAGAATTACTTTCTATATTGGAATCCATCAAAACTATTTGACTTTGGCTCTCTGATCTGAGTTCAACTGGGTGCACAGCTGATTAGTTCAGTCTATGTGAAAAAACAGCTGTCCAATGTTGAAATCACTGTAACTTGGCTGGAAACCACCACACGTTGGTTTGACTGGTGCACAACTACTAATCTACATCAGTCAGTAGTATGTTTTCCTAAGCATTTCATCAATCTTTTAGCCTGCTTTTGAACACTTTTATCTGAGTTCACATTAGTGATTTCACTAAACAAGTTTTTGTGTAGACCGAATATCTCTGAGATACTTCTCAGATACTACATTCATCTTGACCATTTGGATTGCCCCTACACGCACCTTGGAACCCTATCAGTTGTTGACTGTTTTAACTTATCAATATAGTTAGTATCTCCCTCCTAAATCACTTATGTATGCGTAGTTGACAGAAACCCATTTTACTGATTTGAGACAGTAAACGTTTTCTGCGTTAACTTTCTTTTCTCTTATCTTCATACGTCGCGGGCTCGGTGGTATCATATTTTGTTGTTGTTGTTGCTAAGATTGGTTAGAACAGTGGGCTGGCAAATCGACTAGATAGGACGTTCGTTTGCGCAACTACCAAATTAATTAATCTGCGTAACATAAATGCTATTCAAATTAGCTTACCATCATCAGATGCTGAAGTAATGAGATTCACGTTAAGTCTTATCATTCGTTTACATTTATGGCTATTTTCATGATCACATATAGGTAATGTGAAGCCTTTTTCTATCAAAATGCATAAGGCGCATGGAAAACAACATTGCTAAATTATTTTAAACTACAACTCACGCAGTGTGCCTTTAAATCAGATGGACATATTCAGGTTTAAAAATAGTTCCACCATGAATTACATTGAAAACTAAGGAGAGGTGAAATCAGTAAGAAGTCCCACAGTGATCAGACTTGTACATAAAAGGAACTATCATTCGTTGTATACATGCAGAAATGTTTTTACTTAGATTAAAGCTGTCTAAATAATGAATCACTTCTTCCACTGAAAAAAACTTTAAGAGAACTGAGCGCTTAAATATTAGTCAATTTTACACCTAATATTTGAGTTAACGGTTTACAGTATTGAGCGAAGAAGTCCTAATATTTGAGAATGAATAGGTTTCAAATTATGTTTGATCTAAAGTTCAGGTTGTTTAACTACTAAGCGAATTATCATATAATGAGATGACTGCAATTTTCACTATACAGATTAATGTGTCATAGCTTTCAAAGACTCTGACAAGGCGTGAGCAGTAATGTGCAGCTCAAAGTCAAAAAGTAAAAACATCCTGGAAAATAGGTGTAAACATGCACTGTGGAAATAAATCGAAACGATTGTACATTCAGTGTAGCAGTGAATAAACAGCCAACTTGATTAAAATTTCTTATCTTCATTTCAGTATATTATCATAAAAATAATTCTAAGAAGAGCGAAATGATAATAGTTCGACTTAAAAATTGAACTACTAACTAATGCATGAGATCAACTTACATTTTGAGCCTGTTTTAGTTCAATGAAAAATTTTGAAACTAGTATTAACAGTATTTATTAACAGATAAATTCTAACATTAGATAGAAAAGTGTGTTTGGCTTTTATCACTTCGCCTTTATGGTAAGAACCCTCAAATGTGAGTCGCTAACTGTTATACTTGCACTAAACTTACTCATGAAGTCTAAATGAGTGTAATATTTACGGCATAAAATAGTTTGTTACTTTCACGTTTGATATGAATTCCCATGAACACATCTTCTTTAAATCATAAGAACAAGTATGCATTGGATTTTTGGCAAACAAGTTCGTACAAGTAATTTTAGAAATTTGTGAAAATGGATGATAATCATAAGGTTTACGAATTCCTTGAAGTTGTGTAGAAGCAGATAGTGAAGGTAATCTGTTTATGTCCAGATTTCACCAAATTGTCGAAAAACTGAATATTGCCACAGAATGAATCAACTTACTGTTCACTTCTGTCAGAAAGACATCAAAAGCGTGAAACTGTTAGACGCCATAGTACTGATTTTGTGTATGTTATATAGATCAATGTAAATTCAGCCAACACGATGACATGTACTTTAGCGATAGTGACAACTTGGGATTCTTTCATAAAAAAATTAAATAGTTCTTATAGCTACATTTTTTGTGTTTTAAATCATTGTCAAAAGATTACTAAATGTAAAATACTGTGTTTTACATACCACGTATTACTTCAATGGAGATAAAAGAAATAACGAACCCCTGGTGAGTATCTCACTTTTAAAAACATTATACATTAATTAATTTTAGTTACATCAAACTGCCCGTTCTTATTTTATTTTAATTGAAACTTACAACGATCAGCTAAATAAAGTACGAAACATGATACTATGTACTATCGTGTATTACAAAACAATTTTCAATACAGATATGTTCACGTATTGAAAGTACTCCGAATTTCAATGAATTTCATTGCATGGAATGGTCGTGGTAATCATAGCAAAATTAAGGATGTATTCTGCCCTTGTAAATACTATTGCGTAACTCCTATTCTTAGATGCATTTCAAGGAGGTGTGCATTCGAATGATGCGCCACTGATAACTCCAAGTTTCATAATTATTGCTTAAAAGTATGGGACAGACATTCCTGATTATAAATTTCATATAAATGTGTCTAACTCCAAGAGCTTGTATGTGCACAGGTGATGTCAGAACTTACCTCCTTTGTCATCTGAAATATTGGAATTCGACAATTGGTGCAGATAATAAATATGAAGAAAGCATAAGTCAATTCAGTGAAGAAAATTTTCATTATCGGCAATATCCAATAAATATGCCTATATGTATACTGCGGCTACGATTACGTAGCCACCTCTTAAAATTACGCTTTCTGATGCTATTATCTGGAGAAAGCATACAATATAACTCACATTTTGAGTATAGTACAATGTTTAACGTATAAACCTTGTATTCAGAAGATTCGTGCTTCACTCAGATCATTTGATTGCTAGCAAACATTTTGCACACTTAATTGGTGCAACCAACGTATAACTACCAACAAATGCTATTGGCATGAAATCAGTCAAATGCAGTACACAGAATAACGTAATTAAAGCACTGAGAAGCTTCTGTAAACAATCTCTTCACAGTTATATGCAGAATGATCTACCTTACAAAATCAAACTTTGAACATTCTGGATATCATAAATGATGTACTGAATTCACGAAGGGTCTCAAAAATTATGTTAAAAATTCCCCTCATATTGTGTGTTTTGAAAAGCTTCCATCTTCAAATAAACACTTTTTATTAATGTAATAAAACAACTATCCCGGGATTCTATCAATTTATTGCAGTTGTTGATGTGAAATATTTTAATAACCACATATAATCGTTACTTCACTGTTTCATATATATTCCAATTACAAGATTTGCGGCAATCTAGGGTTGATTTGGACTGTTAGACTTTCATGAAGGCATTAACATCAGTTAGAGAGATCACTGAAAACCAGGGAGCACTAAATGGATGTTCCGTCCTACTTTGGGATTACTCATCAGTGTACACTCACAGCCCTTACAGAGATCAAACCCTGAGCTCCAAGTTACAAGACCAAGCTAGTCAGTCGGTCGCTTGGTCTGGAATTCAATGACCCCTGAATTCTAACTTTGTCAATTGGTGATTTCGCACTGCCATCACCTGTTGGGGGTTCATGAAAATGCATAAATGAGGAATTCTAATAAAGGGCAAAGCAGCTGTCCAGTACTTCCTGGTTTTCAATCATCCCTGGTACTGATGTTGGTTCACCGCGAAAATTTGGCAAAGTAGAAAGGTAGAAATGAAATAACAATTAAAATTTAATAATCACCCTGAGTTAATTCTCTTATTTCTGCAGACAAAGTAAGGAAAATAAAAGTAAAACATTTTTGTTTTAATTTTTTTGAAATTTACTCATAGTCCGAATAAATCGCTTATATTTTCATTATTAGTAAGAAACAAATATTATTTAGAGATGAGCTTAAAGATATAAGAATAGAACTTGTCCACTGTGGTAAAGTATAACTCCATTGAGGGTGAAATTTATTTTAATAAAGTCTCACAGTGTTATACAGGAATATTTACTGATGACGTTTCGAGCAAAATTTATTGCTCATAACCACACTCAAGTACTCACACAACTTTCTAACTTCGTTTATGTAATCGCATTATTTTCCATCACTTGATTTGATTGATAGTAGTAATTTCCATATTTCCAGTATGAGTTGTGAGCATGTGTTGGGTGTAGATTCGATGAACAAGGATTCAGTAATCAACCTCTCTCTCCACCTACCTAGATTACTTTTTAGAATTTTGACTCTCTACCACCCACCCTATTGTGTGGTTGTATGTAAATGCATGCAGTGCAATTGCTGAGCTTTTTTCTAATTTACTTATCTTCGTGAGATCACGAAGTGTGATTTTGGAAACATAACTCTGATCATTAATGTCACTTTGAAGCAGTTCCCCGTTTTGCATTCGAAAAATGCATATCTGAAGAGATCTGTTAGATGAATGTACATGCGATCACATTTCTTTAGAAATCAACCATGTTGATTTTTATTACGATTTTTATTGTTGTCTGATTTCTACTCTAAAGCTTTATGAACATAATATTTCTATCATTTTCCACATTTTAATGCTTCTTTGATGAATAGTTTTCTAAATAGTTACTGTTTATTCAGAGAAAGTTATTAAAGGCACTTCATTGAGTCAGTCTTCCGTGGTGTGGCCTTACCCAAATAAAGTCGAAGTATCTGTGTTTCAATGCTCGCATTTTATATTGGTTAGCGGACAATCTTGAATGGAGTCTGCATTGCATTAAAAACATTGTAGTTCTAGATGGCAGGTATGTGATTATTAAGATCAATGATAAACCTGTATTCTAGCACCTAAAGTTAAGGCTTGGGCTGGAGCCCATATATTGCATTTTATAATATTCTGTTCGTCATATTCTGTTTGCCATAGAAATGTGAAGTAAATACGTATTGTATAATTCGATGTTTTACTTTACTACCATCAGCTTGAGTAGTTAATAAAACAGTGCATCGGTCAGTTACTCAGTCAAAATGCCTTGTCTATATCTTTGAAATATTTTACAATGATCATTTAATATTGAATCACTTTGTACACATTACTGTCAAAATTTTCAGAGACCTATTAATGTCTGAAACGATATTTGCATAAAACCACTGTACAGTTAGTGAAACTCTGAACATTTTGGGAACTCACGTTGAACTGCACTCTGTATTTCTAGAGGATTCCGAAATGAATTCTATGACTTAGTTTTTGTTTTAGAACATTTTTCAATTTGTTTGTAACAATCAGCATTCAGTGAAACGTTAAATTGTCCCTTATGTTAATCATACATGTATATGTATATAAATTTGTTGTATAAGGTTCATGTTTTCGTTATGAAAATCAAGTAATATCTGCTTTTGGCCTGCTTTTATATGATTTCCGAGTTGCTAAACCATCGTTCATTACGTTATATTCTATTCTAAATAACTGATTACTATTACAGACCCTTCCGGAATTATATATAAATCTCAGAGTGCTTTGAGAAAATATTTCTTCGCTGTTGGACGATTTAATTTCCTTCAATCTCATTAATTTAAACTTAGGTAAAATTAGCATCAATGGAAAATATTAGTGTCAATATCTCTGCATTTATGCTGCAATTTAGACATGCGAAGCTCAGCGTGGTTTGAACCTTTGAAGATGTTTTTCCTCACGAAATGACTTGAATATTCGGAACATGAAATTTATAAATTCTGTAGTTACGCTTTATCCCTATGCAATATTTTTACGAGGGCAACAGATTAAGGTGTTGATTGGAACTATTCAAGTCTACCAAAAAGCTTCACTTAGATAATATGCACTACTATTTTCAAGACAAAAACAATTTAATGCAACGACAGAATGAAGGTTTACATATATACATCTGACCATCCGCTGCTGTCAGTAAAGCATACTCACTTTTCCTATAATCTTCGTCTGATTTATTGAAAAAGTTAAATCATTATTATAAAGTAGTTTGATTCATACATTCCTAAGTATATTTCATCAGTTAAAAATCATATTGTCACCTGTGATTCAATAAATTCACTTATGTTGAAAAAAGCGGTCAAGCTGATGGGTATCAGCTGACTGGTTGAATAAAAGAAGAAATGTTCAGGTAAACATCTTCTCCCCAATTATTTCCCGTTTGTAACATACATTCGGGAATGTGAGAATATGAACGAATACTTTCTCAATAAAGAGTGTTTGTAGTCGATGAGTTAGCTTCAGTTTTGGCCTTTTGGTGGCCATCTGGTTTCAATTTTTATGACGTTTACAATTTAATATAATTTTCGAATAATTAACATTGGCTGTACACGGGACGATCAGTCAAGCCTTTTCTAAGGTACTGTAAGCATTTCTCACTGCGACGGTTTCCTGAACGAATAAGAATTTGCACCACCTAAGTTACCAGTAATTAATGATGAAATCCTCCTAAAGGTCTAATGAAATAAACACTTCAAATAGAAAATTCTGGCACAGTCGAAAAATAAATTATTGCAGCAACGATCATGAATAGAAAATTAGAAAAACATTTAAATCCATACTGGTTTTGTAATCTTAATTTACATAAAATAAAAGTACACAAAGTTTGTTTTAAGACTTAAACATTGAGGACAACATATTCAGTGTTTAACTTCCCTATTATCCATCTCAGAGACACAGTACTTCCGTAATAATTCTTTTTTATTGTCAAGACTTCACAAGACTAACACTAATTTCTTAGATACATCCAGAGATTTTAAGATACATCGGATTTGATAATACTGTAGAATACCTGAACAGTGGAGGGCAGTCAGTAATCAAATACCACGCAGTGAATCACACCGACTAAAATTCACAGTTTCTTCATGTTTCGTCTCTGGCGACTTTAGGTAAAATAGTAACAGTCTCTTGATGGACGCCTTTGTAAATGTATGATACGGAAGTCAACTATGAGAAACATTCATGTCTCTATACACAGACATATACGCAGCATAGTTTCAAATACTTGAGCAAAGGCAATTTTCACAATGTTGGCTAAATCGAAGCAAAATAGTGTTACAATAGGATAACAATCTGCTCAAATTTGTTCTTCACGTAATTTATTGTGGCATGAAAACCTGCTGATTTACTGAGGTCGTCAGACAGTTGATTAGTCTTGATCAAAAGGACTGCGTATTTCTTCTTATTAGTGTGATCGATATTTAAGAAATTTTGTCCAAAAAAGTTCCTATTTCATAAGGAGAATTTTTACTGTTATAATGACTAAAGATATAGAATTGTCTTCTTTTCATTTCAACCATGAATATAAACTTACGGCTTTCTTTAGCTAAGCAGAATATTCAAAAATACACAATGTTTCACCCATGAGATTATCATAATGACGGCTGAATACATTTTGTGCTTATTCGCAAATTCCACAAAGTTATTCAAGCCAAAGAATCAAACATAACTCAGTGAATATTTAAAAAAAGGTTCATCTCAATTCAGAATATTTACTGATGTTTATGCTTAAAATCTGTCAGACGTTTCAAGCGAAACACAAGATAAATATCAGAGTGGAATTATCATATTTAGAATTGCGAGATTCCTGAAGACGAGGTGGAATTAGGTACTTCACATGTTATTGTAAAACTACACAAAACAAGTTCTGGATGCATGGATTCCTTACAACTTAGCAATGAAACTTCCATCACAGAGATAATTTAGTAAACTGAAAAGCTTTTCTTGTAGTATTTTGATTTTATTCATGGTGATATCACCTATTACCTAGATTTCGTCACATATGATTAATCCAGAGTTACACTTCCCTGAGGTTTATAGACGACTTAAAACTTTGATGATTGTGCTCTGGTTGATTCATAAAAAGCAGAAGTACAAAATCTTATTTGAACAAATTTCATTATTTTTAATTTACAGCTCCTTCAACTCTGATATGTAAGCTACGGAATTTATCGCCGGAATTAAGTGGTTTACTCTTAAAAGAATCTCACTTTCTAAAGGAATATCAGTAACAGTAATGAAAAGTCTCTGTTCAACAAGATGCTGTTTCCAATTTGATAGGCATCTGGTGAACAAATTAAGACTTATAATGATAAAAAAGATATTCCATATGGTGTGAACGTCGATTCAATACTATGAGTGGGATTTTGAACATTCATTATTGTTAAAGTTTTCGTATTCCATAATGAATGTAAAACTGAAGGAACTCATGTCCCTTCTGAGATTCGAACCTCAGTCACCCATTCGTACAGTCAGAGACGCCACCACTGAGTTGTTCAGACCAGTGATTAAACTCCCGTAAAACTGTATTGGAAACTTTTGATTAGATACTAGTTAGTGAGTACTGTGATGATTCCCTCAGTCAAGTGTGCTATATGGCCACCATTCTAGGTGGCTCGCCATCACGGTGCACCTTGAATTTTAGATGTTAGATGTTTTAAGGCAATTGGCGGGAAGCCTTAGACCTTGATGTATAGAAGTCACTATGCACCAAACAAAGGACTAGACAAATTACAGTAGCTGCTAACTAGTGTCCAATCAAAAGTAAAAATATCGTTTTCCTTTAATACACTGGGAAGTGCAAAATCTTTTATTATAATTAAAATCGTATATCCAATACCCTAATGTTTTCAAACTATTCAAAGTGAACTTCGTTTGAATTTATATAGAGTTTTGAAAAGTATATTGGAATAGAACATTTTTCTTCTCTTAAATGAAACATGTAACAAAATGCCTCTGTGCAGATACTAGGTTGACTGAAAGAGTAGTTCTCATGTTTTTTTTACTGACTGGAAATCGTATCTGTTGTCTTCGCT
Organism: Trichobilharzia szidati; assembly: GCA_944472155.2. Classification (NCBI taxonomy): domain Eukaryota; kingdom Metazoa; phylum Platyhelminthes; class Trematoda; order Strigeidida; family Schistosomatidae; genus Trichobilharzia; species Trichobilharzia szidati. The sequence continues at coordinate 206,953,438 of OX235271.1, forward strand.
AGTATGTACTTAATAGTAGTTTAAAATAAAATACCTAAGTGGAAATGAAGAAATTATACCGTGAAGCTAACAATACACTGATTAGCAACACTAACCACTTACCCAAAACTGTGGATGTCACAAAGACGCTAATGAACAGAATAGCTTGTAATGTTTGCATTTTGCAAGTTGTTAATTAGTTTCTTAGATTTACAGAGCTCCTTATATACTCTACAATGTCGATAATAAATATGTCACATAATCTATACTTCATAAAAGTTGACAGGAAAATACTAAATATTTTTGTTTATCAGGAATCATATTTTTACATGACAGATACGGGTGATGGTTAGATTGCATAATGAGAAATAGAAGTGTATTGTTTACCAAAGCAAATATGTTTCAGAATTAAATCTTCAGAAGAGAAATAAGCATGGCATTGTGAGACAGATTCATGATGAGATGACAGATAAAATGATAGATCACGTCTACAATACCTGGATTACGCTGAGAAAACATTCTGTCACTGTCACACCATTAGTTTGTTTTCTGTTTTTCAAGCGTACGACTGTGATTTAATTTTTCAGTAATACTAAGACTATGCTGTGTTAATCACGTACCTTTTTGGAGAGTCAGCATTGATGTTAAAACCAAGATTTTAAATACCCAGATTTAACTGAAATGTAATTTGTGATGTCGTTGGTCTTATTGGGAAAGTGAACTTTATGCAATTATTAATTCTTTAAAATCCCAGAATGTTTGTCAGAGAATGTTCATGAATATTGACACACTGCAACAATTAACACCGATAAGACTTCAGACAATTTTCAAAGAACACTGCTTTTTATCATCATTTGGTATCTTCTCCTTATAAATGGTTTCATCTCCTACTACATTCATATGGTTAATAGAGTGTTTCAGTAACGTTTTCAAGAAGCAAAATGAGTGAAATTATCAGCTGGCTACCTAGAAAAATGCACGCAGTTGTTTGTACTGGGGCACAACGCCGTGTTGAAAGTATACGAATTGTGAGAATAGAGTGTGGTGGAACTTTCATTGCCACTGAAATTCTCAAATATCTTATCACTCAGATATTACTGTTGTCTGGGTAGCCTGAAAGGACTTTTAACAATAGTCGGATTTCGTGGTGTCTAAGGCTGAGCAGGATAAGGTCTGAAAAGCAAGCAATCCTGAAACTATAGAACACATTCCTGGAACAAATTCAAAATGTTACAGAGTTAGCACAGTTATGTAGATGAGGAAGATTCTTCATCGGTTTGAGCTTTTTGGTTTATCAGTAGCAGAAACTGAAATTTAGTGCACCTGAAAGTCGAAATGTTTCAGAGAAGGATCTGTTTATTTCTTTCAATCAGTGTTCTTAGACCTTAAGACTACGAAAAGTTGGTCACTTACAGTACCTTGTATACTAGAAGTCTATTTAGTTTCCGCGCTTTTCGATTACTACTTTACATAAATATAGTTACATAAAACTCTTATTTTCGTGAAATATCTTTTCGAAAAGTTGCAATTATTCGCCTTCCAAAAAAACTGAATCTTTGAATATAACTATCTATTTGCCACTCTGTGCTTGTTTAACACTAACTAATATCTATAATTGTATATATTGATGGATTTACATGTTCAAGTTGGCTCAAGTCAGTGAGGCTTTGATTTTGGTATCATTCTGGTTAACTGTACTTGACTGTGATATTATTATTGTTGTTGTCGCTTGTAACCCTTCTTGCTGTGAATTATTTTCTTGTGATGGTGTTGTTCTGATTGTTTTATTCCTATTTTATCCTGGTTTTAAGGGGAGCAACCCACAAGGTCGCTTCGCTCTAGACTATATTTTAATGTAACAATCCCCTTCTCAAGCGTGAGGCTAGCAACCTCACCCTGTGAACAAAGCTGCTACAGAAACTTCAGCACGATGTTTCTCCTTGAGACAAAAGAAAAAGTCTTTTTGGGGACATGGAGATTGGCAAAGCTGCCCAGATCGCAAACGAAATGAAAAGATACAGAATTCAAGTACTGGGAATATGTGAAAGCAGATGGAACGGGAATGGACTCACCAAATTGTCAACGGGTGAGTCAGTGATCTAATCTGGTCACCAAGAGGATAACCACATGGACACCGAGAGCGTGGCTATCATGATGTCACCAACGGCCCTGGTGCAATTGGAGGCGATCTCGCCCAGGATAATGACCTCCAGATTCAACTCCAAAGGAAGGAAAGTGTCAGTCATACAATGCTATGCACCGACAAACAACACAGACCTCGAAAAGAAAGAAGAATTCTACAGACAACTACAGGCAACAATGGACAATACTCCAGTCGGCGACATTAAAATACTAATGAGAGACATGAACGCCAAACTGGGATCAGACAACACAGGAAGGGAACTCATCATGCGTAGAGAAGCTCTCGGAGAAATGAATGAAAACGGAAAACTCTTCACCGATTTCTGCGCCTTCAATGAACTAGTGAATGGTGGCAGCGTATACAAACACAAGGATATCCACAAGGCTACATGGGCATTCCCAGAGGGACGAACCAAAAACCAAATTGACTTCATCTCAATCTCAAGGAAGTGGAGGCGCAGCCTGCTAGCCACAAAAGTAAGAAGAGGAGCAGACATTGGCTCAGACCACTATCTCGTACAAGGGACAATCCAAATCAAATTAAAAGCTTTCAGAGAAACAGGAGCTGCAGATAGACCACAAGACAAGTTCACCATTCAAAGACTGAAGGACCAGGATACAAAGACATCATCACTGCAAGCACAAGGGAAAAAGCCGTGACACAAATCAACACTAGCGAAGAGGTCAGCGTCGAAAAGCACTGGAACAACTTCAAAACAGTGTGGAGTCGAACCTGCATGGAAGTTCTCGGCAGAAAGACGAGACAGGACAAACAGTGGCTCACTATGGACACTTGGAGATTGATACAAGAGAGAGCGATGATGAAACTAAAGATTATCCAGTGCATTAACAGGCAACAGCAACAGGATTTGAATGCAAGCTACAAGACACTGAACAAAAGAGTAAAGAAGAGTGCCAGAGAAGACAAAAGAAAGTACTATGAAACCATAGCAAGTGAGGCAGAACAAGCTGCAGACAAAGGAGACCTCGCAACACTCTACCAAACAACTAGGTACCTATCGGACAAAAGTTTGACACAAATTAAGCCGGTGAAGGATGACAATGGAAAGTCACTCACCAAAGAAGTGGAGCAAAGGAAACACTGGGCTGAACACTTCAAAAGACTCCTAAATCGACCACCACCTACAACGCGCCCAGCAATACCAACAACGGAGACAGAGCTACCAGTGAACACCAACCCCCCCCCCGACGAAATCAGAAGTCCTGAAGGCAATCAAGATGCTAAAGGCTGGAAAAGCAGCAGGACCAGATGGAATCCCAGCAGAAGCATTGACAATGGACCCAGAGACAATAGCGGACTTGATGACGCCACTTCTGTAGAAGGTGTGGAAAGAAGGCAAAGTACCCGAGGATTGGAAGAAAGGATACTTATTCAAACTACCAAAGAAAGGAGACTTAAGTCAATGCAAAAACTAGCGCGGAATTATGCTCCTGTCCATCTCAAGCAAAATACTAACCCGCATCATCCTGGAGAGAATCAAACAAGCCCTGGATGGAAAACTTCGACCGGAACAGGCTGGATTCAGGAGAAACAAGTCATGTATTGATCAAATCGCCACATTACGGGTCATCATTGAACAAAGCTTGGAATAGCAGTCACCTCTCTATCTCAACTTCATCGATTTTGAAAAGGCCTTTGACAGCGTCGATCGAGAGGTGCTTTGGCAACTACTTCGCTACTATGGGGTGCCACTGACAATTATACATCTCATCCAACAGCTGTACGACAATGCTGCATGCCAAGTAATCCACAACGGGAAACTTACGGAATCCTTCGAAGAAGTGAAGACGAGAGTAAGACAAGGCTGCCTACTATCGCCAATGATTTTCCTGATTGCGGTAGGTTGGATAATGCGACAAACAGCGGGCAACGAGGAAACAGGCAAAAAATGGACTCACACAAAAAACTTGGAGGATCTGGACTTCGCCGATGATATATGTCTGATTTCCCACAAACTGGAAGATATGCAAGTAAAAAGCAACAAGTTGGCAGAAGAAGCATCAAAAATAGGACTTCAGGGGAACATAGATAAAACAGAGGTGATGAAGATTCCTGGCCAACACCACCAACAGCAACAACAACAACTGACAACAATCAGCATAAATGGGAGGAACCTGAAAGTAACAACCTCCTTTACCTACCTGGGAAGCATCGTTTCAACTACAGGCTGATGGAACTGATGAGGATGTCAAAGCAAGGATCGGGATAGAAAGACAAGCTTTCACTACTCTCAAGTCTGTGTGGGAGTCAGCAGCACTCAGCATCCGAAATAAGATCCGGATTTTCAACTCCAATGTGAAGTCAGTGCTACTATACGGATCAGAGACTTGGCGCGTCATAAAGAGCACCTCAAACAAGCTACAGACCTTCATTAACAGATGTCTTCGCTCAATACTCAAGATCAGATGGCCGGAAAGGATCAGCAACAAAGATCTCTGGGAGCGAACCAACCAGGAACCAATTGTGAAACAAATAGGCAGGAAGAAATGGAGATGGATTGGCTGGCCATACCCTGAAGAAACCATCAAGTGACATCACTAGACAAGCCATTGCTCGAGTGGAACCCGAAAGGGAAGCGGCGAGTTGGTCGTCAGTGCGAGGGTGGGTGACTTGGAGGAGGTCATGTGAAGAGGAGATGAAAACGTGTGGGCAGACTTGGAGTCAGGTGAAGACTCTAGCAGAGAACCGAACGCAATGGAGACGCACGGCTGAAGCCCTATGTTCCTCTAGGAATTAAAGGAAACAATAATAATAATATAGTTTCCGCGTAAATCCAAAATTAGTTTCTAGTCAGATTTTTTCATGAACTGAGAAACATTAGGCTAATTGAGAATTAGATTTATGAGAAGGCTATTATTTAGCTACCTAAACTGAGTTCAATAACCACTACATTTCAGATTCCTCCAATACTCACGATATATTAATCGCTATGGAAAAACTTATTTTCATATTTCTTGGTTACAGCCAAAACGTATTTTTAAAACCATCCTGTTGTTTACTAAATTTTCTAGGTTAAGAAGTGAAGCTAGTTTATGAAGTAAATAAAAAATATGTCAACATCCTTACAATAATAACAATTATTTTTAAAACAATATTGATGTGGTATCATGAAGTGAAATAAATAAACGAGAAAGAAAATTACTGACACGTTTCTACTTTAGAAAAACATTTCATCACTTTTGTGTGTAAGAGTGAGAAAATGTTCAAGATGATTAGTGAACCATGTAGATGCTAACAAGAAATATCCAATAGTCAATGCATCAGGTAAAAATGACTCTTCTTTGAATTGTCACCATCTGTACTTTGGTATGCTCTTGAAACGCTCAAAGTAGCATATACTTGCAGTTGTTGACTGGTGATTCATGATAGAATGTTACACAGAAGCATCTTAGATAAATTTTCTGCAATTCGTGACACCATAAAGAGTACAGTAGAATAAGCATATAACGATAGTTCAACGGATAAATAGATTTGAAGTTGAGAACTATCAGGTGAATGATTGTGGGGCTTCTCTGAATTTAAAAGAAGAAGTGAAGAAGTCTGAAGGATTCTTAAATTTTCAAGTATTGGTTTTGTAGGAATTTTGTTTGATTGGATGGAGGATTCCATAATGAGCTGACATCAGTTAGAGAACCACTGGATGGGTGCGTACTGTGAAGAGTCCCAAGCTAGAACGAAACAGCTCTCCAGTACTCCCAGGTTTTTCAGTAGTTCTCTAACTGATATCAGCTCATGATGAAATCCTCCAACTTTTCTGTGCGTCGGTGGCACAGCGGTTAGGACTCTCGTCGACCATGCACATGGTCCGAGGTTCGATCCCCCGCCGACGCACACCTGATATCTATGGTCGGCCTGCTAAATTTGGGCTACCGATATCACATGCTGAAAATTTCATACTTGTACCGAAAATACTGTGTGGAATCAAGCTATAATAAAATAAAATAAATTGCCTTACCAAATCTGTGAGCAAAGTTTGCCGGATCAAATTCATCAATTTCATTCAAGGACTTCAACAGAAAACATGTGAAAATTTCTACAAAACTCTGTCGAAATCGCTGACAAAGGAGAAATAGTGTCACGTTTTCGCAGAAAATCCTGAGGATTATATCTGTAATCTGTCGAGTCTGAAGTTAAATCGCATTGAAATGGAAGCACTTTCTCTTGGATTTAACTTCCACATCCCAAATAAATTTGTCGGAAGAAATGATGTCGCAGTTCAATTCGAGAACTTATTCTATCAGCTGAGTGACCTCACTCCAGTTGATGATGACAAGAACAGCTGGTTCAATCTAAGCTCGTCGACGTTGCAAATCAATACCTCATTTCTCCAATGTCTTATTCAAAAGTCCTTTCTGAAGAGCATCTAAGAGCATTGAAAGCTCTCAAGAATAATAACAAAATTGTTATATTGCGACCTGACAAAGGCTCAGGAGTGGTGCTGATGGACAAATAGGACTACATCGCAAAGAAGAAAACTGTGTTTAATGACCCGCTGAGGTTTAAAGTTGACAATTGTCAAAAAGATAAGACAGATGCTGTCGAAAAATGTATTACAAACGCACTGAGAGATCTTCTAAAGAAGATTTTGATTGACAGCGATACGTACAATGATTTGAAACCCCGAGGGTCCTGCTTGACACACATGTATGGCGTTCCGAAGATACACAAAAAACAAGTCCCCATGAGACCTATACTTTCAATGACCAACTCGCCTCAACATAAGGTGGCACGTTGGCTTGCGGAGAAGTTGGAACCTATTCGTCAACGGCTAGGCGTGCACACAATGAAAGACTCATTTCATTTCTCTGAAAGTGTGAACCACATGAACGTTTTAGATTCGTTAATGGTGTCATTTGATGGAACCTCCTTGTTCACAATGATTCCAATCAACGAATCTATTGCGATCATTTGTCAGAAGTCTGATCTTCTCCTACTGCCAGAGCCAGAATTCAAACGCCAACTGCTAATGTGTACCACGGATGTGCAATTCCAATTTGACAACACTGTTTACCGCCAAACAGATGGTGTAGCTATGGGCAGTCCACTTAGTCCTGTTTTAGCAGATATATTCATGTCCAACCTTGAAAGAACAAAGTTGAAGCATGCAATCGACGAAACAGCTCCCAACTATCAATACGTTGATGACACATTTATAATGTTCAAAAATGAAAGTCATGCTTCACACTTACTAAGATTATTCAATAATGCACACGCCAATATTGAGTTCACTATGGATCATGAAAGTGACAGGAAGTTCCACTTCCTCGAAATTGCCATGGAACGCCTAGAAGACGGTAGCCTTCAGAAGTCAATTTATCGAAAGTCCACATGGAAAGAACAATACTTACATTTTAATAGCTTTTGTCCGAATAGCTATAAACGAGCAGTGGTCAAGACTCTGTACTATAGAGCGGGAAGAATATGCTCTACAGAGAAACTAGAGGAAGAATTTGAGTTTCTTGAAAAGACATTGAAGAGCAATGGGTATCCTCAAAGATTCATCAACAAGTATGGAAGATCTGAAGTCGCAAATGAAAAACAAATCACAGTAAGAAAAAAGCCAATCTACTTTCAGCTTGATTATAAAGGCGAAAACATTGCAGCGATGATCAACAGAAGGCTGAGCACATCAATAGCCAGAGCCTATCTTGCAGCTAAGGTAGTTCCCGTCTTTCGAACAACTTGCTGTCTGGTGCAATCGAAAATCGATAGATATCCTTCTCATGTGAACTCCAACTGTATATACAAATTAATATGTATCTGAGGGAGCAGTTACATTGGAAGAACAGAAAGAAGGGCATATCTACGATTTTGTGAACATGTACCAAAAAGCTTACGTCCAAAGGGAACAAATGCTTTAAACAGTGCCGTCGCCAGGCATCTCCTCGACAAGGGTCATGAGGTGGACGCCGAAAAGTCGTTCAAAATTATCAATAAGCAAAAGAGCTCAATTCTCCTTAAGTTTGCTGAAGTCATTTCCTTCAAGCGCCTAAAACCTGATTTGTGCGTTCAGAAAGAAGCGGTTGTCAGTCTTTCTTTGCCCTGGTAACTGAATATTTTTCATCGGAATGCGAGATACTGAAAATTTTTCATTGTATATGATTATAATTGTTCGAAATTGTGTTTAATATTGCGTATGTGTATGTATATTTTATTAGTGTATGCGTATATTGATTGAGTGATTTTTGTTTAAAGTGAACTCTGTGCAAGTATGTTAAATTGTTTTTGTAGATACTTTTCATAATGTCTTTGCCATGTAAGCAGCTGACGAGAAGGCGACGAAATAAAAGATGGTACCATTTTGTTCTGCTAAAACTGTAGTTGTTGCTTTGTTCAAATTCATTAAGGGGAATAAATGTATCCAAATTTTTGAAACAACGTCTTTTGTTCAAACTAATCAGAAATACCGATTGTATGTAAATGGATCCAAGAAAATGAATTTTATTCTGCACGCTTTGTATAATTATTGTCAAAGCATTCCTGAAAGTAGTGATCAATGGTATTTCATGAATACCTTCTATGCATTTTTAGCTTTTAGTTGAAATCCTACCTGTTTGATTTTGCAGCAAATGCACATAGTCATTTTGTGAATTATCAGTCATCTGATTTTGTAGCTATTCGTAAAACGTGATGAAAAGATTGTGGAAGCATAGAATGAAGGTTCCACAAAGTAGCCTGACATTAGCCCAAGAAATATTGGAATGCAACTGCCGAACACCTGAGAGACACCTGAAAATAGGCGCCATCAGAAACGAATGGCATTTGTATAATTAAACGATGATAAAATGGTTCCCATTTGACTTTTAAAGATAGGACAAGAAACTCTCCGTCAGTTGCATATTACTATACACATCTTGACACTTATGTAGGCAAATCCACTCTGCCGTCATCTTCAGCTTGAACCATGGTTGCCCACAACCTCTCATCTCCTCCTCCAACTCATACGATCTCCTCCATGTCACTCTCGCACTGATGACACACTCGTCACTTTTCCCTAGGGGTCCAATTCAGTGATGGCCTGCATTGCTCGCGATGTCATTCGACGTCCTCCTCAACTTATGCCCGATCTATCTCCAATTTCTTTTAGGTATTTGTTGAGCAATCGGTTCTTGGTTGGTTTGCTCCAATTCAGAGTTTTTCTTTGCTAATTCTATCTTGCTAATTTTTTCTGCGAGCCATTTGATCCTCAGTATGGAGCCAGCGAAATGGGCAGCTGTTAACAAAAATCTGTAACTTGTTGGAAATGCTTTTCGTCACGTGCAGTGCATGTTTCCCATACGTACAGAACCACTAACTGACTTCATATTTGTGTTGAAAATCCGAATTGTGTTTTTTATGCTGGGTGCAGTGCAGGAGATCTCGAAACTGGTTTCAGTTTGAGGGAAGTATATCTTGCCTTTCCGATTCTGACTTCGACATCTTCATCTGTTCCGACCGCCTGTGGTTGAAACGATGCTTCTTAGATAGATGATTGACGTAACCACTGTCAAATCTCTCCTGTTGATTGTGATTGGTGCTGGTTGTTCTTGCTGTTACAGTTGGTTGGTTATCTTCATCACCTCCATCTCCTCTATGGACTCCTGTCTTCGCTTCTTTATTATTACAAACATGTACATTTCCAAGTTGCTCACTATCTAATCTTTCAAATTTTGCTGATGAATTCACCATGTTTGCCGCTGCCAACTCCGATAACTCTCTATCTGTTATTACTAGGGACTTCAACTCGTCAGATCGCTCTTTCCTTGAAGCACTTGTTCACACAAACATAGTCTAATTTCCCACTAGGCTTGACAAAACACTTGATTTAGTTTTTACAAATGAAGAAGGAATCTATGAAGCACGTAAACATGCACCGATCCCCAACTCTGATCACTCTATTGTTCGTGTTCTACCAAAAATATACAGCAAAGCACATATTAAAGTCTTCTCACATCTGTCTATGAAAGCACAACAAAGATGCTACTCATCCGACAACTTAATGCTTAACAATCTTAATGCTATCTACAATGATACACTTTTATCATGCCAATCTCCTATCAGCATGTGGAAACATTTTATTGAATTTACTGGCAATAGTAAACGATGGAATGCTTTTCCCTCTTATGATGTTAATGCTCTTAATCAGTCTTTTATACGCTGTCCTTCTTCTTTAACTACTTCTAATGTTACCTATCATGCGGCTGAAAACTTTCATGACTTTAATACTCTCGATGTTCTAAAATGTCTTAAAACACTCAAGCCCTCACGTAGCCTTGGCCCTGATGGTATACCCGCATATGTTCTAAAACAATGTGCAGATGCTTTGTGTTCTCCACTAACCAACATCCTTAATGCTTCTTTCTTCAAAACTATCGTACCTGATGCATGGAAAGACATTAAAATAGTCCTTGTCCCTAAACCTGGAAACGGCAAGAACGTAAAGTTCAGACCTATTGCCATCACTTCCCCGTTTCTAAAGCTTATGGAAAAACTAATACTTCTTAAGCTTGAACCCTCCCTTAAAAACTTCGAAGACCCCAAACAATTCGCCTATAGACAGGCTAGGAGCACTTTAGACGCTGCAGCTGTCTTACACAACAACATCGTCTCATCATTAGATAAAGGTGCCAAATACGTCCGCTGCACGTTTCTCGACTTCACTCCTGCTTTCGACTCTGTACCTAGATGTCTGCTGCTAAAAAAGCTCTCTTTGACAAAAACTGAGTCCTGGGTCACTAACTGGCTGCATTCCTACTTCTCTAACAGAAAGCAGTACACCATATACAAAGGTAAATCATCCTCTGCTGTACTCACTAAAGCCGGAGTCCCCCAAGGTGCTGTACTCTCCTCACTTCTCTTTTCTTTCTTTCTACATGACTTACCATCTTCTAATGACATTAATTTTGTCAAATATGCTGACGATCTCTCTGTATCTTCGCCTGTCAAATGTCAAAGCGACTGCTCTATACTTAATGGCTTTCTGTAAGAAATCGAACAGTGGTCCAAGGAAAACGGTCTAACCTTAAACTCCTCAAAATGCCAAACAGTCAATTTCACCTTTAGGCATAAATCCGACCTAAACAAACTGGTTGGCTCTCACGAGGTATGCAACATAGACGGCACTGAAATAGAAACTAAATCGGAAATTAAATACCCAGTCGTCATTCGGTCTGCTGATCTCTCCTGGTCGTCTCATATCTTAGCGATTTCTAGGAAAACATTCCGTCTTAACTTCTACATCAAGAAGTTAAAACATTCTGGTATAACCCAACCCTTACTCCTACAATTCGTTAATTCTCGCATCCTGCCTATTGTTCTCTATTGTTCCCCCTTAGTTTTTCCTGGGCTACTGAAGAAAGACTATAACATATTACGCAGGATGTTAAAGGTTGTCAGCAGGGTGAGCAACGTGCCGCTTAACCAGCTTGTTAATATTCTGGTAAACAGGCGCATGGACTCATGTGAAAAATGGGCCAAATCCATTTTATCTAACTCACACCACCCTCTTCACGCACAACTCTCCCCTTGCATCTCATCAGGTAAAACCAGAAGCCTATATAGAAAACTATATGCTCGCACCAGCAAGTACAAAAACTCAACCGTACCCTAATTAGCTCGTGTTCTGTGTGATAAAGAAAGCATTAGGCGTGACACCTATAATTCATTAAATAGTCAGTAGTAAAACTGGATCTCGTCTTTCCAACTCACATCATCAATAGGTGCAACATTTTCTTTCTTTCTTTTCCTATTCTCTCTCTCGTCTTTTTCTTTTTTTCTTTCCGTTTTGTGCTACTTTGTTTCATTCTTCCGCTTATGCCAGTAAATATGATAGCACCTACTTTTCCAACACCTTCAAACACTGTTCAATTTTGCTACCGACATGCCCATATGTTGTTGTCATAATGAACTGAGATTACCCTTAATCTATGTAGAATTCTATTTATTGATTATGTACTAACTGGATGCAATACTGTAGTAAAAATGCTGAGAATTCCATTCTGTATCACATGTACTGTTTTGGAATAAAGCCAATTATTATTATTATACAAAATATCATGTATTGACATTTAGGTCAATTACATAGGTCAGACTAGGGGTCAGGGTCAACTAGATTACTGGAATATAAAAATTTATCTAGACCTAGAATAAATGACCTTGCTAAGTTAAATAACCTCGAATAAAGCTCAACTACTGTACTGCATTCACTCACATGTATTCACAAAATAAAGTGGGGCAGGGTGAGCATATTAAAAAGCAATCTATATAGGTGCAGAGAGAAGATTAATCACTGAAGCTTGTATTATCATCGAGTTAACACCGTACACATGCAATCGGAATGACGCTACGCCTATGATACCGGAGATATAGAAAGCAGCAACAAATAACAAAGGGAAGTTGGAGGGATAGAAAGAATGAATATATATATATGACAAACTGTGAAAACGCTTGAATAAACTTATATGATGATGAGCATTAATTTGTGCTTGAAACTTCATCCAGTTGTTATTACTGTATCACTGCGTGATTATATGAAAATAAACTTATCTAACATAGAATTACATTTTACCACAGTGCCCAAGTTCTACACCTACATTAACAGAAATACATCACTGGGCGAAGAGAGACCTTTCGTCGACTTCATTTACTACGACCCTAACGACACAATTACGTGAGTGTTTTCGAGTCCATCACTAATTTTGAATAACCTGAATTAAAAGATACCATCGTTGACTGACTAGATCTGTATTTACCAGTTCTCCTGAACGGGTACGTGTAGGTATATCAGTCGGGTGTTTTCCAAAAATTGAAAAAGATCTAAGCCTGAATGATTATAAAGATGTGGAAAAGGAGCAACATAAAACGCGAAGATCTGCTTCACAGTGGTCCTCTTACCTCCACATCCTGTTCTTTTAGAGTTACCTATAAGCCAAAACACCTTGCCAAAATCATTTCACATCCAGCTTATCTATACTTCTGAAGCTTTAGTCATCACAGTACAGAGGTCAAAGCTGAGTGTTCAAAAGGAGCTTGTTCAGCTACTTCTTCAATCATGGTCTTAATTGGTTTACGCTACAACTATCAACATATCGAATGAAAAATTGCTGCAATTTAGTTCGTCTAACTGATGTGGAAATGTCTGTCTCTAAGATGTGCAGCCGTTACCAGTGAAACCGTATGTAGCAGTCTATTCTACATTCAAAACTGAAAGACGAAATCGTAAATGATGAAAGAGAAATACAACGTTTGAAGAGAGTATGAGTATCGTGAAATATTAGAGTTATAGATTAGATCGGAACACGTCAAACAAACTAAAGAAAATTGTGAAGCAGGCGACATGTTAATATTCATATTTGCCTATATCTTGGCCAATCTTAGTATTCAAGTCTGCGTTTTCTGACGTACGTAAAAAAATAAACTTCCTCAAAGAATTCTCAGAATACGCGTTTCACTTATTCATTCAACCATATAATGGAGAACATGAGTGTCATGCACCTGCTATTGTCGTATTAGAAAATACCAACGACGCATTCGCATGTGTTTCGCACTGTAAGAATCACAGTTCCCACTGTGCGCTTATATAGTCAAAAAAATTATACCTACGTCAATTAATTAGGCGAAATTAATCAGGAAATGCGAACCTTCCACTAACAAACCAAGAAAATCAAGAAGAAATAATTATCAAGTGACTCTCATATGCTTACGCAAACTGAACAGAAATGGTAAAAGTGATATCGATGGCGAATAATGTGCACCAAATCATTGGAATAAAAATGCATTGCACAAAATGCTGTTGCAATGACTGTCACGACTAAGAAAACATAAAATTCAACAAAATGAAGTGAATATGATGAATATTGCTTGCTAATAATAAGTATCTTGTAAAGTTAAGGAAAAATTAAGGGGTGAATAGCAAGAAGGATTTGACTCCACGTCACATTACATTATGCACATGCATTCAATCCACTTATGTAACTAAAGTACGCTATCTGAGTTTAGGCAGTATTCTACTGAGTAAAAGATAGATGAAGATGCAGCTTCCTCAGTGTTTATTTCATACAGTAATGTCTAACACAAATATCAGCAAATTAACAGTGTAAGTTTTGGCTTCAATGATTAACACTAAAAAGCACTAGATAGAAATGTTTCCAAGCTACTAATGTGGGAGCTGTTCGTTCGTGACATTCCAATTCTGACTTATCGAATATTTATTTCCTCATTTACTTTCATCTGCTGAGCTAGTTGTATAGGTGCACCACTTTCCATACAGGACATTATCCAGCATGGCTGTCAGGAGGTTAATGAATTCAGTAAATTCACATCATGCGGTCACACCAAAGTTCCCTTCTTAAATCATTTGCATTGTAAGACCGAAATGTACAGGTGTTTCCGGATTCTAAGACATTTGCACAACAGTGGCTCTAGTAACCAGTAGGCTTAAGTTAAGACGCTATGTGAAGGAAGAGTTTTCCCATCTTTCATTTTACTATGGTCTGACTTGTTTGTTTCTGATTTTATTAGGTAGTTGGTAATATTTGCCTTTTGCTGGATGCCGTCAGATGAACAGCCACTGTTCCTCAATAAGGAAAACAACAAAATAGTGTCGAGGGTGACCAAGGGCAGATTGAACACTGTGTGAATATCAAAGATTTAAGAAATTTCCATAAACACCGTTCAGCAGACAAGGTTATATAAGTAAAGCGTATTCAACAGATAACTACAGAAAAATAATAATCACATATCATATAAATTATTAAGTTAGCTAAACTCCAACAACAAGCAACAGTCAAGCCTATGAAATAACAAATGAAACTCATACTACTTACTAGTGACAAGTAATACAAAAGTGAGCTTGAAAGAAACAGCAATAAAGGAGAGATAGGAAAAGAATTAACTCTGATTTTCTCGATAAGTAAGATTTTCTCCACTGATTTGTCTTTTGTTTTAACCAGACATTATGTAATTCTTTTCTATTCATTTTTTAATGATTAACTGTTCTTGATTTTATAACAAATTGTTAGTATCTGGTATGCCGTGTGTACTTCTTCATTTGTCTATTATGTATCCCAGATAGACGTAAAACTAACCTTATGCGCTGAGTAGCTAACCAAGCATTTAAACGAATCAAAATTAAAAAGGCAGTGCACTGGCCCTCTACCTGAGATATGAGGTAATTATTTCATGGGTGAAGCTCAAATCTGTTGTGGAATTATCTATAGATATATTCGTATACTGAGCACAACTAAGTCAGAATCCCAGGAAGCCACATTTTTCCATCGATTATATTAGGAAACTAATCAAAGTGTCCTTCGGTTCAGGAATTGAAAAAAACAGAGTCATATTGTTGTATAATCTTCTCAATAAATAAGAGTAGGGGTTGCTGACACTCGAGAATATGTAACTGATCAATGGACTACTGTTCCCTCAGTGGGAAGACAGCGACAAGTGAGTGAGAAAGCAATATTTAATTCTGCGAGAAAATGGAGATTTGACGAAGCTTATTATAGCTTGAATATTCCCACTAGGAATATAAGAGAACACAATTTAGGTAAATATTTACCTCCGGTAATCTCTTATCAGGATCTGCAGCTACATAATAGAACATCAGGTATAGACATTTGAAACCAATGTGGTTAATAGAAATAAAGTTCAGGCATACGAATTAGCAGAAAATAATAACAGCTTTATTATGCACAATACATAGAATCTTCGCTGTAATATGTTGCAGAATATTATGTCTCTATCCACGACCTTCAAGTGAAATAGGAATCTAAAGTACCTCATGTGATTGCATTATTTTCAATCACTAATGGCACCTTTTTTGCCACCGAGAAATGAGCAGCAGCAGATTGAAAGCCAATCAAAAATATCATTACATCTGGTGACTTTCGGACATAACTGAGTGATTAAAAGAAAAAAAATAGAGGGAATCTTTTATACTGTGTTGGATGGAAATTCTGGTAGCCCATTGATTCAAGCCGGCAACTGTAATAACCGATATGACCACAATAATAAAAACAAGAATAAAGTCATGTGAGTTTTATTGAATCTAGGTAGCAATTTATTGTGGATGTGTTTTTTATTCCTTCACATTCCCAGTGGAAAAAGGGCCTGAAGTCTTGGTAGCAGTGGTGTTTATTTTTACGGGATGGGATTGCAATACTCATGCCCAACCTTCTCGCTTTACCAGTCTTATTACTGGCTTAGCGACATAAGGAAGCGCATTGGCCGGGGATGGAATCCCGCACAACACGCGTGGTTGACCAGTATTCTACTGGTTTACCACCCACACCGGATGTATAAGCAGTGCGTAAATATTCTTAGGGATAAAAGGGAACAGTACTGCCGAATAGATATTAGATAATGGTGTTTCATTTTATAATAAGTTTTGAAACTAATATTAAAATATGTAACTAACACGGTAATGATAATAAGGACAAAGATAATAGTACGAAAATATACAATACTCATGGTTATCTGGTGTCTCAAAGATAGAAATTTTTGCAATGGATAATTCTCCACTATAGGATAATTTTCTGTCCCGGTGCCACCAATTAGCTGTAAATATTGTCTTTATCCTCACACGATGAGGAACTACTGTTACTCGCTTTCGGTTTTCCCCTTCTTTCTGCCCCATCTTTGATGTGGCCATTCAGTTTTGGTGTGAAAATATCGATGATCGACTGAGTGCACTAACTCCCACCTCCCTTTCGCCTTTATCCCTACAAATATACGTGCTCCACTTACACAATTAGCATGTTTGACTACCAAGATTTTATAAACGACTTTGCCTTTGTTGTTATTATTATCCACTAATTCTCATTCCTGAACTACATTGGTTTCAAATGTCTATGATTGAAGCTTTATTACGTAATTGTAAATTCTGGCTCATGTTTGCCTAAATTGTGTTCTTTGATTATATTTTTATTTATATGACCAATAAATTGCTAGATTCAATCGCCAAGTTCATGTTCTAAGTGGAAAGCTTGCACCAATAAAAATATCCAAAATTACTTCAGGGTCTGATATTTAATTTACAACAATTAGTTCCCTTGATGAATTTAGATAAAGCAATAAGAAGACGTAATTTGTCTGAATTGTGTAATGTATTTGCGCAACACATTTCGAACAATCTGATCACACATAGACTTGTCATAGGAATATATATGAAATGAATAAAGAGGTAAGAGGTGAGAAAATAGACTTAGGTCAAGTTAAAAGGACATATTCAAGGTCCAAGTAACAATGAAGACCACTAAACCAAATAACAGAGGCAATAGTACATCTGCTGTACGAACCTTTTTTGAATACATAGTTTAGGTTTATTAGTTCGAATGCCTATCGCCTCAGCTGTGTGTAGTAGACGAATACGAAGTCTATTGGAAAGATTTGGTGGGATACGATGAATTACTTTGAAGGCTTTCGTTTTCTCGATTACATGACCACTATCAATTAAGTGTGACAAAATTGACCTACGAATTGTTTTTGTCTGTCGTTTTATAAAAGGAATGTTGTAAAATGTCTTGCGAGCAGAACAAGAAAGATATGTACAGATGACCTCTTACAAAAGGAATTTGAATATATTCACGATTCCTTGATGGAGATGGGCTATCCGAGTAGTTTCATAAAGAAACATATGAAAATATCGGAGAAAAACCGGAGACTCTGACTGCACGTAAAAAACCTCTATTTGTTAAGTTACAATTTAATGGTGACTTATCAAGTGAGATTCTATTCCAAAAACTTTCAAGGAGTATACGAAGAACATTTTATGCAGCACACCTATGTTTGTCATTCTCTAGCCGACGAATGATTGGGACGCAAACGAAGGATAAGCTCGATAGTTTTGCCACATCTATGTACATTTATCAATTCAAATGCACCTGCGGTGACATTTATATTGGGCGTACTACTGGACAGCTTAGCCAACGTGCTAGTGAACATATCCCATCGTGGTTTGGCAAAGGACAGACAAAAACAATTCGTAGGTCAATTTTGTCACACTTAATTGATAGTGGTCATGTAATCGAGAAAACGAAAGCCTTCAAAGTAATTCATCGTATCCCACCAAATCTTTCCAATAGACTTCGTATTCGTCTACTACACACAGCTGAGGCGATAGGCATTCGAACTAATAAACCTAAACTATGTATTCAAAAAAAGTTCGTACAGCCTTTATCCCTCTCTTGGCCTATTAAGACGTAACCAACTTTTGACTTCTACACCACCCTTTGTTTATATTTTCAACCCCTTTCTTATCATCCCTAATTTCATCACATCTTCATTATAAACGTGTTTCATTTCCTTCCCTTACAATCTAAAATTACTTAATCGGTTCATTTGTTTTTACTAGCCTTTGTCGACTACTTCTACCTGAACAGTTGTTTGTTTAATCATGCTGTTTTTCATTATTTGTGTTATCACAGATTGCCTCACTTTTTCATCCTTATTATTGATAAGACCATTTTTATTATTACGATTATTATTATTCTTATTATTATCATTATTACTACTATTATGACTAATTGCACAATTTATATTCACCATCGTATTATCCTATAGACAAAACACCACGATTGGTTTATATTTGAATTTTTATTTGTAAACTTATATCTATTAGAGTTAAGCCTGATGAGATCTAATTGAAACCACAATAATTTTCGCTTAAATGTGTTGTTCTAAATATTATAATAGGCATGAACGTGTATCTCAGTGACCAAATTCTACTATAACATTAATCTGCTATGCATTTATAATCGAGCTGCCAAACTATGCATCTTGATTAGTTTCAAATTTACTAGCGTCTGAAAACGTTACTGGTGTTATTCACCTCACTAACTGTCTATGCTATAACTCTTCTATACGTTCCATTTCTTTAAGTGAGAATATTTTTCCAACTTTTGCAGGCTTTCATTCTTCCCTACTTATTACTACTTAGTAATTTAGGACAATCTTTCTTTTAACGACCTGGTGAGCAGCTTTCCAGTCACTGAATCTTGAAATTTCAGTAAGAATTCCAGTGTTTATTTGGATTCATTATGTCACAAATTTTACAAGTCTTGTAGTCAGTGCTGTAACAGCAGAAGCAGCTCGAGCTTTATCAGTACGGAGTCCCTAGAACAGTGTCAAAGGTGTTTTTACATGTTTTTGCGAAAAGGTTAAATAGTTAACAATAAATTCGACATATTTCCGGCAAGTCAACAACACCGATACGTCACACTGATAGAAAAGTGTCAAAGTTTGTATGAATCCTCAGCAACATGTTTATAAATTCTAGAAAGAGACTCAATGAAGACTCATGATATCAGAATTAGGCTAGTGATTCAATTTTATCATCATCTTGACAGTTATGCCACATTGTTGATAGAAAGAGTTTGCAGTTGTAATCAATATTTTAAGCCGATGGCTGCAGCAGTAGAGAATTTTATTTTTCAAATCTGTGTCTAGATTATGTGGACATGATTGCATGGAGTTCATTGTACAACCTATTCATTTTATTATCTAATCTTCGGTGAATCACGACTATTATTATTGTTCCCTTGGGTTCCTAGTGGAACATAGGGCTTCAACTGCACGTCTCCACTTGCTTCTGTCTTCTGCTGTACTTTTCAGTTGCATCCATGTTAATCCATACTGTTTCAACTCCTCTTCACACCATCTCCTCCATGTCACCCTTGGACGTCCCACTCGCCACTTCCCTTTCGGGTTCCACTCGAGCTATGGCCTGACGCGCCAGAGTGTCCAATCCATCTCCACTTTCTCCTGCATATTTGTTGAGCAATTGGTTCTTGTTTTGTTTGTTCCCATAGTTTCTTGTTGGTGATTCTTTCTGGCCATCTGATCTTCAGTATAGAACGAAGACAGTTGTTGATAAAGGTCTGCAACCTGTTGGAAATATTCTTTGTGAATCACAACTACTCAGAATAATTTATTCACCACTAACCTGAGCGAACTTAATGAGTTAGAAATATATAAATATGATGTGTTTTTCACTACTAAACGTTACCAGTTTTTTCATTTGATGTTTGCGTGGCTCATTGAAATAGAAGAGTGCTGAGGAGGAAAAGACATATCTATTATTCAAATGAGGTGTCCATCACTTTCAATGTTATGATACCCACTCAGTGACATCAATAATACCGCTATACGACTAGTTACACAGGAGCAGTTTAATTTGTAAAGAAGTACTGAAGTGGCACAAAATAAAACATTTTAATCCATATATCTAAAAACTGTTCACTGATTAAAGAAGCTAACCTCTAACCCTTTAGATGAGGATTTTGGCACTTTGCACTCAGCTGTTTTCAACCAGCGGTTTTCAACAGCGGAGTGTAAAGTGCCAAAATCCTCAATAACAAAGCATCTTGTGGATTACGGACATGATATCGACGCGGTCAAGTCATTCAACATTGTCAGCAGACAAAGAAACAAGAAGATGCTTGCAATTGCAGAGGCTTGTGCGATTCGAGTTTACAAACCAGGTCTATGTGTACAAAAGTAGATGGTCATGACTCTGAATCTACCATGGTAATACGTTTTGCTTATAATTCTACCTATTATTATTATTTTTTTTATTATAATTCTCATTATTATTATTCTTGATTCATTTGAAACTATCCCTTATCAGTAGCATTATTTTAACTCACTTCAACACTATTATTATTATTGTTTCCTCTTAGCGCGCTTTTCGAAACTGCGCTACATTGGCATAGTTTCCTAAAACATTGATTTTTGTGGAATATCTTATCAAAAAGTTGCGAAAAACTTTTACAATTACTTTACTTTGAAACACTGAATCTTTGGATATAATATTGTATATCAATAACATCTATAACTATCTATCTGCCTCTCTGTGCTTGTTCAACACTAACTAATATCTATAATTGTATATATTGATGGATTTACATATTCAAGTTGGCTCAAGTCAGTGATTCTATGATTTTGGTAACCTTTTTATTTAACTGTAATTGACTGTGATATTATTATTGTTGTTGTCGCTTGTTACCCTTCTTGTTGCGAATTATTTTCCTGTGATGGTGTTGTTCTGATTGTTTTATTCCTTTTTATTCCTGATTTTAAGGGGAGCAACCTACAAGGTTGCTTCTCTCTAAATTATAAATTGATGTACCAACCCTACCTTCTCAGGCGTGAGGCTAGCAACCTCACCCTGTAAACAAAGCTGCTACAAAAACTTCGGCACGATGTATCTCCTTGAGACAAAAGAAAAAGTCTTTGTGAGGACATGGAATGTCCGTACTATGTACGAGATTGGCAAAGCTGCCCAGATCGCAACCGAAATGAAAAGATACAAAATTCAAGTACTGGGAATATGTGAAAGCAGATGGAACGGAAATGGATTCACCAAATTGTCAACGGGTGAGTCAGTGATCTACTCCGGTCACCCAGAAGATAACCACTCGCACACCAAGGGCGTGGCAATCATGATGTCACCAACGGCAACGAAGGCCCTCATGCAATAGGAGGCGATCTCGACCAGGATAATGACCGCCAGATTCAACTCCAAAGGAAGGAAAGTGTCAATTATACAATGCTATGCACCCACAAACAACGCAGACCTCGAAAAGAAAGAAGAATTCTACAGACAACTACAGGCAACAATGGACAATACTCCAGCTGGTGACATCAAAATACTAATGGGAGACATGAACGCCAAACTGGGATCAGACAACACAGGAAGGGAACTCATCATGTATAGAGAAGCTCTTGGAGAAATGAATGAAAACGGTGAACTCTTCGCCGACTTCTGCGCCTTCAATGAACTAGTGATTGGTGGCAGCGTATACAAACACAAGGATATCCACAAGGCTACATGGGCATTCCCAGAGGGACGAACCAAAAACCAAATTGACTTCATCTCAATCTCAAGGAAGTGGAGGCGCAGCCTGCTAGCCACAAAAGTAAGAAGAGGAGCAGACATTGGCTCAGACCACTATCTCGTACAAGGGACAATCCAAATCAAATTAAAAGCTTTCAGAGAAACAGGAGCTGCAGATAGACCACAAGACAAGTTCACCATTCAAAGACTGAAGGACCAGGATACACAGACATCATCACTGCAAGCACAAGGGAAAAAGCCGTGACACAAATCAACACTAGCGAAGAGGTCAGCGTCGAAAAGCACTGGAACAACTTCAAAACAGTGTGCAGTCAAACCTGCATGGAAGTTCTCGGCAGAAAGACGAGACAGGACAAACAGTGGCTCACTATGGACACTTGGAGATTGATACAAGAGAGAGCGATGATGAAACTAAAGATTATCCAGTGCATTAACAGGCAACAACAACAGGATTTGAATGCAAGCTACAAGACACTGAACAAAAGAGTAAAGAAGAGTGCCAGAGAAGACAGAAGAAAGTACTATGAAACCATGGAAAGTGAGGCAGAACAAGCTGCAGGCAAAGGAGATCTCGCAACACTCTACCAAACAACTAGGTACCTATCGGACAAAAGTTTGACACAAATTAAGCCGGTGAAGGATGACAATGGAAAGTCACTCACCAAAGAAGTGGAGCAAAGGAAACACTGGGCTGAAAACTTCAAAAGACTCCTAAATCGACCACCACCTACAACGCGCCCAGCAATACCAACAACGGAGACAGAGCTACCAGTGAACACCAACCCCCCCCCCGACGAAATCAGAAGTCCTGAAGGCAATCAAGATGCTAAAGGCTGGAAAGGCAGCAGGACCAGATGGAATACTAGCAGAAGCATTGAAAATGGACCCAGAGACAACAGCGGACTTGATGACGCCACTACTGGAGAAGGTGTGGAAAGAAGGCAAAGTACCCGAGGATTGGAAGAAAGGATACTTATTCAAACTACCAAAGAAAGGAGACCTAAGTCAGTTCAAGAACTGGGGCGGAATTATGCTCCTGTCCATCCCAAGCAAAATACTAAGCCGCATCATCCTGGAGAGAATCAAACAAGCCCTGGATGAAAAACTTCGACCGGAACAGGCTGGATTCAGGAGAAACAAGTCATGTATTGATCAGATAGCCACATTACGGATCATCATTGAACAAAGCTTGGAATAGCAGTCACCTCTCTATCCCATTCAACTTCATCGACTTTGAAAAGGCCTTCAGCAGACAGCGTCGATCGAGAGGTGATTTGGAAACTACTTCGCTACTACGGGTTGCCAACGACAGTTATACTTCTCATCCAACAGCTGTACGACAATGCTGCATGCCAAGTAATCCACAATGGGAAACTTACGGAAACCTTCGAAGTGAGGACAGGAGTAAGACAAGCTGGCTGCCTACTATCGCCAATGATTTTCCTGATTGCAGCATATTGGATAATGCGACAAACAGCGAGCAATGAGGAAACAGGCACAAAATGGACTCACCCAAAAAACTTGGAGGATCTGGACTTCGCCGATGATATATGTCTGATTTTCCACAAGCTGGAAGATATGGAAGCCCAAAGCAACAAGTTGGCAGGAGAAGCATCAAAGATAGGCCTTCAGGTGAACATAGATAAAACAGAGGTGATGAAAATTCCTAGGCAACACCACCAACAGCAACAACAACAACTGACAACAATCAGCATAAATGGGAGGAACCTGAAAGAAACAACCTCCTTTACCTACCTAACTACATGGGAAGCATCGTTTCAACTACAGGCGGAACTGACGAGGATATCAAAGCAAGAATCGGAAAAGCAAGACAAGCTTTCACTACTCTCAAGTCTGTGTGGAGGTCAACAACATTCAGCGTCAAAAATAAGATCCGGATTTTCAACTCCAATGTGAAGTCAGTCAGTGCTACTATACGGATCAGAGACTTGCACTGCGCGTCATAAACAGCATCTCAAACAAACTACAGACCTTCATTAACAGTTGTCTTCGCTCAATACTCAAGATCAGATGGTCAGAAAAGATCAGCAACAGGGATCTTTGGGAACGAACCAACCAGGAACCGATTGTGAAACAAATAGGCAGGAAGAAATGGAGATGGATTGGCCATACTCTCAGGAAACCATCAAATGACATCACACGCCAGGCCATTGCTCGAGTGGAACCCGAAAGGGAAGCGGCGAGTTGGCTGTCAGTGCAAGGGTGACTTGGATGAGGTCATGTGAAAAGGAGATGAAAACGTGAGGGCAGACTTGGAGCCAGGTGAAGACTCTAGAAGAGAACAGAACGCAATGGAGACGCACGGCTGAAGCCCTATGTTCCTCTAGGAATTAAAGGATACATTAATAATAATAATTATTATTATTGTTATTATAACTATTACTATTGACATCCCTCTGGTTGCAATTCTTGTTAAATTCTCTAATGTCTCATTGTTTATCTAAGTGTTGTAATTGAAGCGTAATGCAATTTATCCTAATTTTGATCTCCCATACTCTCTCTTCCCTTATCTAATTGAACATGACCTGGAAAGACTTCTGCACCTGTCTTTCTGCACGACTAATTCAATTTAATTTGTTTACTTATCAGTCCTATATCTCCAATGTAATTTCAAAAGTATATATATCCGTGTATGTAGAGTATTCAGCTGACGAGTTCTACCGAAATTTGATAAATTCATTAAATGCTGCTTTATTTTTACTTTATTGCTTGTTTTAAATTCGTATCGGGAAATAAATGTTCCCAATTCACAAAGAAGGAAATTGGGATTTTCGACACCATTATTTAGTCATTTCCCCTATACGAGTCAGGAGGTTATAATGTCACAAGAAGCATTTCCAACAAACTTACTACCTGCATCGACAGATGTTTTCACTTCATACTGAAGGTGAGGTGACGAAAATGTCTAGCAACACAGAACTTTATGAATCCACTTATCGACACTTATTTCGAAGAAAATGGGGATGGCTTGGACAGACGCTGAGAGAAGCTGTGATTGATATTGTACGTCAAGCCCTCAAGTGGAATCAAATTGGGAAACGCCAGACTGGATGTTGAAGGATGACATGAAGGAGACTGTGTGATGGGGAGACAAGAGTTTGCTGGCATTTGTGGGGTCAGCTGAAGGCGGCTGCAGAGAATATAACAAACTGGAGACTTTCTGTCGAAGCCCTTTGTCCTACTAGGAACCCAATGGAACGAATATAATAATAATTCACATACTTTAGATATCTCTAATGTTTTAAGCCATAGGTTCATAGGAAATCTGGAGCCCATCCAGTTCGTTGATATATAAGAGTAAGTGCATTATCTCGTGGTACACCACATGTTTCCATCCGCTCTGTGCATTCCTCAGTAATTGCATACTTTAATCTTAGTTTCATAATTTTTTTTAAAACCAAATACTGCTATAATTTTGTATCTATAATCAACGGTACTTTAAGTATCTACCCCATAATTTTTCTTTCTTCCTTCCTTTAGTCGATATACCTTTGTTTCATACCTTTTATGTTTTCACAGCATTTCTTATTATTTTTCTGACCTCAGGTTTAAGAATTGCTTTTCAAATTTGTTAGTTTATTTATAAAATCCTTTTCATTTCCTTTTATTAAATTCTACGTCAACCTAAAGTTGTCCACTAACAGTACACTACACAATCGTTAATATTTTGTCGTTACCTTAAAATAGTCCCTCTTGTGCATCTCAGCAACACAATAAGAAGACTTAATTTAAGTGTGTATTTGTGCAACACATTTCAAACGCTTTGAACACACAATTACTTTATATGAATATAAAAGAGTTAGGGGTGGTGGGACGCATATAGATTAAATACAAAGGTTATTTTGAAGGTCAAAATTAAAACGCATATTAGTAAGAAATAGAGGAGTGGCTGTAGTTTATCTCTCCTGGTATCGGAATAAATTTTGCCAAGGAAGATTCAACGTAACGATGGATTGTTCTCGAACAAATAAAGGTGTTCTGTGATACCTAATATCTAAGACTCCCTTTAAACTTTACGACGCTCCCTAAGCACGCTTTAAAGATAGGTGGAAGAGAGGTCTAAATACCAATTTTATGCCCTGTATCTAAAGTACGTTTGGCATTGTAAGAGCTAGGTCGTCTCTCTTCATCAGTAATGGGTTCGGGAGATTCGATTTAGCTCCGAAGTCATTTAGAGTTATGCTCAAATGCTATATTTGCAGAGATCGATGGGTTCTTCCTTTGTACGTGTAATCAGATTGACATTTAAATTCGTAGTTACTGCGTTATGCGGTATTAATTTCCTTCATTTTCTTGGAACTCAGATAGAGCATTAGCCTTCACCTTCTCAATTATACAGACCTTGGCTGTAAAAATTGTCTTTTGTTAACGCTTCTTCAAATTTCTGTCCAGCTACCCAGCTACTAAAATCACACATGTAGAATAGTTTGAAATATACATCTTTCTTGGCATCGCGGTGAAGAATGCTTACTTGTGTTCTGACCACTGCATATCTCTCTGTGAACTTCTCCAAGTACTTATTTTCAATCAGAGTTCCTATTGTTTGTCACTCCCGACCCTATATCTATAGTATCTCAACTGATTTACTTCTCTGTCTTTAGGCATTCCTATTATTGAGTTCGAGACCCACCGAATAATCCTTTACGGTTACTAATGTCCCAGACCATCGTGACTTCATCAAGAACATGATTACCAGTACTAGTCAGGCTGGTTGTGCTGTTCTGGTTGTTGCTGCTGGTGCTAGTGGATTCGAAGCTGGTATATCAAAGAACTGTCTAACCAGAGAATACGCCCTGTTAGCTTACACTTTGGGTGTAAAACAGTTGATCGTGGCAGTCAACAAGATGGATTCTATAGAACCACCATATTCTTAAGCTCGTTACCAAGAAGTCAAGAAGGATATGTCCGACTACATTAAGAGAACTAGGTACATTCTAGCTGCAGTTCCATTCTTCCCAATCTCTGGTTGGGTTGGATACAGTATGATTGAAAAGAGCACAAATAGGTCATGGTACAAAGGCTAGGATTTGGTAAGAAAAAGGAGAGGAAGACTGACACTGGTTTCACTCTTCTGGATGCTCTCGATAAGATGGAATCACCGACGAGACCTACGAACAAACCCCTCTTACTGCCATTACAAGATGCATACAAAAGTCTGTGGTATTAGTACCGAAGACTAGGATTGTTCTCTCGAATCAATTCCCACAGCTATGGCTATGTGCGAAAGGCGGGTTCAGATTCCGTTCGATAAGTTGGATGGAATAAGATAGATAACTTTGAAGGCACTACTTCTGTCCAGTTGGTGACCGCTATCCATCAAGTGTGACAAAATGGAACTTCTTATAGATTTTATTTAGCTTTTTCCAAACCATGAAGGAAGATGCTCATTGATACGTTTGTTGAGCTGTCTAGTTGTCCGCCAAATAAAGCTCTCTCCGCAGGAGCAACCAAATTTGGAGATACACATATAAGTGGCACAGCTAGGTTGCTTGTCTTTCACTTGGGCAATCGTGATTGGTCGGCTGGAAAATAACAAACAACGGGTGGCAGCAGTATAAGTCCCTTTTATTGCTCTCGGTAATCTTAGATATATGACTTCACTAGCCACGTCCTATTAATTTGCAATTTTTGGAACATTTGTTTCTTTTCAACTGCTGTCAGTTTCTCTTTATTATACCTGATGTTCATTTGTCTCCTTACAAATATATTAGGATAACCCATTCGGACCAGCGTATCCTAATTCATTTTCTAGGGAGTCATCTGCATAGATCCATCTTGCTCTATTCGTAAGGCATTTAACCGAATTGACTTTCTTTCGGATTGGTAAAAAACTGAGGAAATGTGTATATTGTCCTATGGACGTAGGTTTTCTATAGACATCTCTCCTGAGTGAACCATCTTCTCTTCCGCTCAATTAGACATCAAGGAAGTGTAGTCTACCATCATGTTCTCCTTCACAAAAGAAGATGAGCGATGGATGTGCATCGTAAGATTTTATTAACATTTGATTCTTGTCAGCTTTCTCATCAAGAATAATAAACGTATCATCAACATAACGAAAATAGGAATCCGTTTTGTCTATTACTTGTTTCAATGGACCGTTTTCAAGCTTAGCAAGAAAGAAATCTGCATGTGTAACGATTTGAGGAGTTCACCTAGCCACTTTTCCACCCCATGATAGGTGGAGTTAGACATGTCTAGGACTTGGCGAAGAGGAAGTCCTGGTTTATGTACTTTGGGAAGACCGTACAATCGTGAAGCATTACTTCCAGTAGGTTTAAGATGGTTGTAGGCTGTCTCTGAGATTACTCTACTTTTTCTCAGCTCCATAAGATTGTTTGTTAGCTGCCTTTCAACCTTTACGTCTAGATCTGTTGGGTTGTTAAGCTTTTGGAATTTCATTTCATCTGTTAGAAGAAAATTCATTTTGCCAACGTAATCACACTTATTCATCAGTACTGCTCCGGCTCTTTTTTTCAAGTCTGCTGATTATGTTTTCGTTGATCCTTAACTTTCTTAGGGCTTCCCGAAGCTATGAGAATTCAAGAGAACAATCCTAGTCTTTGCATACAAAAGAAGTTTTTTCTACCTTTGTCTCTCCTTTTTTTAATTCCTTCACTTTCCCAATGGAACATAGGGCTTCAAGCTAGAGGCTTGAAGTTTCTGTAGCAGTGTTTATTTTTACAGGGTGGGGTTGCTAGCCTCATGCCCAACCTTTCCTCTTTACCAGTTATTTATTTCTGGCTTAACTAGTTAAAGGAGTGGGTCGGCCGGGGATCGAACCTCGGACTATGTGCATGGTTGGCGAGCGTCCTAACCGCTGTGCCACCGACGCACAAAGTGGTGTCAGGAGTGGGATACGAACTCACGCCCACAGAGTGAACTGCGACCTGAACACAGTGTCTAAACGTTGTAGAACCTGTCTTATGTGTCCAAAAGTTACTTGTTATTACCTTAGTAATTCAATTTAGAATCAGGGTTCAATTTACTTCATGATATTTTTAACTCCTTCCCTGTTATTTTCTCTCATCAATGTCAGCTCATGATGAAATCCTGTAACCAATCAAATCCCTACAAACCAACACTTAAATATTTTCTTTTTTCCCTTTCTTTCTTGCCTTTGTGTCATCTCCCTACCAATTATTGGTGATTTTGACCTGTACACAATGTGACTTGCATCGTAATAATTCATACTGTCTTGCCTTCTATATAACTGTATGTGACAAGTAAGTGAGTGCGATCAGAATGTTCGAAATGTGTCGCTCTAATACAATACACGTTTCAGATAAACTACCTCTTCTTATTGTGTTTATTTTTATCTTATTTTTGATTACAGCTTGATTCCACACCGTATTTTATGGTACAGGTATGGAATTTTCAGCATGTGATATTAGTAGCCCAAATTTCACAGGCCAACCGTGGATATCAGGTGTGCGTCGGCAGGGGTTCGAACCCCGGACCATGTGCATGGTCGGTGAGAGTCCTAACCACTGTGTCGAAATTATTAAAGCGAAATAATTGCCTTAAATTTCATCGCCGTTTCACCATTTGTTACCTAATAACTATAAGACAGTTATTATTTTTCTTCTATCCTCATGCAGATATTCACAACCCATTTATGCAATCACAATAACTAAATATCTAGTTAATACAAAGAATTGCATTAATTATCCTTATTATTATTATCACCACCATTTTAGTTCAGCGATATATGTCTAAAGCAACTTTACTGATTTTCTAGTATAGCAACTTAAAGATTACCTCTCCCTGCGGAACTACGACTGAGTTCCTGTATATAAGTTGAGATTTTTCGAGTTCCGATTAATTAATGCTTTGATAAAAGTATTAGCACGAAATAATGAAACGTCGTTAGGAACTGCACTTTTTTAATTTTCGTTCTTTGGGAAATGCAAAATCTTTTATATCATAATAATTATGTTGTTCTTCGATATGTATAATGTCTAAAAGTGTTTAAGAATAGTTTCAACATGGTTTTGGAAAGGCAGCAGTAACTCTATAATCAGTGTGATAACTGAACACCTTGTTGTCAATCACAAAGTGAAGAATAACCTGCCAAATACAACATCCTTTTGTCTCCTCTGCATTGCTGAAACTCTAGTCGTTAAGATAGATAAGTAGGAGCTCTGCATACAAAACCACTTCAACCACTTCTAAAGTTATGGTAACGACGCTAGTGGGTTTTTCACCAAAATGATCTGTTTTTAGGTCTTTTTTCCTCTGTTTCTATGTACATCCTGAATACATTATATGTTTTCACCTTATTACGTAACTTCTTTTCCACTGATTGATCCTAAGGAGTATAATTACGACAAGTCATCACTTTTATAACTATCCTTTTTGTAAAAGAATTGTATATAAATGTTTTTGTATAGCTAAAGAGGAAGATAAACTCACCCTAAAGAGACTCTCTTCTGAACAACGTATTTTGCTGAAAAATTAACGAAGTGAGTTTTTGCTTTAATTGTGTTCTGGAATTATTTCAGCTTGCGTGAATTGGTCGTAGTCGAGCACATGTCTTTCATCATGCTGTATAGAAATATGTCATCCCTATTTTGAAGGAAGTAGTGTAGCCGTTGAAGAGTTGCAAGCAAATAGTTTTGAAAGTATTACATAAAAATTCCTATTTTTAATCATTGAGTAGGAGATTCTAAATGTGCGTGTGGATAATTCTCCACCTAATTTAATTGTCAAATATTCTAATATAATGACAAAACTATAAAGCGTGGTGGATACCCATCTCAAGTAGGGTCTTTATCAAAGGAATGATCTCTTTTTCTACTGATTCGGTGCTGCACATAAAATGAATTCTAGTCGCAACATTTATTATCAGGTTACACTTACGACTGATGGGTACCCGAATGTAGAAATTTGTCAGCTGGCGACCCCTCGCAGGTCTTCGATGTATCGATCTCTTTTTAGTCCAATTATCCTTTTTTGTTAGTCAGATGTCCAGAAGTGAGATTGTCTCTCTGGTTTCTGCTTCAATTGTTAACAATGTTTTTTTGAATTTTTCTGTAACTTTGAGTAGCATCTTTTTTAACTAACCTTGGGCTGACTCTTCCTACCTACTACATAATTTGTTTTGGACACTTGTCTCCATGCTCTTTTACTATTATTTTTTTTCCTTAGTGTCTCTCACATTACACAACCTTATCAATATTTACTAATCTTCATCCCTCTAGTTACATTTCGATTATTCATCGCATTTCCGAACTATTTTGATGGCGTAGACAATAAGACTAACTAATTTTGTTTTGGTTTGACAATCCTAATATACACACAAACAAGATATGATTATCAACTTTAAAATATGTATGAAATATCATCTAGTAAATAATAATATTTTCCTATATGATATATCTAATAAACAAATTCATGTGGAGGTCATTTAGGAACAATGTCTGATCATAATCACGTAGTTCTGTTTTGGTCGAACTTATCATAAAAGCCTTGGCTAAATTTAGAAGATATAGACAATGTGTATGATAATGAACGCAAAGGCTATGTTAGCTTCAGTGTGATGTCCTGTATCAACCGAAAGTGGCAGTATTTAACTTTTCTTGCGTTTAATTTTACCATTTCCCTACCATCCTAATAAATGTTCTCCAATAAATAGACTAATATTCTTCACCCGCATGTTCCTCCCCAAGTCCCCTACGTTAACCTGAAAACTTGTCTTCGGGTGTACTGTTCTGCATAACTAAATTATTGAATAAAGTCCTACTGAAATCTCTTAACAGTGCACAAAAATGAAATCTATTGTCTCTTACAAATGAATTTCATGTACTGTAAATATTTTCAAACCAATATTGAGCGCTAACAAAGTGTATTCATCAGGCAGTAGACGACGTTTTTATAGGTCTCGGATGATTAATCGGTCGTTACTGTTCCTATTGTGGTACTAATCAAACAGACTGACCACAAACCAAAAGCCGACAGATCCTTTTTAAAATCTTCACAGTTTTGACTAGCTTAGATAAATCCAAATAAAAGGCAATAATGTTTGAATAGAGTCGTAGTTTGCTTAATTTGATACAGTGTAATGCTACAGATCATCACGATTAAATTATTACTGTAGACACTAGATGCAATCACTGGAAAAGTTCATTTATTCTGAAAGAGATTTAAAATCCAGAAGCTACACCAATATAAATGATGTTCAGACCTTTAATAAAGCTTAAAAATGAAACTTGATGGATATACGATGAAAATTTTTATTCTTCGCTTAAATCATTTAGGTTCCCATCGAGCCGAATTTTCACAATGGCATCACATCTCTGATTTATTGTTATGTGTTGACATATGAAATTCAACTAGCTGTAAATTCTCCAAGTCCATGTTCTCTGATGGTTTACGGGAATGCAAAAGTCACCTTTTGTGCCTTTTAGGAGTGTTCTGTGAAATGCATACAGAAACGAGTGGACTTCTCGCAGTTAGCCACCAGAATACAACTAGTGTTCTTAGAGTGAAGATTAGTTTTTCTCCACTACTGTTAATTCTCGCTTACCAATATTGTTTGATGGTTACTTTCGTGGATGAAAACATGTTTCGTGATAAGGCTGGCTCTGTAATCTACGCCTAACACAGATAGTTTGATGTCACCAATATCAATCCGTTTTGTGAAAGAAGCATCTTATTTTTGCGAGAGAAATTTACTTTTGGACAGTTCTCTTTAGTGTACTTCAGTAACTAATTTGAAGTTAAACTTTAAATAGAGCAAACAGCTCAAGAAAAAGAAAAACTTATACCCATGCATTATAAACCCGCTCCTAAATTGTCACGCATTTGTGAAATCGCAATCATTTTATTGTTTCACGTGCTCTAGAAAACAGTTGTGTTACGATGCATTAATTTATTAAAGAAAGAATCCGCATGTTATAATTAGTTAAGTTGGTTAATACGATGCCAGCATATCTAAAATGGAAAAAGAAACAAGAAAAAATTTATTGAGGAAAGCGTGTTCCATGAAGCAAAATCTTGATCGCATTTGAGTCTGTTGAGAGTAAATGCTGGTTGGCTATATGAATGAACTTTGTGATAATAATGTTTGTATATGATCAACATTCTATACTAATTTAGTCAGCCCATGATTTGTGTTTTCTTCGATTATTGGAATAATGGCAATATTTGTCTTAACCAACGAGAAATCTGCTTCCTGAATAGAGAATAGAGTATTTCATTTCATATTCTTCGAAACAAATCAAACAAAAGAAAATATCCATTTGACTAGTCCTGAAGACAGCAGAAATTGCGTGCTAGATTTAAGTAAAAGTCATCATCAACCCCATAACTCGAAAGCAAGTTGTATGTCAAATTAGTAAGCGTTCTAAAAAGAGTCGTTCAACGCTGAGTGGAATTGTTCCAATCTCAACATCATGTTTATTTTATTGATCTGTCTTATCATTTAAGAAATGAATTATGCCTTCACTGAATACGAGATATGATTTAGCAAAAAAAATTTAGACTTTTAATGTGGAAATACTTACGTGCTCACAGGAAAGAAATCAGTGCTTGAATGGGCTAAAAGAGCAAAAATGTCGATCAGTAATATGCAAATCATTTACGTTTTTCCCTCTGTATGCATCTATTCACAATAAGACAATTTTACTACCCTTTCTTAAACATTAGAGTGTGACCGAGGTCTTACAGAGATATCGGTTGTTGGTTACAGACCAACTATCATTTCGTTGCTGCTGGTGTCGAATACCAATCCACCTGCTGTAAACTTCTCGACTCGGTAATATCATCAAACCTTACACAATGAGCATAACTTTTAGAATGGTAAATGAAAAACCCATTCAGCTCAACTGAAATCTAACTAATTAACTAATTATGTTGTGGTTGAGTACGTTTTAAACAAACTGAACTAGGAGTAGAGAAAATATTTGCTTTGTAACTTAGGCATTATATCTGAGCCAAGTATACCAGTCTACTTCTACTGCACCCATCATGTAGAAGCTTTTCTTTTGACAATTATCAATTTCGCATTATGCAGCACTACAACCAGAACTTATGACTGCTGGTATTCGTCTGTAAAGCCTATGTTCCAAGCCTTTCAATGTTAGATATTTTCTTCAAATTTCCTAAACAAAAAAGAGAACTTACTTAGCTCGCTACAAAAGAATACACAATTTGTTGTTAGAAAAACTCAACGACAGTAGCCAGGTAAATTATCATATTTTAGTTACTGACTTTTATAACTTCGAGGAGGCTCTGAATCCAGTACCACATACTATTTCAGTGTTTAGGACAGTCACAGTAGTCAGAATTAAATCGGATTCAATTTTCAAACAGAACTGACATTTTATCTATACACAGTTCAGTTCTGTTTCCTGTCAGAATTAAATGCATATCAAAGACTTCTACTTCTTACAAAGCCAAATCAAAATATAACTTCTTCATTTAAATCTACTATTTTCACTTAGTCAGTCGCCATGAAATGTTACGTTTTTTATGACTTGAGAATTACGTGAATTGTCTCAATTATCTGCCATAGTATTTCAAAAGATTTGTATACGAAACTTCTCGATCTGTTTGATAAGTAACTGCTTGACTTCAAAATACAGTAGCCCTGTTTGTGCTGTTATCTTTAACGTAAAGTTATTTTATCGTAAATCCAGTCGAAGGAAAGGCGGTTATTGTAACGCAAAGGGTAGAAAAATCCATCACCTCCACCTAATTTAGAGAAGATAACCTTATCATTTATTCATGCAAAATGGTAATGAATTTCAAAAAAGGCATAAGCGTACTTCCAAGAGTTCTATCAAGAAAAAATAAATGGAACATTTATACTATTTTTGAAATTTAAGTTTCCAGTATTAATTAGAAACAAAATATATATACTGATGACCTGCTGTTTTAATGTATTCTTATAAGTTTTTAACTGTTTCGCAACCTGTTGTATGATATTTGAAAGTTTTCAAGATTTACGTAAAGCAGTCGTATTGTTCAGAATTATCAAAATAATCGGTATGAAATTAATTTCTTCATTGAGGAGCTGTTTTATTAAATTCTGCTAAGGGGATTTTTTCGAAAGCGATACTTGACTTACTTTTCCCAGCTATTAAATGAATTTTAATTTTGTCAATCTTCAAATATCGAATACCACGACGTATTATGCATTTAAGAATTATTATTTTAATGAATGCCAATATCTTTCTTACACGCATTAATTAAATTTGAGAGGTGTCAAACACCGTCAAGGTACTTAAAGTCAACCACTGTTATGTATCGGTATCAGTGAATATGCTTAGTTTATATTGTCAAATTCCAGAAAAATATGATTACCTTCATAATTCCCTGATTAATGAAACATTAAATATAGGATTAAATAACTCAAACTGTTAACTTGAAAAGTATCACCAACAAGGTGAATAAACGCAGTTCTGTAGCATGTTATAATTTTCATTTAATTACTTTGCATTTAAGTGAAATAGTTCCTTGAGGATGAACTAAGTGCACAGTGTAAATTTGCCAGCAATGTCTTGAGATGAATCCAACAATAACTCACCCATTTGATCAACAACTGGAAAATATTCCATAACGCATAGTTACGTATAAAAAACTGAGTAATTTTAACAACTAAGTTATATTGAAATTCTCAATAAAATTAGATGCATACCTCCTCTGTTTGTTTACTCTTTATTTGCAAATATGGCAACCTACTAGATTACTCATGAAGTTTTCTGTACTTACTCACGAACTTCTTTATACACCAAACGCCTTGAAATTCTTCAGTATTATCTAATGCATCTTATGCAAACAAGCAATTCTGATATTTTGTGTTTCATAAGCACCTTTCAGTCATATTGTCAAATATTATAACAAAGTTCTCAGATCATGATATTATTTGGTTTAATAGCGTAGTTCTCTTTAACCAAAGTAGAGAAAATTATATATGCGATGATGTCGATAAATTTACGAGTAATCACCAACTGTATGCCAATGCAGAAAATCATTGATGAAAAATGCTGTTTGCTTGAAGCATGTGTACATCCAGAAGTAATAATTTGTTTCAAAAGTTTTAAGTGGTGATGTGTTTATAAGCATACGAAAGACACCCGACATAGTAAACAAATGTTTCACCTAAATTTATTTGATACATATAACGGGTTTTGAAGATGCCTATAAGTGATAAATGTATACTTACAGAATTGCACTAATTTAAAAATTTACAATAAACGAAGAAGGAAAATTATCACTTTTGTTGATAGAATTTGTGTTTCAAAAAGTGTCTTTTTACTTTGGCTAAAAGCAGCTAGAAGTATTCTTAAGAAAAACTAGCTGAATATAAATTTGAACCTCTACCACAGCTATAGAGTGACTCAGTGAAGGATTGAGAAAAGATTTGTAAACTGATTTGGTTATCTCACTACTATACTGTCACACAGTTACCATCAAGCTGTCAATGATCGCATCTGTTATCGACCCGTGGAATCGAATTTCCAGTAGCTAATTTAGTCACCGGCTATTTATCCTGATGGGACATGATGCGATCTGTCGGTGAAAACTACTTAATTCTAATTGCTTTGCACATGGAAGTAGGAGACCTGAGTTTCTCTAAAGAAAAGTGTTGATTTTCATTCATTTGACCAATTGGAAAAAGAGATTCGGTATCTAGTGAGTGATACAGTAGAAATCATGGACAGTGATTAATTAATTAATTAACTTGTGTAAATATAAATATAATTTAAGGCAGGCATTAAAACAATTTGCATCTGATATTTTCTGTACACAGGCATTTTCATATCAGATTTCATTACGTTTAGGATAAATTTGAACAGCTGATTGTTATTTTAAGTAAAAAATTCTTAGTTACTCACTCATTTTCTCTGGAATAGCAAGTAGAATTTTGTTTTACATTAGAATCGGTTTCACTTGGAGCTTGAGGAATCGATAATGATGATAATGATAATTTCCCTGAAGTCAAAGTATGGTCCGATTAGCTGGAGGTATAAAATAAATCTGAAAAATAAGTAGTATTTAGTAAAAATGGTACATTTTACGTTACACTTCTTTAGTGGATTTCGTTAAAAAAATCTGCTAAAAGTAAACACTAATGTTATGTGACTGGTACTCATGTTTTTCAAACTGAGATCTAAATGTTGTGTTTCACCGAGTTTGGAAGTTCAAATACTAATTGAAACTATCATGTAGTTATGGATAAACAAATAAAACGATGGGCTAATCAGTTCAAAGGATTCCTGAAACGACCATAACCTACACATATTCTGAAATACCACTGAATGCCACAGAAGTGCCAGTGAATATCGATTCCACAATAAAAGCAGAAGTGTTGAACGCAATTAAGTTACTGAAGGCCAGGAAGGCAGCAGGACCAAATGGAATTCTCTTTGAAGATAAACTGTTCACGACACTACTGATAAAGGTTTGGAAGGAAAGTTAGGTACCTACTGACTGAAAGAAAGTCTACCTTCACGATTTACCAAAGAAGAGTGAATTACGCAATGGCAAGAATTTGGCAAGAAATCTTGCTGTCGATCACACCAAGCACAATACCAAGTCATGTCATTCTGGGAAGACTAATGGGTGCTCTGGATGGAGAATTTCACCTTGAACAAGCTTGATCCAGGAAAGGCGAGTTACATGAGGGTTATATAGCTACGATACTCATTAAAACTTCAACTTCCTTCCCTTTGAAAAGGTCTTAAACAGTACTGACTGTGGAGTAATTCGAGAACTAATTGAACAGTATGGAGTGCAATATGAAAACCGTTATAAACCTCATTTAACAGCTACATGACGATAACACCCATGTGACAAGTTATCCAAAACGGAAAATTCGGTAAAATCTTTGAAATTAAGACAGGAATGGGACTGAGTTATTTACAGTTTTTGATGATACTCCGAAATGTGGTGGACTGGATTATGCGCCACATTGTAAGCAGCGAGAAGACAGGAATACGTTGCACCTATTAAAAGACTCTAGAGGACCTGAATTTGAAGACAACTTACATCTGATGTCACTCGAATTCAAAGACTTACAGGCGGAAAAGAACAAACAAGAAGGCAAAGCAGCGAAGACAGGACCTCAAACGAACATCGAGAAGACCGAGGTTGTGTAGACGACAAATCAGGAGCAACAATCAACACTCATTATAAATGCAATATATTTGAAACAGGTTAACTCCTTCCCTTATCCAGGCAGTATTGTTTAAACCACATGTGACAGCATAATGAAAATATCAAAACCAGAACCAGAGAGTCAGGGTAGAAATTCATCACTCCGAAATCAGTTTAGCAATCTGCTGAACCCAGTACAACAAATAAAATTCTACTTTTATAGATAGATTTTAGTTAAAATCTTCTTTATGTGTTAGAAACTCGGCAAACTCGACCTCTAAATCGAATGCGACAGATTGTAAACTTTTATCAATAGCTGTGTTCTCTGCCTCCATAATAGAGATCAGATGACAGGCGAGAAAGTATCAGCAACAAGAAAACTCTGGGGACAAGTGAATCAAGAACCCAGTGCTCAACAACTATTCCAAACTCAAAGCAGATAGATCGAACACATCCATAGGAGACCATTTGATTGCAAAGCGAGCCAGTCATACACTCGATTGGAACCCGAGTGGGAAATGGTGAATCGGGCCTGAGCTAGATTGTGATAAAGAGGACTGCAGAGCACAGAAAAAATGTTTGTTTGTTGGATCAGTTTGTTTCACACGGATCCTTAGGTAATAAAAGTGATAATGCAGGTGTACCGAAATTCCTGGCAAATTTCAAAAAAGCTTCATTGCTAATATATAGTTTGCGACTATAATTCCACCGAAATTTAGAATAATGAACGCCATTCTGATTTTATTTTTGCTGATCACTTTTAAACCAGATATTTTATGATAAATTTAGAACAAGGTCTTTGGGCAACTGAAAGTTGTGCTTGTTATGAAATGAATCAATTCAAAAAAAATAAGTTCTGTCTAACGATCAAACTACAACTGCAACGTACTTGATGAGTTAACTTGAAAACAAAACGGTAATGCACGTTATTTTTTGGTGCTTGAATGTTTATTTTTATTTAACGCAGTGAAGAAACATACCGATGTTTTGTTAACTGAGAGTTTTCAGAAGAGTTCTTGGAACTTTTGGATATTTCTTTGCATTGGCTGTTATTCTCTATAGTTCACGTTAGAAGGAGTCTTTAAGATATTTTAAATGTGACAAATGTCGACTTCTGTGCCAAACGCAAATAGAAATAATCCATCTTTAGGATGTTTGGTACATACAATGAGTGTTTCAATTTTTCAACAAAAAACCAGCATCTCTAGAATTTCACAAATTTATCAATTCTTCACATAAAAATGGTAAAAACAGCGTGCCAATTAACTAATAATTTGCTGCTTGTTGTGGTGTTTAACAATAAACACAATCAAATTTAATTGATCTACTGTGAACTAGAAGCAGCAATTTGTAGTTTCGTCCAACTTTCAGTCATTTTATTCCAATAAAAACCAAAATTTTCAAATGATATCTATCACGTTCAAATAATTACTACCGGAGCAAATTATAAACTCACGCAAATTTCCTATTCCAGAGATAATAACGGATAAAATGAGCTTGAAAAATAACTTGAAAAGTATACTGCATATATAATTTAAACTTTGATCAAAACAAATTAGGACACAAATTAGTAATTTCTTCATTATTTATTGAGGAACACCCTACATTTACTGGTTTTAAAACTTCAATATATACCATGCAGCATTTTGAAAGCCATCCGAAAATGAGAGTGAGAAGGGATACTTCCAAAAAGGTTGTAATTAGATGCTTAAAGCAAAGTGAAGCTAACTAAACTTAATAAATTATGCTCTATGGCAAAATACGCAGCCAGCCAGTCATATTTTCTGTTATCCTAACTAATGTGAGTAGTTGGACAATGGCATTTATAGTCACAAACGTGCACTTCATATTCAGTCCATTCATTTTCAAGACTGAAACCTATCTGTTTTTCTAAACCTGTCTGTCAACATAAACTAAGTTCCGTTTTATATTAAGCTAAGATACTTATTCCTTAGTGCTTTCAGTCCTAATAAACTTACCCAGTCGGGCTGCACGTTGTATGACAAAATAAAAAAGCAAAATTCAGATCATTTTTAAATTTTGAGCATTTACTTTAAATATTTCATACCATTTAAGTGTATCGTGATTTGTGGTGTGGAAACATAATCTCCTGAACCAGACCGTCTGATTTTAACACATGCTTGATGGTGAGATCAGTGATTTCATGGACTACTTCTGTTTACTGAGTTAGTATGAAATCTTTGTTGTCAAAACCTTGGAAACTACTGTATTTTTCGGCGATCCTGTTTTGTAAGGTGTTGTACTTCCTCAATCGTATTCGGTGAATCACACGCATTGTAGTTCAAATTATCAGCGAAATGCTACACTAAATAATTCTTGAATAGACTTGTTGATGAGATGTTTGTACTCAACGGAAATAGATTATCTGCTTACTCGGAACTACCATAATATCAGTAGTCATACCTTATTATCCTGGAATATTTTATCCTACGACAGAAGCTTTCTTTTTCTAACTAGGCTGCAAATACTGCCAGTTCATCTGTATGATGTTTCCACTGTGAAGAAATTGATGCTTTTTTCAAAGTGGGATTTTCAATATGCTCTGTAGTTTACATCTATGGATAACTTACTTTTAGCATCTTGAAATTAAAGCAATCCAATCTCAATGTGGGATGCACCATGACCAACATCACTCACAAATACAAAACGGTATCAGATAATAATTTGAAAGTGGTTAGACAGAAAAAAATATTTACAACCATTTAGCTAAAACGTTTTCCCTATTTGAAAATCAGTGTAAACGGTGAATAACTTAATGCAAAATTACAAGATGATTTCACCGATATGATTTCATTGTTTTGGATAACTTCCAGTGCGAAACACACTCAATCTCAAGATTCGGAGAGTTAATTGGCAGAATTTCGTTAGTGCTGTGTTAAAATTCTTAACAAAATAATATGGTTTGCAAGTATTTTGAAAATCTAGCCTTATCGTATTCTGTTGTGCTGTAATGCTTACACTGGTAGACAGTTATAAGCTTAGTTTTCTTAGTTCATGGGTGTATTTGCTTACGAATATAAAACTCCATATATGTGACTAAATTAAAGTCTCAAATGTATCTAATTTATCATCCGTTTATCTGTCCATCATTATTCTTTTAAACAGAGTAGAAGATGAAAGTATTAACATCATCCTGCAAACTGCGATTGGCGGTCCACTTACTTCCAACTTCTAAATATTGAATAAAAGTGTTATTTTGCATACGTGGAAGATGGTCATTTTCATAAGAATATACCTCCGAAAGCAATGCACGTGAAATAGATAGACATAATTTTTATAATCTTGAGTGATAAACCAAATGCTCGCATAGATCATGAAAATACGCTGCTAGTTATATCTATATGGATATAATTCATATTTCAGCCATGAAAATAATTACTCCATCTATAAATCTTAATTGTGTTATCCTTTATTATCAAAAAATGATTACGTTTGAGTTGATGACACATTTGAAGACGTACGGGTTCACCTTTTACCTTAAACTTTCTATTTTCTATCATGTATGCGGTCATAAAAAGATAATGCAAATTTCTGAATATGGCCGGAATCTCGAATAACCATGATGTTTGTATGTTAGCACTGTAATATACATGTCCTTTTATTTTCCAGTCAAGTTCAAGTATATTTTTGTTGGTTGTTATTAAATAACTAAATTACAGCACTGTGAGACAATAATCCCGCGTTTGCATCCTCCATCATGTATTTCATTCTACGCGACCGATCAGTACCATCAGCCCACACATAAAATTTGTGCCTCGGTAAAACGTACAAAAATCTGTTCAGTATAACTTTATTAAGAAAATTCTTTCCAATTACTTGCTACTGATAATGCAGTAGAAAACGTAAAAAATCCCATAATTTTGAGTGACTGTCTATGATTTTCCAGATTAAGTTTATGAAACTTAGCTATTATTTTAATCAGTCCTATCTACGATTTGCAGAGTATATTGTAGACATAAAGTACATTCTGCTGCTTTTGCTAGAGGTAACCGAGAAGAAAATTTTGACTTTTCTCAGCAGCCTGAATAATTTTCAAGTGTCAAACACCGAGTAAACTGAATGTTTGCATTTTTCATGTATCATATGTTCTAATTAGGATTGCTGTGACAACTTGGAACTATGATATAATTCAGTGCCTTCTGAAATTTACGAATAAAGTAACCCAACATGTTTGGAAACGATTAATATCGGCGGCAAATTATAAACTCACGCAAATTT
The DNA here is from genome assembly GCA_944472155.2 of Trichobilharzia szidati. Taxonomy (NCBI): domain Eukaryota; kingdom Metazoa; phylum Platyhelminthes; class Trematoda; order Strigeidida; family Schistosomatidae; genus Trichobilharzia; species Trichobilharzia szidati. Next base: position 206,995,779 of record OX235271.1, read on the forward strand.
CCTATTCCAGAGATAATAACGGATAAAATGAGCTTGAAAAATAACTTGAAAAGTATACTGCATATATAATTTAAACTTAGATCAAAACAAATTAGGATACAAATTAGTAATTTCTTCATTATTTATTGAGGAACACCCTACATTTACTGGTTTTAAAACTTCCATATATACCATGCAGCATTTTGAAAGCCATCCGAAAATGAGAGTGAGAAGGGATACTTCCAAAAGGGTGGCAATTAGATGCTTAAAGCAAAGTGAAGCTAACTAAACTTAATAAATTATGCCTTATGATAAAATACTCAGCCAGCCAATCACATATTCTGTTATCCTAACTAATGTGAGTAGTTGGACAATCGCATTTATAGTCACAAACGTGCACTTCGTATTCAGTTCATTCACTTTCAATCTTAAAGCATATCTGTTTATCTCAAGCTATCTGTTAACATAAAATAGGTTCTGTTTTATATTAGGCTAAGATACTTATTCCTTAGTGCTTTCAGTCCTAATAAACTTACCCAGTCGGGCTGCACGTTGTATGACAAAATAACAAAACCAACTTTAGTTTATTTTTAAATGTTGAAGATTTCCTTTTAATATTTCATACAATTTAAGTGTATCGCGATTTATTGTGTGGAAACATAATCTCCTGGACCAAGGTGTATTTTTATTTTTTTTTGTAAAGTATGCGAATAAATCAAACAGTCACTCAGTAACCAGGCGGTCTGATGTCAACACACGCTCAATGATGAGATGTGGGATTTCATGGACTACTTCTGTTTACTGAGGTAGTATGAAAACTTTGTTGTCAGAACCTTGGAAACTATTGTATTTTTCGGCTATCCTGTTTTGTAAGGTTTTGAACTTCCTCAATCGTATTCGGTGAATCATACGCATTGTAATTCGAATTATCAGCGAAATGCTACACTAAATAATTCTTGAATAGACTAGTTGATGAGATGTTTGTACTCAACGGAAATAGATTATCTGCTTACTCGTAACTACCATAATTTCAGTTGTGATGTGATTTCACTGTTTTGGATAACTTCCAGTGCGAAACACACTCAATCTTTTTGATTCGGGGAGTTAATTGGCAGAATTTCGTCAGTGCTATGTTGAAACTCTGTACCATATCATTTAGGCTGCATTTCGGAAATCTATCCTTATCTTATTCTGTTGTGTTTCAATGCTTATAATCCTAGGTTAATAATTTTTTAGGTTGTTTGTTTTATGAGTGTATTAGATTTTGAAGACAAAACTCCATATTTGTGACTAAATTTACGTCTCAAATGTATCTAATTTATCATCCGTTTATCTGTCCATCATTAATTTTTTAGAAGGTGTAGAAGGTCAAAGCGTTCACATCATCCACCAAACACTAATTGGTGCTCCACTTACCTCCTTCAGCTAAATATTCAAGAAAAATATTATTTTGTATGGATGGAAGATGGTCATTTTCATAAGAATATATCCTCCAAAGCAATGCATATGAAATAGATGGCGATATGTATGATAATTTTGAGTGATAATCCAAACTTTCAGATTCTGTTTATGAAACGTGGCTGTTATTTTAATCAGTCCTATCTACGATTAGCAGAATATATTGTACGTATAAATTACTTGGCTGTATCTAATTCAAAAACATTTTGCTGCTTTTGCTAAAGGCATCTACTAGGAAAACTTTGACTTTTCTCAGCAGCCTAAATAATTTTCAAGTGTAAAACACCGAGTAAACTGAATGTTTGCATTTTTCATGTATCATACGTACAAATAAACACTGATGTAACAACTTGGATCTTTGATATAATTCAGTGCCTTCACATATTTGCGATTAGAATCTATATTAGTTCATAAAATAAGCATTAAGGACTGCACGACAGGTTCATTTGGCTAGACAGATTGTGAAGTTCAATTTGTTTGATATAATTATGGCTTTATTTTCACCCCATTATTTGTCATTTTTAATTCACTGGTAAAAAACTGTAAATGTTCCCATTCAAATTGCTAACAAATTGTCAATGTTCTCATTCAAAACGGACAATAATAAGCACATACGATTATCGCACAATGAAAAACAATTGTGATCTTACACTGGGCTTTTGTTAGTCAAAAAGTTGAAGCTCAAATTAGATTGCTTGACACAAATGAGATCTCTAATACAATTTTTAAAATAATCTAACTTAAATGAATAAATGGATATCCAGTAGCTTAGATAGTGTGTTGCTTAAGGTCTTCCTGTCAGCATGAAATTCGTCAGGATGTTTGCATGGCTTATTCTATGCGGATGGAAGTAAATAATTTCAAACAACTTGAGAAGTAAGAATTTTTATCAAACTTGCAATAAATAGATAACGCTTTCGGTTGACACAAGGCATACTCGTAAATTGTGAATTTCTGTTTAAAATCCATTTATACCTATAGGAAATTACAGAACAAAAACTACAACTAATACGCTTCGATTCTGTTTACAAAGATTGCATCGATATACACAATTACATATTTTGAATTCCAGCCGGTCAATCAATTTGAGTAATTAGATTTGAAACCTTTTCGATAATGCAATATATAAGAGGCTTAAGAGAGCATTGCACGACTGAGCCACTGATGTTTAGTAATCTTTACTACACCTTCAGTGTTCGCAAGCCCATTAGATGTCTTTAATTCTTTTACAAACTGTGTATACTAATATTCCACAAATCTTCTTAGGAGTATAATTTTGTTAACATTTCACTGATATCACACAATTTCCGGTAATTTGGTGGGCACAAGATGGATGTTCCAAATGAGTGTATGTTAATACTATTGCTAGTCTTTAAGGTACTAGGATGCCCTGATACTTCTGTGTTTCGTGTATTGCATTCACTCTTAATAAAAAAAAATCAAAATGACCTACCAATTTCATCTGTTTGAAACGATTGTGTAGATATTAACAGTTATATATTGTAACCTCTAATTTGATCAGCAGATTCGATGAACAATCGTTATAACATTCATCAGCTGAATTTCAGGCATTCATAAGTGTAATTAAAATATAATGAACTGAAAGCCGAAAGGATATATCCATTTTACTACCGAAACGATTTCTAATAAACCTCGTCCAGACACATCATTTCAGCACAACAAGAATTACTTATTAGGTAACTTCAGATTCATTCAAATGATATATAAAATAACACATGGATAAATGTTTTCTTCATTTGACTTAGTATATACTAGAATTTTTTTGGATTTGGGATGTACCATTTTCTGTTCATTAATTTAATTCCTATGCTTTAGTAAAATGGTCATTTTCGTAAGAATATATCTCCGAAAGCAATGCATGTGAAATAGATAGAGGTATTTATTATAATATTGTGTAATAAACCAAATGCTAGACTAGATCGTGAATATAGTCCGCTAGTTATCTCTATATGGATATAATTCATATTTCAGCCATGAAAATAATTACTCCATCTAAAAATTTTAATTATGTTATCCTTTATCATCAAAAAATTATTACATTCGAGTTGATGGCACATTTGAAGGCATACAGCCTCATTCTTTTGCAAAACCTTTCTGTTTTCTATCATGTACGCGGTCATAAAAAGAGAATGCAAATTTCTGAATGTGGCCAGAATCTCGAATAACCATGATGTTTGTATGTTAGCACTGTAATATACATGTCCTTTTATTTTCCAGTCAAGTCCAAGTATAATTCTGTTAGCTGTTCCTTAATGACTAAATTACAGCACTGTGAGTCAATAATCCTGGGTTTGGATCCTCCATCATGTATTTCATCCTACGCGACCGATCTTTACCATCAGCCCACACATAAAATTTGTGCCTCGGTAAAACGTACAAAAATTTGTTCAGTATAACTTTATTAAGAAAATTCTTTTCACTTACTTGTTACTGATACTGCAGTAGAAAACATAAAAAATCCCATATTTTTGAGTGACTGTCTATGATTTTCCAGATTTCGTTAATGAAACTTAGCTGTTATTTTAATCAGTCCTATCTACGATTAGCAGAATATATTGTAGGTATCAATAACTGGGCTGTATCTAGTTCAAAAACATTCTGCAGCTTTTGCCAAAGGCATCTGCTTAAAAAATTGACTTTTCCCAGCAGCCTGAATAATTTTCACGTGTCAAACACCGAGTAAACTGAATGTTTACATTTTTCATGTATCATATGTTCTAATAAATATTGATGTAAATCTGGAAATTTTGATGTAATTCAATGCCTTTTCATATTTTGCAAAAGAATGGATGCTGAACAAAGATTACTCTTCTTGATAATTCCATCATCAAGCTCTACAGTTATATATACATTATAGTGAATGAATGAATTAGTGTTATGAACAACATTAATGTTTAAATGACATTGAATCAATAATACTGATAGATTTCAGCTCAATAGCATCAACATAAAAATAAGCTGAATGTCAGAAAAATTGGGAAAGAAAATATTACCAATTCATGAAATTAAAGTCTCTACTGTAGGCCAGGGCAGTAGTAGGGGCTGGACTTGCTTCTTTTGAACACAGAGCACTGGTTGTTTGAGGTGAATTGCAATAGCCTCTGATGTTTGGAGCATGCGGTGCTTCGATGTTTTTGGCAATTTATTAGGCACCTGGTAGATTATAGAGAAGGATTCTTTCAAGCTGGCTTTGTGGCCGGTTTGCACCAGATGCTTCAATATCGAACTGTTAATGGTTTCAACTACACCTTTGCTTAGCCATAGTGGAAGATGTTCTCGAGAACGAAAAATCAAGTTCCTAGAGCAACGGCCAATATATCTCCCTCCACAAGCGCAGTTGAATTGGTAGATACAATTTGAAGTGGCTAGTCTAGATACTTCATCTTTCAGTCAAGGTAGCACCATCGGTCGTGTAGAGAACAAGACGTGTAGTTCGCCAGCATTAAAAGCTCTTTGAAATGATTTTCTTAGTTTCCTCAAAATTTTTTCACTTGCTATATCGCCCTTGAATTGTAACTGCATATAAACTGGCTTCCTGTTTACAGATAGAGAGTACTCCTTTTTCGCTTTCTTTGTGATGTGTTTCTTGATAAATTTATTCACCAGTAGAATTTATATTAGTTCATAAAATAGGTTTTAAGAACTGATATTAGATGGTTGGAGGCAATCGGCAGGAAGCCTTGGACCTAGGTTTCGTGCTAGTTGGCACTCTTCAGCAAGGCGTATCTGTAACCTTGAAGGAACTCATGTCCCTTCTGAGATTCGAACCCGCGTCACCCAGTGCTGCAGTGAGAGACGTTACCACTGAGCTATTCGGGCGAGCTACCTAGAATGGTGGCCACATTACAGCCTGACTGATAAAATCCAGTCTGCGCCAAAGAGAGGACTAGACGCATCACACTAGTTACTAGTGTCAAATCAAAGTAGTTTTAAGAACTGCACGATAGGTTCAGTTAGCTAGACAGATTGTGAAGTTCAATTTGTTTGCTATAATTATGGCTTTAATTTCACCCCATTATTTCTCATTTTTAATTCACTGCTAACAAATTGTCAATGTTCCCATTCAAAACTGACAATAATTAGCATATATAATTGTTATTTTACATATGATTATTGCAAAATGAAAAACAATTGTAATCTTACGCAGGGCTTCTGTCAGTCGAACAATTCAAGCTCAAATTAGATTGCTAGATACTAATAAGAGATCTCTAATAAGATTTTAAAATGATCGTACTTAAATGAATAAATGGGTATCCAGTAGCTTAGATAATGTGTTGCTTAAGGTCTTCCTGTCAGCATGAAATTCGTCAGGATGTTTGCATGGATTAATCTACGCGGATAAAAGTTAATAATTTCAAACAACTTGAGAAGTATGAAATTTTATCAAACTTGCAATAAATAGATAATGCTTTCGGTTGACACAAGGCATGCTCGTAAAGTGTGAATTTCTGTTTAAAATCCATTTATACCTCTAGGAATTTACAGAACAAAAACTACTAATGCTACTGAAACAGTTGAAATACCTTACTTGGAAGTTAGGACTTTATCACAGTTGAAAAAGTATGCCAGACCCTCTCCTCTTGTTTAAATATTAACGTATACAAAAGCATCATTTCATGCTGAAGTGATTTAAAGTGAAAATTTACAAATCGTTATTAATAATCACATTAGTGTACACTTACGCATAGCTCCTACACACAGAATGATTAAATACATAAATAGTTATCATGAAAGCCTGTCCTTTTTAATGAAACGTTTAAAAATGCTTTCCGACATCATGTAGTGGCAAGGCATAAAATAAAATGAACTAGATTTAAGTATTTTGTATTACAGTCATCACCCCTGTCTGATGAATAAATTGCAGGAGAATTCAAATAACTTGCTGTCATTTTATTAGCTTTTGTCCCTATTAGATGACCCTGAATCTTAATCTGCCAAGTCGGCCATCCGTAGACCCTTGACCATTAACTACTACCCCAGTTTCAGCCTGTCAATTCAAGGTATTACAATTATCTGAAATGAAGCGATGGGGATTAAAAATCTGACTAAAATACTGAAAACCGTTTTTAAACAGCTTTTAACTTCTCTAATTTAAAGTGATGTTTGTTTCAGTGACCTGTATGAAGAGTAACTCAGAGCTACGGTTGTAATATTTGTGTAACTAAGTATTCCTTCTGGTTAGCGTCAACTGTTTCTTCCTTCAGAAATTTCAGTCACAGTATTTGAGGTTACATCAGAAAAAAGATATGAATTAATATTGCGAAAACAATAACAATATCTCAGAGTTTTGTGTTATCGACATTTGTCACTCACTTGCACTGTCTGGAAGGTGTTGAAATAATAAAGACAGTTTCACTTAGAGTGGTTACATTCGCTGCATTACAGTTTTCATATAAAGCTTATAAACAAGTGAGGTAGTTACACACTTAAAATCACATACAATACTGATGACTTAAACTATCATGGAGACGAAACGAATTAGCCAATAAGGAGACGTATTTTCTAGCCTTTAGTAAAGAAAAGCATATGTGTGTCAAAGTGAAATCGATACTGTGTGACAGGAGGGTTAATATATGCAAATATGCTGCAGATTTACGTTTGTGTTATTAATATAACATGAGATAATGCTTTGCAGTAGGACTGTAAGATTTCGTATGTAAGTAAATACGTAATGATGTTACGGTATAACTGTATATGCTCAGTTTGAAAACAGTACTAAAACTAATGAAGGGAGTATTAGATTAATCAGCAAAACTGGAATGAACAAGGATGAGAGATCAAGAGAAATAGATTTCTGTCAAATGAGAGGTCAAGAATGCAGATATTGTGCAATAAATCATTACCAATGTACTTAGGTGCATAAGAAATAAAAGACCGACTTTGTTAAGTGCTATATTCGATCTAAAGGGGAACGCTATACACGTTGGGGCTCAAACACAAGCCATAAAGAGTCTACTACACCATCCATTATAAGCGCTAAGTGACTTACAAAGAATTGACTCATTATTTACACTTAATATTATTATATTGCTATTCCCTTGGGTTCCGAGATGAACATAGTTCTTCAACAACACATCTCCACTTTCTTCTGTTTTCTGTCGTCCTCTTCAGCTTGGACCACGATTGACCATAACCACCCATCTCCTCCTTACACGATCTCCTCCATGTCACCCTGGGATAACCAACTCACCATTTCCCACTGAAATTCCACTCGAGGGCCCGGGGTGCGATGTCATTTGGCTGCTTCCTCAATGCATGCCCGATATATCTCATCCTCCCCTAAATATTTGTTGAGCGATTGGTTCTTGGTTGGTTTTTTCCCAGGTAGAGATTCCTGTTGCCTATTCTTTCTAGCCATTTGATCTTCAGTATGGAGTCAGAGAAGGTAGCTGTTGATGAAAGTCTGCAACCTGTTGGAAATCCTTTCCGTGACACGCCAAGTTTCTGGCTCTTATAGAAGGACCGACTTGGCATTGGTGTTGAATATACGAATCTTATTCTTTATGCTGAGTGCAGAATATTTCCAAACTGGCCCCAGGCTGATGAAGGCATATCTTGCCTTTCCAATTCTGACTTTGACATCTTCATCCGTTCCGCCTGTAGTTGAGACTACGCTTCGTAGAATAAGTGAGGCAGGTAACCTCTGCCAAATCTCTACCGTTGATAGCGACTGGTGCTAGTTGTTGTTGTTGATTGGTTGTCTTCATCATCTCCGTCTTCTCTGTGTTCACCTGCAGTCCTGTTTCAGCTACTTCTTCAGCCAGTTTGTCGGTTTTCGCCTGTAAGTCTTCGAGTTTGTGTGACATTAGACATATATCATATGCGAAATCCAGAACTTCTACGTGGTCTACGTGGAACTGCGTGGTCCAGCGTATTCCTGTCTCCTCACTCCCTTTGCACAGTCTAACGCATAATCGAGTCCATTTACACTTATTTTGTAAGTATAATTGGAAGTTATTCCCATCTACTATCACTATTCCTTTAAGTCATAGAGAAGATATTCGTTTAAAATGTCTATGTATTATCTATCCAAAATTAGCATGATTTCTGTCTGAAAATCTAATCGACTTGGTTGATATTATATGTTACCTACAAAATCACATCAACCGGTTGTTACTTTGTGCACAAATTATCACTTTTTGCCAGATCATTTACTGAGTACTCTTCACATCTGTACACTCCGACGAATTTTTCATTTTCACCGTAAGCATACGATTCTAACCTTTAATACTTTATTTTCGTACAAGTCTGTTGAGAAGAAAATAAGACAGTATTCTTTGAGCACTCCAAACTGTTAACCTACCACATACTATACAGGTTTAGACCGTAAGATTTTGGTCGTTTATTTAACAAAGTACTTGTCTTAATGCTAATGTGAACAGTTTAGTAAAGTTGTTTTCGCTAGGTGTGCAGCATACAAATTTCTATAAGTATGCACAGTGCACAGAATACGGTAAAAATTTTCGAAACTAAATGGAAATTGGAAAGAATTTCCAGAAATCCAAGAATAACTCGTGATTGTTAAAAAGACCTCCTCATGCAATGTACACAGTAGTAATAAATCAGTAGGCTTGCTTATAATATGATTATGTTTGTATTAAATTTAAGTGTTATGCTTACCAGACACATCTACGGAAAGTTTGTTGTAACACATAGAAAACTTACATATCTTACTTCGAAATCATTGTTTAAATTTATGTACATTTTACCCGTAGTATATATGAATCTGTTACATATCTTTCTAGTAGCATAACGTCAGCTAACCTCATCGAGTTCAAAAAATTGTAAGCGAAGTAAACGTTTTCTTTGATTCACTTCACTTGCATTAAACTGACGCAAATGTAGTAGAACTAATGTAGACAGCGTTCAAGTATTGGTTACAACAGCTATGAATTATTACATAGCTGTTAATATACGACCAAATTTATTACAAGCTGAATTGGTGAACGTTTGATTTGCCTTTCATTTAACGTTCTGTTTCCATGTCATGCCGATCGCAATTGGTTTATTAATGATGACAATTATGTTTTGAAAGTGAAGCTTTGTTTGATGTCTTCCGCTTATATATCACTTGATGGTGTAAAGGTACATTTGAAGCTTTCGCAAGTGTTTCATAGAACATAGAACAGTTTAAAAGACGTTTGAAAAGTCAACTGCGATGGACTTACATAAGGCTCCTGTGAAAAGAAAAAGATATTCGAGCATAATAGTGTTATTGTGCACTGTATTGTTCACCTAAACAATGAAGTACAAACACCTTAACATATGGATTACTTTGTAGCCGTGTTCTTTGAGCTGAATGGATTAGTTATGAAAATTTTGTTCCCTTCTAAGCACTATCCTTAACAAAGAATACACTGTGAAGATGATCAGTCAAAGTCTTCACAGACCAAAGCATTTAGGTAAACATATCTGATACACGCCTTTGACTTTGTACGTTTCACCGAAATGCATCGAGGGTAGAAGTACTGAACTTTAGTAATTAACTAGAATCTGACTTAAAAGCAATGTAAGTTTCATTGAAGTCAGTTTGAAATTACTGCTGGCATCGATGAGATGAAGATACCACACGGTAAATTGACATTACCACTAGGCAGTTTTTCAAACCATTTATAGGTGATTCAGAATGAACAAAAACTAGCACTGCATTGATTGATCGATAAGGCATAAACTGACATATGTTAACTAGTCCTTAAGTGTCACAGGATTTACTCCGCCTGGTGTGCAAGGTGTTCAAGCAGAGGACAAACTGGATGGTTGGTGACAATTTAAACTACCTCAGAGATACAAAGTTATGTTATCTGCTGCTGCAACCAGAAATATTACTACTACTGATGAGTCTAAATAAACATGAAAGTGAGGTCAATATCTTACTCAGCATTACAGCTCACCATTCAATTTAAAATTGTGCACGTGGCCTAGTACTTTATTATTAATAATGCTAGCTGTATTTGTTTAGAAAAAATATTAACTTACGAATCATCGCTGAATAAGATGTTAGTTTTCAAAGTAGGCTGAACAATTTGAAATGAAGGAATAAGTTATATCACGAAATAATAGACTTTTTGTTTTCTTCTGACTCAGTTCATCATCAAATAGCATGACAGCTCAATTTCTCTAATAGCTAACAGGCAGTCATTTAGAGATCAGAATTTGAATTGAATATTGCGGCGGTGCATTTGGCTTAAAAAGTGGATTGCATCAATTATGATTCAATCCTGAACATTCTGTTCAAAACGAGATTAAAGTTTGCAATGTTTTCAAAAAACATGACTTTTACTTACCTTTGGCAGCTGAGAAATCATAGAACAAACATTTTTAATAAAATCTCATGATGTTGGAGTAAATTTCTGACTGGAATGTTGGAATAGATACAAAGACTATGTTCCTACGCAAACTTTTCAGAAAGACGTAAGTCTTAGAAAATTCGCTTTTGAAAAGTTATCCAGCGTAAATATACTAAAACATGATTACAAGGTTGATGATGAATTTTATGAAATGATGAATGTTAATATACTTTTTAGAGAAGGAAAAATGGCTTCCTACGAATTAACTTTGAAAAACCAATATAATAAACTGCTGATCGTAGGGAAAAAGCCAGAAGATATTTTAAATTTAAAATCTTGAAACCAACTTACTTTCTCTAACTGTTAGAAAATTGTTTGATAGTGGGAACAGAAGGTATAGCAGAATAAGAAAAGTTTAGACACAAATTTGCAGAACGTGATCATCACTGAGGTATCACAGTTTACTTATAACTGCTACGCACGTAAGTGAATTCGAAAATAGTCTAGATGTATGCATCTAAAGTAATATAAAATTAAACAGCGTGTTGGTCTTTGTTGGCTTCATCGGAATACACAGTAATCAGCTAACTTACTAAAAGCATCAAATGATGCATTCTCATTGAACTCTAATATGTTTTTTATTCTTCCACACGTCCTATGACTGTCGTGTTGGTAAGTGTAATTTGTTTCAATCTCTTGGGTGATAATTTGAATTCAGGAAAAAGTTTCTGCTATTTGAATGAACACCTGCTACAGACTAACTTTAAAAGATATTATGCTAATTTATCCAAAGGCATAAAATTGTGAGAGAGCTAGTACTTAGATACATTTACGATTTGAAGTGTTATGATGGCCGCAACTCTAGTCATTCTCTTGATAATCCTTAATATGCTTTTGATGTTTCTTTTTCATGTAGTACATATACTTTTTAGTTAAACATTGAAATTGACTTACGCCTCGCCTCTGTTTGTAAAGATTGCATAGATACACACAATTGCATATCTTGAATTCCAGCTGGTCAATCAATTTGAGTAATTAGATTTGAAACATTTTCGATAATGCAATATATAAGAGGCTTAAGAGAGCATTGTACGTTTGAGCCACTAAAGTTTAGTAGTGTTTGCTACACCTTCAGTGTTCGCAGGCCCATTAGATATCTTTAATCCTCTTACAAAGTGTGTATACTCATGTTCCACAAATCTTCTTAGGAGTATCATTAAGTCAACATTTCACTGATAACGCGCAATTTCCGGTAATTTGGTGGGCACAAGATGGATGTTCCAAATGAGTGTATGTTAATACTATTGCTAGTCTTTAAGGCACTAGAATGCCCTGATACTTCTGTGTCTCGTGTATTGCATTCACTCTTAATAAAAAAATCGCAATGACCTACCAATTTCATCTGTTTGAAATGATTGTGTAGATATGAACAGTTATATATTGTTACCTCTAATTTGATCAACAGATTCGATGAACAATCGTTAAAACATTCATCAGCTGAATTTCAGGCATTCATAAGTGTAATTATAGTATAATGAACTGAAAGCCGAAAGGATATATCCATTTTACTACCGAAACGATTTCTAATAAACCTCGTCCAGACACATCATTTCTGCACAATAAGAATTACTCATTAGGTAACTTCAGATTCATTCATGTTCCATAAATCTTCTTAGGAGTATAATTAAGTCAACATTTCACTGATAACACGCAATTTTCGGTAATTTGGTAGCTGTTACAACTGAGTGTATGTTAACACTATTGTTAGGCTTTACGGCACTAGCATGCTCTGATACTTCTGTGTTTCGTGTATTGCATTCACTCTTAATAAAAAAAATCAAAATGACCTACCATTCTTTCCACTTTGGATAGCTTGTGTAGATATGAAAAGTTATATGTTATAACCTCTATGATGGTCGAAAGACTGGATGAACAATCGTTGAAACATTCATCAGCTGAAATTCAGGCACTCATAAGTGTAATTATAATATAATGCACTGAAAGCCGAAGGGATGTTTCAGTTTTACTACTGAAATGATTTCTCATAAACCTCATCTAGACACATCATTTCAGTACAACATGGACTACTTATTAGATAACTTCAGATTAATTCAGATTACAAATAAAATAATACATGGATAAATTTTTTCTTTACTTGACTTAGTATATGCCAGACTTTGTGTAAGATTCAGAATGCACCATTTTCTGTGTATCAATTTAATTGGTATACTTTAGTAAAATAGTTTATTTTCCAAAAACAGTATGTGGAAGTGATTCGCTCTCTTTAATGTAATTGTTGAAACAGATCCATTTTCGTTAGGCTGAATCATTTATACCACCCGTTATTGGTAAGTTCTTCAAATAAGTGATTTTTGAAAACTGTTCCTATCAAAGTGATTCACTGAAGTCCTCTTTCCAGTAAGATGAATATCTCAGTATGATTATTATAAACTTTGTCAGATGCTACCTGAAGGGTAAACCAATACTTTCCTCATTTAAAAATCAATTGAGCTTATCATTAATTTCATGATCGCTCATGTTTTAAAACTAATAAGCTTTCCCAATAATCAGTTGTCTTCATCCAACAGAATAAAACTTTTCATCTTAAAACACGTTACTGAATTGTTTCATCCATTGTATCTCTTGAATCTCTTTGGATTTGGTGTGAATTTTAAGAACGATTATAATGAACACCTACACAACTCTTTTTGATGCAGTCTGCAAAAATGGAGCAACAGTTACTAGAAAAAGGATTAAACTATAACACTAAGGACACTTCGAAAAATAACTTCTTCGTTGCCCTTGAATCATCATTCAAATCATCAAATTTAAACGAAAAAACACAAGAAGAGATAAGCCAAACAATCGTTCCAATGGTCAAACAAAAGAAACAACACACACAACTCAACTCTCGATAACTAAAGGCCTTCAGAAAGCTGAAAAATAGGAAAGACATCGTCATTCTACCAGCTGAAAAAATCAGAACAACAGTGGTCATGGACAAAGAAGAATACACCAAGGAAGCAGAAGAACTACTCAATGATGAGGATGTATATCAATAACTCATGACAAATCCCACATAAACAATAGACGAGCGCATCCAAAGAACCTTAAAAAGCTCATCAAGACAGGTTACATCATAAAGCAAGAACAATGGCAAGTGAAATCTTTTTTCACTAAATAACTGAAATTTGCATATCTAATATGTTCTGGTAACTAGTGTTTCCATACTTTTAAGATGTCCTAATTTTTAGTTGTCCTCATTTAACTGCAAAGCGTGCATTTTCGACACCACACGCTGTATGGTGTTTTGATTATTTGTCAGGTTGGTAACTGTCAACATTCTTCATCGTCTTAGCTGATGAATGTATTGATAGGCACAGTGCTATTTGAAAAAATAAACGCTACACTATTGTTTGAATATCTCCATTACTACGTGATACGTTTTTCACGCGATAAATCAGTCATATTGCAATCATTAGTGTTAGCCAGTTTCTGAAGTTAGCATCTTTTCTAATCTTTGGAATATCAAGTAAATTTAAGTATAAAAGATCCCAAAAGTATTTAAAACCATCTTTCAGCTTTCAGTAAGTAATTTTAAAATCCTGTGTATCAAAATGCCCTAATTAAATATTCAGTTAGTCAGTGGGGAGATGGACTGGGCAAATGCTGAGGAAATATCATATGATAGGAACCTGGATAGGATACGACGGTTAGAGAGCCTGCGACTGACATGAAGAAGAATGTATAAATGGAAGATGAAAATCTGTGGATGTCAGGGAAGAGGCTAAAAGTGACAGTAAAGGTATACTTGGAAGTCAAATAGTGAATAACAATAAGATGAATCAGATTTTGTAGAACTAGCAGTAATGTAATCTGCAATGATGGTGAGGAATTTATCTGACAAGGACATGAGATGAATATTTAAGTCAAATTCGAAACGCAGAGCATGCAATTCGTCACATTTGAAAAAACCACTCTTTGAGGAAAAATCACACACAGATGACGAGTTTGAAATAGGACGAAACAAATCTCCTGGTTTCCATAGCTAACCATCACCAAACAAGTAACTTCAAACTCGTTCTGCACACACGGTGATATATCAATGCTTATGTGTATTGTTATAATGAAGTTAATAAGTCGTCTTACCTAACCAAAGTTCATCCTTAAGCATTAACATGGTGAATGGAGTGCATAAACGGTTCTCTAATTAAAAAGACTGTCTTTAGTTATAGCTGGCTTGATTTCTAGCTTTAACTGCATGTCAGTCAAAATTAAATGTCTGCTAACTTATTCAGTGTCAGTGAATAAATGCAGCTTAGTTACATTGGTTACTCACTTGGTACTTTATTATTGTATTTAAAAATTAAAAGGAAATAAACTGATGAATTTGTTTCTATTATTTGCTGACTAGGTATTTCTTAAAGTAAAATTTGCATCTTTGAGAATAAGCATATTAGTACTTATCGACTTACATTGTACTACAAAATAATCGGTTACCATTAGTGATCAGCCTTCTGAGGAAACAAGCATGAATGCTATTCATCTATTGCATTCTTGTTTATACAGAAATATAACAAACTAGGTATGTTTGAAGAAATTATTTTCGATCAAATGAAAACACTGACAAGTTAATGAGTTTCTTCTGGCCCAAATCCAATCTCTTGGCAGGTTCACCTCTAGTATTATATAATTTTATATTTATACAATCTAGGTAAACACTGGTTAATGTGTAACAGCATACTAGTGGTTTTAGTAATTTGAATTTGTCCTTCTGGACGTCATATTTGTGTGTATCAAGAAACATGAATTCTTTGAATCGTTTCCAGCCAACTGGCTTTAATTTTAAACATTCGTTGTCAAAATTTGTGCCAGGAAATTCATCTTTGATTGTTATGACTGATTACTGCTTCACTGTTTTTGACAATTTATTTGATTTGGACTCTATATACTACTGTAGAGTGGCTAGATACGCTTTAAGAGCCTGATGTCAGCTTCCTAAGTAGGTGAGGCATAAATTCAAACTTCTTCATGAGCGAAGATACAATTATTATTTCATTAACAGTCGAAATACATGAAAACAATTGATCCCAGTATCAGTATTGCATCAATGCTGAGGAGTAAACTTCTGGACGGAGACGTGAAATAAACATTTCATTTCAGTTTTGGATGGCAGCCTGTATCAATCACTGAGCTACTTAAATTTTTTTCATCAGAATACATTGTATTTACACCGTTACATATTATTTTAATCACCTAATAACCACAATGAGTCACGACGTATGCTGGTGCACAATAAGTTTCTATGTATTGCTAGGAATTTATCGAAGGAAATTGCGAAGCACAAGTGACAAGCATTGTCAGAACACACTGTGGATGGAACGACATTGCTTCAGATGATATATTATCAGTTATTATATTATTTGAAGATTTTTCACAAGGAGTAAATACTTTGTTGTGAAACCTGATGAAAATCCTGTAATGCTTAAAATTGTACTTTTCAGAATAAAGCTATTAATTATTCTGTCATACTGTGGTGAGTTTTCGGTTTAATAAAGTAGCCTCCAAAGTAGGACACTCTTCTTATTTTTATTGAAATACGTTGATATTGAGTTAAGAATCAATCCATGATACCTAGTGTGGACAACAGTAAACACCGTGTTGCATATTTCCGAAAAGACTACTGAGGTAATGGTAGTAAGGTTCATTTCACGGAGCAAGACTTGAATAAGACAGTTAGTGGGATAAAATGACACCATTTATTATTCGCTATTATCCTAGGAAAGTACTTACTTAATGAAACTACAAAATGATGAAGTAAGTTGTTGTCATGTTGTCAAGAGTTTATCCCGTTGAATAATCAATGCCAATGAAAGACCAAATAACCAGCGATTCTTCAGCTGTTTGGTAAGTTATGAACTCGCTGGAACTTATGCACCATCACATACATAACTTAATAACATAAGGTCATTTACATGTGTAGTTTTTGGAGAAGTGAAGACTGGAATAAGTCATGTTTTCATGAACCTAGCGACATATGAAAATATATATAAATGTCTAAGAAGGACAAATAAATTGGGTTTACTTCCTTTGTTCTTATTTCCAGGTGGTCAAAAATCACTCTTAAATCAAAGTGTAAGTATTACTTAGACAAATCTTAGTGTCTGTGACAGATATCATCAACATCTCTTGTTCAGTCTGAGGTATGTCAGTTCAGAGTATATCTGCGCGCGCTTACAAAAACGTCAGAGACTTAAAATTGCATGTTGTAATTATCTTATACCGTAAAAATGATGAAAATATCATTTAAGAAGGAAGTTCAATTATTCATTGGTGAGTTTACAGGATCATCTAAATCGCATTTGAATACCGATAATTAGAAGTTTAAAATTTCTAAATATTACTCACAAGGCTTGTCTTAAAAATGTTTGGCAAAGATGAGTTATAAAACAGTGCTGAAAATGCATTGCTGATAGGAAATCTCATTTCTGTCAGAAACAACAGGTGACAGGAAACCACTAGTTAGACAAAGTTACTAAACAAATAGTTAAAAAGCATACCACTAACCAGGATATATTCCACTCGTAAATAAAAGGCGTTCCGCATAATTGAAACACCCATCTGCAAGTTAACCGTTTGTGTAATTATTATAAGTGACTGTATATTTAGGTTTAGACACTAACCGGTCTATCTCATCCTTGAGCAGCTTTTATTTTATGGACATCCTGGCTCTTTTGAACAGCGAAATTTCCTCTCCTTTGAGCACTTTAATTATACTTATTCATGTTTTAAATTTCCTCTTCGTATGTCTGCAACAAACTCACCAGCATTATTTTGGCATATTTACTCCTTAAGTTGATACCCTCATATTGCTATGATTACTAATTCATATTTGCTTTCATGTTAGTGACTAGGAGCCGATGTTAGGACGTTCATTTCTTTATATTCACTGAAGACCAGTTGTCTAAGTCTAATTAGTACAAATTAGCTAGCTACCAGTTAAAAATTTATTTGAATTTTAATTATTCATTTGTGGTCACATTACAGTAAAACTCATTGATCTTCTTACATAACTGATACTGAGCACTCAGTCATTTTGCAGTGGATACTGTGCATCAAAAACGTCCTATATAAGGCATTTCTGATTACTCCTCATTACATTTATAACCTTAAATTATTAATAAAGTGAGCGGTAATAAATTTATATAACTTCACTGAATTTGTTACTTACTGCTATTTACTTTATTGTTTTATTAAACAAATGAAAGAAATATAAACTGATGAATTTCTTTTTGGCTTCAATGAATATTAATTTCACCGACCATGCACATGGTCTGGGGTTCGATCCCCGGCCGACTCGCTCCTTTACCTCGCTAAGCCAGAACTAAAGCTGGTGAAGAAGAAAGGTTAGGTGTGAGGCTAGCAACCCCATCCTGTAAAAATAAACACTGCTACAGAAACTTCAATCCTCTAGCTTGAAGCCCTATGTTCCACTGGGGACGTGAAGGAATAAAAAAATAAGTATATTTCTCTAAGAATGAAGGTTTTGAAACTTACTTTCCACTACAAAATATTTGGATAGTTGTAATCAGTAATGTACCCTTCTAATAGAGAAAATATATGAGGTTTACACATGCCACATTCTCATTCACGCCAAATTTTAACAAAACAGCTGAGCTTGGAAAACCAGTTTTCCATTAATTGAAGATTTTAACATATGAGTCAGTTTTTCTGCACTTGGCTGCACATTTTACACCTCGTCAAGTCAGTACTTTTGTAATCGACACTTGTTAACTGAATATAAGACTTGAATCCCCTTATTGATATAAGAAGTGCTCTGTGATAGAGTATAACTCCATTCTGGATAGAACTTATTTTGATAAATTCTAAGAGTGTTATACAGTAATATTTAACTCATGGCGTAATTTATTGCTCATAATCACATCAATGGCGATGAGTCATTCTGACTGCATGCACCGAGTATAAGTTCAATGAACAGGGATGCAGTAATCAACCTTTATCTCCATCTATCCCTATTACTTTTTGAGCTGTAACTCTGCCCCACCCTATTTTGTGGCTGTGTGTTATTGCATGCGGTGCAATCGCTGAGCTTCTCTGCTATTCATTAATTAAATACAACTGTATAACACTGTGAAACTTTATCAAAATAAATTATACCCTTAATGAGAGCATATCGCCTTACTGGTTATATACTATTGTGCTTTAGTTTGAGACAGTGGAGTTCATATTTTGTTAAAGAAAGTCCAACTTAAACCCTAGTAGTTTGTGTTTCTTACTTTTAACCAACCATTGATTTCTTCTTAACTTCATGAAACATTATAAGGTGGTTAGATTTTAAAGAAACATTACTTCATTTCTATGTAACGGAATCTTCACTTCTCAAATCCACTCTAATTATGGGAGTATTCGATTTTGTGATATCCAAATGAGTATAGAAAAAAATGTATTAATATCAATTTGGATCAACTCTGAGGGATAAATTTCGACCCAATGACGGAGGAAATCCATTCGGCTCCAGTGTTTTCAGTTCGCTTATAGCTGATCGTGAGTGGTGAATAAGAATAAAGGGAAATGGAAGAGCAAATTCCCAACGTTATTTGAAATTAGGTGATTTAGAAGCCATTTAAACACGTATCAATAATAATATGCTATTATCTTAAAATAGAAAAGAAGCGATTCTTTATTTCGATAAACCGAAGACTAGCACGAAAATTCTAATAAAATTTATTTCCTCTCAACTAATATGTAAGAATGTGTACAGAAAAACGAGAAACAATTGTAACTTTATCGTAAAGATTGGTTGTCTTGAATTTCAGTTCTGGCAAAAGCTGATGTGCTCATACATTTTCCAAAATATGTATGTATGTGATAATATGTATAACTTAAACACTAAATTGAGCACCATTTTACAAAGTAAATAATCATGAATTTCAACGAATTTGAAGTAATGAGTTCTCTTGAGTCATGTTCATATTAAATTATATTCATATTGATCATGAACTTCAAATGGATGAATGTTTGTCAACTACACTTTGTATTTTCTACACAACTGGCTGTGATTCCTTATCTGAAAGATGAACTACCTAGACTAGCTACCTCTTCTTGCATCTACCAATTCAGCTGCCCTTGTGGAGGGAACAGTATTGGCCATAGCTCTAGGAACTTGATTCTTTGCGCTTGGGAACACCCACCCGTTTGGCTAAATAAATGTGCAGTGAAAAACCAACAATGGTTTGATATGAGACCATATGGTACAAACAGACTACAAAACTAACACTGAATTACACAGATACCGCATACTCCATATAGCAGAGTCTATTGCAGTCGCCTAAAATAACCAGCGCTCTGTGTTCAGAAGAAACAAGTCCAGCCACTATTACTGGCCTGGCCTGAGGTAAAGTCTGCAAATTTATAAACGCCTTATTATGTCGGTCTTTTTGGCATGGCTCTCCATCCTGCACATATAAATACAATCTATGAACTATCTATTTGCAAATAACTTTTGAAATTATCATCTAAATGATTCGATGTTACGCTTTAAGAAGCACCTATGCCGTCAATAACGATCATTCTTCCATTATTATGGATACATAACTGTAGAACATGATAAAGTTATAGAAAAGTCTAAATTTTGTCAGTGGATGACATACCAAGAAAATTTTGAAGTCTATTATTTCACTTATTCCTCGCAATATAATGATCTGAGTAGTTATTCAATGGTCTGTGATGTTGAGTTATATCCCAAACAAACTAAGTGTTTTTTATCTCAAGTCAAGTCATACTCAGTACAAAAGAAACTATGGAGAAAGTGAATTATTGTATAACATCTACTTTTCCCGCACCATCATCCTACAATTACACACAAAAGTGAGTCAACTATAAAAAAGATAAAAATAGTGAGCTTAGACATATACTTACATAATTCCTCTAAAATAAGATGAAATAATATATCATCAAGTTAGTACATACGTAATAATTAACCTGACAACTTGTTTGTTAAAATATAAGTTTGAAGTGCAACAATATGTCATGTTTATGAGGTGATTCGGAGAAGTCTTTTCTAATGAACACAGGAGACATTTTTTTAGGAATTACGACTTTCCACATCTTATTTGCTTTTGACGGAAAATTCTCAAGTTTTACGAGATGGAAATCCTTATAAATTTACAAATTGGCCTCTAGAAATAATTTTCCTATTTCAAAGTACCATGCTCGTCAAGCAGTCACAGCTATCTATCTTGTCTATTTTATGACTTTTAAAACGTAGTTGCATTGGAAAGACTAGTTACTAATGTTCGCTTGTTAACCAGATGTTCTAAATTTAATGAAATGTGCATAAATGTGTTAATGTGGCCTAAATGTCCTAAGCAGTAAAACTTCTTTAACATCTCACTAACGTCTAGCAATGCGCTGAACTTCTGATATCAAGATATTTATTCCAGCTGGATGTCTGTACATTCCGTTGTTAAGTTTTCAGTCACCAAAATGATTTTTTAGTGCATTCCACTTACTTTTTAACAACACATACGAAAAGACTTACTCATAAATTCTGTTTGCAGTGAATTTGAAAGATATAAACAATTACTTTCAACTGTCTAGGAATAGAATAATATTTTTAAGTAGGAAAGATAAAAATGGCATTTGAAGTTCCTTTTGCGTTTTTGTTACAGGTTTTGCAGTAACTTCCTCATGCTCATCACTTCAACACTACGTAACCTTAACTTGAATTGGATCAAGGATAAATTAACATCTCAATATAAGTCTTGTTTATGTGAAATGGTGCATTCAAACATCCTAATAATACTTTTTCAAGTCTTCACGCTAACAAAAAATGCAGGTAGAATTTAAAAAGTGTAATTTTCATGACCATCGGGTTATTTAGTTAAAAAATATGCCTTTTGGTTATATTAGAAATCATATTCCAATATTTTCGATATACCCAGCAAAAGACCAACATTTTTGTCCCATTATCATGGTAAGCTATTTCCTGCTTTGTCAAATAAGTAGTGCTTTCACTCAACATATTTGGTCAGGTAGTTATTGAAAAATCTGCCCAAATTAAGGACTCATTCTATTTCTTAAAATAAGACGACCGTTTTAGCAGGGTTATCACAATCGTTATCAGACTTTATAAATAGGACGGGCATATATGATTATCTCTTCATTAAGAATTTCAGACATGTGTTAATCATGTTTCACTGATGTTTCAAAGTGCTTCGTTCTTCATACTCAATCAACTTTATTTTTCTCCAGTGGGGTATCATCTTCATTGCGCTGATCATGTTTTTTGACCTATTCACTCTTTGCCATGCTTCTTGAACTCAAATACTTTGAAAGTGAACAGAACTCAAGTTCAAAGCTAAATTATCCAACAGGTCTGGCTGTCACAGTGATTAGATACGGTAGGTAACACGTAAATGTAAGAAAAACAAAGTTTTTATCATAAATGCAGAATTTCATTTAACACCTCCATGTGAGCATTTGTGTTTCGAAAAGGAAACATTCTAGTTGGTTAAATATTTTAAAATATTATTAAATCCTGTGATCAGTCATTTCACAGTGAAAGTGTTTATTGATTTCAATGAAAAACTGGATTTTGAAACAGACTTACTTTTACGACCTTCATAATGTTTGAAGAAAAGTGTTTAAGTTGTCAGTTATTCACTTTGGGCAAACGGATATTTGGAAATAAAAAAGTGACAATTCAAATTTACTTATACTTGTATAGATGTGTGTTAACCTTCGTTTACTTAATCAAATCTAGTGAAACAAAGAGTGCGAGAGTTTCTAGTAGCAATGGATATTTGTTTTGAAATCTGAATATTTCTTCTTAAAACTCTAGTTATATTGAGATTCAGAAGAGGTGCGTTGTAGTCAATGTTTTTCATGTAAGATGTTGACCGAAAATTGGACATTAACCTAGATCATGCCATGTCGTCGAATCTTCATTTTTCTTTTGTGTCGCTAACCAGTCAAAATACAGTTTTTATTCGTGATACGTGTCATTTTTGACATTCGCCTTCTTCATGGGAGAATATTCCTAGCTTTCCTAGTGTAGAAATAGTATAAGATGGGTCAATCATATGCACTCATGTGCTGATTTGCCATGAAGGAATGATATCTGTCTTCCCAATTTACAACCATTCACTCAGAAGCAAACACAAATTAAGAAATATTCGGCCATCTCAGAACTACATTTTACGCTAAGATGCAGCACCATATTACCTCAAAGAATCACCGAGGTGTGAAATAACTTGTTTTGAGACTAGGCAGTCTGACCTATGGGACAGTATAGCAGAATATACGAATTCATCACGAAGGAGTAACCAACGGTTGGCTGTATATGCTGTTAGTTATGAAAATAACTTGAAATATTGCTAAAAGCTGCAATCAAAAATTTTTTATTTAGTTTCCACTTACAGTCTTCGGGTTTTTCTGCAAAGTGAAAATATCAGATAAGAAATATTAAGGAGTGGATCACGAAAGAAAAACACTTATGATCACAGAGTTTTTGGAAAAATCTGTGACTAATGATCCATGAGAAAAAATAATTTTTGGGACAATATAATAGTTTTAGCCTAATGTAATGATGATTTTCAAAAACTTTGAGTTGAGAATCTTATGTATCATAGATGCAAATTTAAAAGAAGAAATAAGCTGGCGCTCTCCAAGATGACCAGTGACCATCTGCATCATGTAACTTTTTTTCCGTTATGCAGAATCTCATTTAACTACTGGAAAATGTGTTAAGTACTTTTTCAAATGGCGACATATATAATTTAGGGCGAACACATCTATGAAACACACTCTTGTGTTTTTTTTAAAAAAGGTATTTTGTGCTCAAGATATCCTAAACAAAAAGTGGATTTCAGCTTAAAACATTTATTAAGTAAGAAGATCCTTTTAAGTGCCAGTGGTAGATACACATTAGAATGGGGTACATGTTACGCCCAAATCAGTATTCTTATCCTATGAAGGAATGATCTAGCCACAAAATTTGTATTACTCCAGAAACGTCTCACATACGCAGGATACGATTCCAAAGTGGACACATGTAAAATATTATTATTGCCAGCATTGAAGCGTGACGAATGACAGGACTTTATGAACAGCGTGAGGAAGTTTTGCGAATTATGTGGTATATTTATTCTCATTACCAGGTACGTCGGTGGCATAGCGGTTAGGACGCTAGCCAACCATTCACATGATCCGGAGTTCGATCCCCGGTTGGCACACTCCTTTACCTCGCTAAAACAGAACTTAAATTCTGGCGAAGAGGAAAGGTTAGGTATGAGGCTAGCAACCCCATCCTGTAGAAATAAACAATGCTACAGAAACTTCAAGCCTCCAGCTTGAAGCCCTATGTTCCACTGGGAACGTGAAAGAATAAAAAAACCATGTCCTCAAAACGTCATTTGCAAATTATTTTACATCGACGACACTGTATCATAGAATTATGCAACACCGTAGTGTTAGATTTGTCTTGCTGATCTCTTTTCAACTGCATGTCGCTTCCGTTTACCGTATACGTAATTTTATAATAAACTACCGTTGGGAACAATTCTTTTCCAATCTTTTTCCTCTCGAAGTTAGAGATAGACCACTGAAAAGAACTGGAATCTAGCCGTCAATATATAGATGAAATATTTTCATTAGAAAAAACAAGAATGCAGTGACGAACATCTTCGGAAGATCAGCGATGTGGATCCACCGATAAACCGTACCATCTAGAAAGAAAAGAATTTCATTTCTAGACGTCTTTCCGACCAGGAAAGAGAATAGTTCATTAAGGAGTGTTTGTAGAAAATCTACACCAATATACTCATTTTCTGAGTTGTATATATTTAAATCTAAATGGAAACTAGCAAATTGTTTGCTTCACAGAACTAGAGTAACCTGCTCAAATATATATCTCAATGAGGGGCTTTGGATTATCTGAGAATTATTCTCTTAAATACTTATCCAGATAAGTCCAATGAGAAAAATATGAATTTAGTACCGAGGCAATTCTGTACGACAACAGCTCCCAAAAGGTTCTTGTTGATAAAACTGTAGTTTCTCAGTGATTACATTAGCAAGAAAGTAACACTGTGCCTGAATAATATAGTAAAAAAGCATTCAGTGAAGGAGAGGAACACTTTCCCTTTGCAGCCACTCCATTTTTATCTTCATGAAATAAGGTTATACTACTTAATTCCGGCTCCATTAAATATATCTATCAGGTTGACTGCTCCCGTGAAGCTACTCACATTGAAAGTCCAGTTAGACAGATTCATCATGGAATTTTCCAACAACATCCTGAATGTTTACGCAAGGGACCAAAAAGATCTGTTATCTGTTTTATCACACCTTGTGGATGCGAAGCATAGAGTTGATACTAGTAAAGCATTTAAATTTATTAATCGCATTCCGAAGAGTAATGACTTCGCTGTACGAGTTCATCTTCCACAAACAGATAAAGCCATTGAGATCCATTTGAAGAAACCAGATCTGTGTGTTCAAGGTAATTCATGCGAACACATTCCTATCATTCTATGAATGCAAGAGATACTACAATTCCACCGTTGCACTAAGATTTTTACAAGTTATCGTTGTACTACTTATTCTGCTAATCTGACCACTTCATCTTTCACTGCGCGTTACGCAATCAGTTTCAAAATTCACTGGTGTGGTAATTACGCTTTATTTTTTCGGACATATGTATTGCAAAACGGCTGTCCAATGTTTAAATCAATGTGACTTGGCTGGAAACCACCACACGTTGGTGTGAGTGGTGCAAAACTACTAATCTAAATCAGTCAGTAGTGTGTAGTCTTAAGCATTTCACCAATTTTTTAGCCTGCTTTTGAACACTTTGATCTAAGAAGTTCACATTAGTGATTTCACTAAACAAGTTTTTATGTAGACCGAATATCTCTGAGATACTTCTGAGATACTACATTCATCTTGACATAAGTATAAAACTTGGGCACTGTGGTAGAGTATAATTCCATAATGGATAAGATTTTATTTTGATAAATCACACAGTGTAGTACAGTTAAATTAACTGATGACGTTTCGAGCACAAACTATTGCTCATAATCATATCAACTTGATATGATTATGAGCAATAGTTTGTGCTCGAAACGTCATCAGTTAATATAACTGTACTACACTGTGTGATTTATCAAAATAAAATCTTATCCATTTTGGAATTCATCTTGACAGTTTGCACTGCCCCCACACACACTTAAAATCCTGGAAAGCTATCGGTTGTTGACTGTTTTAACTTATCAATATAGTTAGTATCTCCCTATTAAATCATTCGTGTAGGCGCAATTGACGGAAACCCTTTTTACTCATTTGAGACAGCAAACATTTTCTACGTTAACTGTCTGTCCTCTTGTCTTCTTACGTCGCGGGCTGAGTGGTATCATATTTTGTTGTTGTTGTTGCTAAGATTTGTTAGAACAGTGGGCTGGCAAATCGACTAGATAGGAAGTTCGTTGGCGCAACTACCAAATTAATTAATCTGCATAACATAAATTCTATTCAAATTAGCTTACCATTATCAGATGCTGAAGTAATGAGATTCACGTTAAGTCTTAACATTCGTTTACATTTATGACTATTTTCATGATCACATATAAGTAATGTGAAGCCCTTTTCTACCAAAATGCATAAGGCGCATGGAAAACAGCATTGCTAAATTATTTTAAACTACAACTCACGCAATGTGCCTTTAAATCAGATGAACATATACAGCTTTTAAAAATGTTCCACCATGAATTACATTGAAAACTAAGGAAAGGTGAAATCTCTAGGAGTTTCAAGGCTAGCCGCCTTGTACCTTTTTAAAGTTATAACATTGACATTATTCTGTTTCACTAATCTGGAAGAATCCTAGAATCTTCTCCGTCGCTTATTTTTTCCCAGCATATAAGGAACTATCATCCAGTGTATATATCCAGAAATGTTTTTACTTAGATTGAGGCTGTCTAAATAACGAATCACTTCTTCCACTGAAAAAAAGTTTAGGAGAACTGAGCGCTTAAATATTAGTCAATTTTACACCTAATATTTGAGTTAACGGTTTACAGTATTTAACGAAGAATTCCTAATATTTGAGAATGAATAGGTTTCAAATTATGTTTGATCTAAAGTTCAGGTTATTTAACTACTTAGTGAATTATCATATATTGAGGTGACTGCAATTTTCACTATGCAGATTTATGTGTCATCGCTTTCAAAGACTCTGACAAGGCGTGAACAATAATGTGCAGCTCAAAGTCAAAAAAGTAAAAACATCCGGGAAATTAGGTGTAAACATGCACTGTGGAAATAAATCTAAACGATTGTACACTCAGTGTAGTAGTGAAGGAACAGCCAACTCGATTAAACTTTCTTATCTTCATTTTAGTATACATCATCATAAAAATAATTCTAAGAAGAGCGAAATGATAATAGTTCGACTTGAAATTTGAACGACTAATTAATGCATGAGATCAACTCACATCTTGAGCCTGTATTAGTTAAATGAAAAATTTTGAAAGTTATTTAAACAGCAAGTACTTACAAATAAGTTCTAACACTAGATAGAAAAGTGTGATTGGCTTTTATCACTTCGCCTTCATGGTAACAACCCTCAAAGTTGAGTCGCGAACTGTTATACTTGCACTAAACTTACTCATATAGTCTAAATGAGTGTAATATTTACGGCATAAAATAGTTCGTTACTTTCACGTTTGATATGAATCCCCATAAACACACTTCTTTAAATCATAAGAACAAGTATGCATTGGATTTGTGGCAAACAAGTCCGTACAAGTAATTTTAGAAATTTCTGAAAATGGATGATAATCATAAGGTTTACGAATTCCTTGAAGTTGTGTAGAAGGAGATAGTCAAGGTGATCTGTTCATGTCCAGATTTCACCAAATTGTAAAAAACTGAATATTGCTACAGAATGAATCAACTTACTGTTCACTTCTGTCAGAAAGACATCGAAAGCGTGAAACTGTTAGACGCCATAGTACTGATTTTGTGTATGTTATATGGGTCGATGTAAATTCAGCCAACACGATGACATGTACGTTAGCGATAGTGACAACTTGGGATTCTTGCATCAGAAAATTAAATAGTTTTTATGGCTAATAAATTCATTCATGTTCACATTTGTTGTGTTTTAAATCATTGTTAAAAGATTACGAAATGTAAAATACTATGTATTACATACCATGTATTACTTCAATGGAGATAAAAGAAATAAACGAACTCCTGGTAAGTATCTCACTTTTAAAAGCATTATAAATTAGTTAATTTTGGTTACATTAAACTGCCCGTTCTCATTTTATTTTAATTGAAACTTACGACGATCAGCTGAATAAAGTAGGAAACATGATACTATGTACTATCGTGTATTACAAAACAATTTTCAATACAGATATGTTCACGTATTGAAAGTACTTCGAATTTCAATGAATTTCATTGCATGGAATGGTCGTGGTAATCATAGCAAAATCAAGGATGTATTCTGCCCTTGTAAATACTATTGCGTAACTCCTATTCTTAGATGCATTTCAAGGAGGTGTGCATTCGAATGACGCACCACTGATAACTCCAAGTTTCGTAATTATTGCTTAAAAATATGGGACAGACATTCCTGATTATAAATTTCATATAAATGTGTCTAACTCCAAGAGCTTGTATGTGCACAGGTGATGTCAGAACTTACCTCCTTTGTCATCTGAAATATTGGAATTCGACAATTGGTGCAGATAATAAATATGAAGAAAGCATAAGTCAATTTAGTGAAGAAAATTTTCTTTATCGGCAATATCAAATAAATATGCCTATATGTATACTGCAGCTACGATTACGTAGCCACCTCTTAAAATTACGCTTTCTGATGCTGTTACCTGGAGAAAGCACACAATATAATTCACATTCTGAGTATAGTACAATGTTTAATGTATAAACCTTGTATTCAGAAGATTTGTGCTTCACTCAGATCATTTGATTGCTAACAAACATTTTGCACACTCAAGTGGTGCAACCAACGTGTAACCACCAACAATGCTATCGGCATCAAATCAGTCAAATGCAGCACACAGAATAACGTAATTAAAGTGCTGAGAAGCTTTTGTAAATAACCTGTTTACAGCTATATGCAGAATGATCTACCTTACAAGATCAAACTTTGAACATTCTGGATATCATAAATGATGTATTGAATTCACGAAGGGTCTCAAAAATTATGTTGAAAATTCAACTCATACTGTATGTTTTGAAAAGCTTCCATCTTGAAATAAACACTTTTTATTAATGTAATAAAACAACTATCCCGGGATTCTATCACTTTATTGCAGTTGTTGATGTGAAATATTTTAATAACCATATATAATTGTTACTTCACTGTTTCTTATATATATATGTATCCCGATTACAAGGTTTGTGGCAATCTAGGGTTGATTTGGACTGTCAGATTTTCGTGAAGACATTAACATCAGTTGGAGAGATTACTGAAAACCACGGAGCACTTAACAGTTGTTCCGTCCTACTCTGGGACTACTCATCAGTGTACACCCACAACCCTGACAGAGATCAAACCCTGAGCTCCAAGTTACAAGACCAAGCTAGTCAGTCGGTCGCTTGGGCTGGAATTCAGTGACCCCTGAATTCCAACTTTGTCAATTAGTGATTTAGCACTGCCATCACCTGTTGGGGTCGTGGGAACGCACTGATGAGGAATTCCAATAAAAGGGTAAACAACTGTCCAGTGCTTCCTTGTTTTAAATCATCTCTGCTACTGATGTTGGTTCACTGCAAAAATTTGGCAAGTGATGTACTTATGTAGAAATGAAATAACAATTTAAATTTATTAATCACCTTTAGTTAAATTTCTTATTTCTGCAGACAAAGTAAGGAAAATAAAAGTAAAACATTTTTTTTTTGAAATTTACTCAAAGTCTGAATAAATCGCTTATATTTTCATTATTGGTAAGAAACAAATATTATTTAGAAATGAGCTTAAAGATATAAGAATAGAACTTGTCCACTATGGTAAAGTATAACTCCATTGAGGGTAAAATTAATTTTAATTAAGTCTCACAGTGTTATACAGGAGTATTTTCTGATGACCTTTCGAGCAAAATTTATTGCTCATAACCACATTCAAGTACTCACACAACTTTCTAACTTCGTTTACATAATCGCATTATTTTCCATCACTTGATTTGATTGATAG
Source organism: Trichobilharzia szidati (assembly GCA_944472155.2). NCBI lineage: Eukaryota > Metazoa > Platyhelminthes > Trematoda > Strigeidida > Schistosomatidae > Trichobilharzia > Trichobilharzia szidati. Next base: position 207,025,770 of record OX235271.1, read on the forward strand.
TAGTAATTTCCATATTTCCAGTATGAGTTGTGTACACATGTTACGTGTAGATTAGATGAACAAGGAATCAGTAATCAACCTCTCTCTCCACCTACCTAGATTACTTTTTAGAATTTTGACTCTCTCCCACCCACCCTATTGTGTGTTTTATTTATTCCTTCACGTTCCCAGTGGAACATAGGGCTTCAAGCTAGAGGCTTGAACTTTCTGTAGCATTATTTATTTCTACAGGATAGGGTTGCTAGCCTCATGCTCAACTATGTGCATGGTCGGCGAGCGTCCTAACCGCTATACCGCCGACGCACGCCTTATTGTTTGGTTGTATGTAAATGCATGCAGTGCAATTGCTGAGCTTTTTTCTAGTTTACTTATCTTCGTGAGATCACGATGTCACGATATGTGATTTTGGAAACATAACTCTGATCATTAGTGTCACTTTGAAGCAGTTCCCTGTTTTGCATTCAAAAAATGAATATCTTAAGAGATTTGTTAGATGAATGTACATGCAATCACATTTCTTTAGAAATCAACCATGCTGATTATTATTACGATTTTTATTGTTTCCGGATTTCTAACCTAAAGCTCTATGAAAATATTATTTTTAACATTTTCCACATTCTAATGATTCTTTGATGAATAGTTCTCTAAATAGCTACTGTTCAATCAGAGAAAGGTGTGTAAAGCATTTCATTGAGTTAGTCTTTCGCGGTGTGGCCTTACCCAAATAAAGTCAAATTATCTGTGTTTCAATGCTCGCATTTTATATTGGTTAGTGGATAATCTTGAATGGAATCTGCATTGCATTATAAACCTTGTAGTTTTAGGTGGCAGGTAGGTGATAATGAAGACCCGTGGCCAGCCTGTATTCTAGCACGTAAAGTTAAGGCTTTGGCTGGAGCCCATATATTCCATTTTATAATATTCTGTTTGTCATATTCTGTTTGCCATAGAAATGTGAAGTAAATACGTATTGTATAATTCGATGTTTTACTTTACTGCCATCAGCTTGAGTAGTTAATAAAACAGTGCATCGGTCAGTTACTCAGTCAAAATGCCTTGTCTATATCTTTGAAATATTTTACAATGATCATTTAATATTGAATCACTTTGTACACATTACTGTCAAAATTTTCAGAAACCTATTAATGTCTGAAACGATATTTGCATAAAACCACTGTACAGTAAGTGAAACTCTGAACATTTTGGGAACTCACTTTTAACTGCACTCAGTATTTCTAGAGGATTCCGAAATGAATTCTATGACTTAGTTTTCGTTTTAGAATATTTTTCAATTTGTTTGTAACAGTCAGAATTCAGTGAAACGTTAACTTGTCCCTTATGTTACTCATACATGTATATGTATATAAATTTGTTGTATAAGGTTCATGTTTTCGTTATGAAAATCAAGTAATATCTGCTTTTGGTCTGCTTTTATAAGATTTCCCAGTTGCCAAACCATCGTTCATTACGTTATGTTCTATTCTAAATAGCTGATTACTATTACAGACCCTTCCGGCATTATATATAAATCTCAGAGTGCTTTGAGTAAATATTTAACCTCTGCTGAATCAACTGATTTCCTTCCATTTCAGTAATTAAAACTGAATATCAGCAAAATCAGCATCTTTGGGAAATATTAGCATCGATATCTCTACAAATATAATTCAATTTAGACACGCAAAGTTCGAAGTAGTGTGAACCCCTGCAGATATTTTTTCCAGTGAAATGACTTAAATATTCAGAACATGAAGTTTATAAATTTTGTAGCTACATTTAATCTCAGTGCAACATTTTTAAGAGGGCAACAGATAGAGGTGTTGATCGAAACTCTTCACGGCTACCGAAATTGCTACACTTAGATAATATTCACTACTACCTTCAAGACGAAAACAATTTAATGCAACGACAGAATAAAGGTTTACATATATACATCTGACCATACGCTACTGTCAGTAAAGCATACTCACCTTTCCTATAAGCTTCCTCTGATTTATTGAAAAAGTTAAATCATTATTATATTAGTTTGATCCATGTATTCCTAAGTGTATATTATCAGTTAAAAGTCGTATTACCACCTGTGATTCAATAAATTCACATACGCTGAAAAAAGCTGTCACGCAGATGGGTATCAGCTGACTGGTTGAATAAAAGAAGAAATTTTCAGACAAACACCATCTCCCCGATTATTTTCCTTTTGTAACATACATGAGGCATTTGAAATCACTGAGAATGTGAACAAATACTTTCTCAATAAAGACTGCTTGTAGTCGATTGGTAAGCTTCTGGTTTGGCCTTATTATGGTCAGCTAGTTTGAATGTTTATGACGTTTACAACTCAATATATTGTTTATAGAATTAACAACGGCTGTACAGGTGACGATCAGTTAAGCCTTTTCTAAGGTACCATAAGCATTTCTCACTGCAAATATTTTCTGAATATATAGGAATTTGCACCACCTATGTTAGCAGTAATTATTGATGAAATCCTCTTAAAAATCTAAAGAAATAAACACCTAAAATGGAGAATTCTGGTACAGTCCAAAAATAATTTATTGCAGTGACGACCATGAATTGAAAATTAGGAAAACATTTAAATGCATACCGGTTTCGTAATCTTCATTTATGTAAAATATAAATTCGTAAAGTTTATTTTAAGACTTAAACATTGAGGACAACATATTCAGTGTTTAACCTTCCTGTTATCCATCTCACAGACACAGTACTTCCGTTTTAATTGTTTTTTTATTTTCAAGACTTCATAAGACTAACACTAATTTCTTAGATACATCCAGAGATTTTAAGATACATCGGATTTGATAATACAGTACAATCCCTGAACAATGGAGGGCAGTCAGTATTCATATACCACGCAGTGAATCACACCGATTAAAATTCACAGTTTCTTCATGTTCCGTCTTATGAGACTTTTAATAAAATAGTAACAGTCTCTTGATTGACGCCTTTGTAAATGTATGATACAGAAGTCCACTATGAGAAAAATTCATGTCTCTTTACACAGACATATACATAGGATAGTTTCAAATGCTTAAACAGAGGCAGTTTTCACAACGCTGCCTAAATCGAAGCAAAATAATGCTACAATTGGATAACAATCTGTTTAGATTTGTTCTTCACGTAATTTATTGTGGCATGAAAACCTGCTGATTTATTGAGGTTGTCAGGCAGTTGATTAGTCTTGATCACAAGGTCTGCGTATTTCTTCCTATAAGTGCAGTCAATATTTACGAAATTTTCAGCATAAGCAGTTCCTATTTCATAAAGAGAATTTTTACTGTTATAATGACTAAAGGTATATAATTGTCTTCAACCATAAATACTAACTTACGGCCATCGTTAGCTAAGCAGAATATGCAGAAATACACAACGTTTCACCCATGAGATTATCATAATGACGGCTGAATACATTTTGTGCTCATTCGTACGTTCAACAAAGTTATTAAACTAGAACATGTAACGAAATGCCTCTGTGCAGATACTAGGTTGACTGAAAGAGTAGTTCTCATGTTTTTTTTTACTGACTGGAAATCGTATCTGTTGTCTTCACTAGTATTTACTTAACAGTTGAAAGTTTAAAATAAAACACCTAAGTGGAAATGAAGAAATTATACCGTGAAGCTAACAATACACTGATTAGCAACACTAACCACTTACCCAAAACTGTGGATGTCAGAAAGACGCTAATGAACAGAATAGCTTGTAATGTTTGCATTTTGCAAGTTAGTAGTTTAGTTTCTTAGATTTACAGAGCTCCTTATATACTCTACAATGTCGATAATAAATATGTCACATAATCTATACTTCATAAAAGTTGACAGGAAAATACTAAATATTATTGTTTATCATGAAACGTATTTTAATATGACAGATACGGGTGATGGTTAGATTGCAAAGTGAGAAATGGAAGTGTATTGCTTACCAAAGCAAATACGTTTCAGAATTAAATCTTCAGAAGAGAAATAAGCATGGCATTGTGTGATGAGATGACAGATAAAATGATAGATCACGTCTACAATACCTGGATTACGCTGAAAAAACATTCTGTCATGGTCACACCATTAGTTTGTTTTCTGTTTTTCAAGTAAACGACTGTGATTTAATTTTTCAGTAATACTAAGACTATGCTGTGTTAATCACGTACCTTTTTGGAGAGTCAGCATTGATGTTAAAACCAAGATTTTAAATACCCAGATTTAACTGAAATGTAATTTGTGATGTCGTTGGTCTTATTGGGAAAGTGAACTTTTTCAAATCCCAGAATGTTTGTAAGCGAATGTTTATGCCACACATTAATTATGAATATTGACACACTGCAACAATTAACAACAATAAGACTTCAGACAATTTTCAAAGAACACTGCTTTTTATCATCATTTGGCGTTTTCTCCTTATAAATGGTTTCATCTCCTACTACATTCATATGGTTAATAGAGTGTTTCAGTAACATTTTCAAGAAGCGAAATGAGTGAAATTACCAACTGGTTACCTAGAAAAATGCATGCAGTTGTTTGTCCTGAGGCACAACACCGTGTTGAAAGTATACTTATTGTGAGAATAGAGTGTGGCGGAACTTTCATTGCCACTGAAATTCTCAAATATCTTATCACTCATATATTTTTGTTGTCTGGGTAGCCTGAAAGGAGTTTTAACAATAGTCGGATTTCGTGGTGTCTAAGGCTGATCAGGATAAGGTCTGAAAAAGCAAGCAATCCTGAAGCTATGGAACACGTTCCTGGAACAAATTCAAAATGTTACAGACTTAGCACAGTTATGTAGATGAGGAAGATTCTTCATCGGCTTGAGGTTTTTGGTTTATCAGTAGCAGAAACTCGCCTAGATTACTAGGTCACTAGTAATCTAGCCGGTCCCAAGCCCGGATAAAGAGGGAGGGTTGGGGCGTGGTGCTAGCAACTCCACCCCCAAAACTTAACCAAATTGCTACGAAAACTTCAACGCACAAATATATTCAAAATTCTAAAAATACAAACGATGACCTTATTTTTCGCTGGAATCGGGGAAGTGAAATGACGCAGGCTGGTGAAAGCCTTCGGGAAGCCAGTCAGCCGATGTGCCTTCTTTCTATGAGAGCAAAAATAAGGATGGGGACGTGGAATGTTCGTACAATGTACGAAGCTGGGAAGGCTGCTCAGGTAGCCGCAGAAATGAGGAGATATAAAATAGAAGTGTTGGGATTCTGCGAGAGCAGATGTAACGGATGTGGAAGGAGCCAACTATCAACTGGAGAGACAATAATCTACTCCGGTCACCCAGAGGACAACCACGAGCACACCGAGGGAGTAGCCATCATGATGTCACCAACAGCGGCCAAAGCTCTCATGCAGTGAGAACCAATCTCCTCCAGGATAATGACAGCTAGGTTCAACTCAAAAGGAAAGAAGGTTACAATCATTCAGTGCTACGCGCCTACAAACGCCTCAGAACATGAGAAGAAGGAGGATTTCTACAGTCAACTACAAACAGTAATGGACAACGTCCCAAAGAGCGATATCAAAATCCGGATGGGAGACATCAATGAGAAACTGGGAGGAGAAAATACAGGAAGAGAACTCACCATGGGTCGTGAGGCCCTCGGTGAAACGAACGACAATGGTGAACTCTTCTCGGACTTCTGCGCCTTCAATGATTTGGTGATTGATAGCAGTGTGTTCAAACACTGGGATATACACAAGGCAACATGGATTTCACCAGATGGACACACCAAAAACCAGATAGACTTCATTTCAATCTCAAGGAAGTGGAGACGGAGCCTACTGGACACAAGATCGAGGAGAGGAGCAGATGTGGGTTCAGACCACTATCTAGTACAAGGGACTTTCAAGGTGAAGCTAAAAGCCTCGAGGATAGCTGGGGATAGGCCACAATGCAAGTTCAACACGCAAAAACTGAAGGACACAATCACACAGGATATTTTCACTGCAACTGTCAGAGCAAAGCAGGAAACACTACGTGGCACCACTGAGGAATCATCCGTGGAAGACCATTGGAACTCTCTGAAGGTAATTTTCAACGAAACGTGCTCAACGGTTTTAGGAAGAAAGAAGAAACAAGACAAGGAATGGCTCTCAACAGACACTTGGAAACTAATAGAGGAGAGGAGAAAGGTGAAAGAGAAAATGATTCAATGCAAAGATGGACAAGAGAAAGAGACGCTGAACTCAACTTACACAGCACTGGACAAAGAAGTGAAGAAGAGTGCCAGGAAGGACAAAAGACAATTCTACGACAACCTGGCTACTGAAGCTGAGAAGGCAGCAGGAAAAAGGGACCTAAGGATACTATATCAGATAACCAAGTCTCTATCTGGGAAGAGATCAACACAAGTGAAACTTATAAAAGACAACCAAGGGAAGCCAATTACCAAGGAAGAAAGACAGAATAAACAATGGGCGGACCACTTCAAAGGACTCTTGAATCGACCACCACCTACAACCCGTCCAGAAATACCAACAAAAGCACGCACACAACTGCAAGTTGACACCAATCCTCCAACGAAAACTGAAGTCATGAATGCAATCAAGCTTCTGAAAGCTGGAAAAGCAGCTGGACCAGATGGAATACCCCCTGAAGCACTGAAAGCGGACCCAGAAACGACGGCAGATATGCTGACTCCATTATTGCAAAGGACCTGGAAAGAGGGAAAGGTGCCTACTGACTGGAGGAAAGGTTACCTAGTGAAACTACCAAAGAAGGGCGACCTGGGACTCTGCAAGAACTGGCGAGGAATCATGCTCCTGTCGGCGCCAAGTAAAATCCTGAGTCGCATCATCCTGGAGATAATAAAGGACTCACTGGATACAGAACTCCGACCAGAACAAGCTGGATTCAGGAAAGGCAAATCATGTTCTGACCAAATTGCAACTCTACGCATCATCATCGAACAAAGCATGGAATGGCAATCAAATCTCTATCTCAACTTCATAGACTTTGAGAAGGCCTTCGACAGCGTTGACCGCGAAGTAATTTGGAAACTACTCGAGTACTACGGCGTACCCCAAATATTCATCAACCTTATTCAACAACTGTACGACAACGGCACATGTCAAGTAATCCACAACGGAAAACTCAGCGAAGCGTTTGGAGTAAACACAGGAGTCAGACAACGGTGCTTATTATCACCGATGATATTCCTAATTGTGGTGGACTGGATTATGCGTCAGACAGTGGGAAACGAGAAGACAGGGATATCCTGGACCGACGTGAAGAACCTAGAACACCTGGATTTAGCGCGTGGATGATTTATGTTTGATGTCACACAAAATCGAAAACTTACAAGCGAAAACAGACAAACTGGTCGAAGAAGCAGCAAAGATAGGACTCCATGTGAACATAGACAAGACGGAGGTCATGAAAATAACCAACCAACAACAACAACAGCAGCAGCAACATCCAGCGCCAATCACCATCAACGGGAAGGATTTGAAAGAGGTTACTTCATTCACTTATCTAGGGAGCATTGTCTCAACTACAGGAGGAACCGACGAGGATGTCAAACCGAGAATCGGGAAGGCGAGAAACACATTCACCCACCTGAAACCAATCTGGAAATCTTCGTCACTCACCATCAACAACAAAGTTCGGATTTTCAATACAAACGACGTCAAGTCAGTCAGTTCTTCTATACGGATCAGAAACTTGGCGGGTCACCAAGAATATTTCCAACAGGTTGCAGACCTTTATCAACAACTGTCTTCGCTCCATACTGAAGATCAGATGACCGGAAAGAATCACAAACAAGAAGCTATGGGAACAAACGAAACAGGAACCAATCGCCCAACAAATATGCAGGAGGAAGTGGAGATGGATTGGACACTCGCTGAGGAGGCCGTTGACTGACATCGCGCGTCAGGCCCTCGAGTGGAACCCGAAAGGGAAGCGGCGAGTGGTTCGTCGGTGCAAGGGTGACATGGAGGAGATCGTGTGAGGAGGAGATGAAACAGTATGGAATAACATGGACGCAAGTGAAAAGTACAGCATAAGACAGAAGCAAGTGGAGACGTGCAGTTGAAGCCCTATGTTCCACTAGGAACCCAAGGGAACAATAATAATAATAATGGAAAAACTTATTTTCATATTTCTTGGTTACAGCCAAAACGTATTTTTAAAACCATCCTGATGTTTACTAAATTTTCTAGGTTAAGAAGTGAAACTAGTTCATGAAGTAAATAAAAAATATGTCAAGATCTTTGCAATAATAACAATTATTTTTAAAACAATATTGATGTGGTATCATGAAGTGAAATAAATAAACGAGAAAGAAAATTACTGACACGTTTCTACTTTAGAAAACATTTCATCACTTTTGTGTGTGTAAGATTGAGAAAATGTTCAAGATGATTAGTGAACCATGTAGATGCTAGGAAGAAATATCCAATAATCACTGCATCAGGTAAAAATGACTCTTCTTTGAATTGTCACCATCTGTACTGTGGTATGATCTTGAAACACTCAAAGTAACATATACTTGCAGTTGTTGACTGGTGATTCATGATAGAATGTTACACAGAAGTATCTCAGATAAATTTTCTCCAATTCGTGACACCACAATGAGTACAGTAGAATAAGCATTTAACGATAGTTTTAACGATAAATAGATTTGAAGTTGAGAACTGTCAGGTGAATGATTGTGCAGCTTCTCGCAATTTAAAAGGAGAAGTAAAGAAGTCCGAAGGATTCTTAAATTTTCAAGTGTTGGTTTTGAAGGGATTTTGTTTGATTGGATGGAGGATTCCATCATGAGCTGACATCAGTTAGAGAACCACTGGATGGGTGCGTACTGTGAAGAGTCCCAAGCTAGCACGAAACAGCTCTCCAGTACTCCCAGGTTTTTCAGTGGTTCTCTATTTGATATCAGCTCATGATGAAATCCTCCATCTAATTTTAAATTGCCTAACCAAATCTGCGAGCAAAGATTCACTGAATTGTCAATAGCCCAGCACGTCACTCTGTCCATTTTGGTGTGTCTTGAATGGACGCCATGTTTTATCTGATAACTAAATTATTTTTCAGTCTAAGCATTCAAAGAGCATTGTTCGTTGAGGAGGCCATTAATTGAGTATACGTACAAGATGAATCTTGACAATATCATCAATTGAGTACAATTTCTTAAGTGATTTCTTACACAATATTAGAACTTTCAAAGTCGCTTGACATTAACCGAAGAAATATTGGAATGCAACTGCCGAACGCCTGAGAGACACCTGAAAATAGGCGCCATCAGAAACGAATGGCATTTGTATAATAAAACGACGATATAATGGTTCCCATTTCACTATTAAAGATAGGACAAGAAGCCCTCCATCAATTGCATATTACTATACACATCTTGACACTTTTGTAGGCGAATCCACTCTGCCGTCAACTTCAGCTGGAACCATGGTTTTCCACAACCTCTTATCTCCTCCTCCAACTCATACGATCTCCTCCATGTCACTCTCGCGTTGACGACTCACTAGTCGCTTTTCACTAGGGTTCCCCTTCAGTGATGGCCTGCATTGCTCGCGATGTCATTCCACGTCCTCCTCAACTTATGCCCAATCTATCTTCAATTTCTTTTAAGTATTTGTTGAGCAATCGGTTCTTGGTTGGTGTGCTCCAATTCAGAGTTTTTCTTCGCTAATTCTTTCTGCGAGCCATTTGATCCTCAGTATGGAGCCAGCGAAATGAGCAGCTGTTAACAAAAATCTGTAACTTGTTGGAAATGCTTTTCATCACGTGCAGTGCATGTTTCCCATACGTACAGAACCACTAACTGACTTTACATTTGTGTTGAAAATCCGAATTGTGTTTTTTATGCTGGGTGCAGTGCCGGAGATCTCGAAACTGGTTTCACTTTGAGGGAAGTATATCTTGCCTTTCCGATTCTGACTTTGACATCTTCATCTGTACCGACTGCCTGTGGCTGAAATGATGCTTCTTAGATAAGTGATCGACGTAACCACTGTCAAATCTCTCCTGTTGATTGTGATTGGTGCTGGTTATTCTTGCTGTTACAGTTGGTTAGTTATCTTCATCACCTGCATCTCCTCTTTGTTCACCTGGAGTCCTGTCTTCGCTTCTTGTATCTTCAGCCAGTTTGTTGGTTTCCGCCTGCAAGTCATCGGGTTTGCGTGACACCAGACATAAATCATCCGCGCGCGAAATCCATATCTTCCAGAATCTTCTCATTGACCTAACGTATTCCTGTCTTATCACTCCCAAGCACAGTCTGACGCATAATCTAGTCCATCACAATTAAGAATATCAGTGGTGATAATAGACAATCAGCTGGTCTTACTCATGTATTCACTTCGAACGCCTCAATGAGTTTTTCGTTTTGGATCACCTGGCGCTTGGTACTGTCATATAGCCAGCTGTGAGATGACGTTGATAAAGACCTGGGCACTGCATGCCATAGTGCTGAAGCAGTTCCAAATATTACTTCTTAGTCAACGCTGTCGAAGGCACTTTCGAAATCGATGAAGTTAAGATACAGGTCTGACTGCCATTCTATGCTTTGTTATGTGATGATGATGCGTAGATTTGCAATTAGATCAGCATATACAAATACGAAGAACTTACCAAATATCATTTATTGACATATAGGTCAATTACATAGGTCAAACTAGAGGTCAGGGTGAACTAGATTAATGGAATATAAAAATTTATCTAGACCTAGAATAAATGACCTTGCTAAGTTAAATAACCTCGAAGAAAGCTCAGCCATTGCACTGCATTCACTCACATGTGGTCACAAAGTAGGCTGGGGCAGGCTGAGCACATTAAAAAGCAATGTAAAGAAGTGGAGAGAGAAGTTTAATCACTGAAGCTTGTATTATCGTCGAGTTAACACCGCGCACATGCAATCAGAATGACGCTACGCCTATGATACCGGAGTAGCAACAAACAACAAAGTGAAGTTGGGTAGATAGGAAGTGAGAATATATAAATATATATGACAAACTGTGAAAACGTGTGAATAAACTTATATGATGATGAGCATTTATTCGTGCTCGAAACTTCATCCAGTTGTTAATACTGTATCACTGCGTGATTATATGAAGTTAAACTTATCTAACATAGAATTACATTTTACCACAGTGCCCAAGTTCTACACCTACACTAACAGAAATACATCACTGAGCGAAGAGAGACCTTTCGTCGACTTCATTTACTACGACCCCAAAGACACAATTACGTGAGTGTTTTCGAGTCCATCACTAATTTTGAATAACCTGAATTAAAAGATACCATCGTTGACTGACTCTATCGGTATTTACCAGTTCCTCTGCACAGGTGCGTGTAGGTAGATCAGTCGGGTGTTTTCCAATAAATGAAAAAGATCTAAGCCTGAATGATTATAAAGATGTGGAAAAGGAGCATAATAAAACGCGAAGATCTGCTTCACAGTGGTTCTCTTACCACCACATCCTGTTCCTTTAGAGTTTCCCATAAGCCAAAAGACCTTGCCAAAATCATCTCACATCCAGCTAATCTATATTTCTGAAGCTTTAGTCATCAAATACAGAGGTCAAAGCTGAGTGTTCAAAAGGAGCTTGTTCAGCTACTTCTTCAGTCATGGTCTTAATCGGTTAACGCTACAGCTATAAACATATCGAATGAAAAATTGCTGCAATTTAGTTCGTCTAACTGATGTGGAAATGCCTGTCTCTAAGATGTGCACCCGTTACCAGTGAAACCGCATGTAGCAGTCTCTTCTACATTCAAAACTGAAAGACGAAATCATAAATGATAAAAGAGAAATACAAGGTTTGAAGAGGGTATGAGTATCGTAAAATATTAGTGTTACAGATTAGATCGGAACACGTCAAACACAGTTTTAAAAATTGTGAAGCAGGTTAATATTCAGATTTGCCTATATCCTGGTAAATTTTAGTATTCAAGTCTGCGTTTTCTGATGTATGCAAATAAACCTGTATGTAAACTTCCCCAAAGAATTCTCAGAATATGCGTTTTACTTGTTCATTCAACCACATGATGGAGAACATGAGTATCATGAACCTGCAATTGTCGTATTAGAATATACCAATGACGCATTCGCATGTGTTTCACACCGTAAGAATCACAGTTCCCACTCTGTGCTTATAACAGCCATATAGACTATACCTACATCAATTTATTAGGCGCAGTTAATCAGGAAATGCGAACCTTCCACTAACAAACCAAGAAAATCAAGAAGAAATAATTATCAAGTGAATCTCATTTGCTTACGCAAACTGAACAGAAATGGTAAAAGTGATATCGATGGCGAATATTGTGCACCTAAATCATTGGAATAAAAAAGCATTGAACAAAATGCTGTTGCGATGACTGTCACTACTAAGAAAACATAAAATTCAACAAAATGAAGTGAATATGATGAATATTGCTTACTTATAATAAGTAGCTTGTAAAGTCAAGGAGAAATTAAGGGGTCAATAGCAAGAAGGACCTGACTCCACGTCACATTAAATTAGGCATATGCATTCAATCCACTTATGTAACTAAAGTACGTTATCTGAATTTAGGCAGTATTCTACTGAGTAAAAGATAGACGAAGATGCAGCTTTCTCAGTGTTTATTTCATACAGTCATATCTAACACAAATATCAGTAAAATAATAGTATAAGTTTTGGATTCAACGGGTAACACAAAAAAGCACTAGATAGAAATGTTTCCAAGCTACTAATATTGGAGCTATTCGTTCGCAACATTCCAATTCCGACTTATCGAATATTTATTTCGTCATTTACTTTCATCTGCTGAGCTAGTTGTATAGGTGCGCCACTTTCCATACAGGACATTATCCAGCATGGCTCTCAGGAGGTTAATGAATTCGGTAAATTCACATCATGCGGTCACACCAAAGTCCCCTTCCGAAATCATTTGCATTGTAAGATCGAGATGTACAGGTGTTTTCAGATTTTAAGACATTTGCATAACACTGACTCAAGCAACTATCAGGCACAAGTTGAGACGCAATGTGAAGGAAGAGTTCTATTTTATTTATTTTTTTTGAATGCAGCTTGATTTCACACAGTATTTCATGGTATAGGTATGGAATTTTCAGCATGTGATACCGGTAGTCCAAATTTCGAAGGCTGACCATGGATATCAGGTGTGCCTCGGCAGGGGATCAAACCCCGGACCATGTGCATGATCGGCGACAGTCACAACCACTGTGCCACCGGTGCACTTTTTGTCTCTGATTTTATTAGGGAGTTTGTAATATTTGCCACTTTCTGGATGCCGTCAGGTGAACAGCCACTGTTTGTCAATAAGGAAAACAACAAAATAGTGTCAAGGGTGACCATAGGCAGATTGAACACTGTGCGAATATCAAAGATTGAAGAAATTTCTATAAACACCGTTCAGCAGACAAGGTTATATAAGTAAAGCATATGCACAGGTAATGGTTAACCACAGAAAAATAATTATTACATATCATATAGATCATTAATACATTAAGTTAGCTAAACTCCAACAACAAGCAACAGTCAAGTTAAAAAATGAACTCATACTACTTACTAGTGACAAGTAATACAAAACTGAGCTTGAAAGAAAGAGCGATAAAGGACAGATAGGAAAGGAATTAACTCTGATTTTCTCGATAAGTAAGATTTTCTCCGCTAATTTGTCCTTTGTTTTGACCGGACATTATGTAATTCTTTTCTGTTCATTCTTTTTATTAATAGACCGTTCCTGATTTTATAACGAATTGTTAGTATCTGCTATGCCGTGTGTACTTCTCCATTTGTCTGTTATGTATCCCAGGTAGACGTCAAACTAACCTTATGCGCTGAGTAGCTAACCAAGCAGTTAACCGAATCAAAATTAAAAAGCAGTGCGCTGGTCAGTAAACAACCCTTTGCCCGAAATATGAGGTAATTATTTCATGAGTGCGACGGTGGCATAGCTGTTAGGACGCTCGCCGACCGTGCACATGGTCCGGGGTTCGATCCCTGGCCGACGCACTCCTTTACCTCGCTAAGCCAGAAATAATGCTGGTGAAGGTTGGGCATGAGGCTAGCAACCTCATCCTGTAAAATAAACACTGCTACAGAAACTTCAAGCCACTAACTTGAAGCCCTATGTTCCACTGGGGAAGGTGAAAGGAAAAAACATTTTATGAGTGAAACTCAAGTCTATTGTGGAATTATCTGTAAATATACTCGTACACTAAGCACAACTAAGTAAATCAGAATCCCACCCAGGAAGCCACATCTTTCCATTGGTCATATTAAGAAACGAATCAAAGTGTCCCTTATTTCAGAAATTAATTAAAATTTCAGAGTCATCTTGTAGTATAATCTTTTTAATAAATAAGATTAGGGGTTGCTGACACTCGAGAATATGTAACTTATCAGTGGACTTCAGTTCCCTCAGTGTGAAGACAGCGACAAGTGAGTGAGGCAGCAATATTTAATACTGCGAGAAAATGGAGATTTGATGAAGATTATTAGAGCTTGAATATTCCCACTAGGAAAATTAGAGAACACAATTTAGGCCAATTGTACCTCCGGTAATCTCGTATCAGGATCTGCAGCTACATAAAAGAACATTTGAGACCAATGTGGTTAAGAGAAATAAAGTTCAGGCATAAGAATTAGCAGAAAATAATAACAGCTTTATTATGCACAATATTTAGAATCTTCGATGTAATTTATTGCATAATATTATATCTCTATCCCCAATCTTCAAGTGAAATAGGAATCTAAATTACCTCATGTGATTGCATTACTTTTCAATCACTAATAGCACCTTTTTCGCCACCGAGAATGAGCAGCAGCAGATTGAAAGCCAATCAAAAATATCAGTACATTTGGTGACCTTCGGACATAATTGAGTGATTAAAAAAAGAAGTAGAGAGAATATTTTCCACTGTGTTGGATGGAAATTCTGGTAGCCTAGTGATTCAAGCCGGCAGCTGTAATAGTCGCTATGACTACAATAATAAAAACAAGGATAAAGTCATATAAGTTTTATTGAATCTAGGTATTAATTTATTGTGGATGTGTTTTTTATTCCTTTACATTCCCAGTGGAACGAAAGGCTCCAAGCCTCTCACTTAAAATTTATGTAGCAGTGGTGTTTATTTTTAAGGGGTGGGATTGCAATACTCATGCCCAACCTTCTAGCTTTACCAGTCTTATTACTGGCATAGCAACATAAGGAAGCGCATTGGCCGGGGATGGAATCCCGCACAACACGCTTGGTTGGCCAGTATTCTACTGGTTTTTCACTGATCCCGGATGTATAAGTAGTGAGCATATATTCTTAGGGATAAAAGGGAAGAGTACTGCTCAATAGATATTAAATAATAGTGTTTCGTTTTATAATAAGTTTTGAAACTAACATTAAAATACGTAACTAACACGGTATTGATAATAAGGACGAAGATAATAGTACGAAAATATACAATGCTCATGGTTATCTGGTGTCTCAAAGATAGAAATTTTTGCAACGGATAATTCTCAACTCAGTTTGTTTTCAATCCCTCCCACTCCTATCATCTTTTTTCTCCACCATAGAATAGTTTTCTGTCCCGATGCCACCAATTAGCTGTAAATATTGTCTTTATCCTCATACGATGAGGAACTACTGTTACTCGCTTTCGGTTTTCCCCTTCTTTCTGCCCCGTCTTTGATGTGGCCATTCAGTTTTGGTGTGAAAATATCGATGATCGACTGAGTGCATTAACTCCCACATTCCTTTCACCTTTATCCCTACAAATATACATGCTCCACTTACACACTTAGCATGATTGACTACCAAGATTTTATAGACGACTTTGCCTTTGTTGTTATTATTATCCACTAATTCATATTCCTGAACTACATTGGTTTCAAATGTCTATGATTGAAGTTTTATTACGTAATTGTAAATTCTGGCTCATGTGTGCCTAAATTGTGCTCTTTGATTATATTTTTATTTATATGAACAATAAATTGCTAGATTCAATGGCGAAGTTCATATTCTAACTGGATAGCAAGCACCAATAAAAAAATCCGAAATTACTTTAGGATCTGGTATTTAATTTACAGACAACTTGGGAAAAACTGGCTCACGTGTTTCCTTTCCTAAAAATATATTTAATATAAGCAATGGTATCCGTCCAGCATATTAGTCTGGTTACATTTTTAAACCTGCTCGGCTTTAAAACTGAGAAGATAATATTCCATAAACTGAAAGAAGGAAAGCATGACGAACTATTCTTTTTTCTAAGAAATATTATAATAGGTATGAACGTGTACCTCAGTGACCGAATTCTACTTTAACATAAACCTGTTATGCATTTATAATCAAGCTGCAAAACTATGTATCTTGATTAGTTTCAAATTTACTAGCGTCTGAAAATGTTACTGGCGTTTTTCACCTCACCAACTGTCTATGCTATAACTGTCTACTTTTCTTTACGTTGCATTTCTTTCAGTAAGAATATTTTCCAACTTTTGCAAGTTTTCATTCTCGCCTACTTATTACTACTAAGTAGTTTAGGACGATTTTCTTTCTTTTTACGACCTGGTGAGCAACTTTTCCAGTCACTGAATCTTGAAATCTCAGTAAGAATTCCAGTGTTTATTTTGAATCATTATGTCACAAATTTTGTGCGTCCTGCAGTCAATGCTGTAACAGCAGAAGCAACTCGAGTTTTATCAGTGCGGAGTCCCTGGAACAGTGTCAAAGGTGTTTTTACATGTTTTTCCGAAAAGGTTAAATAGCTAACAATAAATTTTCATTTATTTTCTTTATTTTTTATTTGTGATTACAGCTTGATGCTACACTGTATTTTCAGTACACGTATGGAATTGTCAGCATGGATAACGGTAGGCCATATTTTTCAGGCCAACCATAAATACCGGGTGTGCGTCGGTAGGGTATCGAACCCTGCTCTTCGTTAATTGCACCAGAATAAGACATTTTTCTTAATCTTGAATATCAGGAATGCATCAAGTTGAGTGCAATTAACGCTCCATATATCAATCTCGATAAAAGACCACGGTATATTTTTCCATGAAATATTTAATAAATGAAATCCAAAGTGTAACACTGAAAATTAGACCGTAGCAAAATGGTTATCTAACTGATTTTGTAAAAAGGTTTAAATAAGAGCACACGACAGTGACGAAATATTCAGTAGTACATTAAGTTTCAGGATGAGTATATCTACTGAGTGAAATTTCGGTGCTTCAGGGATACATGTCAGTTACTCAGCCAGACTAATACTTTCACACCGCATTAAAGAGAGGTTATCATTGATAATCATGTCAATATCTGTATGCCATTTGAACTGCTTCTGTGAAGATCGTTATGTAGACCATATGTAAGGGAATTTAAATTCATGCACTCAAATACACATTCATTGGTTTTGCATGCAAAAGAACTCATTATTGGAAACGTTTACGTATTTCATGATTTATGTAAAACAAGACAGTATTTTAAAAATAACGTTTCTCGAGTAATGCTAACAGCATCAGCATGTGGTAATTTTCACGCTGTCAAGATCTACCACCGAGAAATCCAGTTGGACTAGAGAAGCCTGAAAACTCATGCCGATGAACACTGATTAGGTTACTGTATATATATTGTTAGTTCTGATCTAATAATATTGTCTTGTTTTTCATTCATTGAGAAATACAAAGTTTTTATAATAATGGTGTGAATACATAAAATAATCATAGTACGAAATACAATTAAAATATCTGTGATTATAATCATAGTTAAATATCAAGTGTCAAGTGGCAAAACGATTAATGTTCAGTATTTACCATGTAGGCTAAGACTGTGCTGTTTAGTCATTTGGTTGCCTAATATGGTTACTCAACCATATAGGTACATGTTCACGTGCGTGTATCAATAAAGCCCCACATTACAGTCAAGAATATGTTTATGCGATTATGTGTATAATTCTAACACCGAAAAGGTCAACGCAATAAGGTGTTTATGAATTTTTAGATTCCACAGCAGACCAAGGTAACACCGAGGATGGATTTATTTCTTTTAAACACAGCACACCGGCTGTTTTAGACAAAATGCAATAGCCTCTGCTGTTTTGAGAATTCAGTACGTGGTTACTTTTGGCAATGTAATTGATACCCTAAAGATGACGAAGGATGATGTCAGGTTTATGGGCGGTTTGGACCACGTGATCAAGTATCGAACTGTTAATGGTTTTCACTACAAATTTATTAAGCTAAACTAGGTGTTCCAGAAAACGAAAAATTCAGTTTTTTAGAGAAACGGGCGTTTTAACTCTCTCTACAAACACAGCTGAAGTGATAGATACCTAACTTTTTAAGTCGACAAATCGCAACCGGCCATGTAGTTTGTCAGCATTAAAAATCCTTTGAATAGATTTTCTTAACTTGCTGGTAATTATTTTACTTGACATATCACCTTTGAATTGCAGTCGTATATATATGAAGCCTTCTTATTTATAGATAGAAAACAGCTCTTTTACTCTATCTTGGTTACCTGTTTCTTGATGCACTTTTCTGGATGTCTGTTTTGAATAAGGGCGTCATATACAATCCTAAGTTCATCTTCAGTTGTGTATTCTAAACATAGAGCTATGACTCTGCACCGCCATCTGGTTTTCTTGTGAGAAGGACATCTAAGAAGGCAATTCATTTTTGGTATTCTTATTCACATGTGAACTTGATGACTGGATGGACTTCACTGAATTGAGCTATAATTGCAGGCCAACCCAAGTCATTTTCACAAAGGAGGTATGATCAACTTAGTGGCGATATAACGAGAGTTTCCCGATAATATCATTCAAACGGCCACTTTCTAGTTTACTTAGAAAGAAATCTACTAACATTTGATCCGTTGGGGGCCATATTTGATTTGATTTGAAATCTAGTGTTTTTACGTGCGTATTTCTCTCACCCCACTTATGACCTTTGAAATCCTATTGATTGTTGACTGTTTTAATTAGTCAATGTCATTACTGTCTCTCATGGTCGTTTTAAAGCATATGCATACGTGAGCGCTGTCAGTAATCATCACTGTTGATACGAGACATTAAAAGCCCTCCACATCAACAGTCAGACTTCTCTTCTTGTCTTCTTGCGTCCAGTTTCCGGCAGTATCGTATTGCGTTGTCGCTGTCGCTGGTTTTGCTAACAGTGGTTAGAACAATAGGCTCATGAATCGACTAGGCAGGAAATTCGTTAGTGCGAATACCAATCGTGTTAACGGTCATATCAAACCCTGATACATTTCTTGACAAGCCCTCGGTTTGTGTTTACTGGTTACTTTGTTCTAAAAGTCATGGATTTACAGAATCTAAAGGAGAATTTTTCAAAAATGACTGTTCTCCTGAACTATTCTTTTTCTGAATATGAAGCTGTAGATAAGAAATATTCGTCCTTGGATTAAATCTTTGGTTGTCTTAATGAAATGTCAGTGTGCGTGTTCCGTCATTTGAATGCTTAAACTTAAATGTATTATAAATCTCCTTACGCTTTTGTTTTTATGTAAGGGAGTATTTTGAAGGGGTAGCACTAGTCTTCAAACTTTTGTTCATCATGAATTATTTCAGTTTTCTGCCTATTCACTATGCTAAACCTGATCACCATTATTATGGTGGATTGAAGAGATTTGTCTCTATAATTATGGAAATGATCATGGTCAAGCATCGTTTAATATTATTTAAAGAATGATTTAATCTAGTGTTCTCCAGACTAGTGGCAGTCATTTCGACAGTATTTTATGCAGTGTTCTTTTCTTTCAGCGATTTAGTTTATATTCTTATCTGATGATCGTATCTCCACCTTTGCTCATTTAGCGTATGCAAATATTGATTTCTCAACGACTGCTTTTCATTCATTTATTTCTCTGGGTCATAAAGAGTGCATATATCCGAAAGGTTGTGGTCAGTTAGCTGAATATGATATTAACTGTCTCAATATTTTAGACACACTGTGATAAATGCATCTCTCGTAATGCGAAATATATCCTATCACATTCGTGATGTGTGTTTAAGTATTTGTTAGACGCTCAGTCTTGTGGAGTCCTGGAAAATAAGATTGTGCATTTTCTGTCAGATTTCACAGACGGACGCATCATACATGACCTTTGCTTTAAACAATTTCACTGCAATGTATGCATATATATACCTTTGGAGTACTTATAGGTATATAGTTTGCTCTCCGTCACTTCGTCTTCTCACTAGTTCCTACTTTCCACTTGCTCCGCTAATTTATATATATTATTATTGCTTTGCGTTCTGATTGGAACATAGAGCTTCAGTAACACATCTTTGCTTTCTTCTATTTTCTGCCGTCCTCTTCAGCTAGGTCAACGATTTACCACAATCTCTCATCTCTTCGTCGCACGATCTCCTCTCTTTCACCCTAGTTCGACCCACTCGCTGCTTCCTATTTGGATTTCTCTCGAGCAATGACATGGCGTGCGATGTCATTTGATTGTCTCCTGAACTGTTTTCCAGGTAAGAGAAGTTGTAGTATCATCTGGTGGTAGTCCAGAAGCTCTTTAATGTAGTAGAATATCTTCTGCAAGTCTTCTGACAAAAGAAACTTCGTCTTGTACAGAAGTCTGTAAAATAAAGCTGCTGTTTCATAAGCCTTTTTCACAAACCTACAGTAAAATGATGTGACCGCAGTTTTCTCTTAGAATACGTGGTTATAATCGTCTTTATCATCAAAATTTTCTTAGACAAACGTTTCCTCTCAATATTTTACACTTTATGTCTCAGTAGTTTAGCATTTCTTTTAACTATTTGAGATTTTGCCTTGTTAACTCGTAGTCCAAATTCCTCAATGTGCCATTAGATGTCTTCTACACCTTGGCTTAATAATGCAATGTGGTGCGCTATAAATGAATGGAATGGGATAACTGCAGCATCTTCGTAATTAAATCAGTTTTTAGAAAATAAACAGGCGGCATAATGTAATTTCCTAGATGTGGCTTTATTCACACAATTGATGCCTGTTAATCAATCAGTTCACTTGATTTATTTGGTGACCTGATTGAAGCACCAGGATGCCTGAATCTCCATCCAACACAGTGCATCAATTTCCTCTATTTCTGTTTGTTATACCTGTAGGTAACCAAATTTACTCATGAACAGTTGTAATTTGCTTCAACTTACTGCTCCATACATCTTTGAGACGAAGCATAAATATTACCACGGATTATACAATTATTCAGATAGCGCGGGACTGAGTTAAATAACGTACTTTAGATTGCTATTTTATTTAAAGGTAGTATATGAAGAGAAAATATAATGCAATAATCTAAGCCGAAAATTTTGCATTTTCGTAAACATTTTGCGCAGGTTAACGCTGTTATTAATTATTGATAGTCCTCTTTGTTTACTGAATACATGCACAAGGGTTTCTAACTGTATTTTAAAACCGGAGTGACGAATTCATTAGGTGATGCATACTACGTACTTCTGAGTCTGAAGAAACTCAGAGATAATAAAACTTCTACTGCTCATACATCCTTCACACTTAGTAAAGTTACTTAAGCGTACCAATGCCCACCAAACAATTTTTGAACGCCCAGTGTGAATTAGTGTTCTAGCTTTCAGTTTCAATCCATCAGCAAACCTATGTCAACAGATTGTTCACTGAAGCATTTTAGAAACTGTATCACAACAGTCAACTTTTCTGTAGAATCTTCAAACCGATTAAGGTTAATATGGTGAAGTTTGATCTCATACACTTGATGCCATATTATTTACCATGCTGCATGTTTAAAACTACGGTTGCTGATAAAATTCTCCAATGTCTTTATCTAAAAGGAATCCGCGTGGTGCCACTTAACGATCTTTATCAAATAATGCAACAAAATGGTCAAAATCTTCCTTATCAATGTTGTTATCTAACTAACTAAACCCTCACTATCCACAACAGAAATACAATACACACTTGTTAATTATTTTGCTACAGAAATGCAAAAATTACAACTAAATTTAATAGCTAACCATAAATTTTAGCTGCGTTTTTGTTTTACATCTATTACATGAAGTTAAATTGGCACAAAAGATAGTTTTTAAGTTTCCAAACTGCCTCATATACTTCCATCATAAATTAGGATGCGAAATCAGTGATAAATTCATAAAGAGAAGGATTCGAAACTGTTTTTTTCGTCCTCATAATTACAAGTATGGTTCCTTGTTCCTGAAAGTGTTTCATAGTTTGTTATCACTTAGAAGTCAGCAGGAAGAGATTGTCTTGAATGAACCATTGTCAGTTAATTATTTCTGTTCACCAAAATTCAGATTGTTTTGAATCAGTCCCTTACAGTTAGGAAGAGAAAAATGACTGCTTGGTTTCCACAAGACCCATTTTTAATACGGTTAAATTCAGAGATAAGAAATGGGTACTTCGTTCTAAATGTGTGAGCCAGTGATAAACATGGAAGGTTACTTTATTTTCGTCTACTATTCAAATTCTTATCACTATTAGTTAACAATTATATTTATTTATTATTTCCACCTTTACTCAGGTAGGCAGTCTCGAATGCGATTTTGAAAATACATGAATAAAATCAAAGTGCAGAACTGTCATTTATTTATAGTTTTACTTTAATGCAGTGTATTCCAAGAGCATGTATTCCTTACTGTCCGAATTTAAGAAGTGAAGAAAGGCGGAAACATTTCTTTTACTTGTTTTACAGGTTACATACCAGAAAGATTTCCATTACCGACGGTTTGTGATGAGAACAAACTTGCCAATCTTTTAGTTCAACCAAATAACTACAGTTTCAGCAGTTAATTCTGCCTGAACTCTAGAGCTAGTAAAGCTAAAATCATACCTTATTAATAATTAGATATTATAATACCAAGGTGTGTAGAGAAGCTTGCAAGTAAAGTAGAGTTTCCTGAATTACATTTTGCAGTGAAATGTAATTATATATATAATTTAAATGTCATTCACTTCTGATAGCACATCTTTTCAAATCACCAATGAGTTTGACAGTTGAGTTCTAATATCTCTCAGACTGATCATTCGCTGTTGTATAGAATCCTTATTCTAAGCTTCCACAATGTTTTATCACGTTTTACAAATATTTTAAGTGACATTTAGATTTACAAATGACATTATGTCTGTTTGACAGTTCTGTGAAATTAGAGGGCAGGATATGAGATGGATTGGCCATACTCTGATGAAACCATCAAGTGACATCACTACACTAGCCCTTGAATGAAACGCGAATGCGAAGCGGCGAGTTGGTCGTCCAAGGGTGAGTTGGAGGAGGCCATGTGAAGAGGAGATGAAAACGGGTGGACAGTCTTGGAGCCAGGTAAATACTCTAGCAGAGAACCGAACGCAATGGTAACGCACGGCTAAAGCCCTATATTCCTCTAGGAATTAGAGGAAACAGTAATATAATAATAATACGAACACTTTACACCCAAAATGTAAAGGTGTTTTAGGAATGGAGTCCATCACTCCTTTACAAAATACCCCAATATTAATTTTCCAACACGTGGAACACGTTTTACTGTCTTTATTTGTTCTCTGTGCTTCTGGAGTGTTTTTCTCCTTTGCTTGCATCCTATTAGACAATCTTACATTAAGCGCTTTGGTTTCTTCTTTCTTCGAACATTTATCCTCTCTTGATTAACATGCGAATCCCATAGATGTCGTTGTAGTAGGTTAGTCACTTCATGTAGAAGCCCTTTTATTTTTCACATGCAGTCATTTCTGTCTCATTCTAGCTGTTCGTCTACACTTAATGTACTAGTTAAGGATTTATGAACGTACCACATTCATTTGGCCAGGTAATTTAGTGAGCGCGTCATACAATGAATCGAATTCAGTATTTGCATACTAACTCTCAATTCACATAGTTCAGAGTGAAATCTAAACGTAGTTCCATCTAAAACAGAAGTTGTCTAATACACAATATGTGATCTGCTTAATAATATAGACGGTGATCCAAAAAGTAGGTACTAATGAAAGATGGTTTATACTGAGTGATTGGATCTCATCCACGTCAGCCAATGCTGGTAGGTCTCCTTGGTCATCTACTTTGATCTAATGTTTTTTGATTTGACACTAGTAACTAGTGTGATGCATCTAGTCCTCTTTATGGTTCAGACTGAATTCTATCAGTCAGATTGTAATGTGGCCACCATTCTAGGTAGCTCGCCATCACGGTGTACATAGTTTGTGATGATATTAGGTGGTTGGAGGCAATCGGCAGGAAGCCTTGGACCTAGGTTTCGTGCTAGTTGGCACTCGTCAGCAAGGCGTATCTGCTACCTTGAAGGAACTCATGTCCCTTCTGAGATTCGAACCCGCGTCACCCAGTGCTGCAGTCAGAGACGTTACCACTGAGCTATTCGGGCTCAGTGGTAACGTCTCTGACTGCAGCACTGGGTGACGCGGGTTCGAATCTCAGAAGGGACATGAGTTCCTTCAAGGTAGCAGATACGCCTTGCTGACGAGTGCCAACTAGCACGAAACCTAGGTCCAAGGCTTCCTGCCGATTGCCTCCAACCACCTAATATCATCACTTTGATCTAATTCCGAAAAGCTACTTTGTTATTTCATATACTGTTCTTTAAGCTGTCCACTGTAGCTAGGATCTTATTGTCCTCGTTTATCGCTGCAGTGATCATTAATTGCTTCAGGAACTTTCTCTCCTTCATCATCTTCCAGTTGTCTGTTGTCTGTCATTAGTTGTCATCCTTTTTATTCATGCCTAAGATGGCTGTACAGGACTCTTTCCATGCCACTTCCTTAGTATTCCGGTGTTCATTTCATGTAGACTTTCTTGGTGGTGTTGCTCAATCCTTCCGACATTTGTTCTGATGACTGCATCAAAGGTGTCCTTTTAATCTTCATCCTTCGGCTTCTAACTGTTGTACTTTGACTTTATAATGTATCTGGTACATTGAAGGCTTTCGACCTGACCTAGAAGTACCTTGAGACAGCTCTGATACATACATTTCCTGTGGTCTTTTAGGCTATAAGAAGCTTTATTAGTATTTTGAATTCCTAACTTCAGACTTATGCAGTCTGAGGTGACGTGAATCGCACAGAACTACAAGGTATCAATCAGCTACCATCTTACATGTATTCTTACTTTCTGGATCGACGTTTATAGTACCAAGCGTACCACATTGTGATAAGAATTACTAACTTATTAGAAGTAACTGTGGTGATATTCCCTCCTGAACAATGCGAATTTAAACTTTGGAATTAATCTGTGAATGTCAAAATTCGATTTAACGTATTACGAGTCCGCCCAGGCAACTGGCTGTAATTCAGGTGATTTGAAGTAATTCAGCTCTCTGAGCGAGGTTACACCCAGTATGCCACCGGTTTCCTTCCCATTAAACGATCAAAACTGACGTCAGGTGTTTAGAACAGTTCTATCTCAACTGCTAATTGATGTGAGTCGTAAGCAACTACCCACATCAATAAGCCGGCAATTTTTATCATCAACACTGTTGGCGTAACTGTGTGAAGAGTACCCATGCGATGTAACTCAATCTACATTCTCGACTTTACATCTATGATGAGCTGCTAAATCATCAACGCATATTTATTTTATCTACTATGGATTTCATGCAGTATGACAAGTCTAACCGATTGGCCTCTGAGCAAAGTATCACACTGAATCATCAGCTTTCATTTAACAAGCGATATTATGCAAGTTGCATTGAGTACTTCGAACTTACAGTTCACTAATAATCCTAACAATTCTACGAAATGTCATTTAGCGTGTTTTTAACTGTGCATTGTTCATTGAGGATTTTAGGCAGTTTTTCTTCACACATACTTGTTATAAATGAAGGAAACTCTGTAAAGTGTGCTGATTTGAGTTGTTTCTGTTTGACTAATTTATTCCAATTTATTTTACTATAATCGCATTCTATTATCGTCACCTGAGTGTACGACATGGACGTAGAAGCAAATTTCATTTGCCTTGTGAATTACTTTCGTTTCTAAAATGGGATTCCAAATTTAACCAAATAAATTTATAGCAATTATCATAATGAAATGATAACAGCTCTACTTCGCTGTCCATCAGAGTCCGATTCAGTAGCTGAATGGTAATCTGCTCACTTCATAAACTGAAAGTCGTAGCTTCAGTACCTTGTGATGTCGTATTTTTTTTATTCCTTCACGTTCCCAGCGGAAGATAGGGCTTCAGGCTAGAGGCTTGAAATTTCTGTAGAAGTGTTTATTTTACAGGATGGGGTTTCTAGCCTCATGCCCAACCTTTTCTCTTCACCAGCCTTAATTCTGGCTTAGCAAGGTAAAGGAGTGCGGCAGCCGGGAATCGAACCCCGGACCATGTGCATGGTCGGCGAACGTCCTAACCGCCATGCCACCGATATTTTATTTACGTAATTCTAAAGGGTTTCAAACCAGGACGAAATAACTGTACTCTAGTGCATAAGACGCGTCAGCTGAAAACTTTGCATCATGTTGCTTACTTATTTCTAGATTAGTGAATAGAGTGGGATATCTACACATCGTTCTTCAAATGATCAGTTTGACTTCTCCGTTGAAATTTTACTTCGTCTATCAATATTCAAGCTATGGAGTTGAAAATATCTTTAAAACAATAAATGCTTTGAAATGCGTCACACGCTAGTCAATTTTTCTGTAGAAACTTCAGTCGCTTAAAGGGAATACAGTGAATTCTGATCACTTGAAGCATTATGCTTTCCAACATCTTGTTTACCAATGACACTAATTAAAACTTGTGTTGTTGACATAATTCCTCAAAATTTTTGTCAACAACATCTGCCTATGGCGTCAAATATTATTTATCAAATTGTCATTATTTCCCTTATCAGTGTTTTTATCTAACTAACTAAAACAACACGATTCTCAAGAAAACTACAGTGCACCTTCGTTTGTTTGTTATGGACCTGTAAGCATAACAACTAAGTTGAATAGCTAATTACAAGTTTTAACCACATTTCTGTTTAAATCTGGTGCACCATGATAAAATGGTGCAGAAGGCATTTCATTCAGAAAGATTTCTTTTGGGTTATATTGCCTACTAGAATAATTTAATGATTGCTCAGGAAGCAGCATTAGAGGTATATTCAAAATAAGAAGAAAAATTGAAACCTCTATTTTGAAAGTCATTTTCTTTTTATGAAATTATTATATCATTTGTTATGCATGGTCGAAACACACTGTGTTGAATGAGGCTTTAACGGTCTATTTGCCCCGCATTGAATTATTCTGAACTAGTCCAACACACCAACGAAAGAAGCAGTAACTACGCGTTTCCTAGATAACCACTATTAAACCATTTAGCGTCACATATTAGTAATAGATAATTTATTCTACACGTATGGGGCAGTGATTCACATACAAAGCGTATCTAAAACTTTACCACTGACTCACCTAAAAAAGACAATGCTGCAATCAACTCTAACCACAATGCCATAGCTAGAAAAGCTGCAGTCATATCATATCAATAATTGGATGTCAAAGGGTATAGAGCAGAATGCGAGTGACGAGGAGTTACTTTTCACACATTTCATAGTGAATTTTGTTCAATGAAACCCTTTTTCATATGACATAAATGTCGTTCAGTCCCGGTAACACATATTTTCAGATCTCCAACATGCCTTCACAGCTGCTCTCATCTATCTCTGGAATTAATGACCTGCTGTTAAGTAGAATCTTTATTCCAAGCTTTCACAAGATTTGCATAAAGCTTTACAAATGATTTCAAAACCATTTATATTCACAAATGACTGATGATTAAAACAATGGCTATGTGCACTTACGGTAATTTAAAGAGCTATGATTCCAGTGATTGCGCAACAACAATTATAACTGGTCAACAAGGTATTTGCTTTCATCACTACAGGTTTCATTTCTTAATTCATCCTCTGGATTTATGCAATCTTATTTTCCATAAATTGATTTCAAGGATATACTCCTCCACTAAGCGCATTTTATTTTAGTGATGTCCGTTCACTCCTTCCAGTTGACATCTATCGTTTCTTGATTGATCTTCCCCATAGTTTTCCGCCTTTCTTTATCATAAGAGAGCCTGCTGAAGTACTGAACTACTCACGTTTTTCCTTCTTTCTTTTTCGTTAACGATTTTTTTACCACAAATGTGATGTCTTTCTAGCCGTTAGTCAACAATCAGCATACCAGTTAATTATATCTTCCTATTTCCTTAGTCAGTACGAAATACTCAACAGACAGTTCTGTTAGACTGTTGATAACAGTAAACAGCTTTCTATACAAACCATAAAGTGGATAAATGCATCAGCATTATCAGCAACTATTTATCGAATTCGTTCTGAATGCTTACTCTATATGCATTCTCATTGTCAAACTTTTCAAACTTCATTCTTTGTGTATAATTATTACCATATTCAGCTAAACTGGAAAAACATCATACTTACAAACACTAAACGTAGTGAACACTTTTTGGCAGAACGTAAATACCATGATACAGGTGACTGTAAATGTGTAGCTGAATTACTTATGATATATCCTGTAGAAAAATACTTTTCTTACTGAGAATCTCTGAAGTATCTAGACTTTAAAACACTAACTTTCTCTGGATCAATATTTATTCATATTCATAACTTTCAACACCCAAATTAATTTTAAAATATCACTTGTGGAAATTTTAGGGATGCGGTTGTATAGCTTCATCGAATATGTATAACAAGCCTCTAGCGTTATCAACAAATAATGTGTTTAGATTGGGAAAGAGTTATGAATTACCAAG
The DNA here is from genome assembly GCA_944472155.2 of Trichobilharzia szidati. Classification (NCBI taxonomy): domain Eukaryota; kingdom Metazoa; phylum Platyhelminthes; class Trematoda; order Strigeidida; family Schistosomatidae; genus Trichobilharzia; species Trichobilharzia szidati. The sequence goes on from OX235271.1 coordinate 207,054,498, forward strand.
TTGAACGTGACATCAGTTGAAAACAAGTTCAAAGGCGTAGATTGGCAAGAAAGACAATGATGCAAATTTTATTTGCCTTATGAATTACATTTATTTCTAAAACTTGCAGATTAGCTTAAAAATGAAGGTGGTTTTGAAACAGAATTCTCAATGTGAACAAATAGACTTATAACAGCTATTGCGGTGAACTTGTGAAAGCTAGCCTACATTGTTTATCACTTTTTTGTCCACTGACTCAATGGTAATTTGTTTATCCCATAAAGTGAGTTCTGTCTTTAATGCCTGGTTGGTTGATGGGTGCACAGTGTTGAAGAGTCTGAAACGAGTACAAAATAACCGCGGAGTACTCTCTGGTTTCCAGTGATTTGTGAAGAAATCTAACTTGACAGAAATATTGTGTTCACAGTACTCACAGTATACAAGGTACTCCATTTGTATCAGTCGTAAATGAATAATGACTGCTGAAATCAATTAGTACAAAACGGCTTTCAGTAAATACGCCTGCAATTTATTTGGAGAAATCAGTTGCAGTCCTAACCTTAGTTGGTTATTTGATTGAATCTAATGAGATGGAACTCTCAGGTCCAAAAACAACAAGCCGAACACAGCTGGTATTTTGAGGACAAAGCCACAACGTATAAAAAGAGCATAAGTTTTGTTTAATGATTTCTGAGCTAAGATAATTATTGACTTTTCAATGTTAGGCAAGCTGAACTTGACACAATAAAATAATTGCTATAGAAAATATCCAGAGCGATGATGAAAAGGTGACAAAATCGTTGAGATCATGTGCGAACTTCTATGGTTCACTTAAATTATAAGCTTCGTTACTTAAGCTTAAAGAAAACATTTTATTGGTTACTTTGATCGATCAAGGCTAACTTTCAATTGCTGCAAAAATTTCCTCATCAACGCTTTTTCTGCAAAGTCTACACTAAAGGGAAAATAATCGAAGAAGACTGAAATGTTACTGTAAATGTCGCAGAAATGCTTTAATATTTATCGAAACATATGTGTCAGAAATAACACAATTCAAGACATTTTACAAAACAGTTCACCATGGGATTACATGAAGAAATTCTAAAATTGTCTGGAATCATCTTCTTAGTTATTTCGGTAGCTGTTAAACAAATATTTGTCAGTTTTCTTCTTTCACGGTGCTGTGTCTTAGAAACAAGTAGCCTTTACTTACGTTGATAAGAATTCTCGAACTTACTAGGGGAATAAATTTCGGTTCCGGAATATGGTCGAACATATTATCTGAAATGGATGCAGAATTCCGTCAACCCAGGACATTCTAGATTCAAGAAAGGCAAATTATGTGCTGATCAAACTGTAACCCTATATGTCATTATCGAACAGAGCATAGAACAGTAATCAAATCTCTAGCTCAATTTAATCGACTTTGAAAAGACCTTCGGCAACGCTGACTGAGAAGTAATTTGGAAACTGCCTCAACACTACAGCATGCAGTGCCCAAGTCTTTATCAACCTCATTCAACAGATATATGACAACGGAACGTTTCAAGTGATCCACAGCGCAAAAATCAGCGAAGATTTAAAAGTGAAGACATTTCTAAGTGTAGTGGACTGGGTTATTTGCCAGACTGTTGGAAGCAAGAAGACAGAAATACGTTAGACCAAAAAGAAGAGTCTAGAAGACCAGGATTTCGCAGATAATTCAAGTTTATTGGCACACAGACTCGAAGATTCGCCGGCGAAAACCAACCAACTGGCAAAGAATCAGACAGCGAATACCGGAATCCAGATAAATATAGAGAAGATGGAGGTGATGAAGGCAACCAACCAATAACAACCAGCACCAATTACCAAACGAAAGGGGAATATTTGCAAAAGGTCACTCCTATCACTTATTTAGGAAGCATGGTTTCAACTAAGGGCGTTAGCAACGATGAGGATGTCAAAGCTAGAATGAAAAAGTCATAGTAAACCTTCTTCACTCAGAAATCAGTGTGAAAATCCCCTGCACTCAGCAGCATAAATAAAGATTCGCTTTTAAGCACTTCTTCACTTGTTCCACGTGGGTCAGAAAAGCGTCGCGAAAAGTACTTCCAACAGGCTACTGCAGACTTCTATCAACAGCTGCACCCGTTGGCTCCATATTGAAGACCAATTGGCCGGAAAGAATTAGCAACAAGTAACTATGAGAGAGAACCAGCCTAGCAGCGAGTGCTAACCAAACCTATTGGAGAAAATGGAGATAGATTACGCATACTCTGGGTAGACTATTGGGTAATATCACGTGCTAGGTCCTCGAGTGAAATCCGAATGGGAAACCACGATTTGGGCGTATTTTGGAGTGTAACACGGAGGTGATTGTATAGCAAGGAGGAGACTAGAAGCTATGGTCAATTGTGGGTCCGGCTAAAGAGGACATTTGAATAAAGCAAGAACAACAGTAGTTTGAGCAGAATAATATGGTACCATCATTTATTCGGTTGGCTTCTCATCCACTCAGCTGCTTACAGCCTAAATAAATTATGAGGTTTATTTACAGAAAATTTCTAACATACACGCTAATTTAACATGATGTCAGTCGACAGAAAGTTCCGCAATTAGTGAACAGAAGTGAGAAAATTGCCCTCATATAGTTTTAACACAGGCAATTCAAGTCTAAACAAAATAGAATTCAGTCTGCACCAAAGAAAGGACTAGACACATGACACTAGTTACTAGTGTCCAATCACAGTACCTACCACAGTCCTACAGGAGTTTAATCGCGTCCCCGAATAGCTCAGAGGTATCGTCTCTGGCTGCAGCACCGGGGACGCGGGTTCAAATCTCAGAAGGGACACGAGTTCCTTCAAGGTTGCAGATACGCCTTGCCGACAAGTGCCAACAAGCACGAAACCTAGGTCCGAGGATTCTTGCCGATTTTCTCCAACCACCTAATATCACGAAATAAATGTAAGCATACAATGGTAAAGGAGTTATGTAATAAAGAGAGATGCGTAAGATGCTGAGTGACTAAGAAATCAGGTAACAATGTACTGAGTTCAACTCAAATCATAGAAACAAAACACAAGCAAAATTAGAAATTATAAAAGGGGGTTGAGGTTAAAGCCAAAGATTACGTAATCAAATAAAAGAGATAATAATGACATCCAGTTACCACGGCAAAGAAAGACTAATGACTGCTTCTTTCTGAACATTTAAATCTGGTTTCAAGCGTTAGATAAAAATTGCTTCAGTGAACTTTAGGAGAATTGAGCTCCTCTGTCTATTGATAATTTTAAAGGATTTTGTGATTTCCACCTAATGTTCCCTATCAAGGAGATGCCTGGTGATGGCACTATTATAATTGTTTGTTCTCTTGAGACGTAGGTTTTTTAGTACATGTTCATAAAATCGGAGGTCAGTCCTTCTTTCCGTTCTCCCAATGCAACTGCTCCCGCATACACACGTAAATTTGTATACAGATTTGGAGTTAACATGAGAAGGGTATCTTTTGACTTTTGACTGCATCAAAGAACATGTTACCCGATAGACGGCAACCAACTTAGCTGCAGGATAGGCTCTGGTTAGTGACGTACTCAGTCTTCTGTTGACCATTGCTGCAATGTTTTCACCTTTAAAATCTAGTTGAATGAAGACAGCCATTTTTTCCACTGTAATTTGTTTGACTTTTGGCCCTTCACATCTTCCATATTTGTTAATGAATCTTGGAGGATAACCATTGATTTTCAACACCTTTTGGAGGACAGCCGAAAATAGAACAAATTGGAGACGAGGTGTTGAAGCTCTATGTTCCACTCAGAACCCAGGAGAACAATAGTAAATATTATATGTAGCTCAATATAATCTCTTTAAATGAATGAGTTCATAATTAACAAGCTTTCAAATACCATTGGGAACATAAATTTCACTTCTTGAGTGGTTTTGCAAGTAATGGTATGTTTATGTCAAAATACAGCCATTGTAGGTTTATAATTTTATTGATATTTTTGTTAATATCAATGTCATATTAATTATATTTCCCTTATAGTGTATTATTAAGAGAAAACTAGATACAATGTTGTACTACATACTGAGAATTCCATACTGCATATGATTTGCTGTTTGGTATAAATCCATCGTTATCATTTAAATTACTAGTATTATTATTGAACTTAGCGCAGCAGCTGCAGGCGTCGTCAGCCACCTTATCAACTTATTTTTCTCATCACTAAAATTCATTTCTCATACTATGATGCTTACTTTTGTTCTCAAAATCATTTTCTTCCACAGATAAGCACTGCCTTTCAAAACATTTCACTTTATCATGGTACCAAGTGATGAACATCGGCGTCATTCATATCACAAATATGTTTCCCGATAAACAATTATCCTCTTTATCGTTTTATTATTTTTTTATGAGGCGTAGATCATGTGTCATGCTTATCATTGACGGTGTACAGTATAAAAAGGGCTGTGAGATTGTCACAAACTACAATACAACATTTGCAAAATGCAAGGCTTCCAAATGATCCTATTTGTTAGCATTTTTCTAACATCTACAATTTTGGGTAAGTAGTTAATTTTTGTAGTGGATTTGTTATCGGTATCATAGTATAAACTCTGTATTTAATTACTAAAGTTATCATCTAAAGCAGAAACACTACAACTAAATTATTGCTGCAGGAACTAAGACAAAGTGTTATTTAACATTAAAGACTGTTAATAACCCTCCATAACCCTATAAAACCGAATCTCCATCGAAATAATCCAACTAATTTACGCTTGAAATTACACTGCCTGTCAAGGAATGAATGCTGCGAGAAACAAATTATAAATATGGAAAGCTGTTAAGGTGATATTTTGTATTTACAGTTCTCGTGGAGTTCAGTCCTCAAAATATGCACTCATTTGACAGCCTTAGTCAAGTAACTGTAGCGGTTAGAGCAAAAACATTTTGAGAATGAGTAACTGCGTTTCGTACGTATTTTTAGTGATTCCTCCATCAACTGTAGATGATTTCGCCTAGTTACTAGATGGAGAGTGCCATTGTCAATAAGGCAACGGACTACAAGAAAAGCATTTTATTTTGATGTAATATGTCTATGCTTGACAGCTTTGATCTGATAAACCCAAGTGTTAAGATATTCTGAAGATGTGTTTTGTGTGGCGATATGGTGGCAGATGAAAGTGCCTAACTACATTTCGCCTTGAAAAATCTCAGACAGTTGAATAGAACCATTTTCGTTCAACAAATATTGACCACATGTTTACGTGGAACATTTGACAGATTATCATTAAAAACTTCAGGAAATATGTGAAATTAAAGGTTTTATTTACAAATACTTTCATGATGTTCTCTGGTTTCGTTTTTTTTATTTTGAGTCCTTTACATCTTTCACAGTGTCCATTTAAACAAAAACATTAATCATAATAACATCATGATTGGAACCTTTATTTGATTTTCTGAACATTTCACATAGCCGAAAAAAGCTGTAAGTTAGTTGAATATTTCAAATAAAACCTGTGTATCTGAATATACTGTTACAGTGAAACTTATTACACAGAGTAAATATTCATTCTATTTATTTGAAGGAAAATCTTAATACACAAAATTTTTCAGAGGTATAATGCACTTATGGGGAGCAACAGTACACTAGCATGACGATCAGAATAGATCAACTGCTGAATATTCCCAATAATATGAGCATAGTACCACTCTTAAATAACTTTGGCGTAAAATGCATTTTACTAAGGGACTGTTAAGTTTTCCTGTAGTAAGGTTAATGTGGGAATTGTCCTGAATTTCGAAATTTAGTTCCTCGAAATTCTTCCAAATTTTCCTAAATACATGTGTACACTTGTATATTGTTTCTGTAACAAAAAAAGTTTTATGGTTATTAATAACATATTCTACCTCGTTATATAAGTTATTTTAATCCACCACTGACATGGACACTTCAGATAACTCATCATTATGTCATATATTAACAGGGGATTTCAGTCAGAAGACACTCATTATTTCATCTACATTTTCATGAGAACAAACATGATAAAACAAACTGTTATGCTAAGTCGACGTGATTCACTGTGTGGTATATGCATATACCTCCTTCATCAGAAGATGATAAAAGGTCAAAAGCAAAACAGAAATAGCGGGGAAAATAATAATGATAGCATAAAAAAGCGAGAATATAAGGCATCTACCATTATACCATATAAGGAGGGGACATATGAGACCCTAAGTAGGATTCTTAATAAAGCAGGCATTCAAACCTACAAACTCACTCAGGTAGGACAAGCTCTGCAGGTTAAAGGACCCAGTTGACCCGATTAGACAAAATAATATAATTTACAAAATACCCTGCAATGACTGTGAAGTAAGTCAACTACATAGGTGAAACTAGCAGGTCGGGACAGTCAGCTTGTCGGAACATAAGAATTTAGCTAAGGCAAGAATGTTTGACCCCACGAAGATAAGTAATTTAGAAAAAAGCTCATCACTACATTGCAATGTATGCATTAACACACCACCACACAATAGGGTGGGTCGGACAAGGTTAAAACTCTAAAAGGTAATCTAAGTAGGTGGAGAGAGGGATTGATTACTGAATCCTTGTTCATCGTGTCTACACCCAACACTTACAATAGGAATGATTCATCACTCATACGGAAAATATGGAAAATACTACTACCAATTAAGTCAAGCGATGGAAAATAATGGAATTATATAAACGAAGTTAGAATGTTGTGTGAGTACCTTGATATGATTACGAGCCAGTAAAATTGTGCTTGAAACGTCACCAGTAAATATTACCATATGACACTGTGAGACTTTATCATAGTAAAAATTTTGCCCATAATGGAATTATACTCTAACGCAGTGTACAAGTTCTAATCTTATATCAATGCTTTCCGTTATCTAAAAAGCCGTGAAATATTATCACATCGAATTTATGTTAAAGTGATTAAACTACCTATTAGAGTTTTGCGATACTCTTTCAAATTTCTTGGAAACAAATACACCCATATAAGTTAGCATACCTTTGTGATGCGTGACAAGGGAAACCTATATGGAAAGTTTTACCTTTCACACTTCAAGTCTCATGAAAAACTTTATGATTTTTTTCATTTTATGCAAATACAGTCTATCCATCTGGTATGTTTGTTTTGAATATTACTCAATTTTTTGTTGTTGATATGTTCTATTCATACAAGATGTCACAAGAAGTTCTTTGGAAATTATACATTTCGACATAGTTCTCAGTTATACATAGTTTCCATAGATCTTTTAAAGGATTCTATGATTGGTCACTATTGAATGAAGGGATGCAAACTGATGCTGTTAAGGTGAAGAATGACAGTAGAAAATGCTCATAACACATGGAAAATATTGAAAAATACTAGTCATCTTTAATACAACTTCTCTTGAGCTTAAGAATAGCATATTTAATATTCAACTAAATCTACCTTTGGACCAGATGGTAATCCAGGGAGTAAAACATAAGCATTATAGGTCATTGCTGACGAAACGGGTGCATGTTCAATGGATCCCTTAACTTCAACGTTTAGAGTGACAACTGTACTAAAACTTCGGTGGATCAACAACCAAGGTCTTTGATGGACTACATACATTCCTCTTTTTCAAAAAGGACTATTTACGACATTCTGAATAATTTCATATACTGAACAGTTATGACAACGAAAGTGAGGAACACATTTCTGCATGTGTTCAAATAACCAGTTCGTTTAAGGTTTCCGTAACAGATATCCATCACCTTCCTTACTTTGTTAAACTTAACTGAAGTTGTTCAGCTTGAGATCTCCTTTGTAGTCAAAGTTAATAGAAAAAACTAAAATCGTTTATTAGCTTGAGAAAGTTAACAAATAATAATTCATCTCAAATAACAAAGATCTTGGAGATTCGAAAGTTTTAAGATGTTTTTCCCAGCATGTGCCTCCGTAAAACTGTATGACTATTTGAAAAACATTACACCGATTCAGAATTAAACTAACCATTTCTTTCTTTCAATAAAACAGATAGCGATTATAGAACAAGTGAGTATAACTTACAGACGAAAAATATGGTCATAAGCAAAAATGTACAATTCCATTTTGTCGTTGCTTTAAACGTTTCTACTGAAAAACACAATTGTATGTGTAAGAATCTATTGAAACTGTGCAATGAGGAAATGATGAAAAAGATAAGCATACAACAAACAATGAATGACAGATCGCATAAAGCTAAAAACAGCATTCCATTAAACTGAATACTCACAGTTTCAAAACAGAAATATACACTATTTGTTTTACATAACAATACTGTTGGACGATCTTAGTCGTTATAATCCACTCATGTCAAACAATAGTTATTTCTGTCTACACTAAAGTGATAAGAACATGGAAATACAGTCTCGCTGTACTTGAGACTGCTTAGAACCATCTTAGAAAGTTGAATTCAACCAACCGAATTCTGAGGCTTTCTGTTAATACGTAAAATCAAATAGGCAAACCACAGATTTCGACGAGAAAACTCACCTTGAACTTCAGAGGTGATTACAGAATTAAGAACTGTAGGCAAAAGGCAACTCTTGCTTCAAGTAAGAAAGATCATGATACATTCATCGTAGGAATACAATAAATAATTCTGAAAAAGTACCCATCACATTGAAAACTTCATCAAAATATTCATCTTTTAATTGATTTATTTTGTTTGATATTAAATATTTATTTAATAAATACTTTCTTATTGCATGCCTTGGCGTGCATAAATGCAACTTATGTAATAGAGGAAAACCACGCAATTGAAATTAAACAATTATATAATGAAATATTACACATTAAACGATGACTGACCATCCAAAGTCAGTGACAAAGGTGCAACAACACTGGAAATCGTTAAGTACTTTGTTTCTCAATTTCATGACAAGTATTAGTCAGCATATTGGTAAAGGCTGTCTTCTTCCCCTTGTGAAAACGTTTATATATATATTTATTTTCTAAAGAGAAATATTGTATGATACTTTTTTTATAATTTATACTTTGCTTTTCATAACCTCCAGGTGTACAAACTGCTGTTCAAAGTGAGTTCCAAAAAATACTGGAAATTTCCATCCTTCTTTAGTGGTTATATGCAGAAAAAGGTTGATTTGTTGCCTTGTTCCTAAAGGTCTCCAAGCAAAGATGGACATGAACACTATTCAGACAATGGGCAGACTAATCAAGATGCAAGTTTTCAAAGGCAATAGATGAGCATACTGCTGTTTAAGCCTTTGAAAATAACAGTAATAAAAAAGACGACTCTCACAGTTTCGATGCACTTAAATTTTGTCAGACAACATATACACAGAAATGATCGCAAAATAATTCATATGGGTTTAAACCAATGCTGTATTGTTGCATGCAAAAGACAGATTTATCCGAGACTTTGATATTCATCTACCTATAATTGACTACTCAAAGCTTTCCAACATATAACTTATTCCACTAAAAACATTAGGCAATGTAAAAATAAGAATGAAAATCTTCAATATGCAAGAAAAGGAAATACATTCAGCAAAAGGCGACTCTTGTCAGTGACAGACTCATTAGCAGTACTACAAAGGCATATAAATACTCCATTAACTTGCTAAGGAAACGACAATATTTTTGAATTCCTATCAGGTTGCTGCAGTTTCGACTAATGATCAGAACATTCTAACATAATTCTGAAACCAAAATGTAATAATCTCGTTCGAAAACTTTAGAAATAAGGTATGGTTCAGTAAGTAGGATGGAAGACAAGAAATTACGAGGCAAAACTGTTTGCATTGTAGGGTGTGGTATTCAACCTTTCAGGAACAAATATTTTGATCTCATTCTAGATATTGGAAACCTCAAGGAATTAATTACTTTAGGCTGCTGACAATTCATCTTTGAGCTGAAGTGTTTGTAAGAAGGAATGCATTCCAAAGGGGCAATTTAATTTAAAAGTATTGAAGATACTTAAAATAAAGTATCTAGACTTAGAAATAAGAAAATAATTGTCGCTAAATTGTAGGATGATACCTGTAAAAAGTCAATATATGGCTGTCAGTGAAACATTCAGGCAAACCATGTTATAATTTTCTAATCATCCGGGATTATTTCAAATAAGTTTATAATGATTTAACCTGACTTGGTGCTCAAACCCTTCCATAAAATTCCCAGTAACCATGGTCTGAATATTTATAATCTAAACATGTATATAGTTCAGATAAAAAGCAATAGTTGTACCAGTGTTATTGCAATGATAAGATATTTTCTTTCATAACCTCGCGATAGCTCAGAAGGAGAATTAGAGCATCACTCTGAATGTAATCCTTAACACTCTTGATTACATGTAGAATGAAGTCAAAATAATTTAACATTGTTCATTTATGTTTTACTGCTTCATTTTCAGGTTTAAGAAAACTTACAGGAGGTAATTTACCTTTCAATGATTATTGTGCATTCACATATATATGATATATATATATATATATATATGTATATATATATTAGTTTACCGTATCCATACATTACCAGTAGTGGCAGTTCACACTTACTTTAAGTCGCTATTATTGCACTTCTGCAATGTCTCACTAATCAATCCTGCTTTTCCTGTGATACGATGAAGTAATGTTTACAACGCTATCACTAAAACATTTTTCATTAATGCGTGCTGCCATTCTAGACGACACCACGTTAATGGGCATTTTCAAAAGTCGAAGCACCTTATGACAAAACCTTTAGTTACACTGGAAACAGACGAAAGTTATTAAATAAAAGTGAAGAAAAAACCATCAACAGTTCGGTACTAGACCACCTGGTTCAAACCAGCCACAAAGCCAGCACTGAAGAATCCGTCTCTACCGGGTACCAAATAAACTGCCAAACCATCCAAGTTCTCAGTACACCGAACAGCAAAGGCTATTGCAATTTGGACTATAATCCATCAGCAATCTATTTGCAAACAAATTTTGGAATTATGATCTAAATGATTCGATGTTACCCTTTAAGAAGCACTAATGCTGTCAATAACAATCATTCTTTCATTATTATAGATACATAACTGTAGTGCATGATGATGAAGTTATCGAAAAGAATTTTTTTGCTCAGTGCTCAATCTTTTGAATGTGATTAGTTTATTGAAAACACAGTGAAATTTCAATAACAAATTGTAGGTGTCACGAAGAAAGTACAAAATAAAACTTCGCAAAGTTTTTCAGGCACCTCCGCCTGTTGTTTGTCATCACTGATGGCTAAAATTAGTGTGGTTTGAACGAAGATGAAGATTTAGTCAGGTCATTCGAAAGGTTATCAAAAGGCTTCTTTGTCACTTTAATTACATGACTGTGTCTAGTTTGCCCTACTGATGTGATGTGAACCACCTTTTTCAGTCATCAGCCTGTAAAAGTATAAGCCTACTTTACTCTTAAACGTTAATCACATCACAGCAAACTTCAAACAAGTGATCATTGCAGTTTATATTAAGTTAAAGTTTGCAGTTTTAAACAAGTCTCATATTCTACCTTTTCAGATGAATTGGGAGGTAAGTTCAAAGGTCTGTTGTATACACAGAAGTTTTTGAAGTCTTTTACATTTAGAGAAAACCCTCACCATAATGGAATAAATTATCCAATTTCTTCTTGTCTCACTCAATCTATTTTAATATCTTAAATCTTGATAACACATAGTTGAAAATTATGTCAGATTTTACATTTTCAGTGATTGAGAACTATAGCAGAAGATCTCAATACCCTCCTTGTAAAGCTGAATAAGTCCACAGTGCCAGGTTTTACAAACATATTGAATAAGTCTTGTTTTTGAAATGTGGATATCAGCAAAGATTACAGCAAAATCTGCCCTATCATTTTTAACAACATTAACAAAACGCAATATCTTTATTAAATGCGTCGGTGGCACAGTGGTTAGGATTCTCGCCGACCATGCACATGGTCTGGGGTTCGATCCGCTGCCGATGCACACCAGATATCAATGGTCGGCCTGCAAAATTTGGGCTACCGATATCGCATACTGAGAATTCCATACTTGTACCGAAAATACGGTGTGGAATCAAGCTGTGATCAAAAAAAGAAATTATTAAAAAACAGATCCTTTGTCAAATGGTCAAAAGTAGTTGAGACTAAGAATCTACGGAATAATCCTTACAAAGGTAGACCGTAAGGATGGTATTACAGTCGTTATTATCACTACACACTCATTTCATCAAGTCAAAGTAAATATGCTTGTGTTAAAATAGTTTTGTAATCACTCATATGAGATTGTATTATATTTTCTCCTGCACTCAGTTGATCGCTGTAAGTTGTCAACAATAGGGAGCCCTATTTGATGTCATCACTTATTGGTTCAGTTAATCATATTTTTGAAAGTCAAACCCTAATCGGAATGTCGTTGCTTTTACTTTCATTGCAGTGTTGACTGGTATGTAACACATTAAATATTTTACAAATGGTAATCTTATAAATTTTCAAAGATTATCGAATAAGTAAATTGGTATTCACATTTTTAAAGTAAGCCAGGTGTTATACAAAATTAGAAGTGTGATAATGATACCAATAGTGATGGCGAAGATGACGTGAAGTGGAATAATATCAAGTGACAAAGTAAACTACTAAAAGAAGGAAATCACTATTGACCAAGATGAAGAAAACCGCTTAATAAAACGTGTTTAACTACAGAGTTTAGGTTTTTTCCATGTATAGCTAAAGCTTTAGCCATGTATAAGTGGAAAAGGTGTAAGCTTCTAGAGCAACTAAAATGTGGCCCTGTAGACAACTTTAAAGGACGAATCACAAGAGCAAGAATACCCTGACTCAAGGTGTTCGCAAATGGAAGATTTCGTTATCTTATGCCCACCTTTCATCAACCAAACCAGTTAATGTTCAGTTTTGCATTTCCAGAGAACAATATCCGACGTAATCAGCTCCACAGGACCAAGTAAAAGAGTAGATGCATATAGAGGTAGAAATAAGAGGCAGTTTAACTTTGACACAGTGACAGATCATACTTCGGCTGAAGAATACTACATGTAAGTCAGAATTATAGAAAGATAGTTGGATGAACACTGTTTAGTCATTTCAACAATACTTTCACCCATGAATTCTTTGACACTATGATTTGTCTAGGAACATTTTCATTTTTCATGTTTCATTCAACAAACAAGAGGTTTTCTAATTCTTTATCTGGTGTATCAAATCTTAGATTTCAAAAATATTAATGGCATAACTCGTTACAGCTACAGTGTTTTGATTATCCCCTTACAGAAGTTGACAGTAAGTTGATTCATTTTGTAGCATATTCAGTTGTTCTACACCGTTGCGTGATTTGGTCATGAAAATCGTTTCTTTAACACTGAGGCTTGTCACTATTTCTGTATAGTCTTCATACTGTTAACAGAACAAACTAAGAGGTTTTAAAACCTTAGAAACCATCTCGGATTTTAAAGGAAATACATTCTTGCAAATAATTCTCTTAAGCATGAAAATAACAAGCAATTTCATTATACAAATATAATAAACTTTTAGATTATTTCAGTAAGTTTAATCTATGTATCACAGATTTATTATAGTGAACTGAAGCAACTGACATGAATTAGGAAAAAGAAAGACAAATTAAATATTAAATATTACTCCATTAGGCGTGATTTTGTTTAAAGCACCAATGCATTCTTACGAAGGAGAAGAAAGTTCGCGCTTAAGCTAAATGTGAGCCAACAACATTAACTATAGTTATCATATTCTGTTAAACTCGGTCAACTTTCTACAAAATGATTGCTTGAATCTACACAAGCCATAAGCGTAGCAAATGAATGTGTTTCATACATTCTACTGATAAACACTTAACGTGAATTGCAGACTGCATGAGTGAAAAATGACTTTTCTCGAAAGACTATCCAAAGAATCTATTTTACATTAAGGACAGCAGAGTAAAGCTGACTCAGATCGTTTTAAAAATTCCATTTGGTGAAAATACATTAATTGATTAATTTATCGCTCTTAAGAGCTTCTTTTTCGGTTACCATTAAAACGTGAAGATAATGTTTCACTGCATACATACTATAGTTAGGAGCTGAAAATCTGTAGCGGGTCAAAAAAAATGATAGAATCGAAGAACATCTATTTTCAGAATATATTCGTAAATAAATAAGTATTTACTGATTAATTAACCTCCACAAATTCTCTGACCAATTATTACAGGTTCTAAATGTAAGTTAGTTTGCCTAACAATGGCTTTTGGAGTTGAACTGTTATCATTTTCTCATCTTAAGGCTACTGGTGAAAATAAGTTAAAAACGACAGAAGAGTTCGACGTAGCTGACCCTAAGATGCTCACATTTCAAAGCCTAGTGGGATATTTTATTTACAGAAATTACGTGGCACATGGATTTTGATCATTTGTCAAGTTGTCTAGTAACACATGAAATACTATCCGGCCTACATTAGCCAGGGTTTTTGAGTTTAAAGTGCTCTGATCGAAATGCAGGCATTCAAACACATTGGATTACCACTGAACCAGAATTCGGACTTATTTATTTTATTGTACTAGAACAAATGGGCAATGCTACCGAAGAGTCCCAAAGTAAGACGAAACAGCTGTCCAGTACTTCCAGGTTTTCCGGTGGTTCTCTAACTGATGTCAGCTCATGATGAAATCCTCCATCCAATATCTTATAAAAGTGTAGAAAATTTACGCGTAAGGTATGAAATTTGTTCATTAGTTCGAGTTCTGTGATCCAGTTATGCACCTGAATTCCTTTCATTTGTCAACAGACGAAGTCTGTCATTTTTCAGTAGGCTTTAAAACGAGGTATGAGACATAAGAAAATATAAAAGATAGTTTAGGATGTATTCACTGAATGGGGATAATTTATGTTATAAGGCAGAATAGCGAACATACAGCATTCTAGATAATTACTAAATAGAAATATTAGTAGTATACTGATGATAAACATATGCAAGTCCAATCAATTACGGAAAACTGAAATTGTAGGAGAAAGTTCTTTAGATATCAGTCACCTTTATTTTCCAACACACCTAATGGTGAGGGCATTTTGAAACCTGTGAATATATTTATCTGAATAAAGGCACAATACGTGAGTTTACAACTTGTCCATAATGGTTTTTGATATGCATCATATATATTTTGATAGAAATAGCCTGATGACAATCCTAAGATTCAATTTAGAAATGGTTATAAATATCAAAATTTTGATAAACTTCGTATAAATTCCATCACTTCAGCATCTGGAGGGGGTAAGTTTATTCAAATAAAATTTGCCTGATTGAACTTCCAATATAGACATACCAGAAAGTGGAACTAGATAAGTCTAAATGAAATCATGAAGCCAGGTCGAGCATAAGGAACCAGTATCTTCTTTTGTGTTACAATTTAAATACAGTTAAGCTCTGGACTCCAGAAGTCAAACAATAATTGAAATACCTCTGAAATCCTTAATTCTTTCGGTGCGATACCACTACACATCAGCCCATCAGCCCGCACGAACGCTCAGTTAGACTTCAGTTAGGTCTGCATCCATGAAAACCATACCTGTTAGAAATGAATCAACCTGCGAATCAAATTAACATTTTTTCGGAAATCATAACTTTTATACGTTGAACTGTTTTTGTTACCTCCTTTATAAAAGCAAATCTTCTCATGTGGGTAGACGCTCACATGACTCTTCTAAAGGTTTTGCTAGTTTTCAATCTATTGCACTATAATTTTCCAGGTCTTTCTTCTAATGTTTCTCATTTGTTCTCTTCACTGTGCAGAAGAACCTGCTGTCTGTAAGTCCCCACTGAATATGTGTTAATATTATGTCTAGTTGTATTGTTTCTTGGTAATTTCAATAAATTCGATTTAGACATTTAGACATTAATGCAAAAGACGATGATGGGTTTGACGGTTGTCATAGCTTTTTGTGCCCTCTCTTCCAAACTAATTTTATCTAATTCGAACATCAAATGAATAATAATTTCAACTTTTTACATTAAAAATTACAAAGGTCGTCAAAGTAAGTATCTTTCACAGTCCTATTCCTCCCCATTTTTAAATTCCTTTGCGCTCTCATTGAAGAGCTGAAGTTTCCGTAGCAGTAGCTTTATTTCTATGGGGTGGGATTGCTATTCTCATATCCAACCTACTCTTCTTGCCAGGCTTATTACCAGCTTAAGCGAGGTTTGAGGGCGCATCAGCCAGAGATCTAACGCTGAACCACCTGCGTGGTTGGCAAGCACTTCACCCCTGCGCCACTGACACACTATTTCTCCCTGAGGCTAATAAATATTTTCAATTTGAAAAACTTTATTCCAACAAAACCCCTTTCGACTTTGTGTTTTTGTGTTTATCTCAAAATTTTCATTAACTAGGCTGTTTCTCTTCAAGAACGAAATCATCCAAATGGAAATTTTACATCATGTTTTAGTTATTTACTTTATACCATATATCTAACGTATTTTAGCATTGCGAAACCTAAAAATTATGTTTAATCCTTGACTATCAAAAGTTCTTAAAGTATTTTAGTTCACGGAGTAAAACAAGCGGTTAATAAGTAAGAAGACATAACCGACGACATAAACTTGGTTCAGCTGTAATGAAAGAAAGGTAAAAAGAGAATTACATACTTTGAAATAATACAACATTAGAAATACCAATGACGAATGATTAACCCTATCCAGGCAATAATGAAAACGAAACACGTAGTTCAGCGAAGAGGCTTTCTTCAGTGAATTCATTTGCTTTACCTCTACAACTGCATTTATATTACATCACTTCATGAAAAAGAGTAGTAACAAAAGGGGATTGATGTCAATCAATACATAAAAGGAATTGAATAAGTGTTTTTGAGTTAGGAAATAAGATGATTAATTTAATCTATGAGTTGTAATCAGGATGCTCACAGAACAAACGAATGGAAATATGGAGTTATATAAGAGTTCTAAAGAAGTACAACAATTATAAGGGGTTAGAAAAACAAACGAAAGTCAAGCCAGTAGAAATCAACAAGACTGTTACTATAACAGCAGAATTCATTGAATAATTTTCTTTTGTATGCATAGCTTCGGTTTTTTCTGTCTTAATGGCTAAACTTTCAGCAATGCAGACAAGGCGAAAGAGTATGGCATTTGGGAGGTTGTTCTCCGCTTTGTAGATTATTTTGAAGGAGGAGGAATTTGTTGAGATGGGAGCATCAGTTTTGTTGTTAAGGTGTTCGATTATCGCACTCCTTATACGGCCGCTACCATCTTTCTGCAGCCATGTGGAATAGTCTTCTTCAATTCTTTTAGACAGCATGCGCATCTAATGACAAATAAATCTGGCTCTACATCAATAGGTGAAGTGATGCATGTACACAGAAGTGATGAGGTGCGAGATCTTTTCCTTCTGCTTACCGATTCACGACTGGAGAACACTACTTTTAGTGTTGCTGCTAAGAATGTTCTTCATCTAAAAGATGATGAAATTCTCCTTGTATGAATATCGCAGGTTAAGTCTCCTTTAAAATTCAGATTCATGTAAAGTTTTTTTTCTCGGAACAACACCCTAATACACTTATGCAACTCCTCTTATGCACTGACTAATATAAACAACTATCATTATGATATCTCATCACATTTTACTACCCTCTCCCATGAAATGCTATTGTACGGCTAAAGAAAATGAATTTATCGGAAAAAGCCTCTTCTCTTAACTACATATTTTGTTTTCATGAATGATCAGCCAACACGGACAATGTATTTTCAGAAGAAAATTGATTTGCATTCACTCTACACACCCTCTGACCAAATTTATAGTAACCCTGCGAAGAAATTCATCACATTTCAAGAAACACTATAGTGATACATTCATTTAGGCAGATGTTTGTAAAATATACCCAACTAAATATTTCATTTAACGAGAAGTATTATTTGTCTGAGGGACTTATCGACAATTCATTACGAAAATTAGGCATATTTGTGGGAAAAACATCTGCGTTTAGCTAAGCGTAACAAAAAGAGTGAACCATTTATTCATTATACAATTGGGAAACATATCATTTAACGACTCGAATATCTCAATGAAAGTAATGGACAGAAAAGGACGTATTTTAAATCCTGCTATTATTTTATCAGAATACAAACACTAACATATATTGGCAGACTGTCTAAAATGTATACTTGCCAAATCCATTAAAATAATTAATAAGGATATTTTACATATCTCCCATATTATTGAGAAATTGTGAGGAAATAAGTCCCAGTCAAACCTGTAGCAGTAGCAGAAAGAAAACAAAGTAAATCACTTAATTTGTTTATGCTTTAAACTACTGATTCATCTTTGAAGAATTCAGTGCAGGACAAAACTTAGTTACTTAACTTTGAAAATACGACAGATAATTTCATGTATTTCCTCTATCTTGGCATTTAGACTTTATGCGTAAGTTAGTTTGAATGTAGATGTAATGCAAGCAACACATAACTACCAAAAGCACCACATTTTTTGAACACTTAGCAATAGAATGAACAGGCATTCAGCTAGAATAACTAACTCTGAGTCATTAAACCACCACAAATTGTGTGATATCAGAAAAACGTTAATTAAATTACACTGTTAAAGAGCTTAATGGAATGCATTTGTATATATATATGCTATTCTCAATATTAGATGTAAGCAATCCACGACATTTATTAGACAAGGAAAATTTTTAAACACCTTTCCATATAGCTCCGTTTTAAAGTCATAAAAGTACAAGATTGGTAAATGTGATTGATTTATGTTCTCAGCGCTTTGAGATGCACAATTTTTCTTCTGATCTATTTACTGATCGTGTTTATTCATTCAAATGCTATATAAATAGATCACAGTGATTCATTTTAGTCAAAATTGTTGGCAAAAAATCACAGCGAATTTATCATTATGGGATCACTAACCTGCTAAAAAATTCTTTTGCTATTTCACAGAGTCATTATGTAAGTGATTCATAACAACGACAGTAAACAAAACGTTTACTAACGTATTAAAGTCCTACATACTGGAACTATTTTCACTGTAACTGCTGTAGTGTTCCTTCTAGAGCTAAGCAACACTTATTTGTTTTCTTACCTATCATTCAGCATGTTGAAATTATTCTAAATTCTTTCTGAAAACAAGCAAAATACATCCAGTGAATGTTTCTCTAAGACTATGCGAAATAACTACAACAAACTGACCTACAAATAACTAAAAGATGATGTTTCCTCTCAATGTTGATGTGGAATATTTATCCCTTACAGTTGTTCAAATACTGATGTCAGAAAGAATTGTCTTCTTGTATTTTATTCAGAAAGTAATAAGTAATAATTACAATATTTCTGACGACTTATCCAATCTGTCAAAAATAAGAAACATAGATTATAAAACTTTAAGATGGAGATCATTTGTGAAATAAGGAATTACTCACACAGAAAGCCATTATTATTCGCATTAAACTTATCCAACCATTATGCGGTGGCTGTCACAGTAATGACTGAGGAAACAAATTTTGTTGTTGGTCAAAAACGGCTAAAGACAAATTTTCTTGGGCAGAGTATGAAAATAAATGCCTACAAATAAAGCAGGATAACACAGAACTATTATTGTCATTCAAGTATCACAAACACTAATTAAATCTCGAGCTTGATATGAATTTTGCTAAGGTAACACATAGCTACCAAAAGCAGTTCGATGTTATTTAAAACAACTTTACATTTATGAAATGCTCAGAGTTAGGCTGATCATGCATCTATACAGAATTGCTTTTGTTTATTTAGACAGAAAGACTACCCTTGGGTGGAAACAGACAAGTTGAAAACATTTCAATTATTTGAAATTAGCTTACAAAACTTACTTGCTTCGTCTAATTTCTGTATGAATGATGACGCAGCAATGTAAAACCTTGGATACATGTTCAACTCTGAAGAAACACTGTTAACTCCAGTCCTTCAATTATGTGTTTAGTGAAAAGTGAGTTACTATATTTCAAAGCATTTATCCATATGATTGTAAACTGTACTATGTGAGACTGATAGTCAACAAGTGTTGAAAAGAAATCCAATAGTTTATATTTCTTTCATGTTTTAACATAATAAAGTACAAAGCCGTGAGTTACAGATTTGAAAAACCTAATTTTTTAGGCGTTCTTTAGCAAGGAGTTGACAGATGTTGAGGCTAACTAGGAATGTTTTTCAGTTAAAGAACCACCGAAAACCGTGAAGCACAGGATAGCTGTTCCATCCCTTCTTGAGACTCCTCACCATTACACACCGATGATTCCATCAGCGAACGAACCCACAGCCTTGAAGTTTCAAAGCGATTTCGTAGCCCACTGAACTACTGGGATGGAATCCAGTGGCTCAATAGGCTAGGAGCTCGCCTTTTAAATTGAAGGCCATGCGTTTGACTGTTGGTGGAGTCATGGGTGAGTACTGCCATAACTTACGTGTCTCATGATGGCTGGAGTCAGAATCCAGGACGTGAGTAATGCTCTATTTAAAATTCGTCAACTGGATCTTCACTATCCACGAGGAATAATTAAGTCCCTGAACAGGAAAAAGCTCTCTTTCTCCACTCTACTTCTAGCCACTGGCAAATGAGTACCTCCTATTTACTATTTATAGTAACATACTGACATGTGTTCAAAAGATCACTTCGATTGGTAATTTCAGTCCATAAACATTTACCAGAACTCATGAATATGTATGAGTACCAAAAATATGTGGGAAGTAGAAGAAAATTCACTGTTTAAAAGTGTCGGTATACTTTGAAAATCACTTACCGTCATAGGGAGACACTGAAATCGAGACGAATGGTTAAGTGAATTAGTTCATATCTAAATAGCAACACAACAAAAATTAAGTGTACAATTAATAATAACAAAAAACAATTTAAATAGTTTTTTGCGACTTGGTCTTCTGAACACTCTCTCGATAGCACTTTTGTGTTATTTTTTGCACCACTTGATTTCGTTGTTAGTATTCCGTCCATTTCATTTTTTATATTAGCGAAACTTTCTGCGGTGTGTAAATTTCAACATCAATTTTTGGTGCTTTTTTATTTAAATATTTTCAGTTGGACGTAAGAAATGTTCTCTTCTTTCTATGTTTTGTTGCATTATCAATGTGCTAAAATTTGAGCCACATTGCCGAATGATTTGGTTACCTTCTCCACAGATCATACAGTTGCCTATTCTAAAATATCAGCAACGAAATAAGTCTTGAAGTCAAACACCCTACACAAAACGCGCGCTAAATATACTCTTAAAAATCAGTATTACTTTAAGAAAGAATAACACGTCATCTAAAATCTTCACTCAACCACTACATATGAGAAATCCTTAGGCTGTTGTTTGAAGCCATATCTGTTAGACATAAAACTGTACAGGAATAAATTAGAACAGATGAAAATGGAATTTAGTATATATGAAACAAAAGAGAGAGAAGAATAAGACAAAGTTTTGAACTATATCTCAACAACCAGCTGAAGTATTCAAGCAAAATGATCTGCAGTAAATCGTTACAAAACACTCTCAATCCATTACCAAGACAATAAACATTGGTGCAGAACAAGATAAAATTTGAACAGCAATAGGTCAAAAATTCTAATTTCATTTATCACATTCTGTACATGTTTGTCTTAATCTTTGGCATTCAACTACCCCAACTATTTCCTCTCTACGGTACTTTTCTTCAGATGAAAAGCGTAAGCAACATTTTGAGTTTGACATTTAAAAAGTTGTCTTTTGATTATTTTCAATGGAAGTTAGGTGTGTCACTCTTCTTCGACTAAAGCATTTTCACGTACACAAAATCATAATGAACATAATCAACAAAATGTCACTATGCTATATTTTATATCTTATTTTGATCAGTATGTTGACTCATATAGTCACACAGTCACTTAACAATTGAATACAACTTGTATTCAAAGCAAATTACTTAGAATTATCCTTTAGTTTACTCAGTTTCAACTGATTTGTGTCTCCAGCAGCTGTAAACGACACGTTATGTAATAATATAATAATCACACTTTGCAAGTGGTCGCCTCAATATTCTGCATTCAACTGTCTCTATTCTTTCCATTCATTGATTCATTCCCTATAGTTAAGAAGAGTAAGTTGCCTATTTACACTTTAACATGAAAATGCCTTTTCATTGTGAACAGAATTTTGGTACAAAGTCCTTCCTACAATCAAATATAAGAAAGTCTTTTGCACTTTTTTAAAGGTGTATATCCATTTGTCGCATTGCATAAACTCTGTTACCAATCTAGCTAAGATCAATTTATGCCAGATGACGTTTTGGCTTCTAGCTTTGTTTGAATTATTTGATTTGCATAAAGAAGTTAAGGAACATAATTCATTTGGATGTCTGTTAATATTCCAGTAAAAAATGCATTGAAATATTCTGAATTAAAACTAAAAACACTTATTCTTCGACTTACTAGTTGCTCAAGGTAAGTGAATGGAATCCATTTATAAAATATGAAAAATTATTTTATTTTTGTGCTAAATATTCAACATCCCAATTTCGATGGATTTCCCTTATGCAAATGCAAATGCAACACTACAGTACTTGAATAAACCTTTTATTTTTCAATGAGGAATCAACCTTGAACTAACAGAAAATAAGGGATAAGTACAAAATGTATGATAACCTCCTGAATTACTGAAAACTGTAGCATGAAGCCTTTTGTGTGACCATACACAAACTTTTCAAATATTTATCAGTAAATTGTTTGAAGCCTAATTTAAGTTAGTTTAATTAACACCTCACTAAGGGAATGAATCAACTGTTTTAGTTATCTCCTTCAAGTCATTTGATTTATATTCATCTCGTTTTTTGACATAATTAATTCCTCTATTATCAGACTCATCCTTATTTTTTTAAATAACGTCCTTTCATCAGAACTCATCAGTAAGTTGATATCTTCTTGAAAATTGTGTCTAGAACTTGTAAAGTCTTAGGCCAAATTTTTTAAATTTTTCATTCATTTACGATCCCAGTGGAAAGTAGGGAAGTCTCGTTAACAGTGATGTTTATTTTTACAGGGTGTGTTTGCCAGCCTCACGCCCGACCTTCTCTCTTTATCAGTCTTATTACTGGCTTAGCGAGGTGAAAGAAGACGTCGGACGGGGATCGAATCTAAGACCATATGCGTCGTTGGCGAGCATTCTACCACTCACGCACAGTTGAACCACATAAGCGATAATATTTCGATCAGTTAGTTGTATTGTTGTGGAAGACCGTCATTCAAACTTCATAGTTATCAGTACTCATCAGTGTGGTGTTACCAGTGGTAATGTTTACGGTTGCAACATGGACTGGCTTATGTTACTACCTATTAGGAGAAATCCCTTACCATGATGTTGCAGATGAGTAATACTATACATGAAACTTAATTGCAGGATTTCTTGTTGATTGTCTCTAAACACCAAAAATCACCAATATGATCAGACACTAATCCTCATGACGGTATTGCATACTAGACTGAGAGCGCTTTGGCACAGCTAAGGAGCAGATAACATGTGATGGTGTGAGTATCTGTTGCTTGATCTTAATGGCTTACCGTTGATTCAGGTAGCTGTGTTGTAGTTCTGTCATACTTGTTGTTTATTATCCGCATTTCAGTAGTGCTATTATTCGTTTCAAAGTTCTGAATGAATTGAAGTTTTCTGTTATTAGTTGGTCAAATTGAATTTATTCAATAAATAATAATCTTCCTGCCTTAGACAACTTTAGGAACGTTATCATTATATAATACAGTATCATTGCGTGGTTTTCATCAAATAAAAGTATTCATTAATGGTCTACTATAGTATTAGCTACTACAGTGTTAAAATTCCACTCATACCAGAATTACTGGTAGCGCGGCTATGCAACATGAATATTCAAAAATATTATCTTACCAGTAAAATGTGACTGTCGTTTAAGGAATCTAAAGACTGTACACTAAGATTAATATATTTCAATAACTATTTTCTACCTTGCAGAAGGCATATGTGAGTTCTTGAGATATGACTGTTCAATCAGTTTTTAAACTACCAAATGTTCCACAAAATATCTAAAGAAATCTTCAGAGAAGGATATTACATAAATTTCCTTGTTGAGAAGAATATTTTACTAAATAAAAAGAAACTATGAGAATGAACAGGCAAGAACCTATTGCACAACAAATATCCCAAAGAAAATGAAGATGGGTCGGGCACCAGACTATTCCCCGAATGGAACCCGCATCAGAATCGACCAGTTGGAGATAGGTTAAGGGCTGACATTGGAGGAGACTGTGTGATAATGAGATGAAGGCTAATGGTCAATTGTAAGGCAGCTGAAGAGGACTGCAGAGAACCGGAAAAAATGAAGATGGGCTGTTAAGGCCTTTTTTGGCACTCGGAACCTAAAGGAATCGCAATACATTTAGGTTATTTTACAGTGGTTTGACGATATTCCCAGCAAGTGAATTCATTGAACCTCAATGGAATCATAGTATTCATACGATAATCAAGCTATGACCAGCATAACATGAAATGAGGATTTCCATTTAGAAATCTTTTGCAGACTTATTTTAAAAATAGTGAATTTATAAACATATGTGATGTATTTAAACATTCAGTGTGGAACAGACTGTTAGCAGTGGACAGTTACAGTAATGAAAAACAGTTTTTTAATTGCATCAGAAGTAAAAACTCAACGTTGTACACGGATGAGACTTCAGACTGCTCAAAGGATATGTAGGAGCAATGAAAGTCAACTTTTTAGTATCAAATCGAACAAAG
Source organism: Trichobilharzia szidati (assembly GCA_944472155.2). NCBI lineage: Eukaryota > Metazoa > Platyhelminthes > Trematoda > Strigeidida > Schistosomatidae > Trichobilharzia > Trichobilharzia szidati. The sequence continues at coordinate 207,079,243 of OX235271.1, forward strand.
AAATGCTGTCGATGATAATTACAGACGCAAATGGTAGCCATCGCTGGAGAAATGGTGCATAAATCGAGATAGAGAGTAAATATATTTCTTGTTAGTATAAAAACTTAAACATCATTCTCTTAATCTCAAGTGTCTGCTAGAATTTAGAGCCATAGTGGATAGGTCACAGAAATACAGAAGTCTGTCAGACAGCTTTCAATTGGAAATAACTCTTGTTTTGCCACCACTAACAGATACTATGAGACACAACAGAAGTGGAGTTTTATCTTAATAAACCCATGAGACCAACAGTATACGATTTGTATCAACTAATATAAGTATAGCTGAAGTACAGCGGATTTAATCACTATTCAAGCTGATAAGGACTGATTTTGAAAAAAGTTAATGGTTGAACATTGGTTAAATGTAATATTTACAGTGACAATCATGAAATATTTTTCATTGTTCTCAAAAAAAATTAAAAATCCCCTTTTGGATGTGAATGTCTCACTGCTATAGAGGGAAGTTAACCATCATTTGTCTACAGGTTATGTATGCCGCGAATAAATATCATAAAATCTTATGCTTCTGTTATGTAGTGTTCAAACGACTTTATTTGTCTTAATAAAATTTCCATAGCTCTTTGTGGTAAGCGTACCAGTTAACTCATAATTAAATTAATACGTTCCCTCTTCTATTATTAATATGTATCATAGGGGCAGATATTTCTTCATTAGTTACTAGTAATTCCTGAATTTCAATAAAGGTATAATAACCTCCTTCTTCTCGAGTAGATACTGCTTAAGTCATATTTCCCGCTATGTATACTTCAAGTAGTTTTCGTACTCCATGCAATTTCCTACATGACAGGACTTTTCTCAACTAGTCTAATAAACTTTGACTTGAACATTTTATGAATTTGATAGTCTAAACTATTGTTTTAGTAATAACACTGATGATGAAGTCTGGTAGTCTGCAGTGACGACGCTTCCCAGAGGAAAATTTTATGAAAGTGGTAGTTTTAAAATAACCACAAAGCGCTTACATCTAAAGGAAACATTGATCAGATTGTGCGCATTTTAAGTGTGATACATAAGTAATCTAGAGAAAAGTGATAACTTAACCACACAGTAACAACTCATCATGCGTCTGAGGGATTGTAACTACTAAGTTTATTGGGATTTCAGGCAGAAATAATGCAAAGATGTTTACACAGGACATAAATACATTCACTGATTCTTGTTAAATATCTTGTTCGAAACCTTAAGTATTTGAGAAAACAAATGGAAATACTATCAACCGATATTTACACTGTAAGCATAAACAATCAATGTGCTTTCTGTTAATCACTTAGTATTTGTAAGTGATTTTGCGGTTAGTAATGACTAAACTGTTCCAGTTGGAATCCTACTGTGTCCAGTAGGAAGCATCTTAAGACTGGATGTGGCTTTCAGTAAAATTTGTGTGAATTTCATGCATGCTTAGCCCTGATATCACTACCCCTGGCTTATTTTTTGCATAAATCTTTTCATTTGGCTTCTCATCATTGCTGTGTTGAAATCGACGGTAAACAGTTTCTTACTTATAGCATTTTACACAAAGTTTTACCGACAAGCATGCTTTGATCGCATAACATATGTAGCAAAGAAGCAAATCCTTTACTTGATTATAAAAGCAATGAAACCAATACTCATTGTGCACCATCTTTTGATTACAACACATCTACTTTTTACCCGGAGTTGGCAAACTGGTAAATCCCTCAAAGAAGTAACATCTAAACATTCTACACTTCAGCAATTTTGATACGTGAATGCCCACTGCTATTTTACAGATAAGAGAGATACTGGTTTTCTCTTTCTGCTGACTTTGTAGTACTTGAAAACACAATATTTTATTCCTTTCGCATGTGACTTTTAATTCGATGTGATACCAATTCAATTTAATATTGTGTGGGTTTTGTTAGTGACGGCTTTAAGAAAAATCTTCAAAGGCGTCTATTAAAACTATACTTGTTATTTTAACACCATTCAGATAGTGGAAGTAAGTACTGATTGCCGATAGCACAAGTGCTGTGAGCTGTTATTTTTACCGTAAACTCAATTGATCTCCTTTTTCCCATGAACCGCTTAAGTCTCATTTTCTTGGAATAAAAAGTAATTGGCAAAAATAGCATTATGCTAACATGGGTGTGAAGTCTCAAGAAAGAAAACTTCGATAACGTTTTCCAAATAAATTTAAATACACTTTTCTAATTCACTAAAATAAACTTCTGCGGAACGTTGAGCTGCGAATTTTTAAAGTGCGATAATTTTTCGATTATTCCACGAAAACAAGGTATTCTATCATCTTGGGACTTTAGCAGAAGATCACTTCCTGGATAACTTTCCGAACAGAATTTATTGTTTACTTGAGTTTCATAGTTCTCTTTATTCCTTCTAATTCGTCATAAAGTTCATAGCAAAATCTAGATTCCTAGTTATTATGCTACTTTGTTCGAGTTTTACCCATCCCCCATGTCATTTTAATTCCTAATTGTAATTTTTTATTAATTTGACCCCTAACCAGAAATTATTCTGGAACTTTCCTATCCATTTGATATAAATACACGAATGTACAGCCTAGATGATGACTTCGTCGAAAAGAAAATTTTCTTCGCTGCAATTGTCTTTTTATAAAATCTAGATTATTTGACGCTAATAATGTGGAGAATAGTTCAGTTATACCATTATGTACACTTATACACAAGCATGCAATAGGATGGGACAAGATGACAATTTTAAATTCTAATGTAACAGGGTGGAGGGGAGAGACTGATAACTGACTGAGGCTTTATGTATTGAATCAACTGCACACACGTGTAATAGGAATGACTCAACACCCGTCTAGCCGGACATCTGGGAAATTCTACTACCCATACGACGAATAGAAAGGAACAAAGGAAACTATAAAACGGAAGTTTCGAAGTTGGGTTGTTATAAGTGATATGATTATGAACAATAAAATGTGTTCAAAACGTCTTCCAGTAAATAATACTTCTACACTGTGTGATATATTTAGTAAACAAATTAAAATGGGGGTCTAGAATTTTCAAGAAGTCTGGAACATGTGTTTATTCATTCTAAAGAACATCAAAGACATTTTAGTAAAATCCTAAGACTTCATAAAAGACGTATTCAATCATTGCTTGTACAGGATATTTGAGTAAGTTTTCACTACAATGATTATTAACAACTCTACACTACCTTTTACTTTCCATCACTTAATATGAAATGGAAATTGTGTCTACGTTAACCGTAATAGAGGGACTCATTTACACATGTAACTGCAATAAAGTTCATACTTCTAAATTAGATATTACAGCTATTTCGATAATATTAGTAGCTGTTATTTGATGAATTTATAAACGTTTAATGATGTGTTTCTTGATGAAACTACCATTTCACAGGTTATCCGCACAGATCAATCTATGCAGAAATCTTAACCAAATCTGGCATAATTAAATATGAACATCGCTTTGTCAAAGCTACAGAACTTTGCTGATTTTAACTCTCTGTAGAAATTATTTTAATTTTAATTAAAAAAGTAGTTACCTTTGTTTCAAGCAATCTCATTCAAGCTCCAACTATTTGATAAATAGAGAACCTCAGTAAGTTTACAATTTTGTTTCTTTTATTGATAATTTTGTGAAAATGGATAAGTGAAAACGGCAATAATACAAAGCAATGCCACATAATAATGACGAGAAACTGTGAAGAGTGATTACCAAAGTATGAAACATCATGAATAATCGGTTGGAAATATAATCTTTGCCATGACACACAGTTGAAACGTTATTATCCCTTTATCTAATTCGAGCTATTTTATGCTGGTCCTGAAACCAGTTTTAAAATATCCGCATCAACTTGCAGCTGCTAGAAAGTGCTAAATTATTCCAAATTTCCAGATAACTAGATCAATATTCATCACATTATTTAGTGAATACTGAATCAAACGTCCAGTGCCCACAGTGTTGCGCTTCCGAATTTAACATATCAAGATGGAACAAATTACAATACCTTATCCATATGAATAGCTGAAGAAAAGAACATAATGCCCCTGAATAGTCATTAGCGTAAAACACTGAAACGATAAAAGTCACAACTACTTTCCACAAACTCGTTTTTAAGAACGGTATCTTAAAATTCTTTTGATTTTTGTTCTTCAGGGTCTATGAATAGTGAGTGAAAAATAAGATTGTTAGAACTTTATTACTGAGAAGAAACTCCTATATATCACTTTGTCAGCCACATTTGTTACACGTGGATTGATGATACTATCCAGTTTCTCGTGATAAAATAGTAAGACGAGGATTCGGGCTCAGGATATACTGGTTAAAAGTTGACTGATGAAGCCAATGAGCCACAACTCCAATTTGTAAACTAAAACCGTTACTGGACTAGAAACTAAAAGCAAATAAACACATTATTTGACTTTTACACACATGAAGTTAATTTTATGTTTCAGCTGTACTCATAAATTTCCACTGTATTGTTTACACTGCTAACCGATTGAGATGCGTAGTTGTTTATCATTCATATAAACCTGTAGCGTATGCTGGTCAGATCAAGGTGATCTAGACATCAGAGCTCATTTGGAGCTAAGCTCAACAAAGCTGCACCCAGTTTGTTTCAGTTCAGAAAGCCAAATCAGTTCAAAACACCCGATTTTTGGCTAGCTACTTGGTTGAACTGGTTATGCCACAAATCAAATTTACAATTTGCAAATTGGTTAGGAAATTGCAATCTTCACAGTCCGAGTGGCGAAATTTCACCATGGTTTCCTTTGCTTGGGCAGGTGGTTTGAACTGATTTGGTTCTTTGAGCACAGTGGAACCGGGTGCAATGCGTATGAGTTTGGCCCCAAACGAGAGAAACGGTGTTTGGATCACCTCTTTCTGGCTATTTAGCACCACAGGTTGATATGAGTGGAATGCAAATATTTATCTCAGCTGATCAGTAATACAAAGTTTTACATAAATACGCTTGCTATCTTGACTACCATTCATGGTCTCAGGCAAGAAACGTACTGCGATCTGAATATTTTGATTTCCAAAGGAAAATATGGTGAAATTTCATAACTCGAACTGTGTAGATTGCACACTGATAATCACGTGCTTCAAAATTCACAATCCTTTTGAATATGCAAAGAGTGGCTTCGCTAGCATTTTCAGTGGGGCTAACTATGTGAATAGTTCACTGAAGTAATTATTAGTCATAAAGATATTTCCATATTTTTAGCCAGTACTTAAAAAAGACATAAAGTGATAATAAACGTTTTGAACACACATTAATGATACGTTTTTATTGGTTGTATTGAAGATGGAGGTAAGTGGATTACAAACTCTAACACACAGTTTGATGAATTCTCTATTTTATTTTACCACATGCAACAGAATGTAAATATTTTCAAATGACCAATAATGGACAATAAATTGTAGGCCTTTGAAACACAAATTTAATTCAAAAACATACACTGCTGTGTTTGTTATCTAACTTGCTGTCTAACAAAAGTGTAAATTAGTAGTTACGCACATGAGCTACTGTTGCTGCAGAACAAAATATTCTAAGGCTTGACTTCAAAAGCATTTGCGTACTACTTGACTCCACGAATTTTAACATAGCTTTACCGAAATTCTATCATCTATGCGCCTAATTAAATGACTGTGTTCCACACAAGAAAACATCTAACACAGTGAAACAGCATCCGCCAAATCTCCCTAGAATTCTGTAGTAAATTATTATCCGTCTGCGATAAATTTTAAAGAATTCAGCCAAGTTATAAAAATGCCTCTAACTGTTTACTTTGCATCGACACAGATATTCAGTGAAACTACAAAATGTGATAAGTGTGAACGATCACTGATCCTTCTTACATATATACATGTATAATATGGGGTGTCTACATATTACATGAAAAGTCCTGTAGAAAGAACAGTGTATTTGACAAAGAAAATCAGTATAGAATGCTATTTTATAATCTCAAATGATGTCTGTCACGATACATACTATTAATTTTATAATTTGTTCGCCTTATTTTCAAGATGGCAGAAGTAAGTTTCCTGCAAATATTAAACTAAAGAGAACATTACAAATCTGTCGTTAAAAATAAAAGTATGAATTCCTGCACAGTAAAGACATTATGGAAACTAATCCTTAGTAAGTGCAGCCTGATGTCGTTTCAACTACAGGTGGCGAGTATGAAGATGTAAAAGACAGGATCCGAGAGGCAAGACACACCTTCATTAAATTAATCTCAAGTAAGTGTGGAAATCTTCCACACTCAGCACAAAAGACAAGAATCAAAATATTCTTCCCTATAGATTTGAAACTTACCGCATCACTAAAGGCACCTCCAACAATCTACTTCTGGCTTTTATCAACAGCCAATCTCGCTCCAACTGAAGAAAAGATGGCTAGCCCGAATGGATAAGTAACGTAAGACTCTGGCAATGAACCAATCAAGAAGCAGTTGCTTGACAAATATGCCGAAAGAAATGTATTAAAGAATCGCTAAGGAAACCGTTGGGTGATATCACATGCCAGTCTCTTTAGTGGGACCAGAATCGGATACCACGAACTGGGTATCAAAGGGTGATATGTAATAGACAGTGTGTGAAGGTGATAAGATCTTAAGGGAAATCATGAAGCCAGATAAAAAGATCTGCAGAGCACAGGATGAAATGGAGACGTACTGTTGAAACCCTATGTACTACATGGAATATAAGGGAAAAGTAGTAATAATTTGCAGCCTAGTGAGAAAACAAGCTTTTGTTGTCAGATGAAACTATCAAGACAGTGTCTCACTACTAAAATTAGGGCAGTTTTTAACTAAGAAGGTAATCTGTTTCCGCCTAATACACACACTGCATAAGCCAATTTAGCTTTGTTAACGTTGGCAGAAATCCGCTTTTCTAGGTGAATTCATGCTTGACCACCTGTCATAGTCCGGTATTTTCCGAATGCTTTCTGAAGTCAATGATTTCTTGCTAGTTCCATAAATTAGAAGCAGTGACTGGAACAAAAGATTTGACCGAATAAACTTGATAGATACCATTACTTTAAGTGGAAAATATATGCTCTCATCTGATTATTTTGTGATGTCCAGTTTGCTGGCGCACACCACATCAAAATTAGAATCCACACGTCAAGAAGATTGTTTTACACACACAACATACTAAGATAAACTTCCAGAATATAAAAAAATAAAATGAGGCACTTTAAGACTTCAAAACAAATTACAGTTTGTAATTATTCATTTTAATTGACCACAAACAGAAACACTTCGTGAGTTTCCAATGGCTAATAAGCTTTTAATAATGATGAAAATGCAACGGAAGGAAGACCACCTCCTGAAACACACTACGCTGAAGTCCAGGATTGGAACAAAAATTAAAAATATGAGCCAAAACTTAAACAGGACATACTGAACAGATATTGCAGATCTGTGACTGAAGACGTTTTGATTCGCTTCGCAACTTGAGATGCAGTAAAATGATCAGTTATAATTATGTAAAGCAAGAAAATCAGTTGGTGAGGCTGAGCAGCCCCGTGGTTTCAGATAGCTGAAGCATGTGTTATGTGCGCTGGGCCTCTGTCATCAAAAGACCATAAGTATTAGCAGATCATGCGAAATACTGTATCTGATAATGCAAAACTGAAGATATGAGGTTTAATATAACCAGCATTATTTGTGGAACATCCGAATAACTCCAGTGTCTGAAGAGCTTGACAGAATCTATCCATCATTTATATACATTCCTAACTGACATTAAAGCCTCATGTATCAGAAGAATACCTCCATATGGATCTCGATACTTTTCCAGGGGGCTCTGACAATTCACTGAAGAATCTGCACAAGCAAACACACGTTGATTAGTTTCATTTTCTGTGAATCCAGCCGGTTTTTATATAAAATATAAAGGCAGTGATAATTAACGTCGAAAATGATTTGTTTTAATCAAAGTTAAAAATGTGTATGTCTTAACACTTCTATTTCTTCATTTCATACATAATTATCCCTGTAACAGAGGATATGCGTAAGTTCTTAATTTCGTACGGATAATAATTATTTAAGTATGGTGAATATTATGCGAAAATGTCGCATACCAGTGAATCTAAATAGATGTACTATGGAAAAATACGCATAATTCTGTTCCTAATTTGTTGTTGATTAAACGGATTTGCCTACTTTCACTTACTGAAAACCCGACATGTAGAACATGATAAATCATTTAGTGGACCAGTTTGTCGAACGACACGTTGGAATTATTCATTTCAATTTCGCTGAGGTTTCACAAACATAATTTTCGCATTTGCCTACTCGTCATTCGGCTCCCAGTTATTATGGAACTATTCTTTCAAATCTTGATCACAGTACATGTGAACCATTTTAGTGAAAAGCTTCTACCGCATTTATACAAAATATGAACAAATTTGATAAGCTTCAGAGATGACCCATATTGATATCTCTCCTGTAAAACAAATAAAACATACATTTAGCATGGAGGATTTCATCATGAGCTGACATCAGTTAGAGAACCACTGGAAAACCTGTGAGTACTGGACAGCTGTTTCATCCTAGTTTAGAACTCTTCAGCAGTACGCACTCACCTTCTGGTTACAAGGTGAGCTCGTAGACCATTGAGCCACTGGGACCCGATCCAATGGTCCTTGAATTCTAACTTACACCTATATATGCCTCAAATCTAGAATTCACCTTGAAAGGGATAATAGCAATAACCATAAAATGAAACTATCGGATTCTTTTCCGTTAGGGAAAATTTATGTTTGAGAAGATCAAAATCTCTCATTTATACATGCCTGAAAAATGAAATCAGCTATTCGTTAATGAACGATTCTGAAATAAATTTCCCAGGTTTTCCAGTGGTTCTCTAACTGACGTCAGCTCATAATGAAATCCTCCATGCAATCAAACAAAACTCCCTACAAAACCAATACTTGAACATACATTATGCATATCTACTAAGGCCAGAAATAAGTTTGTGACAACACATCCTAGTCACAAAAATCAACATGTGTTATATAGCGCTTAAAATACTTTGTCAGCATCAAGTATCCTCATTTCTACATACATTATACCGAATAAAGTTCCTTATACGGAAGTATTCTAAAACATTTAAACTCATTTTTGAAGTCACCAGCTTACAAAACCATTATGTATTTACTAGCACAGAAAGTATAAAATTAAGAATTTGAGAACTACCCAATAAAAGTGTGTTGCTCCTTTTGGTTTTAGTTGATTCAGCAAGTAAGTTGAAAATCTGATTTATTCATCAAACAGAATGCAGCTTTTTCCAAATAAACTCACATTTCTCCAACTATAACTTTCAGTTGTCTAATAATTTTATTTACGTATCCTATGAAATAACTAGTTCTGACAAGACCAGAAGAAAAAGAGGAAGTCAAAAGTACAACTAACTACGCTACAACTTCGTAGATATACAGTCAGTCAGTATAGCAGTAAAAGTGTACTTCTGATGTTCCTTCCGTTAAGGGATTTCTGAATATCTAAATAAAAACGTTAATTCACTTTTAATCTACTGAAACAGTAATATGAATACAGTAGTGGAATCTCGTTTCAAAAACAAAAAAATGAGTACTAGTCAAGAGGAACTAGTATTCAGCTTTATAAAGCCTTTTAAACTAAATCTAAGAAAATTTTGCGATTCAATTTAGTTCACCTACAACACTAAAAAGTATAATGAAACACCACACGAACTTCTACAGAATTTTATTATTCTCTAAGACATGATCATTTCCTCTGTGAATCTGCTTTCTAATGTAAAACAAAATTGTATTCTCTTTTACAGAACATGGAAGTGAGTGGTTAAGACTCTTATACTTGATAAAGTAACACAGCTATTTAATTTTACTAAATACGTCTGCAAACACTTATGTATATAAAAATAATTAGATGCTATCAATTTCATGCTTAGTTCGTATCAGATCTTAATATAATTCCACAGTTTTATTTATAAAGAAGAGTTGAGGGTAACATAGTCTGGCCGAATATTTTTAACCATGTTAAAATAAGAAAACAGTGTCCGTTATTTCTGTCTCTATGTGACATGTGCCACTGAGATGATTTATCAGCAGTATTAAAAAGAGACATCCATCAGTACAAAGAAATATCAAAAAGCGAAGAGATAGATTTAATATCAAAGACAGGAAATGAACCAAGATTGTAGAAAACCATTGGAGACACGAAAACACGACAAAGAAACACAGCACGAAGATCAGAAGTAGTACAACACGGATGATCTGTGAAAATCACATAATTCACTTATATAGAGATATCAAATTCCAGAAAAACATGCTGTTACCAAGTCTCTAGTCTTCGACCGTTACACCTATATATGCCTCAAATCTAGAATTCACCTTGAAAGGGATAATAGCAATAACCATAAAATGAAACTATCGGATTCCTTTCCGTTAGGAAAAATTTATGTTTCAGGAGGTCAAAGTCTCTAATTTATACATGCCTGTAAAATGAAATCAACTATTCGTTAATGAACGATTCTAAAATAAATTTCCTACAGTTTTGATGCAATATCTTGATCGATCGGGTTTATCATATCAGATAGAAGGGACGATATATTTTGAAATGGAAATGAAGATTTACTCGAAACCATTGGTTCTGGACCCGCTGGTTGAGTTGTAATTTGCTTTCCAAATTGTCTTACTGTCCTAGTCTCAATCCTTTACTGCTTCATGTACGAGGATTTGTACACCAGCCTCAAATAACTCTTCTTAAAAAGTAATTCTGTTTTTTGTTCTTTGGTGATAAAATCAACCGTGAATTCTTTAGGAATGGTTAGCAATGCTCATAGATTTAGAATGATTAGAAAAATAACTCACGAAATAAAAGCGATCAATTAAACTGGTAATACTTTTCTGTTATACGATTTTAAATTCAGTTCAATTCAGTAAGTTTACATTTATCACTTTGAGTTATCTCTCAAAAACAACTACATAAATTAAAACAGTTTGATGAAGCATTTGCTAAGGATGCAAGCTTTTCTCACATATTCTGATACACAAATAATCATTTGAGTGTTTTACGGGACGATTCATCTTTTTGGATGTACAGCTGTTTCAGGCAAATAGTTTTTTTATACGAGCTTGCCTTGCATTCGGAAGGTGCTGAGTTCGAGCCTCACTGCCTACGTACTACCGTTGAGTTTGTAACTAGAAGGGAAAAGCTATGCATTACTCCCTGGTTTCCAATGGTTCTGTAACTGAAATCAATCCGTGATCTAACTTGAAACAAGTAGAATCCCCACAAACTAATTCTTGAAACTAGTATTTTTCATTAAAAACTTACCACACAGGCAAATGGTGAAGCAAAGGGCCGTAGATTAACAAATACTGTGGACCGACTGGAAAACTTTACAAAGCAAAAGATAAGACCAGAATGTTATAAATAATCTAAGAAACTTTTATTTTCACAAACGAAGGATTTTAATAGCATGTTACTTAATTCCATGAGAGAAACGGGTGAAGATATCAAAGCAGGTAAGTGTCGGAAAGGCAAGATACGCCTTCACCAACCGGAAATCTGCTGCACTCAATCAGCATAAGAAACAAGATTCGGATTTCCGACATAAATATGAATTCAGTCAGTTCTTCTATATGAGTCAGAAACTTGGTGTGTCAAGAAAATCATTTTCAACAGGTTATAAAATTTTATCAACAGCTGTCTCCATACTGAAGATCAAATGGCCGGCTGGCCAGAAAGAATTAGAAAGAAGAAACTCTGGCTGGGAACAAACCGACCAAGAGTTGATTGCTTAACAAATATTCTAAAGAAAATAGAGACGGATTCAGCATACTCTGAGGAGGCCGTCGAAGGACATCGCGCGCCAGACCATCGAGGGAAGTCCCAGTGGGAAGTGACGAGTGTGTCGCCAGTAAAACAGTGACATGGAAAAGATAGTGTTGGGAGGTAGAGATGAAAGATTATGGACAATCGTGTGGCTAGCCAGTTAAAGATGTCAGCAGATAATAGAACAAAGTAGAGATGTGCTTTTGAAGCCCAATGTTTCTCTAGAAACTCAAAGGAGTAATAACAAAATAATATTTTCTTGAGGAGATAATTTGTGATTGAAATATATCTGAAATATCCAAAAAATAACTCCATTTTCAACATGTAAATATGAATTATGAAATGTTTTTAGGTATAAGTCAGATGGGTGAGTTAATGTTTGATTTATGTTATTATATTAACATGAAATTTTAGTTTCCTCGAGAAATCATTAAACGAATGGCATAAATTGAACAAGTTAATGTACTAAATTTTCTAACTGATAATATAATTGCAAAGGAGCTTTCATTTAAGGCTAAATAAAATATCAACTTAATGGAGAAATTAGGGGTTAAATGCATTTTACAATCAAATTAATCGAGGAAATAAGTACGCAGTCTTATTTTATTTGCATGCAATTTGTAATTCCTCTGCAAAGAGGTGATAGTTCTGAATGACAACCTTTTAAATGAAAATTATGTCTAACTATAAGATATGATTTCTCTCGCTTTTTGAATGTATTCATCAAATTCGCAATTTGAGTTCTTTGATGTATTTTTCCATAAAAGAATCAAGTGATTTCGAAGGTAAGCATATTTTGTCTAAGTTTACCAACGCAAAATACTTTGTAAACAAATGTTGAATTTTTCCAGGAGAAACATGCTCTGCTATTGTTGAAAGTTAGCAGATTGTACTGAACACTTTTAAAGAATCTCTCTCTCTATACAAACATACTTGATATGTTTAGAAGTAGAAGAGATTTTAACTTTCACAAAAGTAATTATCCTTTATACAGAATGTACACTCACACGAAATATTTAAAGAGTATTATATGAAATCAACTTTACAGCTGGGAAAAGTGAGTCGTATTTTTCTTTAAAAGATATTCCCTAACCACAATTAAATAAAGATAGCTTTCCTGTGAAGAATATTATTTTTATTACAATTTTATGGATAATTCTCAAGGATAATACCGCTTAATATACGTCTCCAAACTTCTATATGTTATGTAACGCAGTGCAAAACAGTCTGTGGTTTACGAGAATATATTAAAGATAGCGGTCGTTCAGTCAGACCCTGTGAATCCTAGGATACAGTTACCGATATTTTAACAATTATCAAAACTAATGCATCTCAGGAAATGGAAACAAATGTATTCTATAAAGATAAGTACATTAAAATTGCTATCAAATTGCATCTAAGTTACTGACTCTGTGCTTTGTGTTTATAAATTTAAATTGCAAATATTATATAATTGTTTCACTCCTTTTTCGTTACAGAACTCTTGGAAGTACGTTTATTCCCCTATTATAATTCAATGATGTTTCTTGTCGGTGCTTTATAAGGTTAACATGCGTCGGTGGCTCAGCGGTCGCATGCTGGCTAACCACGCCTCATGTGATCCGGGACCGATCCTCTGTCAACTCACTCCTCAACCACCCTAAGCCAGTTATATTACTAGTACGAAAGGAAAGTTGGGCATGAGGCTAGCAACTCAATTCCGTAAAAATAAACACCATTGCTACCGAAACTTCAAGCCTATAGCTTGAAGGCGTATAATCCAATGGGAACGTAAAGGAATAATAAGAATAATAATTATAAGGTTAACATCTCTTAGTCTAATGACTGGAGTTAGTTCAATATAAACATATTAAGAAAAATGTGATTTGTAATTCTGCACAAGTCAGATTTCTTTCTTCGAATTGCATGTGGCGTAAATGTATTTAACTATAATAATGAAAGTACAGAGGATGCCAACATACTTGGAGGTCCAACAGATATCCTTCAAATATACAGTGATGAATTCAATACCGAATTATCACTAATAAGAGAGAACTTTAAAATATTCAGATAAACAACTGAAACAACAGTTATGCGATCGATTGAAAGCAAAAATTAGCACTCCATAATACTTACCTGACTGAACGAAAAAGCAGACAGTGAGTTGAAGAATAATGAGTATAAGTATGATTCTGACAAATAGCGAAATTGAGATATTTGTAGACGAAAGTAAAATCTGTTTCGAAGTGTCAGACCTCTTTTTGACTACTGCGGTTGCACTGAGCGTTGATGTAGTATACGATCTGGATTCCATAGTCTTTTCAAAGATTTGACGTTTAACCACTGAAGTATAACAGCTTATTTGTGGATTTACATCGTTTAGTAATACAATTTACTTATTCTCAATATTAATAATTCTATCACAGAGAATCAAGTAAGTTCTTTTTTTCATGAAATGATATAGAAAATATTAAACACTCGAAATTCTTAAAAAACAAGCCTTTCAGACAAATGCCGACAGAAATAAACATAAACTGCATTACTACATAAACCAAAATAGAAAATTATCATAATTAACGTGAACAGTAGAAATAGTCTCGTGTAACGGCCTTCACTGAGGGCTGATCACTTCATTAGAAGATAAATATTCCTTCTTACAGGCAATAACGTCTGTTGTAAATGTATTCTTACGGTGACAAAGTTAGTTAGGAATCAGTTGCGCTGATCAGGCACTTGATTTACTTGTTTGTAAACCGTACTGACTGTGTGTGGATTGATGAGATTACTAAGTAATCTAAGCCAAAGTAGTTCGGGTGACATTCAATACTTGGACTAACTGACTATTAGTCAAGAGCTACAGCTGATAACCAACATCCCCACATGAATCTAGCGGCGTTTTATGGTTTCAGAATTATTACAAAAATAATATTAAAGTCATAATCGTAAATGATAGTAAAAGTCCTCGCTTTATACGAACGACTGCCACATGTTAATTATTGATCATTTTTTATTTGTAAAGCCCATTCAAAAAATGAAGGTCCTTTTTATAAGTAAGTAAGCATTTTATCACAAGAATTCTAAAATTCCTGATAAATAATATTTCTTCCGTAATGACGACTAAGAGCCATCTCTCAAACTTTTAACTAAAATGATACATTAGAAATATAATCATGATTGGAAACATTTTCACTTCGGAAAGCAGACTTCCTTGCCATTGGCTGGTATTGCTGTGATTTTAGCAGCCAAGAAAACAAAGGCGAGGTTCCGTGAGATATCAACACTCAGTGATTCAAGATGCTCAACGTATGGATATCACTGTCATGACAGTTTGCCATACATTATGTGAAAAGGCGATAAAAAGTGTTCGACGATATCAAAGTTCAGGAATGTTTGTCAGACGAAATTCATCTCAAATCTTAATAAAAGTCCCTAAAACCAATCTACTGTTAAACCATTTAAAAGTAGTACATTCCAAAACATAACAGTAAAACACAAGCTAAAGCAGTGCAAACACAGTATATATTCATTATGTAATGAAAACCTTTCAACCACTATTGTTGTTGGTTTTCATTATGAGAACTCTTCCATGAATTCGCATAACAGACTAGGGTTTACTTTTGAGAATTTCAAATGTAATCAAATATTTACTGCACGGTAGATGCCTTTCTCAATAAACTTATTTTTGTTTCATTCTCCCTTTTTTAGGTGGATATACATACTACGAAACAACACACTGCACGATAACATGTTAACTTTTAAAACAGTAATAAACTCATAATAAATTAATACATTAAAACAAAACCGACTTCTAAAATGTGTGTAATAGTGAAATTAATGAGATTTTACAGAAAGCTGTTAATACAAGCGCAGGTTAGAAAGCCAGTAATAGTAAAAATGACGACTTTATTCTAGACAATATTTGCATAATGCACATAACTTTCAGTGGAATATATTGCATAATATTTTCCTCTTCGTCCAGAATCTTGAAGCAAAATAGGAATTGAAAGTAGATTACCTGATACAATGATGTGTGACCTGAAGCGCAAACTAATCCCTTAAGATATTTCTTCTTCTCTGTCTCCTTCGAGAAACTCATGACATTTGATTGAAAAGCAATTAAAAAAGTGCACGGGTACATCTGGAAACCTAAGGACGTAGCTGAATGATTAAAAATAAATGGTAGTTAGTTTTATTTATCTAACAGTGTGTGACAGGTTGTACTGAAAATCTCCCGAACAGTTATCATATGTAGAGGGAAGGGTTGCCACTCGCGATTATGTTTTTTCTCAAGTTTCGTAGAAATATTCAAATCAGTAGGTTGTTAACAGTTTAAATACTTGCGAGAGTAAATAATACCATTAGAGGTTGTATTTTGATAGATTTAAACAAAGTGCACAAGAGAAATTATACGCAATATAATGATGGAGGTTTTTGGCAGCTACCTCAGTACTTATGTGCTGAAGGTTTATAATGTATTAAATTTCTTTTCTTTTCTTTCTAATAAATTTACCACATTATAAATAAACAACCAGTCCAAACATAAAGCTCCTCCCACAGTGATAAGACGTCATCATGGGAAGTTAGTGACAATAGCAACATTGGACTGCATGTATTTATCTCAGATCGCGAATTCAGCTAACACATCTTTGAACCAGAAAAGCAGTGCTAACTTCATTCGGAACCATATTTTCCTTCACAGAAGTGAGGTGCCAGTTATTTTTAATGCACAAATGATAAATTAGACGAGGTTTGGTGAGCCTAAGTCAAGAAAACATCGTCCAACAAATATGTTCAGGGAAATAAAGACAGTTTTAACACAATAATGAAACCACTGGGTGATATCACACTCTAAGCAGGCCCTAGAGTGGAACCGAAGTGGGAAACGATGATTTCTACCTCCGAGGGTGACATAAAAGATGCCGTGTGACAGGAAAATGAAAACTTATCTAATATAGACTGAAAAGAACAGAGTAAATTGCATAAGTGCTACCAAAACCTTATGTTCGATCTAGATTCCAAAGGAGTAGTAATAATATCCGAGAAAGGATGAAAACGGTTGGTGTTTAGAATATAACAAGTATTTAGAAATACAGTATAATCTATCAGCTAAGTGTGGTTGTCTATCGCAGGCTCATATTGTAACAGCAGAAGACAATCACCGAAACCAACGTATATTTTCAAACAGCTATTTATATCTAAACAGTTTATATTCTTTAACCAATCACTGAGCCTGTGATTTTGGCTTACATGAAATGACATGAAATAGAATGTTCCAATATATGTAGCATTATGTTGCCAATGCACTAATGAACTGTGGGAATAGTATGCAGACGTCAACACCAACAAGTACAGTGATTCTTACTGTGAGACTAATATTCTGTTGGAGCACTGTCTGTACCACACCACCACAATATGTATAAGATAAACTCTCGATTAGTAACGTGTGGTGTTAACTATCTTAACATTGGTGACCTAGGAACCACTCATTTGTTTCTCCTCTTATTGGTTGGAACAATCCAGAATCAGAACAATCCAACATCGGGTGAATCAACTGCCAATAGTTTATTCAGGACGATTCGTTTCTCTTATGCATTAACTGACAGCAAAAGATACAGCAGTCTCAAAAATAATGAATCACACTCAAAATTTCCAGGTTGAAATAGAAGTTTTCCTTTTTTCCGAATTCAACACTACTGTTGCTTACCAAATGATCATCAAAGCATCCTAAATAAATGTATAACCCAAATAATGTCTTCATACACTAAAGATGCCCTGTGTTATTTCATCCTCATGCAGCTGAATGAAATGAAAACGGGATTAAAAATTGCGATAAACTAGTAAAATTAATTGTTACGGTTTCAATTATATAGTAAACAAATGTACATGCATTGTATTTTATTATGGACCGTGTGTGTTTAGTTAGTTAGATGAAAAAAAAATTGATAAGGCAAATAGTGATTATTTTAATGCAATATTTGCTAAAGCGTATCTGACGCCATAGACAGACGAGGCGGACAAAGATGTTCAGGAATTATATCAACAGCTCACGTTTTAAGTGACGTAAGTGGTAAACAGTATGTCAGAAAGCATACAGTTTTAAGAGAGTGAAATTCACCATATTCCATGTAATTGTTTTAAAGATTCTACATAAAAGCTAACTAGTGATTGAAGCAGTTTAAAGCAGCTATCGTTTTAAAAAGCTTTTCACCTGTTCAGTTAAAATATTCCTGGACAAATTAGAACCTCACTCGTCAAGTCAAACTGAGCATACCAAGAATATTTTGTTGGCACCTCACTTTATTCACTATTCTCAGAAAAAAGGTGCATGATCAACTAATCGTTAATTCCATTGGTGCAAGTGGGCAACGGCATGGTACTATAGATAGATTTTGCACAGGGAATCTTCGAAACCCCTAAATAATCAGCGAAAAAACTTTTGATTGTTAACAGTTCCATTAATTTTCAAGTACTACCTTCATTACATTATTGTAAAATTGAGGGGAACACCTGACTTTTTTCAACAAGGTCAATACTCATATTTATGTAGAAGTTATTCCTTTTAAGTCTAGCTTACTGATTATAAGAATGAAACCCAAAATAACCACTAGTAAAAATTACATTAATGGATATCAGATGTCCACGTACTAACAAAGCTTACCAGGATAAATTAGAAGCGATTAATTTAAGCTCTTCTACCAATACAGATTGGATCCTTTCTGTCACTTAAATTTACTCTTGTGGTCATTCTTTCCCTCGATTGAGATAACAGATCTCCTTATAAATCTGTAGGTGCTACTTTATGTTATGATTAGAATACATGAGTGGACTCTATATCAGGACACCGTCTTTACATTAACTGTATTTCCATTAAAATAAAATCATCTTTCAGGCATTCACCCAGTTACATTAAGCTCCCTATGGAAAATTCACTGACTTCTTTCTCAAATCATATTCGAATATCTATATTCAAATACTGATCAGAGCTCAACAGTTAGACGAAATTCTCTGCACACCTGTTTAGTCCTAGTTTGTAACTCTTCGGCAGTAAAAACTGACTGATGTTCGGATCAAAGGTGTCCGGCCACAAGGTGAGCTCGTAGACTATTTAGCTCCCAGAACTTCATCCGACTGCCCATAAATCCAAACTGCCGCCAATTCAACGTATATGTAGCTCAGCCACCAGCCATTTTAACCGGAGAGTAAAAGCCCTCTTGCCTGACTTAGAGTACTCCGCTGGTAACAACTCAGTCGATCTTCTGGTAACTCTGTGAATAGAATCGGTCACTAATGAGCATCAGATTGATTTTCAAGTGTTGGTTTGCAGGAATCTGATTGATTACAGGTTTAATCACGAGCTGGCATCAGATGAAGAACCACTGGAAAATTAGGACTAAACAGCTATGCGGTACTTCCTCGTTTTCCAATGGTTCTTCAATTGATTTCAGCCCATAATCAAACCTGTGGTCAATCAAATCCATGTGAACTAACATCTGAAAATTCTCTGTGTTACTCCAGCAATGTTCTTGATATCACGTACCCAAAATTCAAAACTGTAATTTTCAGAACTAGTCGATTAAAACCTCTGACATTTTAACAGGCACATTAAGACCATGGGGAATAAAGGGTTTCCATAAAGCTATTAGTTAAAAGAACAAATCATATGCTATGATATGTTGTATAGAATCTTCAAGTAAGGCGATAGGACAAAATAATCGGAAGAAGTATCTCAGCAATGAACTCACTTTTAAGCGATCTGTACAAAAGGTTGGTTGATTACCTGAATAATATCCTTCAAGTTGTAATAGCTGCGACTCAGCCATCAAATTTACAATCAAACCAGAAGTTGGAGAGATAATCTCATTTATAGACGTTCAACTAACAGAGAAGACTGATATGACCCTAAAGAGATCAAAATATCAGAAGTCTACGTGGAACGACCAGCTGAAAACATTTTACCGTTGGGTACCCATTAGTCGCAAGTGGAACCTGATAAAATCTCATGCGACTAGAACCCGTAGAATCTGCAACCCAAAAATCGGTCGAAGAGATGACTCTTTTAAAGGAGACACTAATTGAAAATGGCTATCCACCACGCTTTATAGATAGACATATAAAGCTCAAAATCAACACAGAACTCAAGAAGATGCTGTACATGAATATGGCGTTCAAAGGTGACACTCTGGCCGATATCTTAAAGAGAAGAATATCTAACGGCCTTCAGCTTAACAGGAGCGTTTACATAGACCTTTCTTACAAGAGAAATAATGTTTTCGGAAGTGATGAACTGATATAATCACATGCTAGTGTAAAATGACGCATAAGAGAAGCTGAATAAGGGTCAAGTAGTTACGTAATCAGCTAAATTTCTGAATCAATAAGTTATAATCAGAGTACATATAGGAATGAAGGAAATGGGATATTAAAAAGTAATTTGTACTAATAAACCAATAGGAAAAAGTTAAGAAAAATAATTGGAAATAACGTTGTTATTATCATCATAGTGGAAGCGAATGTGGAATTTTATTCCGTATGTAAAGTCGTGGTCTTATTATCCCGATTGTTTGACCATAAGCATTGGTGGTGAATGAGTATTTTCTTTGACAGCTTGCTCTTCGCGTTGCAGATCATTTCGAAGGTATATTTTGTAGAGACTGAGTGGTTTGTGCTGACAGAATGTTCTGAAGTGAATATCACATTAAGAGAGCATCAATCACCAAAAATGTAGATGAAAGCACACCACTAACTGAGAGCTTGAACTTCCTGTTAAAGCACTGTGAACAGAATCTTACAGCAAATCTAATTATTCAGTTACCCATTCATTTTTCAATTTTATTATCGTTCTTGGTAAAGTCTTGCTGACTCCTCAGAACCAAATTATCTTGAATCCTGTGATTAATTTTCACCCCTTCTTCAAGACTTAGATATCTTGTTACTAACATTTATTAGTTATTTGTTTTGATGACCTTTAACCTCTTAATTTTACCGCCCTTCCCTCCAAGCCTAAAAATAATTAACTAAAATAACCACTTGATTGGCAAAAATGTTTGATGTAAAAAACTATATATTAGTATAGAGCCGATGATGATGAACTCATTATAAAGGAATGTATTACTTCGTTCAATCTGTTGTTTTTGCTAAAGTTTTCATCACCTTACTTATTCGTTTGTAACTGAAGGACAGTACTCTCCACTGACTATTTCATATAACATTTTTTTACTTATATTTTATTATTGTAGAACTTTTCAGCGTTCAGTGAATTTCATTACATTTAAATTTTAGTGCACTGCTTATAAAACAGGAAAATAAACAATAGTACATCGAGTCGTATCAAATTTAGATTGATATTCTTAGCACAGTGAGTAACACTAAATTGTAACTGGAAGGTCCTGGGTTCGAATCCCAGTGGATGCGTACTGCCGATGATTCCCAAACAAGGATGAAACAGCAGCTGTCCAGTACTCCCTGGTTTTCAATGGTTCTCTAACTGATATCAGTCCGTGATCAACTCGTAAAACTAAATAATATGTTAAGCATCATTTCAACACTATAGACTGTTATGAACAAAATACAATAGATCTACTTCACTGTCATGGTCTAATTTAAACGAAGTGTAAACTTTTTATTTCTTTACATTCCGAGTGGAACGTAGGGCCTTGATGTTTCGGTAGTAGTGGTTTTATTTTTACGGAGTAGGTTCGCCAACCTCACGCCCAATCCGCCTTCTCTACCGGCCTCACTGACATCTTAGTGAGGCTCACGAATGCGTCGGCCGGGGATCGAACCCAGCACCAAATGCATTGCCAGTGAGCATTCTACCACTGAATCACCGACTCACGATGCAAATCATGTGATGGAAAACATTTTGTATATAACTAGTGTTCATATTTATACAAATATTCTTTCATATAGGAATGATCCTTTAAACAGTTGAAATCAGAGGGTAAAAACATGAGCTTTTTTATCCACAATTGTGTATGCAAACTAGATATTAACGAGGTACTAGTAAAAAAGCAAAATAGAGTATCTTAATTCAACACAATTCTTAGAAAACTAACAGAAATATGAAGCACTAAAATGGAATCATTCAAAAGCCATCGAAAAATAAACAATGACGAAGTACAAAAAAGAAAACGATAGAATAGAATAAAGGAGGATAAGAACTGAATACGTATCACAAAATATCAGTGGAATACTTTAGAACACAGACTGGAACATATCAAACGAGAGAGAAATGATTCTCAGACAATTAACCTATCAAGGTATATCTTTACCCATCGTTGTGTTGGAGTTTATATCTCCTAATGTGTGCAAATAAGAATATATGGGCTGACTTCGTCTGTGTTATATCAGACTTAGAGATCACGTGACATATGAAACTTGTGGATGGAGGACGCGGGTGTAGGGTAGAGAGAACCACGATCCATGTACTAATGTGTTCTACAGTTTCACAGGCAAAGTTTCCACAATGCATATACAACCGTCGAACAGAAAGCAGCTCCGTCAGTTAATCACATGCAGTTTATCAGAAAATGCTCATTGTCCACGATCAACCGATACAAATCAAGAATAATTAACTATCATCAGACTATTCAAATGAACTGTCGTCAAGATTTGACAGAACAGTTCTAAAATATTTGGGCGCCGACTGAGAAGTAGACATTTGTAAAAAAAATTATATTTGTAAAATCTCAGCGAGATTGAAATGAGTAATTCCAACGTTTCGTTCGGCAATCTGATCTGAACTTCTTCAGGGAAATTAATCGAAATTAACATAACAGAGGTTTATATACAAAACAGGATAATTCTTGTTTTTTTTTCAATCATACGAATCATAAAACAGGTATCAACATGTATAATTAACAAAATTCTATGAGCTGTGATAGAAATTTGACCTCGGACTTACAAATATTGGTCTGCCTTTGTTAAACACTTTAAACAGAGTGTACTTATCATCAGAGGATGCCCATTATCCCCATTCCTATTCAACTTCATCATAGACGTACTAATGGACTTAACCCTAACACACTTCAGCGACTCAGGGATTGACTTGCTACCAGGGAAGAATCTCGTTGACTTAGAATATGCGGACGATATAGTCCTTCTAGGCGAGGACTCTGACAAAATGCAGAGTCTACTGAACACCATGAGCAACAATCTTCGTATATTTGGCATGCGATTCGCCCCTGTAAAATGTAAGATAATGTTGCAGGATTGGACTACATCGACTCCTAGATTAGAAATAGGAAGTGAAGTGGTAGAGCACGTTGACCGCTTCACTTACTTGGGAAGTGCCATCAGCCCCAACGGGTTGATCTCCGGCGAAATCTCAGCACGAATACAGAGGGCTAGGTTCGCATATGCCAGTTTACGCCGTCTCTGGCGTAGACGCGATATCCGACTATCGACCAAAGGGCGTGTGTACTGCTCAACAGTCCACTCCGTCCTCCTTTATGGCTGTGAGACCTGGCCATTGAGAGCAGAAAAAATGAAAAGATTAGCTGTCTTCGATCATAGGTGTCTGCGTTCTATCTCCCGCGCGAAGTGGTATAATAAGGTGAGCAATATTGAGGTTAGGCGTCGAGTGCTAGGTAAGGTGGGGAAATCAATAGACGAGACTGTGAAATTACATCGACTGAGATGGTTAGGACATGTATTACGTATGCATGCCTAGTCGTCGCCTTCCTAGACGGGCAATTTTAGCTGATATAGAGCCAGGCTGGAAAAGAGCTAGCGGCGGTCGAACGAAAACATGGCACCAGTCAATGAAATCCACAACAGTTAGTCTAAGCCACGTAGAAAGATGTAGACTTCCTGGTTGGGGTCCTCGGGACGGTAAAAACCAATGGTTGGAAACGATTGGTGACATGGCTCAAAATCGTTCTCAGTGGCGCAGATGCATCCACTCCTTGTGACTTATGATTTCCAATGAAACTGTTTTGTTCTTGGTTATTACTATTCCTTTGTCTCACACCTCTGTTTACTGTCTATATTATGCATTTCTCCTACTTTCTTCTCTTGCTTTGTGTGCTACATGGAGTGTGGCGACTTGAACTGCCGCACATATGTGCAAAGTTCTATGTCGAAAACCGACCAACCGACCGACTTATCATCAGAAATTTTAGTGATTACGTTCGACTAAAAGTTCATGGTTCTAGATAACTGAATATGAAAATATTTTTGTATATGCGGTATACAATGGTGTGTGTGTGGAGGGGGGGGGGGGGGTAAACAGTTGTAAAACACTTGTTAACGCCTCCATAAGAAAATACAGACAATCAAGAATTTTGACCAAGTATTATTAATTAGTGATACATATCTATTTTTATTTATTAATCAGGATTTCCTATGCATCAGCTAACATCACACCTTCATTTCTGTTCAAACTGTTTGTATCTAGAATTTTATGATTAGATGCATTTTCAAAATTATGGTGTTTATGATTAGAGTTTAGTTGAAGCACCCTGTCGAACTTATTGCTTTGTCTTCTAAAGACTGAGCTGCTTTATTCGACCTACTGGAGTTGTCAGATGACTCGATAGCTACGGATTTAGGATATGCGTATTTTCACTCTCCGTTGATTGTAATGGAATGCATATCCTAAATCCTTAGCTGTCGAGTCACCAGACAGAGTGACGTTTTCACTATAATTTTGCTTAGTTTTCATTATGTAAGTTTACCATTATTTTGCTATTATTATCATTATTATTCTCATCATCCATATTTTATTAACACACTATTAGTGTTTATTAATAACATTGCGTTTTCATACAGATTTGATATAAAAAGACTTTTCGTTCCTGTCCATTCTACACGGTCATTATTATTATTATTATTGTATCCTTTAATTCCTACTGGAACATAGGGCTTCAGCCGTGCGTCTCCATTGCGTTGTGTTCTCTGCTAGGGTCTTCACCTGGCTCCAAGTTTGCCTACACGTTTTCATCTCCTCTTCACATGACCTCCTCCAAGTCACCCTTGCACTAACGACCAACTCGCCGCTTCCCTTTCGGATTCCACTCAAGGGCTTGTCTAGTGATCTCACTTGATGGTTTCCTAAGACTGTGGCCAATCCATCTCCATTTCTTCCTGCCTTTTTGTTTCACAATCGGTTCCTGGTTGGTTCGTTCCCAAAGATCCCTGTTGCTGATCTTTTCTGGCCGGCCATCTGATCTTGAGTATTGAGCGAAGACAACTGTTAATGAAGGTCCGTAGTTTGTTTGAGATGCTCTTTATGACGCGCCAAGTCTCTGATCCATCCGTATAGTAGCACTGACTGACTTCACATTGGAGTTGAAAATCCGGATCTTATTCTCAATTTCATGCTGAGTGCTATTGACCTCCACACAGACTTGAGAGTAGTGAAAGCTTGTCTTGCTTTTCTGATTCTTGCTTTGATATCCTCATCAGTTCCGTCCACCTGTAGTTGAAACGATGCTTCTGAGGCAGGTAGGTAAAGGAGGTTGTTTCTTTCAGGTTCCTCCCATTTATGCTGATTGTTGTCTGTTGTTGTTATTGCTGTTGGTGGTGTTGCCCAGGAATCTTCATCACCTCTGTCTTATCTCACACTTATTATGTCATACCAACTTCTGCCCCTTTTTCTGATTTCCAACTAGTCACCCCTTCTAGGTTACACCCTACATTACGTAATACGTTTTTCGAGGACAAATTTTGCTAGTATCTGATTGGTCTTATGAATTCTTTATTAAATATATTTAATTACGACTGTACAGCTAAGGAAAATGAATCGTCGGAAACAAAATTTTCTTCCCTGTTTGAGTCTTTTTCTTACGAATCAAAATGCAACTCGTGAATACTTAAAATTACTAATAAAATGCTAATAAACATTCAGTTTTTTTGTTTGTATGCATGATAGCTAGTTTCAAAAGGAGTTAAGTGGTTAGTAGCTTATTCATAACCGGATTCCACATTCTCCCTTCTGCCTTCATCAATATTTTACTGGTAATTTACTGACTAGTGCATCCTCTAGAGCTCTGTCTATAAACGCACATGTGTATTGCATGTACAGGAGGGGTGAAAATTTGTAGGGACTACCAACGAGTTATTACATCATCAATAATTTGCTAAATAGTACTGCTATTATGACTAATTGCACAATTTATATTCACCATCTTATTATCCTATAGACAAAACAGCATGATTGGTTTATATTTGAATTTTTATTTGTAAACTTATGTATATTAGAGTTAAGCCTGATGAGACCTAATTGAAACCACAATATTGTTCGCTTAAATGTCTTGTTCTAAATAGTAATGAATTATATGAGATTATTAATGGTACGAAAAAGTTAACTGTAAACGTTGTACTCCTAAAGCACGCGAATAGAGGCAATCGGAATTCATGCATACAAGCCAAATCTGTGGTTTCAAAAGCAATCTGAGCAGCCTTTTTCATTGGTGTGTTCATCAACACAATAGACATAAAGACTTGTAAACGAATTAACCCTGTCTTCGTTATGATGATTTTTAATCAGTTATTTTCACCCCTCCTATACCTTTCCTAATTATATAAAGTAACTTGATGTACCATAAAGTTCTAAGTTCCCAGTGAACCCTGACTTTATTTACCAAATATATTCTTGAACAAGCAATTTAAAGGAAAGAGTTTCACTTCATTAAAAGAAGACAAATGATGCCATCATTGTAAATGTTTATACAATGGTGTAAACATTTCATTTCAATTATAAAACGTGTTCTGTCTATTGATATGATGTCAGAGACATTTGCGGAAACACAAATAGTTCAGTGTGAGTTCAGAAAAACAAAGAATTCGATTATTTGTTGAGAAAATTTCCTTGAGCTTTCCAAGAAGGCGACATCTATTTATTTAACTTTACACATTTTCTTCATAGAAGAGAATATTGCTTAAATGAAACATGAATGGTTTTCACGGGTCCCTTAAGAAATGTCGGCTGTTGACGAAATATGCTTCTTTAATCAGCTGAATACATACAAGTTAATAGTTGAAACACAAACAGTGTGAGCCAGTTGTGAAGGCACTTTATCGACCTTACCATTATGAATATGATGTATGAAACCATTTGTAAGTAGAAAATATATTTCCCCTTAAACTGCGACTCAGGCTTTTCTATAGTGCGGAATATCAACGTGAAATGAACTAGAAGACTAGAAGGTATAAGAAACTAGAAATAAACTGCAAAATTCGGCAAAACCACTACACAGTGGTGATAGTTATGTATCAATATAACAAAATAATGTTATAAAAACATTTTCCGCAGGCGAAGGACTGATACAGTATGCATGAATACGAGGCAGTAAATCAGATGTTTGCTAAAAAACCACATTCATGGTTCGTTAACACTTATTAGTGACTCACTGACCGGACTTGTTTGACAGTAATTCAACCAACCATTAGCGCTTCCTAGAACAACTGAAGTTAGCTAATCACTTTATGACCGTTCCGTTCGTTTCTGGCAGACCTTTCTGACAGACCAACTGAGCTACAAATCTTCTCTTTTATTTCAAGACCTTACGAACAGTGTACATTCGTTATCCTGACTTAAAGTGATATGTATCAGGAAAAAAACCAAACCCAATCTTTAGGCATTGTGCAATAGGCATGAAATTCTTAATGTCGGCTAGTTGAGCCTTCATTTGATGTCTTACAAATAATACTACTTGATAATAATCAGTAGTATGACAAAGTATTTAAGAAGTATGCTACGAATATGGTCTGGTGTCTTCGGTCAACAGGTAACCACTAGTATTAATGTCGATATAATTATTGATTGATTCACATCCAACGGAATGGTTTACCGTTTACTCCGTTAGGATTCTATTAGATGATCTCAGGTTTCCATCTATCAATGGCTATATTAAAGTTTAATCCTTTTTCGAGCAGTTCAGTTTCATCAGAGTTAAGTGCTCTAGTGAAGAGTTTGATAGAGAGGTTATGTAATTAGTTACCAGCTTTTATTCAAAATTTATGAAGACCAATATATATATATATATATAGCCCCCTTTTTATTTGCATAAAACTATATACTACTGAAAGAGATAAGTAGTTGTACACCATTGATATCAACCAGTAGTGATGGCTAGCCAGATCGAAATAGTCAATACACCAGATGGTGATTTCGCCCGTTTTTCGCAGGGCTCATCAGAGGCTTATTCGGTTTGATTTAGCTAAGAGATTCGACTCAGTTCAAATCACCTGACTGTGACATCAGCTGCATAGGTCAGTCAGACTAGTAGGTCGGGGGTAATCAGATTGCCGGAACATAAGAATTTAGCTAAGGTAAGAATGGTTGACCCCACCCACGAAGACAAGCAATTTAGAAAAAGCTCAGCACTACAGTGCACTGCATGCATTAACACACAATCACACAATAGGGTGGGAGAGGGTTAAAATTCTAAGAAGTAATATAAGTAGGTGGAGAGAGAGATTGATTACTGAATCCTGGTTCATTGAGTCTACACCCAACACATGCAACAGAAATGACTCAATGCAAATACCAGAGATATGGAAGATACTATTGCCAGTCAAATCAGAGGAGGATAGTAAATAATCTTAAAAAATTCTATTTCAGTTCACCTACATTATAACATTATAACAAGTTAATTATTTTAATTATGAAAACATATTAAGACAGTTGCAGCGAAGAAAATTTTCTTTTCGACGAAGTCATCATCTAGGCTGTACATTCGTGTATTTATATCAAATGGATGGGAAAGTTCCAGAATAATTTCTGGTTAGGGGTCAAATTAATAAAAATTACAATTAGGAATTAGAATGCCATAATAAACAGGAGGATGGGTAAAACTCAAACAAAGTAGCATAATAACTAAGAAGATTGACATTGTGCAATTGGGGGTTAGAAATGTAAAAATAACAAAATATACAGGATGTTTGGATAAGAAACTAGTGTGATGAATAATTGTTTATGCAATCAGGGATTAAATAAGTAGAAATAGTCAAATGACAAAATAAACAGGAAGTGTGGATATGAAAATATGGTAGTGTAGGCAGGGATTAAGAAAGCTTAAAATAACATGAATAAACAGGAAGTTTATTAAACTTCCCTTTTTTATTAATTTATTAATTTAACCCCTAACCAGAAATTATTCTGGAACTTTCCCATCCATTTGATATAAATACACGAATGTACAGCCTAGATGATGACTTCGTCGAAAAGAAAATTTTCTTCGCTGCAACTGTCTTTTTATTCCCTATGATCAAATGTGTATATTCCGTGATTTGAAAACATATTATTTCCCATCCTATTGTACTGGATTGATAACACTAATATCAATTCTGAATGTACATTATCTTATGTTGATTTTTATTCAGATGTGTCTAATCAACTTCACTCATGTATATAAATGAAGTAAAAAGTTGTGAGAGTGACTTGATATGATTATGAGTAGCAATAATTTGTGCTTGAGTCGTGATCATCAGTTAATATTACTGTATAGCACTGTGCGATTTATCAAAATAAAATCTTATCCATAATGGAGTTATACTCTACCACAGTGCCCAAATTTTATACTTATACCAATAATGCAAATTAGGAATTTGACTGATGGTGTTACCAGTTCACTCAAGTTGTTAGCGAAAATTCGGGTGGTTTGACCCTCTGAACTGAGTCAAACCTGATACACTGCTGATGAACTCGTCCTCAAACGAGAGAAACGGTGGTTTAGTGTTCAGATCACCTGTAACTTTCTAGCATATGGCTATCTGATATGACACACAGTGATAATGTTTTTATAAACGGATCATGTTTCGAGCATTTTGTAGTTATGCAGTAGAGAATGGTTCACCTATCTGCCATTCTTAAAAATTTCCATGTTTTCATGTAAATTTCTTTTCCACATTAAACATAAAACTCATTTAAACCGCTGTCATTATACTGGAAACTTCGGATCTTCCTTTACATAAATAAACCTGCAGTATATGTGTTGACCATTGGCAGTGTGATAGTATGTGATTCCCATATTAATTGGTTTAATGAATATGTCACATTGAAATATAATATTATTCATTGCAAGACGTCTCCATCACAATTTATTGTTCATGATCATATAAACTGTAACTATACAACCTCTTAACCTGATTATTGTTAGTTCTCTTTATCCCCATTTGTCGAAAGGGTAATAGGATTCTCCAAATGTTCGGGAGAGGTACTGAACTATTCCTATTGCATGTATTCTCCTCTGACTCGATGAATTAGTCTTCTGTTATCTGTCCGTCTCCCCACTCTGTTACATTAGATTTTAGAATTTCACCTTATCTCATCATATCGTATAGTTGTGTGCAGATATACGCAGTGATACATCTGAGCTATCCCCTCAATTTCTTGTCTTATTAGAATCAACTAATAAAGATTTTGCTCTGCTAATCTAACTGACCACATCTTACTACCTTTGCCTATCTATCTGATCTGGTAGTCACTGTAGGGTATTAGATAAACTAAGTTATTTGATTTATTGTGCTGCAAATGATTCTTTGACCAGCACAGTTTTTCCTAGGTAAGTGAACTTCAAAGCTTCTCTTTTATATGCCTTACTTCTCGCCTTACATTTTCTTTAGTACTATTTAGCTGCTTTCCCTATTTTTTAAACATTTCACTAATCCTATTTTTACTGAAATAGGCTGGGATGAGCTGAAACCAAAATGTCGGTTTAAATGTGGGGGCTTCCTATAAACATCAATGTTTAAATTCCCCTGTTGTTTCCTTTTTATACTAAAATCTAACATCGAAAGCTCCCCTTCATAAATTCCCAATTCATTGATGAATTGAATTGCCTCTAACTTTGAATTGACGTTTTCGAAAAGCCTATTTATGCATTGTGGATTGAGTACAGTGAATATGTCATCTGCATATCTCCACCATACTTTAGGAGTACAGGTGAACGTTTCAATCACTAAGTTTTACCACCTATCCATAAATAGTATCTGCTACTATCCGGGGTATTGATGTCCTAATGGCAACTCGATCAGTTTATTTGTACATTTTTCTTTGGAATTTATATGCAGTAGAAATCAGGTATAGCTACACTTCTAGCATAATGCTTTCTAATGGTACTTTGGTTCTAAGTTCTACTTCTTGCTCAGAAATGAATTTTATCCTGACCGGTTTTATAGTCATATTTATGGATATTTGTTTATATAAACTGATAATGTCGAAATCAACCTTTTTTTCTCTTCATTATCTAATTTTACATTATTCAGTCTGCATTTTATTTCATAAAAATCAGTGAGTCTAGACTTTGAATAGTTTCTAAACGCATTTAATGCTAAGGATAAACAGTTAAACAATTTCTAAAATCAACTATGAGTCCAATGGGATATCCTAACATATAAACTTTAACAACATTACACATCCAGTGTTTTGGCCATCAAATTAAACTATTTAGATTCACATTGACACAGTTTCAATCAGTGTATAAGGTCCACTGTGGAATTCTTAATTTTATTCATGACACCGTCTATTGATGCTCTTCAAATTACTTCTTGAGTGTGAATCATCTAATCTGAAAACTTTTCATCACTTTTCTGTTGATTATATATATATATATATTTACGTAAAGTAAATAAATTTACCAATAATATCAGTACTTCCTGGTGTCTAGATGTCTATAATTACAAGCGTTTTAACATTATCATTCATCGGTTTATTTTAAAGTGCACTTTTTTTATGATTCCGTCTGTAATTTGTCAACCGGTTTCCTGTCAGTGGCGTACTTTTCGAATGTAAATGGTCAAATATTATCACCGCCTCCTCATTATTTAAGATTTGATTTAATGTAAATAATCATGTATGAAGGGTATTCAGATGACTAAATCTAATTAAACTAACAAATTTACAAATTACACCCTTAGGAGACGGTGTCACACAAGATGCGTTATATGCAAATGGAAGTGTCCAGCATCCTTCAACTCCCAAAGTCCTTGTTCTGCTCAAACCGAAGACAACAAATCAAAACAACCATTTTATCGTTAGCAATTCGAGATATATTTTGGTATGGGAAATGTAGAGCGATGATGATTGCCTTATTATTATTATTTTTTACTTATTATAGCTTGATTCCACACCGTATTTTCGGTACAAGTATGGAAATTTCAGCATGTGATATCGATAGCCCAATTTTGCAGGCCGACCATAGATATCGGGTGTGCGCCGGCAGGGGATCGAACCCCGGACCATATGCATGGTCGGCGAGTGTCCTAACCACTGTGCCACCGACTAGGTAGTGATTGTGCAGGAACGACGGAAAGTAACGCAATAGCGTGCCCAATGGAGTGAACACTTGACCTTGTACAATCAGTCTAGCAAGCAGACCTAAATTTTGAAGGTTACCATCTTATTACATAAGTTCATTTTAAATATCACACAGTGATGATGCAGTACTAACAACTGGTTGTCGTTTCGAGGATAAATTATGGCTCATAATCAAATCATTTCAGCAGCACAGTCTCACAATTTCTCTTGTATATATTTTCTCTCCTCTTCTCTCCCCCTCTTCCGATTGTCTTTGTTGTCACTTTCCATATCTGCGGTGTAGGCGTCGTGTCATTTCAATTACATAAGTGAGGTACTGCATAGACAAACAAAGCTTCAGAGATTAACCCCTCTCTCCAACTATATACATTACTTTTTAATATTCTCACCCTGTCCCAGCCTATTTTGTGATTACAT
Source organism: Trichobilharzia szidati (assembly GCA_944472155.2). Classification (NCBI taxonomy): domain Eukaryota; kingdom Metazoa; phylum Platyhelminthes; class Trematoda; order Strigeidida; family Schistosomatidae; genus Trichobilharzia; species Trichobilharzia szidati. The sequence continues at coordinate 207,111,764 of OX235271.1, forward strand.
GCAAGTGAATGCAATGCAATGGCTGAGCATTTTTCTAGGTTAAGCTAATATTTTATGTTCCAATAATCTAGTTGACCCCAATCTACTAGTTTGACTGACCTAAGTAATTGACCTCATTTACAGTCATTATGTGCTATTCAGTAATTTGCATTATTTTTCTTAATTGGATCTATTGGGTCCTTAAGCCGACAAATTGTATCTCTGAGAGAGTTGCATGGTTGGTTTAAGTGCTAGCCGAATTCTGGTCTCATTGAGACTCCCATGTAAGGCCTTTGACGTCCCTTCATTATACGGCAGTACTACAGAGGCTTTGAATTCTATATTATTTGTTATTTTTGTCAGTTTCTTCTTCATACATTTCTGAATAAATTCTGGTGGGTAATTATTTGCTTGTAATATTTTCCTTACTTGTTTAATTTCATCATTTAAATCTTCTAACTTACTAGTTGAGCTCCTGGCTCGACTATGTAGACATTTAACTATACCTATCTTTACCGGTTCTGGATAGGATGAATTAAAGTCTAAGTATTTTTTTATTACAGCGTGTCGGTTTCCAATAAATGCCAGTATCTAACCTATCATCTTGTTTTCATTTTATTCTGCAGTCTAGCATGGCCAACTCACCCTGTTCTTTTTCTAACTCATGAGTGTATTGGATTCCGTCCACTACTTAGTTTATATGTGTGATAAAAACGATGAATATGTTCAGATTTCATCACATCACATATCTTCACCATAACCTTGGAGAAGGATTGAACGTTCTAAGAGCTTTATGTTCCCAACTATTCGATAAACTTATCTAATATGGAATTACATTCTACCACAGTACCCAAGTTCTACACTTACACTAATGAAGGTAACCGTCCAGTTTTGAAGAAAGAAATCCCCAGACTTGCAGTATAAAATGATATCATCATACTATTTCACAGGTTCTCATCAGCTGCAAACTACCTGAAATTACAATAGTTATAAATAATAACATTTCATACTTCAATGTTTGAAAGGTGATGGAGAAAACATTATAAGATGAGAGAATCCGGAATATTAGTGTTACAATTTTTAGTTTAGGTTACAATGACGAATTCAACCGACAAATTAACGGGGTCATCATGGGTTCACCTCTTGGACCTATTCTAGCCTACATCTTCATGGGTTATCTCGAACAGATGCGACTGAGTGACTGTATCAATGAAACAACATACTATCCTCGATACGTTGATGATACCTTTTTTGCTTGTAACGACATGAGTTAGGCATCCGTATTATTTGATCGCCTTAATGAGATCCACCCAAACATTAAATTCACCATGGAATATGAACACAACGACAAATTCAATTTCCTGTACCTAAATGTATAAAGAAGCAACTATGGAAAGTCCATCTACAAATAATAAATCTGGACTGGACAATACCTTCACTACAACAGCTTCTGTCCTATGAACTATAAGCGGGGATTAGTACGGACACTGTACGACAGGGCCAGGAAGTTATATTCATCTAACAACGTAGAAGAAGAATTAAGCTTTGTTGAAAAATGCCTTAAGGAAAATTAATTTAATTTTTTTAATTTTGATTACAGCTTGATGCCACACCGTATTTTCAGTACAAATTTGGAATTTTCAGCATGGATATCGGTAGCTCTATAAGCCAATCCTGCTGATATTACCTCCAAATGCATTTATAAATTTACATGCACCTGCGGCAGCAAGTACATTGGAAGGACAGAAAGAAGGGCTTCTATCAGGTTTTCAGAGCATATTCAGAGAAACTGATGCTTTAAAGGAAGCAGATATTTAAAAAGTGCAATTACCAGACACTCACCCTGTGGATACGAGTCATTTCGTCGAGATTTCCAAATCCTTCAAAATATTAAATATACAAAGGACAGCGAATCTACTACGATTCGCTGAAGCAATTGCAGTCAAACGTCTCAGACCAAACTTTTGCACACAGAAAGAGAGTGTAGTCAATCTCTCACTCCCTTGGTAACCATATCACTTCCATTACACTGATTACTCATACACACTTGTGGGCTAAACTCACTAAGCAAGTTCTCAGTTGCCATGCTGACGTACAAGCTAACACTGTTAAATAGATTTTTCTGTTTTCTGTCTTTTCTCTTCATAGTTTGACAGTATATAAGTTGATGGTTACATAGACTAAGAAATTGTAACACTTATATTCCGGATTCTCCCATCTTATAATGTTTTCTCCATCATCTCTCAAACATTGAGATATGAAATGTTATTATTTATAACCATTGTAATTTCAGGTAGTTTGCAGCTGATGAGAACCTGTGAAATAGTATGATGATATCATTTTATACTGCAAATCTAGTCTTTCTTTCTCAACCGAAATTTATCAAGGGAACCAAATGTATGAAATTCTACAGACAAATAATTGCAGGGAATTATTTACCTCTACACTCCTTCAGTAACCGTTCACAATGGGAAATGAATATTTTCAAAATACATTCCATTTTAGACTCATTCACTTGTATTCGTCACAGATGTGAACATCATTGTGACATCTATTATTTTCGACTTCATGTTTTTACGCTTCTCATCTAAATAATCGTATTACCTTTAAGATGATATAATATAAATATTATATAAAAAGAAAATAAGCAGGAAAGTTTATTCACTTTCCGTCCCGTGACATCATAATATTTTATTCCGAGGGGACAGTTTAGCATGTTTCAATTTACTTACAGTTAAATAGCTGTACTGTCGTCATGAGAACAAAATGCAGTGGTTTAACAACGTCATCACTTCAAAATCAGTCAAATGGAAACTGAATTTGAGAACATTTTGATACGCTGTTTGCTCTTTCACAGGAAAACATACTGATTAAATTTTTAGTTCCTTTTTCAGTTGTAATACACTTATATTTCTGTAGTTGAAAGTAGACAGAAAACTGTACAACTAGTATTATCAAGATAAAATATTTAATGCATATTACATCTTTCAAAACCAATGTAATATGACGTCATGGTTCAGTGCATTTATTCGTTGAATGTTACAATTATTGACATTTGATTACATATAATGTACAAGTTTATAAAATGAACTTTGTAGTGTTCACTTAAATCAATCAGCGGTAGGCTAAATCAAATAAATTAAAAGATGTTCTTAGGTGGTTGAAGGCAGTCAGCAGGAAGCCTTGGACCTAGGTTTCGTGCTAGTTGGCAATCGTCCGCAAGGCGTATCTGCAACCTTGAAGGATCTCATTTCCCTTCTGAGATTCGAACCCTCGTCACCCAGTGCTGCAGTCAGAGACGTTACCACTGAGCTATTTGGATTCGCGATAGACCTCCTGTAGGACTGTAGTGGATATTTTTGATTGAACACTAGTCAGTAACTAGTGTAATGTGTCTAGTCCTATCTTCGGTGCAGACTGAATTCTATCAGCCAAGTTGTAATGTGGCCACCATTCTAGGTAGCTCGCCATGTTCGGTAGAGCGTTTCACATTTTCCATCTACAAGCATAGCCACTATAACCAACTCGTTATTGTCTGAATGCAAGAAACAGACCTTTGCATCCTACTGTATAACTGTCCGAAACTCTCTTGACAGACGCACAGTCACAACATGCTCTAAAGACAGAAAAACACGGCTATTTACAGTAAAATCTATGATCCTATTCAACAATCACGGCATACTAAAACTGAAAATTACTTCAACAGTTTATTTAGGCAGCTATAAAGTTCAGATAATTTTCTAGCACAAAACAAATACTAAAGAACAAAATAAGTTAACTAAAATTCAACTGTAAGAAGTACCTGAGAATGGAGAATATTTGCAGTAAGGTGGGATCAATAGTCTGTTCATGACCTGGATGAAAACTTCGACCGGAACAGGCCGGATTCAGGAGAAACAAGTCATGTATTGATCAGATCGCCACATTAAGGATCATCACTGAACAAAGCTTGGAATGCCAGTCACCTCTCCATCTCAACTTCATCGACTTTGAAAAGGCCTCCGACAGCGTCAATCTGTGAGGTGCTTTGGCAACTACTTCGATACTACGGGGTGCCACCGACAATTATACATCTCATCCAACAGCTGTACGATAATGCTGCATGCCAAGTAATCCACAACGGGAAACTTACGGAATCCTTCGAAGTGACGACAGGAGTAAAACAAGGCTGCCTACTATCGCCAATGATTTTCCTGACTGCAGTAGACTGGATAATGCGACAAACAGAGGGTAATGAGGAAACAGGCATAAAATGGACTCACACAAAGAACTTGGAGGATCTGGACTACGTCGATGATATATGTCTGATTTCCCACAAACTGGAAGATATGCAGGCGAAAAGCAACAAGTTGGCAGAAGAAGCATCAAAGATAGACCTTCAGGTGAACATAGATAAAACAGAGGTGATGAAAATTCCTGGGCAACACCACCAACAGTAACAACAAGAACAGGCAACAATCAGCATAAACGGAAGGAATCTGAAAGAAACAACCTCTTTTACCTACCTTGGAAGCATCGTTTCAACTACAGGCGGAACTGACGAGGATATCAAAGCAAGAATCGGAAAAGCAAGACAAGCTTTCACTACTCTCAAGTCTGTGTGGAGGTCAACAACACTCAGCATCAAAAATAAGATCCGGATTTTCAATTCCAATGTGCAGTCAGTGCTACTATACGGATCAGAGACTTGGCGCATCATAAAGAGCATTTCTAACAAACTACAGACCTTCATTAACAGTTGTCTTCGCTCAATACCACTCAAGATCAGATAACCGGCCAGAAAAGATCAGCAACATAGATCTCTGGGAGCGAACCAACCAAGAACCGATTGTGAAACAAATATGCAGAAGGAAATGGAGATGGATTGGCCATAGTCTGAGGAAACCATTGAGTGGAACCCGAAAGGGAAGCGGCGAGTTGGTCGTCAGTGCAAGGATGACTTGGAGGAGGTCATGTGAAGAGGAGATGAAAACGTGTGGGCAGACATGGAGCCAGGTGAAGAATCTAGCAGAGAACCGAACGCAATGGAGACGCACGGCTGAAGCCCTATGTTCCTCTAGGAATTAAAGGATACAATAATAATAATAATAGTCTGTCCACAGGAATTACTTACCATTGCTTCCCAAGGTTAGAAATGAAATTCATTCACTCAGAAAAATCCATATCTTTCAACACATTATCAATGTATTGCACAATCATGAAGAGTAGCATTAAAATTAGACATTGAAGAGGGATAAAGACAAATTATCAGGATCACGTCAACATATGATATACAAGCGTCAGAACAATGATATACAATTTAGTAGAAAAACGGATAATAATTACAAAGTTAGCTGGAACAACCAAGAAAGTATAAATATTGTCATTAAGTCTTTGGGGAGGGATTTTCAAAATAGAAGTATCTTAGGAGTAGATGGAGTGTGTGTGCGTAACAAGTAGAACACAAAACATGAAACAAAAGCATTACAAAGACATTTCATCTCTGGCGTGGATATGATATCCGCCCATTGTACTGTGCAGCATTTCACTCTATCTTCCTTTATGGCTGTGAGACATTATTAGTGAAAGTGAAAGGTATGAAGAGGATAGCTGTCTCTGACCACTAATTTTTGCGTTCTGTCTCTCACGTGATAATTGATATAATATTATGAGTCATAATGAGGTTAAGTGTAGACTGTTAGGTAAGGAGGTAAAATGAATTCATCAGGTTGTTAAGCTACATCAATTGGAATGGTTACGACATGTGTCGTTCACGCCAAGCCATCCGCTTGTTAGAAGAATAATGTTAGAGGATACAGGATTATGTTGGAATAGAGCTAGGATTAGTCAAACCAAAACATGACATCAATCTAAGAAATCTTTGAAACTTGGTTTGAGATATGTAGGGAGGTGTAGGCTACTTAGGTGGGGTCCACAAGTTATAATAACACATGGCTGGACTACCAGAATTTTCATCCTTCAAAATATCTAAACTCTTCTGCATTTCTTATTGTTTTAATCATGCAGTGAAATCAGATGATCACTACATGAATTTGCGCACATAGTTAATTAGCTTTCAGCGAAGTGCTGCGCAATTCTTGAGGGAAATGAAGAAAACGTTCGCGGAATTTGGTTCATTCTCTTCATATGCAACATATATGTCACATGATTTACTTCAGATTATTGCGTTACGTGGAAATCCTATATAAAGAGTAAATATTTTGGAACTAAATGCGCTGAAAAATTGCTTTACTATGCATTCACATATTGTTTGAAATAAAGTTTTATTATTAAAAAATGGTATAGATGCATTTACCGCTTAGATTCACTAAACCTTCATCTTTTTACATGTTACTTTTTCTTCTTTCTCTCGCACGTTTCTGGTTATTTTAGTTCTTTTGAACGTTTGCTCTTTCTCTTGTCTAACTTTGTGTATTACATGGAGTGTGGCAGCTTGAACATCTGCGCTTCTGAGCGATGCTCAGTCAGTCATAAAGGCATCTGTACAAAGAGAGGATAGGCTGAGGAGAAATAATTTTCAATCAGATCAGTTAAGAACTACCAGTGTCATGAAATAATTCCTAACTCTTTTTTGGGTAGTTACCAAGAATATGTTTGGACTAATGACGAAACTCTTTTACAAGAAACTCTAACTGTGTTCACCGACCAACAAACAATTAGCAATTTATTTCATTCAAATTTAGATTTTCTCATTGATTGTGCAACGGGAGGCACATCCAGCTGACGAATCCCAAATAGGACGAAATGCGCATCCTGGGTTCCACTGCTAGTCACCATCCACCAATTAACTTCTAATTACTTGCTCAGATATCGTCGAAGCATCTACACAAAAAGCCGACATGTCAACCTGAGACCGAAAACTTCGGTCCAATCAATCGACGGGAAAATCGAAAATTCAATGAAATAATTGATGTGACCCGTTGCACAAGCGGTGGCTGTCGTTGCCTAAGTGGTTTAGTGGATAACACTTTGATGTTTAAGACTATGGGCACTCTTTTCGAGCCTCGGTGGGAAAATCATCACTCACTGGGGAATGCAGGTACATCCAGATGATGAAATGCGCATCCTGGATTCCACTGCTAGTTACCATGCACCAATTAACTTCTAATTAGCAATTTATTTATGCAAAACGAAAACTTTGCGTTTAATTTGGCTTTTATAAGTCATACCTTGATACCCTTATTATTGCCATCCATTTTTTATGGCTTATTCGCGAGAATTTTAGCGCTGATCCATTTTTTGTACTTTCTTCACTTCTCTGTGATTCTGTTTATTTAGAATAACTCCTTTAAACCGATAAACACATTTTATCTAAATATTTATTGTGATCTCTTGTTTACTATGTTAGGAAATACGAATTAGAAAACCTTGTTTGCAAGTTTATGCTCCACCTTAGGAAAGTAATATTCATGCATAATATTTTTAAAAGATTGGGTTCTTCAGATGCCTTGTTTAATTAGGCTTTCTTTCATATGGTTTAACTTATTTTCTGCAGAATAACACCAGGTGAAATAAACACAAGTCTATGCAAACTATCTGAAATCCATATGATTCTTAACCCTTATCCATCAGCTCATGCCACTTTTAATGTCATCATTGTGTAAAACGTACGTTTTCTTTTAATTAAAGAATCTGTTCTTCTTGAAATAACAGAGATGTTTGGTAGTTCAAGGTTAGAATAGAAAGTATTTAGCTTTCTTCGAACTTTGATATCCCTTGATTCTTCTAAGAGGGATTGTAGTGCACCTTCCACCGCATGAAAATACATCTAGGGCTAAAATTAATACATCAAAATGAATCGACTTAGTATTAACTACATAGGTGCCTTTTTCGTCTTCCGATGCATTAGGTGCTTTAAGTTTTAATTATTCGAGCACGCATCCTACAAGGCTTAGATTCCATTGTGCGCCCCTTCCTTGTGCTGTTAACACGCACATACGTATGGTCTGTAAGTTAGCTATACTAGCCAGATGAGGTGTAACGATCAAATTTATTCGGTTATGGTCCCAACGCAAGACACCGATCTCTACATTCTACCGTATAGCCGACAAAACCTCATTAAGACACGCGCTATCACAAAAAGTTCCAAAAGCAGTGAAAAGACGATTATTCTCCAATATATCAGCGGTTCTGTTAAACAATAATAACACCAAAACTCAAATTTACTTGAACAATGACGTGAGGCAGTTAAACAGGCAATGTTGGTTTCTAAATACAAGACAAGTGCTGTAAGACACAATCAGTTAACTAAAGTTCAACTGTTAAAAAAGTACTGAGAATCGAGAAGAATGTTCCCAACGAGGTGGGATCGGAAGTCTGTCCACAAGCATCACACACACCAAGGCTTCCCACAGACAGTCCCGGGTCAGAAAGACATTCATTCTCTCAAGTTTCATTTCGTTAAACAACATTTTATCAATGTAGGCAAACACAATCAGAAGTAATACAATTAAAGATTAAACAACAACAAAGGCAAATAGTAAAGGTCAGAATCACCAAGTAATATGCAAATGTCAAGTTAATGACACATAGTCTAGGGGAAATACATATAATGATTACAAAGTTAGCTGAAAAGTCTAAAAAAGCGCAAATATTTTAGACAGATCATCCAGTAGGGGGATTTTCCAAACAATTTGTCCATTACAGCTGAGTATCAAAAACCTTTTCCATTCCTTTTTTATATACTACTGATAAGAGTATAATCCTACATAACTGAGTATTTTTGAATTCTGCTTTGTTATCAGTATCTAAAAGTCAGGAAGTGTACTGATTGATTGCGCAGTTAGGCATACCACGTTTAGTAGGGATGGCATAGTGTGGCATATCAATGGCACAACTAGCGATTTACGGTTGGTGAGTCCGACTATCATTTTCCCATATCTTTAACCGGATTCATCCATCTTTTAATTTTCTTTATTAGATGCATTGCTGTTCATCTTCGCATAGCAGGTTATTGTTATTATTACATTTGTATTTGTTCCCTCATTTGTGTTATTTTATAGTCATGGTGTGGTGAGAGCTGGCTACTAGCCAAATTGGTAGACAGTAATTTACGTCAATGTTTACGTCTCCAATATTGGTAGTGAGAAAAATAAGAACAAAGACTGATTCAACAACCAGTCACAGCAGACTTTGCGTAGGCGGATACAATTTGCAGATAGATAATTTGAATTTCAATAAACGGCCACAAAGAGATGAAAGAATAATGTTCAGCGAGAAACAACCAATCAGAAGACTGTGTTTTTCTGCTAACAATAATCTATTATAATGTATATGAAAATCTATCAATATGTGTTGATTTTCCTTAATAAACGATCTGTTGCCTGACCCTTGTCTTCTGTTGTTACAGTGGTATACAACTGGTGAAAATGACTTTCCTGAGCAGATGGCAGTTACTTTGCAGCTTTCTAGACACATCCACAATATTCATGGTTATCGCAAGTCGAAGGTCCTTTCTCTCTGCGGTGTGTTCACTCACAGGAAACTTAGACTAACGTAGTCATTATGAGTCCCCCTGAACACATTATAAGGGATGACTCTGGCATTCTTGACAGTTACTCCCTCACCCGAAAGATTGTCTAAAAGCTGCACTAATCAAGACAGATGCACTTACAGACCAGCGAAAAATATAAGAAGTTTTCAGAGACATTCAACCGAAGGACCGTAAGCCCACGTAGACGCATTGACAGGTGAAACAGCAATTTGCTGATTTCAAAATCAGCTACACATTTCTGAAACAACTTTGGCTGCAAAGATTGCCTTAGACGGCGCAAGGAATTCTTTGTACCCTTTCAAAAATTACCCTTGATGTAGTTGGCAGAGGTAGTCGACAGAAATGTTGAGACTAACAAACCACTCACTCGTATTTCTACCATACTACCTACTACATCTAATTATCGTGAATACCTTTCTCCAGCCAGTAAGTTATAGAGTTTCTACATCACAAAAATATATGAGGCGTTGAGCAGTCCTAGGAAGGGGATTTGAACTAGAAGTCTACAGTCATCTACCTAGCTGCCATAGCAAGCATTTTCTCCAATTTTTCGAAAATGGTGATCAAAAATGAGATAATCCCCCCCGAATTATGTGAGTACCATAGACGCTATGATCCCAATGTTCAAATGATGTACTCTTCTTTGCACCATCGACAATGACCAGTCGGGATACATGTGAGGCGGCAAGTGATAGCTACTGGCATAAGATATTTATGCAATTAGTTCAATTCATAATTTTATTGGAGCATATAACGTAGAAATCTATGTGCCTGTTATAAGATGAAGCGTTTATGTATGAAACAGGAACTCCAATTGAATTTAAAATCAATAAACAAGAAAAACCGAAAGTGTTGAAAATACTGGACTTAGAAAATATGCCAGATTCAGAAAACACATTAAAACTGCGTCTTTTTTTACCTTGCCTAATATCCACATTTAGAAAATGCAAAGTAAACGAGCGGTTTATTCCTATTTTCAGTAAAAGCTTTCCGGAGTGACTAACGAAAGGTTTGCTTCACTTATTTGTTCAAAAATGCCAGAGTCTAATAACAAATAAAATGTAGCAAGCATTTAAAGGTAACCCTGCTCTGGAGTCTTTACCTTTTCATTAATTGTATCTATACTCGATAAACCTATGTGAAGTGTCTGTCTGTCTGGATTCAACATAGAACTTGGCACCGAAGTGCAGCAGTTCGAGTTGCCACGTTCCAAATACCACACACAGGAAAATGAGAGAAGAGAATCAATAGAATTTAGATAAGTATAAGAGTGAAACAGAATGAGTAATGGTAGAAAGGAGTATGAAGGTTAAAGAGACTGAATACATCTGCGCCATTGACAACGACTTTGAGCCATGTCACCTATTGTCTCCAGCCATTGATTCTTAGAGTCCCAAGGGCGGGCCCCAACCCGGAAGTCTGCATCTCCCTCCTTACCTGACTCAGTTTAACTGTCAAGGATTTCATGGATTGATGCCATGTTTTTGTTTGGCCACCACTTACTCTTTTCCAACCTGCACCTATATCAGCTAGTAATGCCTGTCGGGGGAGACGGGCAAGTGTAATGGTAACTAGGGTAATTCCACCCCTAGTTATGCATTTACATCCCTTGTTCATTGTGGATGAATTCAGTATCACAGGTATCTTTACAACAGTTTTTGCAATGATGTGTATAATAATAATGATAGCTTTGTCCTCAGAAAGTGCGTTTATACATACATATATTGGTTGGAGGATTTCATCGTCTTCTGACTTCAGTTAGAGAACCACTGGAAAACCTGGGAGTACTGGACATCTGTTTCGTCCTAGTTTGGAACGCACCCGGTGGGTGCGCACTACCAAGGAGTGGTTCTTTAATCGATGTCAGCTCATGATGATATCCTCCAACCAATCAAACAAAAATTCCTACAAAAAAACCAATACATATATATACAGATTTTTCAGCGAGTTCCATTGCAAGACATTAACTCCTTGCGCAGAGACTTCAAATAATTTAATAATCGATAACACATCATCTCAAGGAATATTGTTCCGTCCAAAATACGCTTCAATGCTAACCCTACAATATTCTTCTTCGATTTCCTTCAAAAGATTCCCAGCGATAGGTCAGAATTTGTTTGAAATCGTAAGCGAGTATAGGTTGTGACTCATTGAGGCAATTAGAAGATTAGAGCAATCTGAAATAAAGTAAAAACGAGATGCAGTTCGATGGATAGAAAATTTAGGTAGCTAAGGCAGGCCACTGTGTTTTCATCATAGTGACACAGAGTCTTCAAATGATGGAGCTCACTTTTCATATACTTTTAATGGTCACCACCTGACAATTAAAAAAACGTCTTTACAATAAGATATCAAATGTTTTACCAAAATAAGGCTAATTAATCGAACATATCAAATGATAGGTCAGTTTGATTTCTAGACATTCTAATGTCGATTCATTAAAATACATAATGTGTTAAATATCCAGGTCTCAACAGCTTTCGAAGTGACACTCCTCATATACAAGATGAATTCATTGTAAGTGGTTGTGTCTAACGCCTCAATACTGTTTAAATGATGAAATATAAATAAGGTTGTAACAGCAGAAGACAAGGACCAGGCAACAGATCGTTTATTAAGGAAAATCAACACATATTTATAGATTTTAATGTACATGATTGTAGATTATTGTTAGTAGAAAATACAGTCTTTTGATTGGTTGTTTTTCACAGAAAGTTAACTTTGCATCTCTTTGTGGCTGTGTCAGATCATCCATATGCTAACTGTATCCGCCTACGCAAAGCCTTTGTTCTCATTTTCTCACCACCAATATTGGGGACATAACATTGACGTCAATTACTGTCTACCAACTTTGGCTAGCAGCCAGCTCTCACCACAAGGTAAAAGACAGATTCGTTCACTGAAGAAATATTTCTTTCCGATAACTTCATTTTTTAAAGCTGTACAGTCATATTAATGCTATGCGAAAGTTCATTACTTTAAACACTGACAGGTGCCTGATAAGTGAAGCAACAATACTACTTAAAACCTTTTCATTTCATGCGAAATAGTTGACATTTGGTTCAAATATCAATTTTATAAGAAGTGATATTCTTCTATAACCCGGTTATTATTGATAAATTTGCAACCCGCATACATTTTTTTCAGTCATTTCTCGAAAGAAAAATGCTTTAAAGAATCATCGCGATCGAAACTTTGAGCTGAATTACGTGTAATTACTCTTCGTATAGTTACATCACTTCAAAATACTCCGTTACATCTTTTCACGACCTTTGCATAACATATGAATGAATCATTTTATGATTCGAAAATTCCAGAAACAAAATAATGTTTTTTATAAAAATTGTATTCAAACACTAACAAACTAATGGTGCATTGATTTCTAAAATGTGGTATTATATAACAAATATTACATACATTTATGAAGTAAATGAAATATAAGCGATTCATGGCTCACTGTCTCAGTGGATAAAGCTTCGCAGTTTCATATTATGGATGTCGGGTGACAGACCCACTTGGAACGCGATCACTCACTGTGGATACAAGCAGATCCAACTGATGAGTTTAACACACGATCATAAAAAAGAATAAGACAGAGCTACTGTAACAGCAGAAGGCAAGACACGGAAGCCATGGTGTATCTTCAAGTGATCAAACAGTTATTTATATATCTATACAGTTTATATTCTTTAACCAATCACTGAGCGTGTGATTTTGGTTTACATTAGACAACGTGAAATAGAATGTTCAAATATATATGGCATTCTGTTGCTAATGCAGTACTCAACTGTGGGAATATGTGGCAATGATAATCCCTTGGTACACATAGTCGGTATCACACCACCCCACTAATGCCCTGAAAAGTAATACAGGTAGATTGAGGGAGGTATTGATCACTGAATCTATGTTTGCCAAACTTGCACCCAACACATTCAAGGGGAATAAAGTATTTACCAACGAAAATAAAGAATAAGAAATAATGGAATTCTTTCTGTGATTATAAATCGTTGTTCGCTTGAGATTTAGAAGTTTTGGTAAATGTTCAGAAAATCAATGTTGTACCCTTCTTTCTCTTTTCCCAATGAAACAAGCACCGCAGATATGTGTAAATTTGTACCCGCAGTTGGAATTAACATGAGAAGAGTATCTGCCTAATTTGGACTGCCCCGAAGAACATGTTGTTCGATAAACGGGAACTTGCTTAACTGCAGAGTAGATTTTGGTTAATGAAGTATTAAATCTTCTGTTGATTATGACTCCAGTAGTATAACCTTTGAAATCAAGTTTTTCGCTATACCTTCTTTGCATTGAAATCTCCAGGTTTTCCTTAATTGCTAATGAATCTCAGAGTGTAACTGCTATGTTTCGACATCACAAGAATCAAAAATTCTTCCTCCAATCTCTTGGTAGAGCATGTGCTTCCGGCTCTTAAAAACAGAATTTTGACCAATATTCATTTATAGCTGCTTAAACAAAATCCCTGAAATTTTCTTGATATTGACATGGCACGCTCAGACGATGGTAGATCAGAAATCTACTTGGCATGGACAACACTTAGATTTCAATTAGATTTAAAGGAGGATTCATCAAAACTCTATTTTACAGATTCAAAGGAATATGCTCCACTGACTAATCAGCGGAAGAATTTCTGAATCTTGAGATAATGAAAAATAACACTCACCCTCAGAAATCCATTTCGAAGTATGCAGCTGGATAAAGACTTAAATGCAAGACGGATAACAGTAAAAAAAGAAGCCTATCGTCATACAACTCGATTTCAAAGGCTATAACATTACAGGAAAGCTAAATAGAAGATCGAATATTTCACTAGCGAGAAACTATCTTTCACCCAAGTTATTTTTATTATTATTCCGTTAAGTTACATACGGAAAACAGGCCTTCAGTAACGCATCCCCATTTCATTTTATTTTCTGCAGTCCTCTTTAGCTGGCTCCACCATCGCATATCGTCTCGTATCAAACTTGAAACAAATCAAATCCCTACAAACTAACTCTTGAAAAGCAATCTGATGTTCGTTAGTGACTGGCTATAGAACGAAGTTCTGTTGAGAAATCGTGACCAGTAGGGTAGATCAGTTCAGTAGCGAGAACAAACACTCACCGATGACAATGACCGATGGGCATGCTAAATTCACGAATTAGTTGAAGTCAGAATTCATAGGTTGGTAATTGAATCGGGTCCCAGTGACTGAATGGTCTGTGAGCTCGACTTGCAACCTAAAAGACCTGGATGCGTGCTGCAAATAGTCCCAAACTAGGAGGAAGCAGCTGCCTAGTACTCCCTGTTTTCCCATGGTTCTCCCAGTGATATCAATCCGTGGTCAAACTTGAAAATAATCAATTCCTTGCAAACTAACTATAGGAAATCTCATCGTCACGCGATCTCCTCGAACTCACTTCAAACTCGCCTTTTCCCACTGTGATTCAATTCAAGCAATGACCTGTGGCTCGATGTCACTCAACGCTGTACACAGCATGTCTTCAACCCACCTCCATTTTCCTCGCCATATTCTTTGGACAATATGTTCTTCGTTGATTCGCCGTCAGAGTTCCTTGTTGCTAATCCTTTTAGGCCATCTGATCTTCAGTGAAGAGCCAACGGAAGCATCTCTTGAGGAGAGTCTGAAGTCTGTTTGAGATACTTTTGATAACGCACTAAGTCTGTAAACCATATATAAGAACCAACTTGATATTAGTGTTGAAAATTAGATTCGTGTACCTTACGCTGAATGCAGCAGCTTTTCATAGTGATTTCAGAATAATGATGATCTGTCTCATCTTTTTAAATCGTGCCTTTGCAACCCAGTTGGTTCCTGTTTATTTTTTAGGCCGCATGCAACTGATGAAAAGTCGATGAAATAAACCATGATACCATCTTATTCATCGATTTCATCCAGGATTATGACAGCAAGAATCAACTCAAAAGGAAGGAAAGAAGGTTGCAATCATCCAATGCTACATACAATGCTAAAAACAACGCGGAACAATAGAAAAAGGAAGATTTTTATTGACAACTACAAACAGTAATGGGCAGCATTCCAAATGGAGACATGAAAACCCTAATGAGAGATATGAATGCCAAACTGGGAGCATACAATACGAGAAGAGAAGTCATCATAGGTCGAGAGGATCGGGGAAAATGAATGAGAATGGAGAAGTCTTCTCAGACTTATGCGTTTTCAATGATTTTTGGATCGGAGGCAGCGTGTACAATCAGAAGGATATGCAGAAAGTGACATGGATTTCGTCTGACGGACACACCGCAAACCAGACAGACTTCATCTCAATGCTGCTGAAGGAAGTGGAGACGCAGCTGGCCTGTTGGACACAAAGTTGAGAAAGGGGCCAGATGTGGGTTCAAACCACCATCTAGTTCAAGGAACCTTCAAGGTGAAGTTGAAACCCCTCAAAACAACTGGAGACAGACCACTGTAATTCAAGTTTAACAGTGAGAAACTGAAGGACAAAACTATAAGGGATGCTTTCATTACAGATTAGATCAGAGCAAAGTCGGATACACTACGTAGTATCACTAGTGAAACTTGCGTGGAAGAACTCTGGAACTAACTAACTCTCTGAAAGTGATGTTCAAAGAAACGCGTACAACTATTATAGGAAGAAACAAGAAGTAAGACAAGGAATGGCTCTCAACAGAAACCTGCCTGGAAGTTAATAGAAGAGAAGAGAGAAGGATGGTGAAAGGGGAAATGACTCAATGCAAAGATGGGCAAAAGAAAGAGAAGGTAAGTCCAATGTACACTGCACCGAATAAAGAATTGAAGAAGAGTGCTAGGAAAGACAAAAGACAACTGAAGCAGAACAAGCAGGATGGAGGTATAAAAGACCTCGGAAGATTATATCACATAACTAGGTCTCTACCCGCGAAGAGATCAACGCAGGTGAAACCTATAGCGAATGCTGAAGGGAACCTAATTACCAAGGGGGATAGACGAATAAAACAGTGGGATGAATCACTTCAGAGGACTCTTAAATCAACAATCATCTGCAAATCGCCCAGAAATACTAGCAACAGCACATACAGAACCGCCTGCCGGTAGACACTAATCATCCAACGAAAGCAGAAATCTTGAATGTAACCGATCTCCTGAAGTTCAACAGGGAAGGCAGCAGGATCAGACGGAATTCCCCCACCCCGAAGCACTAAAACCGGACCCAGAGTCCACAGAGGAAATGTTGATGCTATTATTGCGAAGGGTTTGGAAGGAAGAAAAGGTGCCAGCCTATTGGAAGAAAGGCTACGTTGTCATACTATTTTTATTTATTTATTATTATTTTTTTTTGACTACATCCTGATGCCACACCGTATTTTCAGTACAAGTATGAAATTTTCAGCATGGATACCGGTAGCCCGAATTTTGCAGGCCGACCATAGATATCGGGTGTGCGTCGACAGGGGATCGAACCCCGGACCATGTGCATGGTCGGCGAGAGTCCTAACCACTGTACCACCGACGCACAAGGAGGAACATTTACGCCTCAGCAAGAACCGGCGCGTAACAATGCCCTCGTTCACGCCAAGTAAGATACTAAGTCGCGTCAACCTGGTGAGAATAAAATATGACTCTGCACCACAGACCAGAACAAGCTGGATTCAGGAAAGTCAAATCATCTGTTGATCAAATTGCAGCTGTACGCATCGTCACTGAACACATTATAGAATAGAAGTCAAACCTCTACCTCAGCTTCATCGACTTCGAAAAGGCCTTCGACAGACAGCGTTGACCGCGAAAATAGTATGGAAACTGCTTCAACACCACAGCATGCAGTGCCCAAGTCTTGATCAACCTCATTCAACAGCTGACTATATGACAATGACACGTGTCAGGTAATGCACAACGGAAAAGTCAGTGAGGTGTTATAAGTGAATATAGGAGTCAGAAAATGCTATCTGCCCACTATCACCGATGATACTCTTAATTGTGATGGGCTGGATTATGTGTCAGATTTTGCGCAGGGAGTGAGGGGACAGAAATACTCTGGACCACCGAAAAGAAGACTCTAGAAGACCCTTATTTAACGAGTGGATGATTTATGTTTAGTGTCACACAAACTGGATGACTTATAGGGGAAAACCAACAAACTGGCTGAAGAGGCAGGCTGGCAGTGAAGACAGGACTCTAAGTGAACATAGAGAAGACAAAGTGATGAGGATAACTAACGAACAGCAACAACAACCAGAAACAATCACCATCAACGGGAGAGATTTGACAGAGGTTGCCTCCTTCACTTATCTAGGAAGCATCATTTCAACCACAGGCAGCCAGAAGGGATTAAAATGTCAACGCCAGTCAGAATCGGAAAGGCAAAATACACCTTCATCAACCTGAAACCAGTTTGGAAAACCTCTGCACTCAGCATAAATAACAAGATTAGGATTTCCAACACCAAAATCAAGTCAGCTCTTTTATACAGGTCGGAAACTTGCAGTGCGTATCACGAAAAGTATTTCTGGCAGGTGGATTTTCACACAAGAGCTGCCTTCGCTGACTCCAGACTGGAGATCGCATGGCCTGAAAGAATAAGTAACAAGAAATTAGCAACAAATCAACTAAGAACCGATTGGTCAACAAATATGTAGGTGAGAATGGAGGTAGATCGGGGAATACGTTGAGGAGGTTGTCAGATGACATAGCACGCCAAGTCATCGGTCGTGTGGAGCCCGAAAAAGGAAGCGACAAGTGGGGCGTAGGTCAGAGGGTGACACGAGAGAGATCGTGTGAGCAGGGGATAGAGATTATGGGTAATCATGGGGCCAGCTAAAGAGGGCTGCAGAAAGTAGGACAAAGTGGAGACGTGCTACTGAAGCCCTATATTCCACTCGGAACCCAAGGGAAAAATAATAGTTATAACCATACTTCGACCTGTAAAATATCCATCAAAGTTTAAATAGCTAAAGACATTTCAACTGTAGATGAAATTATCACCCTTTCAATTATTTACAAGTTGATTTTAATAGTACGCAAATAATGCTGATAGGATTTAGAATTTCAATGATGAACTTATCAGGAAATCTAGTCACATGAAATGGAGTTTGAAAAAAAGAAGAAACACTAGCTAAGAATGATGCCATGAAATTAAAATTTGACCTAATTATAAAACATCTTTACATACACTGATGTACTACACATGTGGCAACAAATTTTAATCACATGTATCCACTAGAAATTAATTAATCTTACAATTATCAATAACAATGTCTCACATATGTTTTAACACTTTTTCAATCACTTACTTATGCAAAATTTTCGATTGAAACAACCTGCATAAAGTTATTCCAAGTTTCATGTCCATTAGAAAACCACTGGAAGTCAGAGAGTACTGGACAGTTGTTTTGTCATAGTTTGGGACTCTTAGGCGGTACACCACTACAACTCCCCCCCGCACCTCAGAGATCGAATCTAGGACCACCACATTACAAAGTGAGCCACTAGGACAGAATCCAATGGACCATCAATTCTAACTTCTGTCGATTTGTGCTTTTCGCACCAAAATTACCAGTGAGTATTTGTCCTCAGACCCAACTTAGTGGACCTCATTGGTCACCACTTCTCAAAGATATATAGGAGGATGAAGGATAAACTGCCACTTTGGGCCACCTCAATGTGTGTTTATAAATTCACTTGCTCGTGTGGAGCTAGTTATATTGGCCGCACAAAGCGCACGCTTTCCAAACGCATCTCTGAGCATTATCCGGCATGGTTAGCAAAGGGACAATGTAAGACAATTACTAGCTCAATTCTTGAGCATTTGGTGAACTCAGGCCACGTAGCTCCACCAGAATCGTCTTTCAAGATCATCTACAAAGTGAAGCCAAATGGTACAAAGGGAGTCAGGTTTCGGCTTTTGTGTATGGCGGAGGCTCTAGCAATTCATCAATACAACCCTGAAGTCTGTATACAGAAAAAGTTTGTCCAGTCTCTTATTCTACCTTGGTCTTAACCTCTTTACTAATCGTTCCTTGTAAATAAAATATTTTTTGATTTTTTCTTTTCATTCTACTTTCACTTTTAGTTAGCTTTTGCTTTAATAATTAATTCACTATTATCACTCTCATATGCTCATTTTGTATATTTTCACACCCTCTTCACACTTGTTAAATTGACACTCAACTCCCTTTATTCTCACTTAATAGCAATTTTAACCTTATCAAATTTCTATCTTTTTGCCGTTGAGTACCACGTAATTTTCAACTTCTAATTTTCACTTCTAAAGCCACTTCTGAGTAATTATATCAATTATGTCACCCCCTATTACTCAATAATAGACCAGTATATATTTTTGTAAGTATAAATACGACTGTACAGCCTCTGAAGATGATTTCGTCGATAAAGAAAATTTTCTTCGCTGAATTTGTCTTTTATTTTCTTCATGACTCAATGGGTATTTTCGGTGATATATATATATATATATATACACCTTTGATATTGTTGATAATTTCCCTGGAGAATTTGGAATCACTTTGCCAAACGAAACGTTGGAATTATTCATTCCAATTTTAACATATGTTTACTTTCCACTTGATGCCCAATAATTTTGGGACTATTCGGTCAAGTCTTGATCAGAGTTCGTACAGACTATGTGATTTCAGACACTGAGAAATACGAATCTTCAAAATGTAACAAATGGTGTTTTTCTCGCAGTTATTTTCTAAAACAATGTCATCCTATCAAATATGATCATTAACGAAAAACGATATATCCTCGAATACACTGCCTAGTTATCAAATTCCCTAGCTAGATTAAAGGCGGATGCCGTGCTATTTTAAAATCATCTGAGTGAGTAATATATGCACAGAAGCGTACTGCGTATTCAGTTGTAAGAAGTTCCTGTAGAGGAGTGTTATATTCTCGTTTCCAATTAAAGTTGTTAGTTATAACATCTAATTAAAAATTGCCTAAAACATTTAAAAAAACTTAATTATCAAAATATGGGGATGCAAAAAACCGAGACCGAGACCCAAAATAGTTAAAACGACACCAGTTTTATCTGTCTAGCGTATAAACAGGAAGAAGTATTCACTGGAACTGAAAAAAGAACTAAGGGTGCATTAAAAAGAACATTTCCCGCCATCAGACTCATTCCACTTTACAACACGATATGCTCCTTAACTTGGTCTAAAGTGGATAAGTAACTCCAACTACAATTACAAATTCAACTGCAATTGGGGCAACAAGTACATAGGAAGGATTGAGAGGAGAGTTTTTACTAGATTTTCCGAGTATATGCCTAAAGGTCTCCATGTGAAAGGCAGCCAAGAGTTCCCAAGCTCGATTGTTAAACACCTGATTTAGAACAACGCATTTAGGAAAACAATACTGTTTTCAATTAGATCTCATTAGGCTTAACTCTAATATATATAAGTTTACAAATAAATATTCAAATATAAACCAATCACGGTATCTTGTCAATAGGATAATGAGACTGAGCATATAAACTGTGCAATAAGTAACAATAATAACAATAATGGTTCTATCAATGACAAGGATTAAGAAGTGAAGCAATCTGTGATAACAAGAATAACAAAAAACAACGTGATTAAACAAATAAATGTCCAGGTAGAAGTAGTCGATAAAGGTTAGGAAAAACAAATGAACTGATTAAGTAATGCTAGATTGTAAGGGAAATAAATAAAATACGTTTTAATGAAGATGTGATAAGATTAAGGGATGATAAGAGAAGGGTTGAATATGTAATATAAGTAAGGGGTGGAGAAGTGATCAGTTGGTTATGTCTTAATAGGCCAAGAGAGGGATAATGGTTGTACGAACTTCTTTTGAATGCACAGTTTAGGCTTAATAGTTCGAATGCCTATCGCCTCAGCTGTGCGCAGTAGACGAATATGAAGTCTGTTGGAAAGATTCGGTGGAATACAATGAATCACCATCTTGAATGCTTTCGTTTTCTCCACTACATGACCACTATCAACTAAATGTGACAAAATTGAGCTACGGATAGTTTTTGTCTGTCCTTTGCCAAACCACGATGGGAGATGTTCAGTAACACGTTTGCTTAACTGTCTAGTGGTACGCCCAACAAAACTGTCACTGCAGGTGCAGTTGAATTGATAAATCCACATAGACGTGGCAAAACTATCTAGCTTATCCTTCGTTTGCGTCCCAATTATTCGTCTGCTAGAGATTGATAAACATAGGTTTGCTGTGTGACTTAATAAATAGAGGTTTTTTTTACATGCAGTCATAGTCTCAGGTTTTCTCTCCAATGTTTTAATATATTTCTTTATGAAACTACTCGGACAGCCCATCTCCCTCATGGAATGATAAATAC
Source organism: Trichobilharzia szidati (assembly GCA_944472155.2). Classification (NCBI taxonomy): domain Eukaryota; kingdom Metazoa; phylum Platyhelminthes; class Trematoda; order Strigeidida; family Schistosomatidae; genus Trichobilharzia; species Trichobilharzia szidati. The sequence continues at coordinate 207,133,562 of OX235271.1, forward strand.
ATTCAAATTCCTTTTGTAAGTGGTCATCCGTACATTTCTGTATTGCTCTGCTCGTAAGACATTTAACAACACCTAGCTAACATGGGACATGAAGTGAAAATTAGTCAGGCTTTCAAAATCATTCAAGCACAATGAAAACCATGATTACGTTGGTTCGCAGAAGCCACTGCTATCGACCCAACCTATATGTCTGTCTGTCTGGATTCAACATAGAACTTGGCACCGAAGTGCAGCAGTTCGAGTTACCACCTTCCAAATAGCACACAATGGTAGACAGGAAAAGGAGAGAAGAGAATCAATAGAATTTAGATAAGTATAAGAGTGAAACAGAATGAGTAATGGTAGAAAGGAATATGAAGGTTAAAGAGACTGAATACATCTGCGCCATTGACAACGATTTTGAGCCATGTCACCTATTGTCTGTCACCAGCCATTGATTCTTAGAGTCCCAAGGGCGGGCCCCAACCCGGAAGTCTGCATCTCCCTACCTGACTCATTTTAACTGTCAAGGATTTCATGGATTGATGCCATGTTTTTGTTTGGCCACCACTTACTCTTTTCCAACCTGCACCCATATCAGCTAGTAATGCCCTCGAGAGGAGGAGGCGATGGCTAGGCATGCGCAGCACGTGACCTAGCCTATGTGTACAGAAAAATAGTGTGACTAATATTTCACTACCCTGTCAACTATGATTGTTTTGTTCTGTTACATAAAATTCTACCTAATTTTGATTTTCACTTACTGGGGTGAACTGATTATTAAGTTTCCAAATCTACTAAATTAAATTATTTTATCCATCTTATAATTCTACTTTACTATTCAACCACCCACCCACCCTCCTCCTGAACTCTCCATCATAACATGTACAAATCCACCCTCTTGTTCGACTCTGTATTCTGTTTCTAGTCTATCTTTGTTTCCAAGCGAAATCTACAGTCTAAATCACTGTAGAAAGTACGTTCAGAAATTTCGCAGTTGGAGAAAAACCATGAAATAAAATGAGCTTGTATTATCCTGCATATATGTTCGTTCTTTCTTTATTCATACTAATAAAGGAAACCGATTGTATGAAATTAAAAATTTATTTTCCTCCAGCACTAGAATAAACCACTTAATTCTATATGATGTACCGCTGAACTCAGTTTATTTTCATTCTTTTGGTTTCGAGTAAAACAATCAGGTGTCAAGGATTTTGGAGTCTCAGTAGCGGCAGTGGTCATTTGACAGAATTCGATTACTAGCCCCAATGGCCAACCTTCAAACTTCTCCTGGCTTAATAACGGTTAGCGAACTAGATGCCTTTTGAGAGTGCATCAATCGATAATTTGTGCCCGGACCTACGGGATGTTAGGTGAATCTCATACCCCTGAATTATCAGCTGGACTTTCATTAATGTGATAAAATCTTATGTGTAAATAAACTCGTATTGTTGGTAGATTAGTAAGCATCTTTTATTTACATCTCATGTTCCACAACTACGATTCTTTTGTGTTGAAATAATCTCCCAAATATGTTATATATTATTGCGTTTACAGTAACTGTCATTTTTGGGCTGTTGGCAGCTGATGGAAGGCCGTGGAATATAAAAAATGGGCTCCTTTTATCCTGCAAATATATTCTTTCAGGGTACTACTGTGGTGAGAGCTGGCTGCTAGCCAAAGTTGGTAGACAGTAATTGACGTCAAAGTTTATGTCCCCAATATTGGTGGTGAGAAAATGAGAACAAAGGCTTTGCGTAGGCGGATACAGTTAGCATACGGATGATCTGACACAGCCACAAAGAGATGCAAGGTTAACTTTCTGTGAGAAACAACCAATCAAAAGACTGTATTCTCTACTAACAATAATCTACAATAATGTACATTAAAATCTATATATGTGTTGATTTTCCTTAATAAAGGATCTGTTGCCTGGCCCTTGTCTTCTGTTGTTACACTACTACCTCTGACTCCAAGGTCAAAAAAGTCGAAAATTGGTGTATCGCTCCCAAATGACTCAGGGATGCCGGATAATAGTATTACGGCTTGTGATCATGGGTTTTAAGGTTGTTTGGCGATAATATCGCCTAGATTGGCTGCCTTACTTACTACGCATAAATCGTGAAGTAACCATAGCAGAAGTCATATGGAGGGTACGGGCTTGAGTGATACCATTCCCACAGCACACTTATATGATTATGGACGGTCTTCTGGTATTCGCAGACGTACATAGGCTATTTACATGCTGAGTTGATCGACAGCGATGATGATTTTATTGAACTGGGTGGGTGTTGGCATCGTTAATAGGGGCCCGTGTCACTGCAGCGTTGCCATGCATGCTACTCTTGCCTATAACAATGCGTTCAGCTAGTCCTGTGTGCGAGATGGGCTCCACTGAGCTCGTCTATACAGTGCATTACTGATTGATGTGATCATTGATTGGAGTAAATATGCTTCCCTATACATCAGTATGTGTAATCATGGTGAGAATAGTACATCGAGGGAGAAGGCTATCCAGTGGCTGCGACACAGGATCATAATTCATGCCCATCTCGTCTTGCAAGCGGCTGGGATAGATGTGTTCGGTTCTCCTGAAAACTAGTGTATAAATGCCCAATCAATGGGTGTACACTGTGTAAATAAACTGCCTGGTCCTAGCAGTAATCAGAGATTAAACCATTTACATCTAAGTGCATACCTTAAAAAGGTGAAACCGCGAAAGGCTCATGAAATCACCTATGGTTCCCTAGATCATATATACTACCACATGGATAAATGTAGCAATTCTAGAACTAATACATACAATTATGCCCTAACCTACAAGGGAAAGGGTGCATTTAAGTGTTATGAAATTCCTCATGATAAACAAAAAAGTAGTTCAGCGACGGGGCTCCTTTCGGGGAATTCATTTTCTTTAGATATACAATCACATTTATATACAATTTTTTCATGAAAGACGGTTGTTACAAAAATGATGAGTTGTCACGTACATAGTTGTTGCTACTCAGATCCAACACATTTGTAGTTCTGATGCCCTAGAAGCAGAACCGAATCTTCTGAAAGAGACCCTCTTCAAAAATGGATACCCACCAAGACTTATGAGAAAGAATATCAAACCAAAAGTTCACTGGAACGAAACACTACTTGTTTCAAAAAATAGATTCTTTACGTGAACCTGCGTTTCAAGGGAGATTTCACCTGCGATATCCGTAAGAGGATTTCGTCATCTTTGAGGACATACTTCGCAGCAAAGCTAAGAGTAGTGTTCGCCAGTCGTCCATTGGTCTGCAGACGCCTTAAGAACAAGATCTCGTGTCTCATCACTTCTATGTGCATATATCAGTCCATCTGTTATTGTGAAGCCACGCACATTGGGCGTTAGACGCGTATCCTGTCTACAAGAGTTTAAGAACACTATCCCACTTGGTCACAGAAAGATAGTAGTGACTCTATAAGGAGTGCAGTAATCAAACACATCATTTCATCTCAACAAATGACTCCTTCAAAGTAATCTACAAAGTGAAGGACAACCTGCCAAAGGCAATATGCTTTCGTCTCCTCTGTATTACTGAAACCTTAGGCATTCAATTAGGAAAACTGGAGTAATGTATAGAAAAGAAAATTATCCACCCACTATCATGGCAACAACCTCATTGACCTGATTTTTGTTTTCTTTTTTAACTCCCTTATATCTCTTCTAATTTTTAGAGCTCTTACATAATGCCATATTTTCCCTCACATTTCTATGTGCATCCTGAATACAACTCATTCATTAAATTATTCACCTTATTACATAACTCTAATACACTTATTCAACTTCCTTTATGCATTGACTAGCGCTAACAACTCATCACTTTTGTTACTATCTTTCATTAAAAAGAATTGTATGTATAAATGCGATTGTACAGCAAAAGAAGGTAACGAATTCTCTGAAAAGAGCCTCTTAGCTGAACTAAGTGTTTTCTTTTGATTAATGTCTATCTAGATGAGGATTATTCATGAAGTAGAACACGTGGCAAGGATTTCTACAAAGGTAATCCTCCCAACAGAATGACCTCATATCCTCTTTAAACACTGGTGCTTATATTTAATTCAATTAGATTTTCCCGTCAACTGATTGAACCGAAGTGTTCGGTCTCAGGTTGATATATCAGTTCCTTATGCAGATAATGCTTTGGCAATTGAAACTATGGGCACTGGGTTTGATCCTCGGTTGAAAACACCATCACACTCACTGTGGAGTGCAGGCACATCCAGGTGACGAGTCCCAAATAGGAGAGCCGAAATGCGTATCCTGGATTCCACTGCCAGTTACTATCCACCAATTGGTGCGTGAGATGTGAGCTTCAATTCAGCCTCTTCCAATGACCTAGTAGACTGCTCATCATTTCTACCAGTTCATGATAAAAGAAGGAATTGAGCACAAAATCAGTACGCAGACAATCAATTAATAAGAGGTATGACGTTGATGGATAAATACTCAATACAGAAGACAACTGTGTTTAGGTATAAAAACTATCGTTCACTAGCTTTATTTTTCACCTAAAAACATACACACGCATAGACACATTGATGTGATGAATACCCACACATACACACACACCCCTGCCTCCTATAATTATATAATCCCTTAAAAGATCCTCCTCATCATGATCAATCCTTAAGTAATACAAAAAGAAATACTTAAGTAGTAAATAAGTAGTATAAATGAGAATCGCTAAAAAGATGGTAGAAAATGGTATACAAGATAATAATAATAATAATCATAATAATAATAGAAAGAGACACGATTAAAATACAATAATACACTGTGTTTCAATCAGTTTTCGGTTGTTTTTTTTTGTCTTATAGTGCATAATTGTTGTAAGCATATACGCGTATACGATTGTGTTGCTGAGAAGCAATGGACTCTGATTCGCCATCAAACAGAATCTACATTATTTTGAAAGAGGGAGAATGATTCACATTGTGTAGGCGAAATCATGATTATCAAACAGCATCAACATCTGGAATCCCATTTCCGCATAACACACATACACACACAAATGACATTGGTTATTCGATTAGGAGGCTTTGCAGTGATGCAAGAAAATAGAAAGTAGACAGTAAGAAGAGGAAGAATAAGAAGAAATTCGTGACATACTTCGTCCCGTGACCATCAGCATTTCAAAGTATTTGTAACCTAGAATAACTAGTATGACATTCATATATGTAAATAAATTAATACTAAGGTTTCACATAGTTTTGTAACAAAAGAAAAAGCCATACAGACACACAGAGATACAAATCGATCCGTTAATCAGAAAATAAAGGTAGTAGCACTACTACTAATGATCACATTACAGGAGCAGCAGCATCAGAAGCAGCAGCAGCAACAGTAATCATAGAAATCATATAACAAGAGAGACAAGAGACAAGAGAGAGAAAGAAAAAGGCATAGAATACAATACAATCATGAGATAATCTAAATAAAGGATTATGCAGCACTACTAGTTTCAGTTCTATCTGTGTTCATCACATTACCACTACCACTACTACTAGTATTATTGTTAGTAGTTGTAGTAGTTGTTGTTGTCGTAGTAGCAGCAGCATTATCCGATCGATGTATACTTTGACTAGGATTGATCTCATCACTCGCCTCTACAGACACTGAACGATCAACAACAGCAGTAGATTGTGTGTGTGCGTCAATACTATTTGTTGTCGCAGCGATAATCTCTTCATAACTAGGCGGTGGAGGTGTATTCGACTGTTTTGGACTTAATATTTGACTAGATGTTGCATTATTCTGTTCGTTGTCATCAACAATGGAACAACTGAATCGATGCATGCGCATTGGTGATGATTTGGGTAAACCATTTGGATGTGTGATTTGGTTATCATTCTGTGTTGGCAATGCTGGTGGCGGTAACCAATCATAGGCAGTAGTAAAACGATCTGTAACTAATGTAGTAGGATTAGTAGCAGTGGTGTTTGCTGGTAGGGGTGTAATTCCAGAAAGTTTAACAATATCTGTATACGCTGGTGGAAGATCCATGTTTCTGAGGATAATAAAAGGGGAAAAGAAAAAAGTGTGGAGTAATAGTTTATTAAAAAATTTATTAGGAATACAAGTTAAGTTAATTAATTTTCTATAGTTTGGTTTGTAAGGGTTAGTTATGTTTTTACGAGTTGATCACGGATTGATATCAGTTAGAGAACCACTGGGGAGTACTGGACAGCATCGGCAGTACGCACCCACTGGGATTCGAACTCAGGACCTTCCGGTTACAAGGCAAGCCTGTATATCATGGTAAGTAGTGAAACTTTCTACCGTCAACTACTTCTTTAATATACTCAGAATGAATGTGAATAAAACATTTGTTATTATTATTATCGTTCCCGTGGGTTCCCAGTGGAACATGTGGCTTCACAACAGCACATCCACAATCTTTTCCTGTTCTCTGAGGTCCTCTTTATCTGGCTCCATGATTGCCAATAAGCTGTCATCCCCTATTCACACGACCTCCTCTATGTCACCCTTGAACCTACGCGCAACTTGTCACTTCACATTTGGGTTCCACTCGAGCAACTGCCAGCATTGAGCGCGATGTCATTATTCGAGGGTATCCTCAATGTATGCCCCCGATCAATCTCCACTTTCTCCTTCATATCTGCTAAGCAATGGTCTCTTCATTGGTTTGTTGCTAGTCAGAGTTTCTTGTCACTAATTCTTTCTAGCCGGTCGGCCATTTGGTCTTCAGTATAGAACCAGAGTAGTGGGCAGCTGCACATAAAAGTCTGCAGCTGGCTGTTGGAAATAATTTTCGTGACGCACACGCCAAGTTTCCGACCCATATAGAAACTGACTGACTTCGCATTTGTGTTGAAAATCCGAATCTCGTTCTTTATACTGAGTGGTGGAAAACCCCCAACTGACATCAAATTGATGAAGGTGTATCCTGCCTTTTCGATTCTGGTTTTGACATCTTCATCCGTTCTGTCGCCTGTAGTTGAAACGATGCCTCCTAGATAAGTGAAGGAAGTAACCTCTTTGAATTTTTTTCCATTGATAGTGATTGGTGAAATACATCATTTAAACAAGTTTAATTCAGAAATATTTTTCTTGTGTTTTGAAGTTTTCGTAGAGAATATATTGATTTTCCGGGATAGGGTCACCAGCTCCATGCCTAATCTCCCCTCTTTCCCCAGGCTTAGGACTGGTTAGCGAACTGGTGAACTAGTAAACTAGGTGACGGAATAAACTTTAAAGAAGTCACCTCCTTCACTTATCTAGGCAACATCGTTTCAACTACAGACAGCAGTACAGATGGAGATGTCAAAACAAGCCAGAATCGGAAAGGAAAGACAGACCTTCATCACCCTAAAATCATTTAGGAAATCTACTGCAGTCATCACAAACAACAAGACTATGATCTACAACACCAATGTCAAGTCACTTCTTCGATATCGGTCAGAAACTTGCACTGTGCGTCACGAATAGGATTTCCAACAGCTTGTTGCAGACTTTTATCAACACCTGTCTTCGCTGGCACCATAGTGAAGATATCAGATACTCAGCCGTAAAGAATTAGCAGCAAGAAACTCTAGGAACAAACCAATCAAGAACCTATTGCTCAACAAATATCTCGAAGGAAATGGAGACTGGTCAGACACACTAAGGAAACTGTAGAATGACATCGCGCATTAGGCAGGCCCTTGGGTAGAACTCGAATGGGAAACGACAAGCTGGGTGTAGGTTCGAGGGTGACATGGAAGAGGTCGTGTAAGGATTGGATGATGGTTTATGACCAATCCTGTAGCCAGCTAAAGAAGATTGCGGAGAAAAATACAAAGTGGAGATGTTCTGATGAAGCCTTATGTTCCAGCTGGGACCTAAGGGAACAATAATAATAAATCGAAAATAGCGTCGGTGATAGAATGCTCGCTAACCACCACGGTGGCCTGGGAGTCGGTTCCCGGCCGACGCTCTCCTTAACCTCGCTGCTCAGTGAGTAGTAAGCCGGGTACAGAGACAGAAGACTGGGCATGGAACTAGCAACTCCACCTTGTAAAAAATAAGCACCACTACTACTGAAACTTAAAACATCAAACATAACGCCTTATGATGTCCCAATCGGAACGCGCAGGAATAAAATAAAATAAATAAATTATAAAATAAACAGACGAAATTCAAATTATACCCTACAAAAAGTAGTTAGACTGTCAGTCACATACTATGAAAAAAATTGCCAAAATAGTAAAATAAGAGTATTCATCCCATAATAATTTGTTTATTAGATATATTACACAGTGAAACAGTATTATTTACTAGATGACAAAGTTTCCAATACAATTTATTATTGTTCATAATCATATCAATTACAATCACACAACTTCGAAACTTCAGTTTTATAGTTTTCTTTATTCCTTCCTATTCGTCGTAGGGATAGTAGAATTTCCCAGATATCCAACTGGAATCGTGTTGAATCATTCCTAGTAAACGTGTGTGCAGTCGATTTGATAAATAAAGCTTCCGTTATCAATCTCCCTCCCCCCAACCTTGTTATATTAGATCTTAGAACTGTCATCCTATCCCATCCTATTGTATGGTTGTGTTTAACTGCATGTAGTGAGTGCTATAGATGAACTATTCTCCAGATTTCTTATCTTATTCGGGTCAACCAATCTACATTTTGCTAGGTTTTTATGCTCGGCTAGTCTGACTGACCCTGTTCTACTAGTTTGACGTATGTATTTGACCTGACAGTCATTGTAGCAGGGTATTAGATAAACTAAATTGTTTTGATTAATTGGCTGTTCTACAGGATTCTTTAACCGACAATGCTTATTTCTAATTGAGTTTGTAGGTTTGAATGCTACTTTTATTCCTGCATTGTTAAGAATTCTCTGTAAGGTTTCCGAAGTCCCTTCTTTGTATGGAAGCACTACTGATGATCTATATTCCCTATTGTTGGTGTTGTTATTAACCTGTGCATGTTTGACATGCATGTCTTCATTACTATTATTATTATTATCATTATTATTAGTAGTAGTAGTAGTGATAGTGATATTTCGCAACTCGTGTCCTAGTCACCTCAACCGCTGTAGCTTCACAACCATCGATTCATCTTTCCTCCCCCTTGCCTGACACCCTACACCTAATCTCAATATTACTCACTATACTACACCACTTAACACATGAGGAATAGAACGCAAACATCTGTGGCCAACGACAGCTAGATTGGAGCCCAGATTGCATTGGTTGAAAATCCAGTGTTTACACCGACGAACTACACCTCGATACAAAATAATATGGACGAAAAAGTAAATTACACCAAAAATTATTAATCACAAAACTTCACATCATCTCAATAGAAACATGATTAACACATCAGTGAACAAATCGGCTTTATTAACTTATCCTCCACTAATCCATAGTAATCCAATTGTCAGTGATAACATTCTATCATATTCAAAAGAGGATTTACAGTCTATATCTGCATACCAGTGTCTGACTAGAGACCTGATAAAGTAACAAACCTTATCATTTATTTTATTTAAAAGACACACATGGTATATTATAGCCACCAAGATATGCACCATACAAGGGGGAGAGCTAGGATACTGCCCGGACAGCCCTACCGAATCAGGTGGTTGTCTTAAGAGGTCACAACATCCCTCCCCCGGCGAGCTCTTCACTTCAAGTATGACCCACAAGATAGTGGATCGGTTTCAACAACTGCATTCCAATAGTTTTTTGGTGACTAAAACAGATTTATACGCCATTTGATCCATTCAAATTCTAGAGTACATGTTTGCCATAAGGTTTGGAATCAGGGTTTCCAAGCTCCCCTATGTAGACCAACATGTCCACTAGCCCGACTATAAGCGCTAGATATTCGCATTTGCCATTTCACTTTAGTGAAGAACACCCTGTGAACTTACCTGGTAGAAGCTATGAACGCGTGTCCACGTGACAGTATTTCGAGAGGAAGATCGAAATCTACCCTCGACCATACCAGGTCGTTTGTCAGGAAAACATACCTTATGACTATTTCACTTTACCTAGACCGAATTTAATCCCCGAGTGATTCGCTAACCACACACAACTAACAAATATTTTCATGAGTTAGTATAGGATAGGATAATTAGTACATCTATTATACAAGCAACAGCTACAAGACAACCAGCTAAAACTTCTTAATTCATCAAACAACAGTGAATAAATTAGATTACAGTTTTGTCAAGACATGTATCATAATGTTTACGTGTGAATGATAGATTAAGCAAAACAATCTTTTTTCTTGACCTTATCATGTGTTCATAGAGCATCACAATAATCTTAAACTGAATAGTATTGATCACGTAGATACATTTCGGATGTCACATAATGTTATATGTACTTTAAACAGAATTTTTTAAAACTTAATTGTAATTATAAGCATATGAATGCAATGATATAGCCAAAAGACTTCTACATTAATCTGACATCATCGACCCCTTGGGTTAAGATATATCTTGTCTTTCGTGTCGGGAATGTAACTAGTGTCCTTTGAAAGGCTTCATATGCTGTCATTAGTAAAAATACTTACAATTGATAAGGAAACAGATAGCATATATATGGTCAGTTGGAAATATTGCACTTCTTATGCAGTATATTATGTCCGTTCACAAACTCATTCGTGTTAAAAATGAGATCTCCAATGTGTGTAATGTATCTACGTTCATACTTTTTGCCGTAGAACCATATATATATATATATATATATATATATATATATATATACAGACTGACAGAAATCAGTCTACACCACACAAAGGACTAGACACATTACACTAGTTACTAACTAGTGTTCAATCAAAAGTACATAATACAGTCCTACAGGAGGCCAATCGGAAGCCCCAATAACTAAGTGGTAACGTCTTTGACTGTAGCACTGGGTGACACTGGTCCGAATCTCAGAAGGGACGAGAGTTCCTTCAAGGTTGCAGACACGTCTTTCTGACTGGTGAGTGCCAACTGGCACAAAACCTAGTTCCAAAACTTCCTGCCGATTGTCTCCAACTATCTAATATATACCTCATAAGAACGAAGGTTTTCGTTAAAAAAAAACAAATAGAAAGATAGTAAATGATGCAGCCAAAAAATATATTTACTAAGAAAGGAGTTATCACAGTAATTAAAGTTCAAGGATGGATTTATCTTTTGATAAGTACAGGACAACGAGTAGGCGCGTTTGGAGCATTCGGAAAAACTAACAAACCAAACGGCCCGCCCAAGTCTTCTTCGTTTTGCTGAGGCTATCTCAATTAAAGCGGCTGGAATTTGATTTATGTGTCTAAAATAAATTCATCGTTGGAATTCAGTTGCCGTGTTAACCCCCACCCCTAGTAACTTTATATTCGATTGCATTAATCTGTCTTTCCGTGGTTTCCGTTCGACCTCCACACTAGACTTATTAATTTTGGACTCCTAATGTTCTACTCATTGTGTTTTATTACATATTAGGGTCTCATGTTTGATACCAGTGAGAGAACCATTGAAAACCAGGGAACACTGGACGGCAATTCCGTGCAGGTTTGGGACTCATCGGTAGTAAGCGCCTGACCGGGTCTTGAACTCAGGGCCTTCTGGTTACGAGGAAGGTCGTAGGCCATTCAGCCACTGCCGACGAGTCCCAAACTGGGACAAAACGGCTGTCCAGTGCTCCTTGCTTTTTAATGGTTCTCTAACTGATATCAATCCGTGGTCAAACTTGAAACAAATCAAATCCCTACAAACTAACTCTTGAAAAGAAATTACGTCGTCACCCTTTCACTAGACTTTTTACGTGCCAAATGTTGTAGCCTCTCCAATCTTCTGAGTTATATTCATCGTATTCTATCAAGCCTCGTTACCCAAGTGCTTAAGGGATAACTTTTTTTTTTCATGCTGCTACCCCTAAAATCAAATTTATGTATTTACTTATTTTAGGAGAAACTTCATATGATCTAATGCTTTCAGATAAATGTTCTATCTCAATAATTTGTTAGAACACTGCTTCCTGGAGAACTGATTCCCTAAATCTCTTGTGATGGGGAGATGTGCCGGATTAGCAGCTTAGGTATTCCGTTTTCAGGCACTGAGTTCCGGCCTCAAGTCCTGCTCCACCTAATTCAGTCTCAGCGACTGGGTAGTCCCCACACACAAACAGTAGTGCGGCTTATAGCCCAGTATTGGATAATTGGAATCTAACTAACTAAGAAACTAAATCTCCTTAACAGACATTCATGTTCGTTTAATTACAGTGATTTGACGAAGAGTACTTATTTACAGTGCATAAGTGTCACAAAAGTCGATCCCAGGCATATATTTTAATTTAGGATAACCGGAAGTCTTCAATGAAGACGGCAACTTGCATAGTTTAGTGATATTAAGTGATCACATGCACAAGGCTTGTTTCTGAGATTTTACCGCCTTAAATTCTTCAAAAACTCATGAATTCTTCAACATAAGCTTTCAGTCAGACATCTAAGGTAGTGTAAACTGCCCGGCTGGGGTCCTCGGGATACTAAAAACCAGTGGTGAGAAACTATTGATTGATATGGCTGAAAATTGTTCTCATTGGGGCAAATGCATTCACTCTCTGTTAACTCTCATATCCACTATATTTCCATGTTTCTCCACGTCACTATTCTTTCTCTTAATTATAGTTCATTTGAATCTCTTTTGTCTACCTTTGTGTGTTACATAGGATTTAGCAGCTTGAATAGCTGTACTTCTGTGCAAAGTTCTACCTTGAAACTCAGTCAATTTAAAAACTTATGGCCCCTTAAATTAGAAAAGTTTTCCTGAGATTTCTAGAACGCATTGTTGATGGATTTTACCGTGTGTACAAAACGCTGAGTAGACCTAAAGTTTCGGAAATTTCCATATAACATCAAATGCAAAACTGATCAGTAAATCGAATTCGCAAATTGACTGACTGATGGGTTTCAACATAGAACTTTGCACCGATGTGCAGCAGTTCGAGTTGCCACACTCCATGTAGCACACAAAGAAAAAGAAAGTAAAAAGAAATGCAAAATAGAAACAGTAAACAGAAATATGAGGAAAAATAATAGTGGTATCGAAGATCAATATAGTTTTATTGGGTATTATAAGTCACAAGGAATGGATGCATCTGCACCAGCCATTGAGAACGATTTTGAGTGATATCACCAACTGGCTCAAGCCTTCATTGGTTTTTACCGTCCCGAGCACCCCAACCAGGAAGTCTACACCTTCCCCCGTAACTGGCTTAAACTAACTGTTGTGAATTTCATTGACTGGTGCCATGTTTGAGTTTGACCGCCGCTAGCTCTTTTCCAGCCTGAGTGATCCTATGTCTGTTAACATTGCCCAACGAGGAAGTCGGTAGCTAGACAAGCATAGGTAACACATGTCCTAACCATCTCAGTCGATGTAGTTTCAGTCTCGTCGATTGATTTCCCCTCCTTACCTAGCACTTGACTGAAGCCTAACCTCAATATTGCTCACCCTATTATACCACTTGATACGGGAGATAGAACGCAGGCACCTATGATCAAAGACAGCTAATCTTTTCATGTCCTCCACTCTCAATGGCGAGGTCTCACAGCCATGAATGACCACAGAGTGGACTGATGAGCAGTACACACGCCACTTGGTCGATAGCCAGTGGGATATCACGTCTACGCCACAGACGGCGTAAACTAGCATATGCAAAAGCCTTCTGTATCCATGCTGAGATTTCGTCAGCGATCAACCAGCTGACACTGGTAGATGTAACTTCCCAAATAAGTGAAGTGGTTAACACGCCCAGCCACTTCACTCCTGACTATTTCTAAGCTAGGCGTCAATGTAGTCCAGTCCTATAGCATCATCTTACATTTTGCAGGAGCGAATCGCATGCCAAACATACGAAGATTGCAGCTTAAGGTGTTCAGAAGACTCTGGATTTCGTTCAACTACAAGGACTATATCATCTGCATATTCTAAATCAACGAGATTATTCTCTGGTAACAAGTCAATCCCTGAGTCGCTGGAGTCACTTAGGGTTAAGTCCATTAGTACATCCATGATGAAATTGAATAGAAATGGGGATAGTGGGCATCCCTGACGGGCACCACCAGTTGTCACCAGTTCAAACTACACAACTTCATTGTTTCCTTTGGAAACCAAAATTATTCAGATCTACTTGATATCATAAATGGTAATCAAGAAAGCAAGCATAAATGCTACTAACTGATCGTGATGAGTAGTTGGATACTAACTTGACCAGCGCTTGCTCGCCAGAATGAAGTGGTACAAACACCTTGACTCCATGTATTACCAGTTTTCCCGAGTAGCTAGTAGCCTGAAAATTCTGCAAGTCTGAACTGAACCAGCTATCTGAGTTGAATCAAAACGTCGCGCTCCACTGATAAGCACGGCCACAAACAAGAGAAACAGCCATCAGGTGTTTAGATCACTTCGATCTGACTAGCAAGCACCTCCTGTGATTGATGTAATTCGTATTCAACTACTCATATCTATCAGTCAGTAGAATATACCATCATGCATCAGTAAGCAAAGTAAATCCCCCCACCCAAATGAAAAGTTCAATCTCTAAAGAGAAATGAAAAAACTGCGATGAAAAGCTAGTCGATATTTAAGATAAAGCCCCATAAACGACGTAGTATGGTCTGGGGTGAGTAGAATTCGATCTTCCTCTCCAAATGCTCACACGTAGCCACGCATTTTATAACTTCTGTTAGGTAAGTCCTACCAACTCCCTTCACGTAACCAGTGTTCCTCACAAAAGTGAAAGGAAGAATGTGAACGCCTGGCACTTACGACCAGGTCTATATAGGGGAGCTGGAAAACCCTGATCCCAAACCTTTGGTGTATATGGGCTTCAAAGTCTGAAAGGGTCAAATGGCGCATGAACCCGTCCCGGTCATCGATAACCATGAGAATTCAACTCCTGACGCCATTCCACTGCCTTGTGGATCACACTTCAAGCCAAACGCTTGGGGAATGATAAACGCCTCCTTCTGTCTGTGCGTCTGGATAGTATCTCATATCTCACACAAACTATAAGATTTAATGTAGTGCATCTCTTGATGCACACAATGTACTAAGTCTGTGTTCTATAATAATAATAATAATATCAAGTAAAATAAAATAAATTACCCCAAGTTAATAGGATATCCAGTTGTATTACGATGATTTTGTAAGTATTCTGAAGCATCATCACTAACAGCATTACTTTGCAAATGAGATGTTCTATTTCGTCTTCTACCGTTTCGATTTAATCCACTGCCAGTGGCATTTCCATCATTTTGTCGTGGACCACAAATTTGTCGAAATAAAAAGCGTACAAAGCATACTACCAAAGTGATAAGTGCTATGGCGCCAACAATTCCACCAAGAATTTTATACAACTGGAAACCAGAATGATCAAATGAACAGAATGGTATTATATCTACGATAGAACTGCTATCCCGACTAAAGTATACTTTATCAGAAGATACACATTCATTACACTCGAATTCTGTTTCACCTGCTATAGAAACAAATAAAATAAGAAGAAGGCAAAGGATAGAAAATGATATTATCAAAAAACAAAAAACAGAAGAAATTATTTCTAAACAACAAAGACAATTCAATGTACTAGACTGAATGCTTTTAACGTACAACTTTGCACAGAAGCGCAGCAGTTCGACTTGCCACACTCTCTCCATGTGTAACACACAAAGCAAGAGAAGAGAATAAATAGAGTTCCAAAAGATACATAATAAACAGAGGTGTGAGTGAAAAAGAATAGTAAAATGCAAGAAAAATAGAGTTTTATTTAATATGATGAATCACAAAGAAAAAGACGTAAACAGAGAAGAAAATTTTCTTTTCGACTATTCATTTTCATAAGCTGTACACAGTTGCAATCATTATATTTAATAAAGAATTCATAAGACCAATCAGATACTAGTGAAATCTGTCCTCGAAAAAGTACTGAGTAATGGAAGATGTAGTCTAGAACGGGTGACTAATTGGAAATTAGAAAAGTGGCAAAAGTTGGAATGACGTAATAAGTATGAGAAGATGAGTAATCAGTATAGTTGAGTAGAGTGGATAAGAACTAGTGGAAAGACGATAAGAAAACTCTTCATGAACCTGAAATTCAAAGGTGACATCGAAGCAGAAACTCTTAGAAACCGCCTTTCTAAATGTTTGAAGAAGACATTTCAAGCAGCCACCAGCAGACAGTTAATCCAGTCTAACGTTAAGGATAAGATACTGCTTTCGGTCACTTTAATGTGTATTTATCAGTTTACGTGCTCATGTGCAGCAAAGTATATCGACTGTACTCAACGTCAAGTCTGCAAAACGTATTCTGGAACACTGTCCAGCTTGGCTAGTCAGAGGAGAAAAGAAAAATAGTAACAGCTCCATCCTCGAACACCTTGTCAACTCTGGACACCGAGCACTCTGCATGAATACTTCACAGTGCTACACAGACTTCCTCAATATCGTAGTGAAAGGACTTCACCACCTTACATTACGTAATACGTTTTCGAGGACAAATCCTACTAGTATCTAATGGTCTTATGAATTCTTTAATATATATATATTTATATTTTATTATTTTTTTTATTATTTTTTTTGATTACAGCTTGATTCCACACCGTATTTGTTGGTACAGGTATGGAATTTTCAGCATGTGATATCGGTAGCCCAAATTTTGCAGGCCGACCATAGATATTATGTGTGCGTCGGCAGGGGATCGAACTCCGGACCGTGTACAGCTTATGAAAATGAATCGTCAAAAAGAAAATTTTCCAATCTGTTTATCTTTTTCCTATGACTCAGATCACAATGAGTAAACGTATCTGCGCCATATCACCAATTGTCTCCAGCCTTTATTGGTTTTTGTCACTCCGAGGATCCCAACCAGCCGAGCAGTTTACACCTCCCTACGTCTACGTAGCTGGCTTAAACTAACTGTTATGGATTTCACTTACTGGTGAAGCCATGTTGGTTTTGTTTTGATCATCACTATCTTTTTACAACCTGATCCCATGTCAGCTGACATTGACCAACGAGGAAGGAGATGGCTAGGCATGCATGCGTAATACATTTCCTAACCATCTCAATTGATGTAACTTCACAACCTCATCGATTGATTCCCCCCCTCCAACCTAGACCTCGACGCTTAACCTCAATATTACTCACCCTACTATGCACTAGAATGCATATTTCCAAGTGAAATTAGCAAGCTGAGCGTTTTGTCATTTAATTAAATTAAGAACGCATAAGTCAGCAAGGAGATCTCTTCTTTTCGTAACTTCACTACTTCAGAGCTGTACAGTTATTTAGGGACTTATATGTACAACGTTAAATGATAACCAAAGGTAAGAGGTTATTATGACTCTAGATAAAGTTCGTACTGGTGCCACATGGTCAGAAGTAATAATGTGCTACAGAATTCACTTTTATGCTGAATGTTTCGCGTTCTCCTTTCAACAGCCATGCGCTATTTGATGGTCATAAGCACGTGTCTTAAGAATGTCCGGCTAGTATAGTCTATGTACTTAACTCCATAAGAACAAGTGAATTAGGGATTTATTCAATGAAGCCTACACGGAGATGTGGTTATTGCTATACAAGTAGTACTCTACAAGTAATGCAACTTGGGATATCAATTTTTCCGCTGTTAAATACAAAAACACGACAGTATATTTAGTGATATTAGCTGATTTTGTAAACAAGTTTATCAGGTTTTTGCTTCGTTTTGACATAATCAGACACAACAGTCAAGGAAATTAACACAGAGGGGAACGCGTAATTAATTTTCCAAGAGTTTACAATGTAATATCCTATTAACGAACCCGCAAATTTCTTAAAAATGATCATGAACGGATAGAAATTGAAGCGGAAGTTCAAACCATTTATTCATAACCAATTCTTCGGAGGGAATTTTCACCGGCTAAACCCAAAAATAATCGGAATGATGATCAATAGGCCAGGTATTTCTGCCTACAGATTTTTTTCAAAACTGAACCTAGTGTCAATTATGTAGGTGTATAGTGTTGTGATTATTTGTATTCGCCAACAAAATATCCGAAACTCATTGTTTACTGTGGACGCATTTGTCACTATACCTCTTGATGTCACAGATTTAAAAAAGTCTCCCACTTCTCAGGAAACTAATAATAATTATGTGAAATATTACGGACTGATAATATCACACTGTGGAGATCACATCGCTGTAACAAAGTTCAAGATTATCATTAGATGGAGGGGGATTTGAATGTCACTCACTGCAGAAGAAGTAGCATTTCACTACTGAACCCCTAAAACGATGTCTACACAACTGGCTACCTTTTCTTATGTTTCATATTACTATTACTCGAAGACATAAGATTGACTGGACACACTTTTAGCAAAAGATCGGCATCATCGACTTTCTGGGCTAACACTCTAAGGAGATCACTTGCAACCTTCCTGTCCTACTTATGAATTAAAATCTCCCCTCCGCCTCACCAACAATGAAAACTGAATATCTAAACCAGGTTTTGGTTCAAAAAATTCATCACACCACCTGAGATAGTTGCTGAGTAAACAAGAACAGTAAAAAGACATCAGTACGTGAGATATTTTCTAGTCTTAACAGTATCCTATGACCAACAGCATGAATAGGATTGTCCAACAGGGCACTTTTCGCCATAGGAGATCACTCCTACACACTTGCTAGACCTCTGAGAAGTGCCTCTGGCAATCCTGGATACGCATATCGCGAGATGTGCAGTCTCACCACTCTGATTAAAGGAATCATCACATTTGGATATTGTAAGCGTCTGACAATGATTCTATCAAGCCATTGTGCCGACTGCTAGAAATTTGATTAATGCTGTTTTCTGAGAGATTTGAAATAACCACAGACATTGATAGATCCAATACATAGTTTGGAGCACTGCTCTTCAAAGAACCAGATATAACTATAAACTCAAATCACTGACGCAGATTACAGAACATGAAGTTGAAGGGTAAAGTAAATTTGTCAGTAGAAGGAAGTGAAATTTTAAAAAGCAGTAAGATGGTTGATAGTAATGCGAGACTTAAGTGTATCGGGGGGGGGGGGGGGCGAGGTAATAGTGTATTCTCCATAAAAGCTCATACAGGGGGAATTCATGTCTATTTGCCATACCTGAAGGAGTAGGAAGATTAGTTCTCTTTGAGTGCAGGATACGGGTCAGTGATATGTAATCTGTCTTAAAGTCCTCGGTTTTGTATACGACCCATAATATTTACCATGCACCGAGCCAACCTAAACTGTTATTACTCATTTAAGACTGATCATTAGGCTCTAAAGGAGGGAAAGCAGAAATGTAGAAATGGTCTCGAAGAGCCTTTCTTTCACATGAGGGTATATACTGTTAGCTTAATTCTCTGTATTTATGAAATTACATTGCACCACATCGACTGACTGACTGAGTTTCCACATACGACTGGCATAGAAAGTGAAGTTGTTCAATTCGCTACACTTGTTGCAGTACACAGAGTTAGAGAAAAGAGATTCAAATGAACTATTAATGAGCAAAAATATAAGGAAGAAAAAATAAAAACAGAAAAACGCAAGGGTTTAATGAATATGGGAGGCCATAAAGAGTGAATGCATCTGATCCATTGCGAATAATTTTCACCTATATCATTAAACCAATAGTCTCCAGACATTGGTTGTCCTTAACAGCAGCTTGATGACCATCAACCAGGCAGCCTACACTTCTTTACCTGGCTCAAACTAACTGTCAAAAACTTCACAAATTGATGCAGGTTTTGCTTTAACCAATACCAAACGGACTTTGTTATCACTGGTATCAATATGAAAAAGGTATTTCCATCACTCCAGTAACCATACGAATAATGCAACTAAGCGAATACGTAGTTGTTCATGAAGTATAGCTAATATACAGGCAAATTATAGCGTTCAGTTATCTAAACCTAAGGAACAGTGAAATACTGACAGTGAACTGACTGCCTACTAGAATAAGCTGTCTGGAATACTAATTAAGTCACTTTTACAGAGTTGACCATATAATCCACTAAGAAAAGATAACCTACAGAGAGTAAATTCAAGTGGAGGTTTGCAAGGATTGGATTTGATTGGCTACAGGACTTTATCATGAGCTGACATCAGTTAGAGAACCATTGAAAAACCTGCAGGGAGTACTAGACAGCTGTACCGTGTTAGCTTGGGACTCTCCAGCAGTACCCACCCACCAGGGTTCGAAACTAGGACCAATGATCAACCCATGAATCCCAACTTCTGCCAATTCACGATATTGCGTGACCACTAGCCAATGTCATTCGTAGTGAGTATTTGTCCTCACACCCAACCTGCTGTAACCCCACTGGTCACGACTTCTCATTAGAACTTCGGTAACTACCTACGTGAATAGGGCCAGTCGGTAGTGAGCATCAGATTGTTAACTGTAAAGTGTCAATGATAAATTCGGTATCATTGAGATAAAATTGATCAGATCCACCCGAGTAAATAGCGATCCACTGTTAAAGTACTAATAATGAATTCTAACTTATAAAGTATGCTATGTTGGCTAGAGGAATAAAGACTAGTCAATGACATTGATGATTTGCTACGCCATGTACAATATTTTTACGATGGGAAGGAAAATAAGGCTTATCCCGATTAAGTAGTTAAATAGGATATCTTTAATTCCAGAATTGGTGAAGACATAAAATTAACTTAAGTAAAAGAATAAAATAAAAGCAGTAATCTTGTGATTTTGGTCTGTTTTTAACCTGAATGAAATAAGCAACACAATAATAATATTAACTTACGGTAACACTCATGTCTGCTAACCAAACGAAACACATTCAAAATGGAGACAGATTGACAGTCACAAGTACGAAAGCGTTGTTTCTCAGCAACAATAACTTTGGTCTGTCCACGTATTGTTTGTTGTACATAAGCTCGATTAGGTTTTCTGGAAATATTGGTTGATGGTAATACACACTGGTTAGTCTGGATATCATCTGCCATGGGGATTTCTTCAAGACTACGCCAAAGTGATGGAGTTCGTCTCACATGACCACTGATACATTTAGTCGGGGAACATGGACTCCAAGAAGACCATGGGCACCATTTACGTCGAGTAAGCCTACTTCTATCATCATCAAGATCATCTGCTTCGGAATACACTGAATAATTGATTATCATCAAAAATAGGATTGCATTTGTAAGACCTAATCGTGATAGTATCGGAAATTCAGGGGATGACAGAAGCGAACCATGATTTACAAAGAATAAGTGAAGAGCGGAATGCTTTAGGTGCATGGAGATTTCATTGGAAATCTAGTGAGGAAATAAAATGAAAAACAGCTATTTTTGTAAAGGAATCGATAGGAAATACAGAAGATTTAAAATATGAACAATACACCTACGCTGAATGGTAGCCTTCAGTAAACAGACTGATACATTATAAATAAACAGATTCCAGTAAAATTTGATTGGCAGTAAAACATTGAGTACCGAATTAAAAAGCATTAACACGCTTACATTGTGGGTACGAGAAATTTCGAAAGCTCGGTTTGTCCACTTAAGATATTGACTTTTTTTATTCTTTGCTATCCAAGAAGAGCAAAGGTTCCAGGCTTTTTCAAGTCCCAGTAGGAGTGGTGTTTTCTTTAATGGATAAGTCTTCTACTCTAAGGCCTAATCTTCCTTATTTTCAATGCCTATTACTGACTAGTAAACTAAGTGACTTTTAGGAGTGTGTCAGCCGGGAGTCAAACCCACAACCACCTTGTGGCTGGCGAGTATTCTACTATTGAACCACTCACGTGTAGTATTGATCGTAGGGAATTAAAAAGAAACAGAAATAATCCTTTCTCTATAATTAATAAGCACAATGTAACGTACGGCTAATGTGGTGTAATGAACGATTTTAGCTGAAAAAATAATAAAACATTTAAGCTTTAAAAAAAAGAGCGTCTAAATAGCCAAGTAATGTGAAATATAGAACGAATCGCAAAATTTGAATAAATTATCGACTGGAACAAAGCAGCCAAAAGCGAGGGCTACTCAGTTTGTGCAAAAAACAAAGGACATCGTCACAAAGCTAAATACAATGAACAGTTACAATCTAGGCGAATGAGTGACTGAATGATAATGAAGAGGGCACCCACAGTTCCTGTGGGTAGTTTTATTATGATTATTCCCTAGGGTTCTGAGTGGAACATATGGCTTCAGCAGTATATCTCCACTTCACCCTGTTCTCCGCAGTCTTTTTAGCTGGCTCCACAACTGTCTATAAGCTTTCATTTTTTCTCCCTCACATGATCTTGTTGATGTCACTCCCAGAAGCCGCCCCCTCCCACCTCCCGTGGGCAATGATACACTTATGACAGATGAATGAAGTTTATCACTACTAATGACTGGTGTTGGAGATTTAAAAAATAAATTCCACGCGGAAAAGTTTGTTTAAACTAAACTCTAACTAGGTAATTCCTACGCCTGACCTAACCCTAACACTGTATAACTGACACTAAACGATGGTCATTTGTATGAATACTAAAAATCCAACGACAAACTGAAAGTAATTCTAGAGAAATTTTGTAGTAAGGAAACTGAATACTATTCTTATAATAATTTAAACAGTTTACTGTGGTTGGTAGCTTCATGGTTATCGAGTCAGTCTTTCATTTGCATCACTATTTTTCTACTTAGCCACAACTTCATACTAATTATTCTAACTAAATAAAAATGATGTGATAGAAGGTTTGAGTGATGATTCTATTTAAAAAGGCAGCTCTTAAATGTCTAGAAAACAACCACCGGCTATCAAACAAATATTTTGCAGTAATATGGGATATTTACGTAAATAAAAGATATTAAATTGACTGTAACCGTCAGACCGTTGGCGTGTTCTCTACGAGAGTGAAAGGGTGAATAATAATATCTGGTACTTACAACCGAACTGGTGAACATGGTGGTCCACATACGGGAGCTGGAAAGTCGGTCGGTTTTCGACATAGAACTTTGCACATATGTGCGGTAGTTCAAGTCGCCACACCATGTAGCACACAAAGCAAGAGAAGTAGAAATGCATAATATAGACAGTAAACAGAGGTGTGAGACAAAGGTATAGTAATAACGAAGAACAAAACAGTTTAATTGGAAATCATAAGTCACAAGGAGTGGATGCATCTGCGCCACTGAGAACGATTTTGAGCCATGTCACCCATTGTTTCCAACCATTGGTTTTTACCGTCTCGAGGACCACAACCAGTCAGGAAGTCTACACCTTCCTACGTGCCTTAGACTAACTGTTGTAGATTTCATTGACTGGTGCCATGTTTTCGTTCGACCGCCGCTAGCTCTTTTTCAGCCTGGCTCTATATCAGCTAACATTGCCCGTCGAAAAAGTACTGATGCCAAGTCCATATTGTACATAGGCCTCATTATCCTAACGAATCAAATGACTTATTAACCTGTTTAGGTCACTGGAAACCATGGGTACGCAGCTACTGACGTTGCCTCAGTCTTTTGGGTCAGCCTTACAGTCGAAAGCTCCGAGAGGGGATGACCACTTAAGACAATCACCTAATTCTGTCTGGGCGTCCAAGTAGTACGTCCGCCATTTCAAAAATTGTGGCGCATCTCTTGGTCTCCATAATGTACTAAATTTTTGTTTTAATAACGAAAGTAGACATCAAGACAACTACAACTGTATTGTCCTACAACTCTCGGGAGAGAATAAAAGTTTTTGAGCAAATGTACTTCAACGTGTACTATAGATTTCCACTGATGGTGGCAATATTTTTCAAGGGAGGAACAAGTCTGTAACCAAAAAAAAACAATGACACAAGTTGTATGTGACAGACTCACAGTCAACTACCTTTAACTGTGTGATCAGTCAAACTAACCCACTTTTAACAATGTGGAAAGACTGAGAAGAGGTTTTCATTCATTAAAACAGACTCCTAGTACATTTTAGCCGCATCGAATGCAATAAATAGGAGCGAAGGAATGTGTCTATCAGCTATCTGACTGAGTCCAATTACACGAAACAGATAAAGACGGTTGGTTATTATTTTTTTCAGTTTCTGGACAATTATCACAATCATTACTTATAAATTAATGTTATCTATACAATAAACAACACATATATACAGATAGTGTCGGTAGTATAGTGGTTAGGACGCTCACCGACCATGCACATGGTCCGGGGTTCGATTCCCGGCCACCGACGCACTCATTTACCTATCTAAGCCAGAAATAATTCTGGCAAAGAGGAAAGGTTGGGCATGGGGCTTGCAACCCCATCCTGTAAAATAAACACTGCTACAGAAACTTCAAGCCACTAGCTTGAAGCCCTATGTTCCACTGGGGAACGTGAAGGAAATTAAAAAATATATATATATACAGATAGATATACACACTGAGACAATTTAAAAATGACAAGTTGACAATATCACTAGAAATACATGACTAGTTACATTTATTCAATTGGTACAAATATTTACCCAAAGGCGATTTTCAAACATGTTCACTTTGATCTACGTACTGTTTGACTGTATTTTGATTATTAAAATCTCAGTATTTCTACTTAAAAAGCTGTAGCTTACACAGCAAAACGTTCAGAAAAATCTTGTTTCGAACTTCAAAACACGCTGGGATCACTTTAAGTTTTGTAATATCCTACCAGCCGTTAGGATCCCTAGCTTTTACACAAGTAGCCCACTTTTTACTCCCGGCGCGGGACCGCTTTCGCGTCAGTGATTCAGTGGTAGAACGTTCACCTACCATCATCGTTGTCCGGATTTCGAAAACTAGCCGACTCACTCCTAAACGACGCCAAGTCAGTAGTAAGGTAGATAAAGAAGGGCATGAGGCTAGCAACCCCACACCGTAAAAATAAAACCGCTGCTACAGAAACTTCAAAGCCCTAACTTGCAGCTTTGTTTCACTCGGAACGTAAAAGAATAAAATAATAAGTAATACTACCTTTTACAAATACTTGAAGAAATCAACTCTCAGTGTGTACAGACAAAAAATATCAACCAGATACGCACTCCTAAAAGCACTTCGGTATTTTTGACCATAAAACCTCAGTTTTACTCTTAGTTTTGCTTATCTAACAAACCGAATTCATCAGAATCTTGCTCTTCATTAGCTTGCATTGATTATTAGGGTTCATGGAACAGCATCCTTGACCATTGGAATATCCCACTAACTTAAAATTCGAATTTTTCTAATGTTTGTATTTGTCCACTTGTTGAAACATTACCAACAAACACCCAGGCACTACTACTAGTCTCACCAACCACTGACTTTAAACATTTTTGCGAACACAACCAAGCCACCTACACAACGCGTGACTCGGATCTACGGAAAACGACTTTCTGTGATGTCACATTCCAGTTGTTTGTCCGAACTTTGTTACTAGGATTGGGTCTTTCGTTTAATAGATTATGAGCCACACATTGTGTGAGGACTGATGCTACAATGCAGTGGCCAACACTGAAGTAGGGGGTGGGAATTTGAACATGGGACCCACTAGCTGATATTCGAGTGCTTAAGTCAATGAGAGAAGTTTGCATGTTTTAGTTCAATAATCTCCAGCACTACTGTAACCAAAATCTCCCTTATATAGTATTTTTCAGACCCAACTGAATAATGGTTGGTAGCTGTCCATCACTGTTCAGATAAACTGATGGGATTGAAAAAAATCATAAGACAATGAAGTCTCATCCCCGCTAAAAATGAGCCTAAATAGCTATCTGCACTAGCTAAAACTGATATCATGAACAAAAAGCACCAAACATGGTGACCAATGGATACAATGGCTACCTTGGTACTTCGTGTTTTCATCAGTTATGACTGAAAGAGTTTCATGAAGCTGTAACATTTAACTCGATGTTTACTACAATTTCGTAAAAGCATTATTCATTTACGTTTTTTTGGTGTTAAAAAGATAATTGGAAAACATCCAGTTCTAACTGATCGACAAATATATAAGGTTAAATTCATCAGGTGGTCATACACAAACCCTAGCACTATTTGTTATGAGAAACGACGATATAGTTTGATGCCGAAAGGACGACTTCACTAGCTTTACCAGAGATCATCCATAAGCGGGAATGCATGTTTGCCATCTCGGACCATAATGTGCAAACAATGGGGCTACTGACCGAACGCCTATGAATAACGGTCAATAGTGAAGCGACGACATAATACTTAGATGATTGGACTTATCAAAGATAAACGTTAAAAATGAAGAGTTGTGATTACTAACACTTGTAAATCACGAGAATAGGAAATTAGCAGGAATCCGTTAAACTGTTGAAAAACAATTCTGTGTACGTCGATTGCCCTCTATTTTGTCACTTCAGAGGAAACTAATATAAGGCCTCCAAAGTCAGAAAAGGTCTGTTCAACTATCAACAGAAAGAATCAGCAGGGAGTGACGGTAGAATTCGTGGAAAATTTCTAAGAATGCCTATCTCAGGTGTTTAATTTTACAACAGGACACAAACGTACATTTGTCAAACAATGGTATAAACCTGGCACCGACGTATGGGCTTCTTGACTTCGTTTCTAGGAATGCTAAGAATGGGTATAGTGTAACCTATGGTAGGATAGCTGTGAAAAACTGCACTCATCTCTATTCACTTAACTTTTTCTTCACAGCCGGGATTAAGTATTGCAGCATTATTGTTTTTGTGTAATCATTTTGTGC
This sequence comes from Trichobilharzia szidati, assembly GCA_944472155.2. Taxonomy (NCBI): domain Eukaryota; kingdom Metazoa; phylum Platyhelminthes; class Trematoda; order Strigeidida; family Schistosomatidae; genus Trichobilharzia; species Trichobilharzia szidati. The sequence continues at coordinate 207,160,267 of OX235271.1, forward strand.
GCACCCTCGAAGTGGCGATTAAATCGGCTCATTTTTGACAAGTCAATTCATTTCTTAAACTGTTTGTCCACTGCTATTAGTGGTGACTTAGTTCGAATCTCCTTGAATATTCAAAGTTTCACTTGTCTATAATCCACCCAAAGTATTACAAACTGTCTCAACTGTGGGTGAAGTATTTGCTCTCTGAGTTACACTTGGCCAGCTAATTGCCCACGCTCAAATTATCTTATTTCCCTTCAGTAAAGTAGTATTTGTATCATACTTTACTTTCAATAGTTAATGTAGACTGTATAGCAACATACTTAACCTAAAATCTCAGCCAGAAACCTTTAGAAAAAGCATATACGTTGCCAGTAACCTCCTTAATTACATATAAATCCAAATAAACACAAATATTCGTAAGTGTTTAAATCTCTCAGGGACATTCAGAACCTCCGCAAAAGAAAAGATCTTACTGAATAATTAAAGAGACCGCGTAACCAATAATTTTGAAATGGGCTGATCAATCCAATGCCCAATATACTTCTGTAGATCCCATTTAGAAAGGTGGTCTCAAGTCTTGATTGGCTTTCGCTAGAGTCAGTCTATGCATCAGCTGCGAGTTATTCGGCTCAGTAGGATTTTGCGTTGGATTTTACTGCGTTTTGATGAGAATTTAACGACACTTGTTGAACCGTCGGCATTTCACCTACCAGTCCAATATCCAGCATTGTTTTTACGAGCTAGTATAAACCAATTTGACTTCTTTGTGCTCGCCTCTTGATTGTGAGGTAAAGGTTCCTGATCTTCGGTAAACTTCTATGTAGCTCGTCTCGCCACTCTACTGTCGTAGTTTTGGTTGACTCCAAAAGGAGTAGTGCTGGGATTAATTATACGTGGTTTGTAGTATGAGGTGTGTTAAGACTGTTACTACTGTGAGTGGAGTTCACCAGTTAGTCCTCCGGCATCGTCGTCAAAAGAAAAGAGATAATAATAATATATATAGTTAGTGAAGTTATTCAGACTAACAGACAGAAAAAGAAATAAAGAAAATGTAAAAATAGACAGCTGATTTAATTTGAAGTTGATATATATATCGGTAGCAATAATAATAAGTGTAGCTGGAGTTGTCAGGAAAGTAAGATGGGGGAGGATATGAAGAAGTAAAACGACGAACTTAGTTGTCTACCCCCGAATGGTGTATGCGATTTTAAGAGGATAGGCCATTTGCACGCAGTGCCGCTGCACGATTGTCCAGCCTTCGCTTAAAGGCGTTCGCAGACGGTCCCGTAGCTATGTCTGCCGTTTAAGAATTCCAGGGATGGCAAACCCGCAGTGAAAAGAAGTGGGAGCGCACCTGGGTCTCTGCCCTCTGGCGAGCTGTCCTTTTGGGATTTCCACGAGGAAGCTTATGCATACTAAATGGCAGAAAATCTTCGTTTGGGTGATTCCGGTCATTTTTTATTTCGTAGGCAGTAATCAAATCCCCCTTAGCCAACGGTAACTAAGTGTGAATAGGCCTAGTTTCTTTAGCCTTTCATCATATGGTTTATTTCGAAGACCAACCATTCCTTTTGTCGCCCGACTCTGAACTCTTACAAAGAGGTTGGCGTCTCTTCTAACCAGTGTGGGTGCAATAATATTATGCACTTCAAGGCGTGGTCCTGCGTATGTTTCGTACAACCTTGGAAAGAGCTCAGGAGTGAGTTCACCTAACTGTCTATGTGTAAAGTATGTAACCACATATGCCCTCGCTACGTCCCCCATGTAATTTATGCTTGTGTCATTTTTTCCGTTTGAGCTAGACCTAAGTCATTCTCCGACGTTGTGCAAGACAAGCTTTCATTTCACAGGGTGTAACTTGCATTCTGCAGTCTACAGGTACGTGATTTCATTACTTTGCACTTTTTCAGGTTAAAAGTCACGCCACTGGCCACCGCCCAGTCTTCCAGAAGCTTTAGATCTGCGTACAGCCTGTCTGGTTCCTCCAGATACTTTATTGCCCTCCATATCTTTACGTCATGAGCGTGTAGAAAGGTTGGGCAGTTTAGACGGCATGGTAGATCATTGATAAAAATCAGAAACATCAGTGGTCCTGGGATAGAACCCTGCGACACTCCTGATGACGAGCTGTACCAAGATGATCGGGCTCGATTGACCTTAGTGCAAAATTACCTTTCAGACAGGTAGTCCTTCAACCATGATAGAAGTGGCTTACCTGTACCTGCCTGACTTATTTTGTGTAGGAGACAATCATGGTAAACTGTGTCAAATTCCTTCTCAAAGTCTAGGAAGACCATACGGACTGGAACATTCGTATGCCAGCATGATGTCTAATCGTTCCAAGTTGATACTAGGTTTGTTACACACGATCTGCCTTTCCTGAAATCGTGTTGGACCTTATGGAGTATATTAGACCTATCGAGGTAATCCCTAATGTGATCGTCAATAATACTTTCCAGTACTTTTGTTACCACTAGGAGTAGAGCCACTGGTCTATAACTAGTGGCATTTTGGCCATCTCCACTCCTTAAGATCGGAGAAAGGATGGTTCTTTTCCACTCCCTTGGCAGTTTCCCCGAATCCATTGAGTGTTGGAGCAAGTCGCCTAAAGGCCTACAGAGAGCTTCGGCGCACTTTTTCAGAACAGATGGCCTGATGCCGTCACAACCTGGAGACTTCACAGGGGTGAGTCTCTGTAGTCGTTCAAAGAGTTTATAAAGCAAATACAAAAGGCAAGAGGAAGCCAAGAAAGTAAAACCTATGAGTTTATATTTGAGAAATCTTCCGATTAAGTTGTGGGCTTGAAATATAGTATACAACAGAAGGCTTAAAATCTATGTTAATCCTTCTCTGATAACTATCAATTCTTGCGTAATCCCTTCTCATACAAGTAAATTAAAGGTGTGGGCACTACCGATTCCCACAGTAGGTTCTGAGAGTTAATGACTAAGTGGAAAAGCCACCACTTTACAGCGGCATAATCCCCCTTTGGCTTTGGAACCTTATCTCTAAGTCTTCTGAGATGTCTCTAACTGGTATATAAGGAAAGAGAAGACTAATCAGACTCGCGGTTATCTCCTGGAATTTCACGCGTTGTGATTAGGTTCCGTCACTGATAATGAGAAGAGGTGTAAAGTGTTACTTCATTCAACATGTGGTAGATGGTGGCCAACAAAATGAAACACTCCATTGTATCTTTATGTAGAGACTTGAAGCACAGCAGTCTTGAGGCACCTTTTCGCTCTTGACAACGTCCTGCTGAACATTCACCAGGTTCCTTCTCGAGTTGTCCAGAAATCCCCATTCTGGAGATAATTTTGGAGTCTATCTAACTGTTTCCAAATGACTACACCAAACTTCTCCATGCCAGACCATTTTGTTATACCATACGCTTATTCTAAGTAAAATCGAACATTGTTGCTGGCTCAGTTGCGTACTTAACATGTAGAAATGTGGAAAAAATGTCTTTCACGTTCATGTTTACAGCATGCAACAATCTACGAGTGAATCTGGTGAAGAAAGCACGATCAGGGTTGATATTAGCAAGTTTTTCGAAGAGCATATTAAACCTTGACAATTTCCCAGCTAGCATTATTTTTGGGCGCACCCCAACGATATTTTGATACAGTTTGCCTGAAACACTAATCATTGTAACCAATATGCTAGGAGTGTGTCACAGTAGGATTACATGACGCGGACACCAACATAAGTAGCCAGGAAATGGGAATTCCCATTAATACAGAAAACACATGACACAATTTTATTAAAAATTATTGGCAAAAAAAATTTCCAAGCGAAAATTCAACAGAACGTGATATTTAAGGTCAGCCAAAATATGTGGAAGAAATGTGTAAAGCCCTAGAGCTTTAAAAATTCACTAAAAGCTCGCGTACAGTTTCTGTATAGTTGAGCAAGGATACTGAAATGAATCGGCCAGCTGCTGCTATATGTGTGTGGTGAGAGCTGTCTACTAGCCAAATTGGTACACAGTAATTTACGTCAATATTTACGTTCCCAAGATTTGTCGTGAGAAACAACCAATCGGAAGACTGTGTTTGTTTGTTTACATATCCATAGTAATGTACATGAAAACATATGTAAATATGCGTTGATTTGCTTAATAAATGATCTGTTGCCTGACTCTTGCCTTCTGCCGTTACATGTGTTCTCTAGGAAACCGATTGTGTGAACTGCTTGAACGACCTCAAATTTTCTTCTGGTTCGCTTCAACTGTAAATGACGCTCATAACTGCTGAGTGGCCATGTACTCGACTAGGCCTGAACCTTTATTACATTGCCCGCTGATTCTTCAGCCTGACCCACCTAGTCTGGAGGCTAGGCTGTTCTTAGAACCACCCTAACTAGTGAAGACAGGATGGGACAATTATCGCGGGCTAAAGGTTTATTTATTAACTATAATATAAAGAGAGTATGAAGATACACAATCAGCCTACAATGCAGCCACTGCGGTTTCGTCCCCTGGAACTGAAACTGATCACCATGTTTCAATCCTCCAGCTACACGAATCAACTGTTGAAGGTTAGATTAAGTGGATGATCTTATTTGATCCCCTAAAGCTCAAACTACCAGGCAACACATGAGTTTTTTGCAAAATATTCGTTGCTAAGTTTCATGAACTCATATCCAGGTGCAGCCAATATCAGACTTTTATCTCATTTTTTGAACATCGAGTTACCATTCTACCAACTCATCAACCCAATTTTAGAAAAAATCGCGGATATTCAGGAAGTTGATGGTAAAATCATGGTATCTCTTGCTGTCACAGCATCGTGCACTTCAAATGATTCAAAGGTAGAGAAAATCCACCACAGCTACTCTAAAGCGATGAACATACAAAAACGCAATGTTCAACTTGGAAGTCACAAAATTATACCTTACTACTTATATTCAATTCAATAATCAGACAAAACATAATAAAGGGACAACATAAGAGTCGCCCATATCAGGATTGATAGGTAAAGGCATTATACAAGGATAAGAATTAATAGCACCACTCATGACTAAACCAATAATCTAGGTACTTTAGGTTAATGAGACAGTCATATCAACTAAAAAAATGATTTTGAATGCACTCAAATATTGATCGATAACACACTCGAAAACATTAAGTTTTCAAGAGAAGAAGAATCAGAGAACAAAATTCTATCCTTAGATGCCGTAGTGAAGAGAACAAGCACAGGAAATTTAGAAACACAAGTATACGGAGAGTCAGCGCACACATCAAGTACTCAACTGTAGTGGCAATAACCCAGTGATTAGCAAAGCAAACTATTGGCAAACATTGTCTTAAAGATTTCGAACACATTGTAACAATCCAGTGTTGAAGAGAAGAGAAAAGAAACATCTACGAGCTGTCTTCAAGAATAGCGAATGCCCATACAACTGCAGCAATACATGTTCAACTCAAGTAGAAATGTTGGCAAGAAACCACTCTCAAATTCCACAAGAAAACTCGCTCTACTATTCATGGGTTATTCCTCTTAAATAACAACTAGATTACTAAAAACTATCTGATGAAGTTGCCATAGCATGGAAGTCAACACAGTCACTTTATTAAATATTGTGCGGACCGGGAGATCCACTGGCAAAAGGGGACATGATAACTGCCACCTAAAAATACTGCATTAGTTTGCAAGGTACTGATAGTGCCACCGGTAAGCTAAACTTTGTCAAGCCCTACTAAACGTGATTAATCTGTGTACCTAGTAAGTCGGTACTCTATCTAACCTGTAAGTAAAGACGACAAACTACAAATAAAAAAAACTCAGTTCATCAGAAATATGTTCTCGTTAGCAGTGTATTTGAATATCCCTTCATACTGATACATGTAGACAATCACGGAAACCAATTTGGTTGGGAGAACTTTGGAATTTTATACAGAGTAAACATGAAAAATTCCAGGGAATTTCTGAAGGCCTGGTACCAAAATTACCCAGTGATTAACTGGTGCATTACCATAGATCAAATGTGCCAACAAGTGCGAAATAAGTCACACGACAAGAAATTTCCAATTCCAGATCATCTTTTGATGATCTGTAAAGATGGAAATCGACAAACAGCCACCACAGTGGCTGTCAGGAAATACAATTATATCACCATCCTTGGAGAACTCAAACAAGTTCACTTTAAATCAGGGCTTGCGCCAAAGATATCTAAATGGGCGGTGAAAGCTTCTCAGATAAATCAACGAGCCCAAGAACATAGCTAAATGCAAATCACCCACCTGAGCTGCAAGTCACAAGATCCAAACATCCTCTGATATTCCCAAGATAGTGGTATCCAGCGGTCAATCGACAAGCGCTTAGATTTGAAGACGAAATCTGGAGAGATAAGGCAGAGATCATACTAACCTTAAAAATGTGGTTGGATCTTTTTCGGTGCACCCTCAATAAATATCAAACTGGTACTTGAATCTATTGACTTGCCTAAACTCCAAAGTGTTGTTGACCTAGGACTCAGGTACTCTAGCGACCTGACATTTTCTGAGCAAGTGGCGACACAGACGCGTAAATCGAGGATGCTCTTAGGATGCATACTCAGGAATTTCCACAACTACGAAGCGAAACTATTATTCTATAAAACTTGTGTCGGACCACTACTTGAATATTGTCCATTTATTCTCAGCAGCACTCGCGTAAGTGACAAACTTAAAATGGAAAGTGTCCAACGATACTTCAAGTCTAAACTACTAGGATTTGACTGCGAAAAGGACTACACATCAAGGTGCATAACTCTAGGTATCGACCCACTCTGGATAAGACGACTCAGCATTAACCTAACATTCTTCTTTAAAATCTTGCATAAATATCATTCTCAGACAGTAAGGAGATACAGTTCTCACCGGAAGGCTCTTACAACCTTCGTAGCCAAACGTGCACAGTATCTAGGAAAAACTGTAAGACAGCACTCCGTGCAAACTTCTTCATAGTCATGTATTCTAAGATCTGGAACAGTTTACCCCTAGAAATAAGGACCTGTCACTCTACTACGACCTTCAAGCGCTTGCCATATAAACTGTTTCATCCCAATGACTATGCCGATCAGAAAGAACCACTTATTTCTAAAACGCATCAGCTATTGGAACACTATGACGCCTAGACTCATTACTAAATATTATGACACTAAATAAACTCTAAGGCTTCGCAAAATACATGAAAAACAACTAGATTATAGGTAATGTTTACTATAGGATGATATACATTTATAAACATGTATATATACATAAAATATTAATGTTCTTTCCATGTTCACATACTTTATCTTTCTGGGATTCTATTGCTGAGCCTGCCCTTCTATATACCTCCTGGTCGAGGTCGAACAACCCAACATTTAAACTGAAATGACCATTTAAGTAAATTCAAACTCAAATTCCATGGACGATCCGATGCTACCATTTGAAAACACTGGCCAACACTCTGTACAAGGAGTATTCAAGATCTGAAATAAAGAAGCAACTGGTTTTCAAACAGTTTTCAATGTACTACTCAACTTACATGTACAGTCTGCCATGCTGACACCAATGGCGCCAATGGATAGTTCTGGAATCGACCTCGGCCCCATTTTATGTAGTAAAACAATCCAACATGACCCTATCTAATTTTCATATCAACGATCGAATTTCTTTCCTATTATAAAACTATGATTGGACTGCTGAAAAAATGAAATGAATACATCACTGACCTCAAAATAATACATCAATAAACTTTAACTCAATGATGCTGTTCACAACAAAGTTATATAGAAGAATTGACTTCAAGCTTTATTTTCCCCAGATATTTGTATTACATTCATCTCATGTCTGGGTTTTTTGTTAATGCGAAGACAATATTTCTATATCTCTTTATGTGTTACACAGACAGACTATTTTGCAGACTGTTCCGACTGACTGTAATGTCAGAAAGAACAAACAAACTGTAAATTCAACATACATCGAAACATGTGTAATTTATATAATAACTTATCCATGCCTGTACAATTGGTATGTTCCTGCATAAACAGGAACAAATATATATATAACGAAATGATTCAGAATCTGTTGCCAGTAGTGAAGCCTTGTTTTGGTGCGTGAATTGGCGAATCGTCTTGTAGTGGTATTTCTACTTCTGCATGGCGAAAAAATCTCACGTTAATGTCAAAAAGGACGGGGGTGGAGCATGCTGATCAGCAGATGTGGTAGTGGTTACAAATGCGAATCGCACCGATCTGTGGGACAGCAATGTGCGTTTTCTGACGGCTCGATTGTTAAACATTAGTATAGATCCTCAAAAAAACGGAAAAATTATTAAAAATGCTTTCGCTCCTACCATTTACAGGCCCGTTCAGCTTAGTAAACAAAATGTAATACGATCTGTCTTTATATTATACTGTCTACAAATTGTTCAAAAACCCATATCTCGGTTGGTCAGATAGCCCAACTATCATATCTGGAGATGAAATAATAATAATAATAATTTATATTTCATATAGACGGGTGTTTACAAGAAACGCATGCCATTTTTACAGGCAAGATTAGTTATGTTATAAATTACAATCCTGAAGAATCATAAATTAATACTTTTCCAAAAGTTTAAATTGTTCGATTATTGTACGAGCAATCAGAACAGGTTCTTATAGACGTCAAATTGTAAGCCCTTTACTAATGGCACCATCAAAGTTGAGCGAAAATCCCAACTTCCTCCCGCTGCCTGCTGATTGTCGTGGTCAACCAGTGAACTGCGTATATTTGGGTAGGTGCAGTACCACCACTTGACTGAAAGCTATTTCAGGAAGAGGAGAACGTCCCGGGAAGCTGCGAAATTGCATAAAATGTAATTATGGACTATACATCACTGGAAATACATTGACAAGATATGTATGGGAAGGAGCTTGAAGCTCTCTGGAATGGTTGTAATCAATACGATTTCGCAGCTTCCCGGGACGTTCTCCTCTTCCTGAAATAGCTTTCAGTCAAGTGGTGGTACTGCACCTACCCAAATATACGCAGTTCACTGGTTGACCACGACAATCAGCAGGCAGCGGGAGGAAGTTGGGATTTTCGCTCAACTTTGATGGTGCCATTAGTAAAGGGCTTACAATTTGACGTCTATAAGAACCTGTTCTGATTGCTCGTACAATAATCGAACAATTTAAACTTTTGGAAAAGTATTAATTTATGATTCTTCAGGATTGTAATTTATAACATAACTAATCTTGCCTGTAAAAATGGCATGCGTTTCTTGTAAACACCCGTCTATATGAAATATAAATTATTATTATACTGGTAAAAGCGTTGATGGCACAGCGGTAGAATGCTCGCCAACTAAGCATGTGGTTCGGGGATCGATCCCCAGCTATCGCACTCCACTATCTCGCTAAGCCAGATCGAAGACTGGCAAAGAGTAAGGTTGGGCATGAGGCTGGCAACCTCATCCTGTTAAGACAAAAACCACTGCTACCGAAACTTCAAGCTTCTAGCTTGAAGTTCCAATTGGAACGTAAAGGAATAAAAAATCGTACTGATAATAAACCAGAAATACAAGGTAACTGTAGCATAATGTCTATAAATAAATATCACTTTAATCCGCAACGATGCTTCTAATCACCTTGCGCCTGTCTTTTACGGAACAGCGAACAGACCATACCATGGCTGCCACTGTTGCTAGTGCGAAATCACAGGTCTGTTCAGATGAAAAACCATATGGTGCTAATTTAACTTTCAGCAACATTAACATCAGTGGTGCACTTCTGTTTTAGATTCTCGAGTAACAAAATTGATTACCTCACTGTTAAATGTCAACTTAAACATCTGTCCGAATATAACTACATATGTGTTTGTGTAATTCGATTCCAACCTCCCCGTTGGCTGACTGGACCGGAATCTCCGGCCTCATGTTGACATGCAGGCTCCTTGTGCAGATGCTTCAAAAATTTCTTACCACTTCACTTGAATTGTATAGGTGAATGGTGACTAGTAGTAGAATCCAGAACAGCACGCATTTGGCCCTATTTCAAACTTGCCAACATATGCACTTCAAACATTTATATTGCGCCCGAGTGTATTCTGTCATAGCTATCCTTATTCACTGATGAATTTGCCTCCTCCGCCGCCACCTATCTCGGCAACTCCTTTCCAACTAATAATAATTTATATTTTTCATATAAACATAAATTTACATGAAAATGCATGCCATTTTTACAGGCACGATCAAGTTACTGGTGACTTTGGTTATCATGACCATGGTTTCCCTATATCACTGGGTCATGAAAATATTATCAACTTATCATTGCGGCAAGAAAATACTCACGATCTAGTGTCTACGGTTGACTTCAGCATATTTACGGCTCAGAAAAGAGCTCCACCATTTAATTCTGATCACTGCATTATGATTATATTGCCCAAAATATATGGAAAGCTGCACAAAACTGCCTTCGTACACCTTGGCAAGTAAACACAACGTATGTGTTACACTCTTGGCAATATACATAACAAAAGGGATACGTCAAAAGGTACAGGCTGAGCTTTATTTACTCAACAAGTTCCGGATGACACGGTAAAATTATATAATTTACAAAATACCCTGCAATGACTGTGAGGTAAACTTCATAGGTCAAACTAGTGGGTCGGAAGTAGTTAGACCGTTGGAACATAAGAACTAAGCTAAGGCTAGAATGCTTCACCCAACAAAGATAAGCAATTTAGAAAGAAGCTCAGCAATTGCACTGCATGCATTAACACACAACAACACAATAGGGTGGAATAGAGCCTAAATCCTAAGAATTATTATAAGTAGGTGGAGAGAGAGATTGAATACTGATTCATTTTTCATCGGGTTTACACCAAACACGCGCAGTAGGAATGACTTATCACTCATACCAGAAATATGGAAAATATGACCACCGGTCAAATCAAGAGATAAGAAATAGTAGAATGATATAAACGAAGTAAGAAAGTTGTTTGAGTACCTTGATATGATTACGAGAAATAAATTGTTCTCGAAACGTCATTAGTGAATACTACTGTATAATACTGTTTTGCTTTATCAAAATAAATGTTACCCATAATGAAATTATTTTTTTGGTTAACTGTAATTGACTGTGATATTATTATTGTATATATATTGATGGATTTACATGTTCAAGTTGGCTCAAGTCAGTGAGTCTATGATTTTGGTATCATTTTGGTTAACTGTAATTGTCAGTGATATTATTATTGTTGTTGTCGCTTGTTATCCTTCTTGTTGTAAATTATTTTCCCGTGCTGGTGTTTTTCTGCTTGTTTATTCCCTGTTTTCCTGGTTTTTAAGGGGAGCAACCCACAAGTTCGCTTCTCCCTAAATTATAAATTGATGTAACAACCCCCCTTCTCAGGCGTGAGGCTGGCAACCCCACCCTGTAAACAAACCTGCTACAGAAACTTCAGCACGATGTATCTCCTTGAGACAAAAGAAAAAGTCTTTGTGGGGACATGGAATGTCCGTACTACGTACGAGATTGGCAAAGCTGCCCAGATCGCAAACGAAATGAAAAGATACAAAATTCAAGTACTGGGAATATGTGAAAGCAGATGGAACGGGAATGGACTCACCAAATTGTCAACGGGTGAGTCACTGATCTACTCCGGTCACCCAGAAGATAACCACTCGCACACCGAGGGCGTGGCTATCACGATGTCACCAACGGCAACGAAGGCCCTGATGCAATGGGAGGCGATCTCGCCCAGGATAATGACCACCAGATTCAACTCCAAAGGAAGGAAAGTGTCAATTATACAATGCTATGCACCAACCAACAACGCAGACCTCGAAACGATAGAAGAATTCTACAGAAAACTTCAGACAACAATGGACAATACTCCAGCTGGTGACATCAAAATACTAATGGGAGACATGAACGCCAAACTGGGATCAGACAACACAGGAAGGGAACTCATCATGGATAGAGAAGCTCTCGGAGAAATGAATGAAAACGGAGAACTCTTCGCCGACTTCTGCGCCTTCAATGAACTAGTGATTGGTGGCAGCGTATACACACACAAGGATATCCACAAGGCTACATGGGTGTCACCAGATGGGCGAACCAAAAACCAAATCGACTTCATCTCAATCTCAAGGAAGTGGGGGCGCAGCCTGCTGGACACAAAAGTAAGAAGAGGAGCAGACGTTGGCTCAGACCACTACCTCGTACAAGGGAGAAACCAAATCAAATTAAAAGCTTTCAGGGAATCAGGGGCTGCAGATAGACCACAAGCCAAGTTCAACACTCAAAAACTGAAGGACCAGGACACAAAGGACATCTTCATTGCAAGTATAAAAGACAAAGCCGAGACACAAATCGATTTTGATTTTTTTTGATTTTTGATTACAGCTTGATGCCACACCGTATTTTCAGTACAAGTATGGCATCTTCAGCATGGATATCGGTAGCCCAAATTTCGCAGGCCGACCATAGATATCGGGTGTGCGTCGGCAGGGGATCGAACCCCGGACCGTGTGCATGGTCGGCGAGAGTCCTAACCACTGTGCCACCGACGCACACTGGCGAAGAGTTCGGAGTCGAAAAACACTGGAACAACTTGAGGACAGTTTGGAGTCAAACCTGCATGGAAGTTCTAGGCAGAAAGAAGAGACAGGACAAACAGTGGCTCACTACGGACACTTGGAAACTAATAGAAGAGAGAGGGATGGTGAAACAAAAGCTTCTCCAGAGCACCGGCGAGAAACAAAAACAGGATTTGAACGCAAGCTTCAAAACACTGAACAAAAGAGTAAAGAAGGGTGCCAGAGAAGACAAAAGAAAGTACTATGAAACCATGGCAAGTGAGGCAGAACAAGCTGCAGGCAAAGGAGACCTCGCAACACTCTACCAAACTACTAGGTACCTATCGGGCAAACGTTTGACACAAATCAAGCCGGTGAAGGATGACAATGGAAAGTCACTCAACAAAGAGGTGGAGCAAAGGAAACACTGGGCTGAACACTTCAAAAGACTCCTAAATCGACCACCACCTACAACACGCCCAGCAATACCAACAACGGAGACAGAGCTACCAGTGAACACCAACCCCCCCACAAGATCAGAAGTCCTGAAGGCAATCAAGATGCTAAAAGCTGGAAAAGCAGCAGGACCAGACGGATTCCACGCAGAAGCATTGAAAACGGACCCATAGACAACAGCGGACTTGATGACGCCACTACTGGAGAAGGTGTGGAAAGAAGGCAAAGTACCCGAGGATTGGAAGAAAGGATACTTATTCAAACTACCAAAGAAAGGAGACCTAATTCAATGCACGAACTGGCGCGGAATTATGCTCCTGTCCATCCTAAGCAAAATACTAAGCCGCATCATCCTGGAGAGAATCAAACATACCCTGGATGAAAAACTTTGACCGGAACAGGCTGGATTCAGGAGAAACAAGTCATGCATTGATCACATCCCCACATTACGGATCATCATTGAGCAAAGCTTGGAATGGCAGTCACCTCTCTATCTCAACTTCATCGACTTGGAAAAGGCCTTTGACAGCGTCGATCGAGAGGTGATTTGGAAACTACTTCGCTACTACGGGGTGCCACCGACAATTATACATCTCATCCAACAGCTGTACGACAATGCTGCATGCCAAGTAATCCACAATGGGAAACCTACAGAACCCTTCGAAGTGAGGACAGGAGTAAGACAAGGCTGCCTACTATCGCCAATGATTTTCTTGATTGCAGTAGACTGGATAATGCGACAAACAGTGAGCAATGAGGAAACAGGCATAAAATGGACACACAAAAAAAACCAACTTGGAGTATCTGGACTTCGCCGATGATATATGTCTGATTTCCCACAAACTGGAAGATATGCAAGTGAAAAGCAACGAGTTGGCAGAAGAAGCATTGAAGATAGGCCTTCAGGTGAACATAGATAAAACAGAGGTGATGAAAATTCCTGGGCAACACCACCAACAGCAACAACAACAGACAACAATCAGCGTAAATGGGAGGAATCTGAAAGAAACAACCTCCTTTACCTACCTACCTGGAAGCATCGTTTCAACTACAGGCGGAACTGACGAGGATATCAAAGCAAGAATCGGAAAAGCAAGACAAGCCTTCACTACTCTCAAGTCTGTGTGGAGGTCAACAGCATTCAGCATCAAAAATAAGATCCAGATTTTCAACTCCAATGTGAAGTCAGTCAGTGCTACTATACGGATCAGAGACTTGGGCAGCGCGTCATAAAGAGCATCTCAAACAAACTACAGACCTTCATTAACAGTTGTCTACGCTCAATACTCAAGATCAGATGGCCGGCCAGAAAAGATCAGCAACAGGGATCTTTGGGAACGAACCAACCAGGAACCGATTGTGAAACAAATAGGCAGGAAGAAATGGAGATGGATTGGCCACACTCTGAGGAAACCATCAAGTGACATCACTAGACAAGCCATTGCTCGAGTGGAACCCGAAAGGGAAGCGGCGAGTTGGTCGTCAGTGCAAGGGTGACTTGGAGGAGGTCATGTGAAGAGGAGATGAAAACGTGTGGGCAGACTTGGAGCCAGGTGAAGACTCTAGCAGAGAACTGAATGCAATGGAGACGCACGGCTGAAGCCCTATGTTCCTGTAGGAATTAAAGGATACGATAATAATAATGAAATTATACTCTACCACAGTGCACAGGTTTCCTTCTCATATCAGTGAATTTGAGTCAATGACAGCTTGCTTTGTTTGGTTCAGGATAACGCACTTTACGTAGTGTTGATGTTTATTTGGCATTCTGTTGAGTAGATTTATATGATGTTCAATGTGAGACAATGCTCCTAGGTATGAATGTCTTGTTTATGTAGCGAGACGCTTAAATATGTGTTTCATGCAATGATTGTTTGTTATTTTGATGTGGCTGTGCTATCTGAGCTTGATAGTTAATTTGCGAAGCTTTCATTGCACTGCTGAGCAACATCTTCAGCGCATACTTCCATATATATATTTATTCCTATCAATGTAGGACACACCAGTTGTACAGGCATGGATAAATATTATTTAAATTACATGAATTTAATTTATAGTGAAATTACATGGTGCTGTCCTCCCTGACATTAGTTAGTGAGTACAATCTGATAGCTAGTCGTTCAGTGGGGCACATAAAGAAATATAGAAATATTGTCTTCTCATTAACAAAGAGGCCAAATATATGTCGGATAAATTACAAATATTTGGGAAAAAATAAAGCTTGAAGTCAGTTCCTCCACATAACTTTGTTGTGTGCGGCATCGTATCTTGTTCTTGTTTTATGTTCAAATTGGGTATTAACTTAAAATGAGTGATTTATTTGTATGATTTTGACATCATGATCATTGCAAGTAATACCAGATGTGAATTCAACTGAATGCAGATTAATATTGGTCATTGTCAAGCCGATTTGTTTTACTGCACCCAAGTCACCCAGAGCCCGCCATTTGTCACTGCATGGTAAATCCGTACGAGTAAGTTGGTTAACACGTAGAAAGCTATATTTAAGCCATTTTAGGTCATTGACAGTGCTTGTATAAGATGCTGTACAGCGTCTTGTTATGGTGACAGTGGAGTTCATCAAGGATGCTGAGCCATTACTAGCCAAACCTTGAGGGATGATAAATGAGTAAGTGACTTCAATTGTTTCTCAGCTTCAGTCTGGATGTAGATCAATGCAACTTCTACTACAAGAAAAATACAGCGGAAGAGGCGAGCAGCAAAATAACAGAGGGCAGAGAAAAAGTATGTGGAGTGGGACATATATGTTTATATTCGTTGTACATAGTAATTTAGTGAACAAATATTTATTTCTACTGTCTTTTTATTGAAATGACGCAGGCTGGTGAAAGCCTTCGGGAAGCCAGTCAGCCGATGTGCCTTCTTTCGATGAAAGCAAAAATAAGGATGGGGACGTGGAATATTCGTGCAATGTACGAAACTGGAAAGGCTGTTCAGGTAGCCGCAGAAATGAGGAGATATAAAATAGAAGTGTTGGGAATCTCCGAGAGCAGATGGAACGGATGCGGAAGGTGCCAACCACCAACTGGAGAGACAATAATCTACTCCGGTCACCCAGAGGACGATCACGAGCACACCGAGGGAGTAGCCATCATGATGTCACCAACAGCGGCTAAAGCTCTCATGCAGTGGGAACCAATCTCCTCCAGGATAATGACAGCCAGGTTCAACTCAAAGGGAAAAAAAGGTTACAATCATTCAATGCTACGCGCCTACAAACGTTTCAGAACAAGAGAAGAAGGAGGATTTCTACAGTCAACTACAAACAGTAATGGACAACGTCCCAAAGAGTGATATCAAAATCCTGATGGGTGACATGAATGCGAAACTGGGAGGAGACAATACAGGAAGAGAACTCACCATGGGTCACGAGGCCCTCGGTGAAATGAACGACAATGGTGAACTCTTCTCAGACTTCTGCGCCTTCAATGATTTGGTGATTGGTGGCAGTGTGTTCAAACACAGGGATATACACAAGGCAACATGGATTTCACCAGATGGAAACACCGAAAACCAGATAGAATTCATTTCAATCTCAAGGAAGTGGAGACGGAGCCTACTGGACACAAGGTCGAGGAGAGGAGCAGATGTGGGTTGAGACCACTATCTAGTACAAGGGACTTTCAAGGTGAAGCTGAAAGCCTCGAGGATACCTGGGGATAGGCCACAATGCAAGTTCAACACGCAAAAACTGAAGGACACAATCACACAGGACATCTTCATTGCAACGGTCAGAGTAAAGCAGGAAACACTACGTGGCACCACTGAGGAATCATCCGTGGAAGACCATTGGAACTCTCTGAAGGTAATTTTCAACGAAACGTGTTCAACGGTTTTAGGAAGAAAGAAGAAACAAGACAAGGAATGACTCTCAACAGACACTTGGAAGCTAGTAGAGGAGAGGAGAAACGTGAAAGAGAAAATGATTCAATGCAAAGATGGACAAGAGAAGGAGACGCTGAGCTCAACTTACACAGCACTGGACAAAGAAGTGAAGAAGAGTGCCAGGAAGGACAAAAGACAATTCTACGACAACCTGGCTACTGAAGCTGAGAAGGCAGCAGGCAAAAGGGACCTAAGGACACTATATCAGATAACCAAGTCTCTATCCGGGAAGAGATCAACACAAGTGACACCTACAAAAGACAGCCAAGGGAACCCAATTACCAAAGAAGAAAGACAGGTTAAACAATGGGCGGACCACTTCAAAGGACTCTTGAACCGACCACCACCTACAACCCGTCCAGAAATACCAACAACAGCACGTACACACAACCCCAACGAAAACTGAAGTCATGAATGCAATCAAGCTTCTGAAAGCTGGAAAAGCAGCTGGACCAGATAGAATACCCCCGGAAGCACTGAAAGCGAACCCAGAAACGGCAGCAGATATGCTGACTCCATTATTGCAAAAGATCTGGAAAGAGGGAAAGGTGCCTACTGACTGGAGGAAAGGTTACCTAGTGAAACTACCAAAGAAGGGCGACCTAGGACTCTGCAAGAACTGGCGAGGAATCATGCTCCTGTCGGCGCCAGGTAAAATCCTCAATCCTGGAGAGAACAAAGGACGCACTGGATACAGAACTCCGACCAGAACAAGCTGCATTCAGGAAAGGCAAATCATGTTCTGACCAAACTGCAACTCTACGCATCATCATCGAACAAAGCATGGAATGGCAATCAAATCTCTACCTCAACTTTATAGAATTTGGGAAGGCCTTCGACAGCGTTGACCACGAAGTAATTTGGAAACTACTCGAGTACTACGGCGTACCTCAAATATTCATCAACCTTATTCAACAGCTGTACGACAACGGCACATGTCAAGTGATACACAACGGAAAACTCAGCGAGGCGTTTGGAGTAAACACAGGAGTCAGGCAAGGGTGCTTATTATCACCAATGATATTCCTAATTGTGGTGGACTGGATTATGCGTCAGACAGTGGGAAACGAGAAGACAGGGATATCCTGGACCGACGTGAAGAACCTAGAAGACCTGGATTTCGCGCGTGGATGATTTACGTTTGATGTCACACAGAATCGAAGACTAACAAGCGAAAACTGACAAACTGGTCGAAGAAGCGGCAAAGAGAAGACTGCAGGTGAACATAGACAAGACGGAGGTTATGAAAATAACCGACCAACAAAAACAACAACAGCAGCAACATCCAGCGCCAATCACCATCCACGGGAGGGATTTGAAAGAGGTTACTTCTTTCACTTATCTAGGGAGCATTGTCTCAACTACAGGAGGAACAGGCGACCATGTCAAATTGAGAATCGGGAAGGCGAGAAACACATTCATCAACCTGAAACCAATCTGGAAATCTTCGTCACTCAACTCAGCATCAACAACAAAATTCGGATTTTCAATACAAACATCAAGTCAGTTTTGCTATACGGATCAGAAACTTGGCGGGCCACAAAGAATATTTCCAACAGGTTGCAGACCTTTATCTATACTGAAGATCAGATGACCGGAAAGAATCACAAACAGGAATCTATGGGAACAAACAAAAGAAGAATCAGTCGCTCAACAAATATGCAGGAGGAAGTGGAGATGGATTGGAAACTCGCTGAGGAGGCCGTTGGGTGACATCGCGCGTCAGGCCATAGCTCGAGTGGAACCCGAAAGGGAAGCGGCGAGTGGGACGTCCAAGTGTGACATGGAGGAGATCGTGTGAACAGGAACTGAAACAGTATGGATTAACATGGATGCAAGTGAAAAGTACAGCACAAAACAGAAGCAAGTGGAGACGTGCAGTTGAAGCCCTATGTTCCACTAGGAACCCAAGGGAACAATAATAATAATTAGTCGTCTTGTCCAAGGTGGGTCAAGTTTTGGGATCATGCAGCGTGAGATGTAGTCTTTCGTACAATCGTAGCCAAGTAGTTTGGAGGTAAAATATCGTTGGATAATTTCCATCCTTAGCTTTTCACGTGTGTGAGTGCTGCTTATAATGAATTGACAGTACTCTAGTAGTGGTCTTACATGTGTTTTACACAGAATTAGCTTTGCTTCATTATCGTGAGAGTTCCTAAGTATGCATCCTAAGAGCATCCTCGACTTTCGAGTCTGTGATGTGACTTGTTCAGAAAATGTTAGGTTACTCGAGGACCTCAGACCTAGGTCGACGACACTTCATAGTCTCATTAGCTTAGCAGATTTAAGCGTTAATTTCATGTTGATTGACGGTGCACCGAAGCAGATTCAGCCACATTTGTTCAGGTTAAACTCTAGATTCCATAAAGACGACCAAGCAGTCACTTTATCTAGTTCTTTTTGTACAACATTCTCAAAGTATCCTAGATCATCAGATTGGAATGTATAAGCTGCTTTTGGGTCATCTGCAAAGATGAATCGTTTCCCATGTGAGAAGCAAGCGCATATGTCATTGATATATAGTGTAAATAGGAGGGGCCCAGTAACACTACTTTGAACTACACCAGAAGTGATTGGGCTAGGTTTCGAAGTTACAGACCCGAGTTTAACTATTTGGGACCTATTGCTAAGGAATGATTTAAGCCATCCTAATAATGGGTCATGTATTCCTAAGGATTTCAGCTTATGTATTAGTAGATGACAAGTACTAGTTGTCGTCTGTCACGACTGCTGGTCACAAAGCTAAAGAATTCTAAGTGGCATGTTAAACAAGATATGGATTTTAGGAATCCATGTTGGTTCGGACTTAGAATGTTGCAGCTAAGCATATGCTTGATTAGGTTGTCTTTAACTAGTCTCTCCATAATTCTAGATGCAATAGGTGTGATATTGATCGGCCTGTAGTTACTGACTTCTGTTTTCGAGCCAGATTTGTGTTTAGGCATAATAAACGTTGTTTTCCACATATCAGGGTAAGTTTGTGTTTCTAGGGTCATTGTGAATATTTTAAGCAGTAGTAAGGGAATGTCGCGGCCACCATATTTATAAAAATAGGATGATATGCCGTCAGTACCGAAACCTTTTGAGCATTTCAGGGTTCTTATAGTTTGTTTAATGTTAGTATAAGTAAATCCAACAGTACTCATTAAGTTTGGTGTGTGTGGAGATGGAGTTTGTGCCATATTAGTCGCAGGGTGTATATTGAGTAACCGGACTGTGGGCTTAAGGTGGTTACCTGCAAAAGTTGAGTTAAATAATTCACACATGTCTGCGGAATTAGTACATAGCCTACCTTTGTCTATGAGGAGGGAAATGCTGTGATTTTTGCGATTCATTCGCTTCTTTAAGATTTCTGTGAGTGCATTCACTCTAGCAGGACTGGCTACTGCGATGCGTTCTTCGTTTCTCATACGGAAATCTCGAGCCTGTGAGATGGAGCTAAGGGTGTTAAGTATTAAACCTAGTGTGCCAAAGTCGTGGTGTTTGAAGTAACTTGTCGAGAGTCTCTTCATTTTCATACGATCCTTTGGTTTTATGAATGATTTTCTATGTGGGGAAAGTTTAAGTGTTTGTGGTGGAATGACAGCATCTAAGCATGTGTTTGAGCTATAGTAAAAGATGTCTAGAGCTTTCGACAGGTTATCAGTATAGAAGTACTCTCTCCATTCTTAGGATCTTAATACTGATTTCACTAGAGTCCAGTCTGCCTTACTGTAGTTCCTGTATGTTATTTGTTGTCAAGTAGGGGTATGGGATGCATTGCTACTTGGTGGAAGTGTCAGTGCACAAAGCACTGTTTTGTGGTCGCTCCCTGGAGGCCCAGAACCTACTAGGGTAGAAAGGGGACTTATATTGTGGCGGAAGATTAAGTCTAGTACGTTATTACCTCTTATAGGGGTTATGACAGTCTGTTTCCAGCCAACTATATCCAGTGTGCCTAAGAACTAATCAAATTTAGTTGGGCCTGTGGGTATATCCGAGTTGATTTCAGGTAAGTTAAAGTCTCCACATAGGATCTTATGATCGTAGTGTAGGGTGGATAATTGTTCCAGAGTATTAATAAGTTGGGTCTCGTAATTACTAAAGGTACCAGGTGCTCTGTAGGTGCATCCAATTAATACTGTTGCGTTATTTAGGTGTAAGTTAACCCATAAAGTCTCAAGCATGTTAAGTGTACTACCTCTCTGGCCGTGATACAGTAAGTGCATTCAGAAAGTACATGAGACAACCCCCTCCCTTACCACCTCCCCTGTCACACCGAAAGTGTGTGTAGTTATCTAAGCTTATCTCATCATCCAGTATGTTCTAATTACGCCAAGATTCAGTGATGACAATTATAGGGGTTTGTATATTAGTGTGATTGCTCTGAGCATTGGTAGTTTATTTAGAACAGATCTAGCATTTATGAGGATCAGGTAAAGATGAGATTTGAAATGGCATTTGAAGTATTTAAGTTCGTTAATCAGCCTCGAATATGGTTCAGCACCCAGTAGTACTGTTTGACATGACGACCCTATGTTAAGAGGAGTTTCAACATCAAGCTCACCTATGTCTATCGAGTTGGTGTGTGCTGTTTTCGGTGAAGAATTAGGAGTACTGGGTTTGCTATAGGCTAAGGCATCTTTATTTTTAGTTAAGCTAGAAACGTGGGTAGGGATCTTTATTTGGCCTAAGTTTGTGCATGTGTCAAGTGTGCTTAGTGGATGCGGGTGCACTAGACTGTTCCTGTATTCATGCAAAGGGGGCGCCAGCACTAGCGGTTTAGGAGTATTAACACCCTTACCAGCTGTTTTTTCAACGCTGACAGAGACACAGGGGATAAAAATGATCGGGACCTTGTGATGAACATGGTTTATTATTCCACCTATTGTTTGCTACTAGTTGTGTCCTTGAATGGGTTTTGTGTGTACTGCATTGTGGGTCAGTTCCCAGCATACTTGTACCATATATCCGATCAAAATTTATTTGTGTGCCATACTGTGAATACCCTGAGTTATTGGTGGTCGAGTTCTGACTGTTGCCACTTGTACTATTGAGGGTGGCATTGTTGTGACGTATGTTATCAGTGTGTGCCATGGTGCTATTTTGCACGTTGTGGGTGCTAATACTATTGACCGTGGAGGGTGTGGACTTATTTATACTGCCATTGTTGTTGTTGGCATGATTTGGGGTCATATTTTCCTTTTTTTACCAATGGACTTATGGCTAGGAGTGGACAGGGTCGACTTTCGGGGGCTTTGACTTTTTTCTGGGATTATTTAGTGACATGTCTATATCTACGGTGATAGGTGGTATAGTTTTATTGGCTATTTGATTACAATTTAGTGGCCTTTCGGTTGGTGTTGCACTTTGAGGGGATAATTCTGTGTGGTTCGAGAGGGGTGGTGCGGTGGGTTCTACGGTATCTCGAAGGGTTGGGTATAATTGCTGCTTACAATGTCCTATTATTTATTCCACAATTAGGCTTAGTGAGATAACTGTATGCGCGCCTTTCTATGACTGTCTTGTCCACCGCAACCTTTATTAGTTTGTAGTTTCTGGCTTACGATTGGGTATGTTGGGAGTGGATGAATTTTCTGGAAAACGAATAGGACATCACTTTTCATGTTGACTCTTCTCCAGCCTGTAGCACTTAGTCTTGGAGTTGGGCATTTTCGCCTCACTAAGTAAGATGCGCTGTACCCTTTTTAGTACTTATTGTCCGGAATGTTGTAGACAATAGCACTTGGTTTAGCGTCGAGCCGTTTTGTTACTTCTGTAGTAACAAAGTTAATGAGGTTATCTACCTTAGTTACCGATTCTGTGTTGAGTTTGTTAAGGTCTACAGTTTTCATGAGGATAGTAAGAGGTGCCAGTTCACAGACCTGAGATCTGATATCGCTGATCTGATCTGATAATTCGGATATTTTGGTATCGGTTTCAGAAATTCCAGGATTAACTGACTTATTGTTTTTTTATTTCCCTTAACTCGGCCTCAAGTTCTCCTACAGACAACTTTAGAAGTTCTATTTCTGAAGATAGTACTGAAACAGAGCTTGAAGGCTGGAGTTTATTGATAAGCACATAAGGTGTAGGGAGGGCTTCTGTATGAGAAGAGGGTACCGAACTTTGAGTAGTAGTGCTAATACTAGCTGTCAGTACAGTTTTATCCTCAGTTTCAGCTCGACGCTTACGACATACAAGTGAGTTATGTGGCTGACTGTAACTGTTTGTAGGGAGTGTGTTGCTTGATGCAGCTAACAACGACCTAAAATTAGTATGGAGGTAGTATAGTACTTGTGTAGGAATTACAACAAGATAAATTTTATGTAACGAATCACGCAAAAATATAACGCAAAAGTTGAACGTACTGCGGGGTTGTATCAAGTCTTTTGATAACCACTGTTGTGATGAAGTTTATCAAGGTGTCTACACTAGATACCTATTCTGTGTCAAGTTCACCAGGGTTTATGGTCCTAGTCAAGATGTTCAGAGGGGCAAGTTCACAGACCTGTGATTTTATATCACTAATCTGTGTTGATAGTTCAGATAAGTTGGCCATATTTTCTGAAAATCCTGTATTCATAACTTTACTACACCTTATGTCCCGCATCTCAGACTTCAGTTCTTCTACAGACAACTTTAGTCGTTCTATTTCTGAAGTAAGTGTTGGAGCTGGACTTGGTATCTGAAGTTTTGTGACACATACATAGGGTGAAGTGAAGAGGTTTATGTCAGGAGCAGGTGCTTAGTTTGTAGAGGCGATGCTACTACTGGTTGTCAGCATATTTTCGCCCTCACTTTCAGCCACAGTAGGTGGCAGTGACACGGCAGCTAACGCTTGCAGCGTATTGGCAGGCTGTGCACTTCATTTCCATACTTCGTGAGAGTTGTGCTGCTCGCTGTTGCGAGCATATGTGTACTATCAGTCATCAGGTTAACAGGTGATTTAGTTCGTGGCTTTTTTGTATGACTTACCATAACTAATTAGTGAAAGAGTTGTTGGTTACAATTATAGAACTGGAGAAACACTTGTGCGAATCATACAGCAAAAATAGAAATCTATAGCGAATCAAGCTAAAATGTAACGCACACGTTGAACAGTTAGGACTCTCGCCAATCATGCACATGGTCCGGGGTTCGATCTCCTGCCAATGCACACCTGATATCTATGGTGGGCCTGCAAAATTTGGGCTACCGATATCGCAAGCTGAAAATTCCATACCTATACCAATAAATATGGTTTGGAATCAAGCTGTAATCAGAAAGAAAAATTATTTCTCATCTCTTGATTTGACTGGTGGTAATATTTTCCATATTTCTGGTATGAGTGGTAAGTCATTCCTATTACGCGTGTGTAAACTCGATGAACAAGGATTCAGTAATCAATCTCTCTATTCACCTACTTATAATACTTATTAGAATTTTAACCCCCTCTCACCCTTCTTATATCATTTATAACTCTCTTTCGTGCATGAACCTGAGTTATGCTCGTGAAATCGGAATCTAATAGCAGTTAAATCTTTCCCGAAAAAAAGCCATTTGAAATCCAGATTGACTGCAGTGATACACCTTGTGTTCATAGTGCTGACGGTTTGTGTCTTATAAAGAAAAGCAAACGGTGCTGAGAATATAAAAACAGAAATTAATGCTTAAATCACTCTATGAGTGCTAACAACTAATACACCAACTAAGACAACATATTTTCACTAGATAGGCCGAAGACACTAGCACGCTTTCATTGGAATTCATAAGTACTCGTTTAGGATTTGAACTTACGTCCTTCTTTAACCCACTACTCTGCTCACATGTCAGTACGAAGCGATCGTTTCTGATACAAGTGCAGCAAATGTATTGCAGTTCAATTGCATTTAGCCGTAGATGTTGATTGCGCTACAAAAATTTCTTATGCAAAAATTATTTAAAAAGCATGTAACAGTAAAACTTAACAGCAAACCACAACAGCAACGGATTGCGATGCTACAATCGGTCGGCACATGCCATAAAGTCACTTGATTTAGGAAGGGCGGTCTGAAGTAGAATTGCAAATGAATGAATAATATTGCAGGAGGCTGATTCAGTGTCAAATGTTTCATCTGCTGTTACTTGATTGAAATTTCATGACTAAATTCAATAAAAGTATTTCATAAAAGTGGTGGCACAGGGGGGTTATACACCAGAAATTGAGACCTTGCGTAACATAAGCAACTCAGATGCCAGCACTAAGGAATGCCTGAACGCAATATAGGCGGATATGATAATCTTCGCCACATTTCTTAGAGAATAGCATTTTTGACGAATGCTGAAAATTTGATTTTGTTCAGTGAACACCTAATGCCCATTACATATATCATATGCCATAGTCACGGAGGACTGTGTTCTTCAATTATTGTATACAATTACCTTGAGCTGATAGGGAGGAATTGATAAAAATATAAACATAGAACACAAAAGTGCTCCTTTACCTATCTAACCTTAATGTTTATTTCGGCTTAGATTTTGTTTGTTAAAAGGGGCAAAAATCAGAATAACCTTGAAGTACAAAGTGGGGTTTTGAAATATTACGCAATGACTCTGTTATCGCGTCGACATCATGACGGTAACTGAGACGTCCCAAGGACGTTACTTCGAGTAACTAAATACATTTTTATTTAATAACTGTTAAGTGTTTTAAAAAAGGCCACTCCAGATGGAAAGGTAAACACTAAGTGAGCTAATTATTATTAGCTTAGTTATCATTGTTTTTGGATAGAAGGACTTTCATAGATCACTTCGACCATGTTGATCCTATCGGTAAGTTTGTCGCTGAATATTTCGATATTGTTTTCTAGTTTTTAAGCTGAAATTCGAAAGTATTTTTCATCTGAATTGCTCTTTTATAGAAAAATTTTGATGAAAATAATCCTTATGTTGTGTGAAATTTAATGTTCGGTTCAGACAAAAATTTTGAACATTCAATCTTTATAAGTTTGCGAACCGTTTTGGAGGACGCTGGTGACTTATAGGCTGATTATATACCTAAAGCTTTCCTCATCACATCATATCAGCAACCCTTACCCTACAAAAAAGGAACGAGCAATAAGAAATCAATTCACCTTACAGTAGCTCGTAGAAACGACAATGGATGATGGATATTTCAACTCGGTGTCTCACCCCTTACTTAATAATAACATTTGTCGTAGTACTGATTGACATATCAACATAGGGTTATGTGCCTCCGATAAACTCCTGAAGTCATTTCCCCATAAACAATGAAGTATACACATGAGACATTTTTTGTTCTGTCTATGCTATAAAGCCCATAGCATGAAGATGTGAATAAATATATGATATATGCTGTCTGAAAACTGTTGATAACACTGAATTAAATGTTTTTGTTTAGTAGTTGAAGGATTCATCAATAAAACCCAGTGCGGAGTGAAAATAAAGCTCAATGCTTTGGACGGAACTTTCAGTAGGCGTGGAATATCAATTTTATAAATAAGTTCATAATATCATGGAATTCTTCAAAGATTTTTGCCTCTCAGCAGCTACAGGTTGTTTGGTTCTATTTAGTCTACTTATGGCCATTTACAGAAAATTATTAGTGAGAAATATGAATAACTGTTTTATGGTGGCGTAGAGTGAGCAGAAGTAAAATACTTATTGAACTTCTGGAGGCCCTTAGAATGACTTTCACTTTCGGAAATCCTGAGTTTAAGAAAATGGTAAATTCTGCAATCTTCCTCACATAAATTCATAAAGTAATGGTTGTTGGTAAAAAGCTAAGTATTTGTCTAGCAAACATAGGACGTGAAATAACAAAAGTTCGGTGATTTTGATTAAGTAAGCATACGTAATTCAAAGTCGCCTACATTCAGTCATGTGGATATTAAGAAGTACGTTTGATTCAGGACGACGAAAACATTTAAAACAATATATTTTTGTTGACCCTCAGACTATCTTGAATGAGAAGTATCTTCATTCTGTAGAATTACAAAAAAAAGACATTCATACATTTGGTTCCCTTGATAAATTTCGATAGAGAAAGAAAGACCAGATTTGCAGAAACACTACCTGATTCAGTGACTTAATCTGGTCTTTCTTTCTCTATCGAAAAGACATTCAGTTATTATTTATCTCATACTACTTGGTGAACCTTTATAATTAAACTGTTTGCACACAAATGAATCAAATTAAGATTCAGTCGTCCTAGAAAACTTCCTGAACTCCAGTCTTGAAGTATGTTGCTTTTCCTTTCAGTAAGTGATAAATTGGGGACAATAAATAGTGTATTAAGAGTCTGATGGGAGATAGAAGATTACGTGTACTAATTCATTATGACTCTTTGTTACTTAATTTTTCTAATACTATGTGCGCAACGCTATGCGCATACTTTGATTGTTTTAATATTCAGTGATGCGTGTAGGGTTCAGGAACGTCAGTATACAGTGGTAAACGAAACTGCAGTTACATTATGAAATGCTTGAGATAAAAGATTGAATTATTCGGCACATTTACTAAAAATAAGTAACAATGACTATCCGATTGGCCCGATTATCAAAGCTACACAGAAAGTTAGTAACGAAAGATTTTTTTGAGGTATCATTGATCAAGCAATACAGAGTTTAACTACTGACCAAGAATCTCTAAATATCCGGTAGTTTATATTATATTTATTTCATTGATTCAAGCATTCTCTGACTAACAGTCGTTCAAAGAGGTTTGTAAATCAACGCATAAAAAATTAACATGTCATCTCATTTGGTTATTATAGGACAAGGCTTATCTTTAAATTTAGATTCTTCTGGTTAATTCTGCAATATTGCCTTGAATTTAATAAAGCTCAACCAATTAGACACAGATATTCTCATTTATCTGCATTTCTTCCTCATATTACGATTCATTTCTTGACAAAAACCGATGAAATGTATGATGACGAACATTTAAGTTTCACTTCAATGTGCTGTTTGTGCACCACTAGCAGCTTTAAAATTTTATGGCAGTTTTTATAAGTAAGTGTATATCTTATATACTTCACTTCTAGGAAACTAATAAGGTTAATAATATGTGCCCTTTACAGTTCCTTCCTTATCCTAAAATATTTCCCAATTCCATTCGTCTGATGAAACCTTCAAAGGTGTTCGGTTAAATCTCAATGTTTTGTCAGATATTAATCCTATATATTCCACAATATTTCCTGTATTACCTTTACTTTTTTACTAAGGGAAAATGAAACATCTTTTAAAAAATTAAAGGAATTAGTAATGCACTTTATTTGAAATTCGCGGAGTTGGGAGGACAAAATAAAGTGGATAGGATTTCTCGCTTTCCCTGCTCCAAAACTAGCTTCTTCATTATTTCTATTCTTTAGAAGGTAATCACCAGTAATCTATTTAGGGGTAATGTGTTGAAAAACTTAGGTTCTTATCAGTATTAAAAAGTGTAAAATATTTATTTGACGTGAAACGAATGGTAAATAGATTACAAAAGCAGTTGTTTTTGTAAATTAATCTTCGGGAATGTGATATGCTTCACATTTTAGTCGATCCAACTTTTTCAGTATATCCCTTTATTATGACATCAAGTAACTCAGACAATTTGCCAAACGTATATTTTTTCCACTTATAATCCAAGTTTCTATTCACCTGCGCACTCTTAACTTCAGCAGCTGTATAGACGTTATTATTACTCTATTATGGTATATCGTGTGCTATATTTCAAGATTTATTTTAGATAGATTTGCTGAAGACCTGAAGTTAAGCCTACTTTTCTACCTTTTAATTTAATACTTTTGTTATTAGAAGCGCTTATAAAAAATGCGAATCAATTAATTCACCTTTGGGCACAACCAAAATGATTTCTGGAATATTTCTATTTTGCTACAGATTATATTGCTGACGTTATCACTTTTTCTTCATGACTGGAAGTTATAGCAAAAGGCACTTGACTTTTGGTTTTAAAATTTCGCTATTGGATTAAGTGTTAATATTTCATCTATTGGTTCACTATTGAAAATCAAAACTATTCATGAAAATTACTTTGTTCCCCCTTATATTGTCTTTAAAACTACAATATAAAATGATTTTTATAAGATTCATTTGTTATGTAATAATTTTTTGGTCTTTGTTCACTATTTTACTGAAAGTCATAGTTATTTGTGGTGAGAAGGTCGAAGATTTCAAAAATGTGGGTTGGGTTTTTATTAAAGACCAAGATCACCTGAATGGCAGCTAGATTTCTGATAAACACTTTGCCTAACTACCCAGCTTACATACTATTTTTATTGATTCCTCAGCAGCATTTTTAATCTGAAGCCACTTAGCTTCATCCTATTGGTAAATATAACTGCAGACATATAATGCTAAAGATTATGGCACACTATTTCTGTTTCAAAATACACCTTTTTGAAGGATAAGAGTATTTAAGTGAATACTGGGGATATTGAATAAACTGATTAAGATGAATCAACATGTTGGGTATTAAAACTAAGCCTACATGATGTCACTTTTCATCCCCAAAAGTTTTTTTATCTGTACTTAAACCTTCCTTAACAATTTACAGAATAATTTACTGATTAATGTAAAAGAAGTAACCTAGATTCTGTTACTCTTTTGTATCATAGTATTATTTACTAGTCATGACCCGAAAAGAACTTAATTTGCTGTCCCATGGGAATTCTTTCTGTCTCTAGACTGCCTCTGATAAGCACGCTTGTTGTGGCACATTCTGAGCCCAACGTCGTAAACTGAATGATCCTTTGTTTATATGGAGATGAGTATTTGATTGCATTTAAAGAGCAAACAAGGCTTCAATGTTTACTGAAGCTAACATGTCTCCAGTTATCGTGCTTCCACTCTTTATTTTCTTTCCTACTGATTTTACTCTCATAAAGCTAACTTTACCAGTGAGTACCTCACAGTTTGTGGGTCAGGTGTTTTAAATTCAGATTACTTATATATATTTATATTTATTCACATGTGACAAGTAATCTTCGGCAGTTGGGTTATAGTAGTTAAGTTACTGAGTTCAGATTCAGATGAAACCATAATTTTATGAACTACTTAGGTTTCATGAATCTTGTATCACAGGTATCAACGTTTTTCCGAGTAGTTCAAATATTATCAACCCTGGTATAAGTTTTTCTTCTGATCTCTGTTGGTTATCTTGCGTCTAGTCATTGCATTACAT
This sequence comes from Trichobilharzia szidati, assembly GCA_944472155.2. Classification (NCBI taxonomy): domain Eukaryota; kingdom Metazoa; phylum Platyhelminthes; class Trematoda; order Strigeidida; family Schistosomatidae; genus Trichobilharzia; species Trichobilharzia szidati. Next base: position 207,190,296 of record OX235271.1, read on the forward strand.
AACAAGGTTGAGGCTGCCTTATATTATACAGTCTTTTCTTTTGTAACTTATAAATGTTTGCATCTCACCTATTCTTACTAACCGCCCTGCCTTGTTTTTCCCCGGAAAGCAGAAAGAAGGCTATGCTGCACGGTGTAGAACTCTGAAGGATGCATGAAGATTAAGTTATACTTGTATTACGCAACTAATTGATACTGCTGTTGACAAATACCTAGATTTGTACAAGCAGCTGTCTAAATTCATCTTATATTGATTTATGGTCTCCTCCTTTATTTCTTCTAGAGAAATATAAGATAGAATTTCATTAGATTTTATGCCACCATAACTAGATATAAAGGTTTATCCTAGCTGATTTACCACTCACTTTGTGTAGGAACGGAATGTCAGGACAGAGTGAATGTACTAAATTCTTAAGTAGTAAACAAAGGGCTAATCTTTGTTTACACTTATATATTATTATATTACTACTCACATTATTTATTCCCTTTGATTATTCCTTTGAGAGAAATTTGTATAAGCAATTAATTTCGAAGCAATTTAATATTCTAAAAAGTCCATGTCGTACAAAAATATCATGTGGAATCGAGTGATCATTATTGTCATTAATAAATAAATAACCTAAACCTCCTGAGTAAATTACGAGTAATTATTATTTTATTTCTTTGTGTTCCAAGCGGAACATACGACTTCAAGCATGACCTCTGAATTCTCAGTAACAGTGGGTTTATTTTTACTGGTTGGGATTGCTAGCCCCATGCCCAACCTTCTCTCTTCACCCCAGTTACTACCGGCTTATTGAGGTTCAGGAATACATCGGCAGGGGGGGGGGCGAACACCGGACCACTTGTGCGTCGTTGGTGAGCATTCTACCTCTACAAGTATAGCCTCATTAATCTTAAATATTCAAACATTAACTATTGGTTTTTTATAAACAAATTAAATACATCAGGAGAAGAAAGTTGTATTGAAGGTAGCCTAACGTTAAATGACAGTTGAGTGCCTAAAGACATCTTCACTAGGAAGGAATTTCCACTTTTATGCAAACGAAATCCTTACAGTCGATATTCAACTGCGTATATTTAAGTCTTATAACAGTAAACTATATTAATATTACAGTATTTATTCTATTATTCATACTGTGTCACTGTGTTATATCAAATAATATTCCACCAAAGCACCCGAACTCAACTGTTGTACTATTAATCTAAAAATGTATAAAGATTTAATATGACTATTTCAACTACTAATAAAATTGGAAGTAATATTATACAGTGAGCCAGTGCTACTGTTTCAAGCGGACTATAGTTGATCAATAGAAAGACAAATGCTTATGAAATTTCTTGTGAAAAACTTATTTCTTTTTGTTTTGGTAAATGCTGACAAAAATTACTGAAATATTTGTTTATTGAGCATCAAGAGACTTTAGGAAAATGCAAGTACTTAGGCTTAGCCTAAAAATTTCTCAGGAATATGCCAACTCATAAATCACACTTATCACACATCCAATGATAACATGACTTACAGTATTTGGGAATCTTTGAATCTCGACTTCATACTAGCAAAAGGAAATTATTTTCAGACTTCGCGTAGGACACTCAAGTGCCTGATTTCCATACCATTGACTATCAAGAAATGCCTTTTTCTTAAATAATAAAATATGTCAATCACCTTGACTGGTTAAACAGTGGGTGGGAATTCCTCCTTTTTAACTAAACATTTGAAATGTAGCGTATTTACGTACATGTAAATATATGATGATTGATTGGCTTCTGCGACACTGTAACAAAGTTTTCACCTCTAAAATGCCCATTTATTCTAATTTTAATAATTGTTTTTGGAATTTGGATTGCTTTTTGTTTTTTTTTTCACCACTGGAGATGGTATTGTAAAGAAGAAAAGACCGATGGAACTTGAAGGCGTAGTTTATTGGGTAAAACGCATTGTAGATACATGAATTTTGTATACCTTATCTTGAATGCTTTATTTGCACATCATTTGCAAAATTGGTCGGACATCATCACATTTGATAGGTTGTTGGATTCTGCACAGTGTTTGTAACGTCGTTCTCACAGTTCTCTTCTTCGATTGCTTTTTGCCAGTGTCCAAAACATATTGTTACTTTCCTGAATTCGTCTACTGATATACTACTTATATCTGATTATGAGGAGCACTCATCACAGTATTTTCAACTGCAAACGAGAATAATACTAAAGAATACTCATTTAGTTTGTATTTCGAAGATTAAGTAAAGAATATCTCAGGTGCTGCATAGTAAACGACCTCAGACCATCTGTCTTGAGGGGATCTAAATGGGATTTTATTTATGATAATGGGGGTAATTATGAAGTCCTTGACCAATAATTAGGAATTTCTTATAAAGGACAGGAAGAGTGATTTTATTTGTAAACAGAAGGAGTAATGGCTTTTATAAGGGATGATCTTGTACCCTTGAATGATTTTAACTGACTGATCATAGATTTCAATTCGTCTATCAATCATCTTGTCTTAGTAACTTATAATGGTTGTTATATATACATATATATATATATATTTCAAGATGGGTTTTAGGTGATCAATTCGAATTACACTTCTCAAAGCTTTGAGGAATCCAGACATTATGACTTTTTCCGTTGTGATCTGAATCGTTTCAGATTTTTCCATCCTTGTACCTCTTGACATTTAAAAACAGTTGCTGTGTACGGGAAAAGCATGACATTCAAACGATTGGCATTTGCAGTTATTTTAAAAGTACCCATTCTTTTACAAAGATAATTATCTTGCTTTTGGGTTTAAAATTAGTTTACATTGTAGATAATAAGAAAAAATTAACAGATAAATTTGCTGATAATTAGTGTTATGAGATATTGAAACACATAAAATGTGCGTGCTTCATCCCAGCTGTTTATCTCAACAGATTTCCTAAAAAGTCTTTGTATTGGTATCATTATTGACTTATCTTATTACAAAGAAATTTATTCTTATTTCATGACTTAACACCATTCAGTAAAACTATATTTAGGCTACTGCACCATACTTACAGTTAGCGCAAGGTTCTAAGAAAAGCCATAATTAAAACCTGTAAAGTATGAAATGATTTATGGGGATTTAATGAACTCTTCACATGTGAGAACTTTCAATCATTTTACACTGAATCGCTTTGTGAATAAAATTTTAAATTTGAATGACACATTGGAAATCAGCTGTTAGACCTTATATTTCATGTGCTTGACACTGCAAACTTATTAAGGGGACCAAAGGTGAAATGATGAAAGGTGATACTGTCATTTTTGACGTTGATACACATGTGTTCTGAAAACCACAGTTATTGAAATAGTTGTGTTGTAAAGTTATCGATTCAGCCAATTCTTCTTCACTGGAGTTTGACTTTATTTGACGGTATAAAACAGATGTCATCTTGGATTTCATCTTGGGTCAAAAATGATTTAAGCATGGCCAAGCAGTTATTTCCTGTCAATTTTATGCAATTTAGGAAGGCTCGACTATGATGTTGCTGGATTTTGAACCTAGGAAGATCCTTTACGGATCATTATACAATTTTCCAACCTAGTATTTGTCAATTTTTTCATTAAAACGAAGGTGATAAAAGACAAATATACTATCATAAACTTTATATGTAGGAAAAAAGAACCCAATAAACATTTACCTTACAAGGGAGTGATGACGTTTTGATAACTTTTACTCTACCGAACTTTCTCTTCTAGACCGAACCTTTGAAGTTAATGCACTCGGTGTTTTCGCCTGAATACTTTAATCCGTATAATCCAGTTTGTAAACTCTTTTGATGTTTATACTTACAGAATGGTGAAAGTTGTCTTTTGGCGTTTAAAAAAATGATAATCCATCTGATCAGGTTTTTCATCTACACAGCGTTTTGCAATGAGATTTCGATACTAACTAACTAGTATTCAGAATTTTAGACAGACTTAATGAAAAAATTCAAAAAGTGATCACCATTTCCTTCCTTCCTGTTGTCATGTTTATCGATAAATTTCATCTATACCTGTATGAAATAAAAAATGAAATTGAAACTCAGAAACAGCAGAACTTAGTCAAGGGAAACTGGACTTTCATCACCACAAAGGAGTAATAGAATATCTACTATGATGATAGAAAAAAGGCGAAGAGTGCCGTGTTAAAGCAGTGATCAAAATATGGGTATTTAGTAAATAAACAGAGTACAACCAGACATGACAATTAATAGCCCTTCCTGAATAGGACTTACTATTTCAATGAACCAAACAGTTGGGTATCATCAATGGCATAAATAACTGAGATATGAGAAGATTTTAATTTTCATGAATAATTATTTTTTTATTTAAGTGTTGGTCTGTAGGGATTTGATTGGTTACAGGATTTTCATCATGAGCTGGCATTAGTTGTGAATTGGCAGAAGTTAGAATTCATGGACCATTGGATCGGGTCCCAGTGGATTAATGGTATACGAGCTCGCCTTGTAACCAGAAGGTCCTGGGTTCGAATCCCGGTAGGTGCGTACTGCTGAAGAGTTCCAAACTAGGACGAAACAGCTGTCCAGTACTCCCAGGTTTTCCAATGGTTCTCTAACTAATGTCAGCTCATGATGAAAATTACTTTTTTATTATGTTAGTATTTCCCTTAGGTTACGAGTAGAACATAGGGCTTCAACAACACATCTCTATTTTATCCTTTTTCTCTGCAATTCTCTTTTGTTAACTCCATAATTGCCCATAAGCTTTCATCTCCTCACACGGTCCCCTCCGTGTCAATCTCGAACGTCCAGCCTGTCTTCTGCCATTTGGATTCCACTCGAGGGTATACCTAACCAACCATGTCAGTCAACAGTCTCCTCAGTGTGTGCTCAATTCGTCTCTGTTTTCTTCTGAATATTTGTTGAGCAATATGTTGTTGGTGGGTTCGTTGCCAGAGTTTATTAATGCCGATCCTTTCTCGATGGCCATCAGATCTTCAATGTCAAGCGAAGGCATCTCTTGATAAATTTCTGAAACCTGTTCGAAATGCTTTTGATGTCGCGCGAAGTCTCTAGAACATGCAGAAAGCCTGATTTTATATTAGTGATGGAAATTTAAAGCTTGTTACTTATGCTGGTTGTGATGGATTTCCTCACTGACTTGTGGTTACTTTTCTGATCTCACCTTTGTCATCCTCGGTTGTACCGCCTTTGGTTGAAGCAATACTGCTCAGACGAATGATAATGACTGGTGCTTGTTGTTGTTGTTGGTCAGTTATATTCATCACCTCTGTCTTTTCTATGTTCACTCAAAGTCCAGTCTTCCCTGCTTCTTTTGTCAATTTGTTAGTCTTCGCTACCAGATCTTCGAATTTGTGTGACATTAGACATGAATCATCCGCATAAAGCAGATCTCCCAGAATCTTCCTATCGTAATTACCTAGTACTGAGTGAACAGTTGTCAAGACCTGTGTAACTAATTATTGCAGTAGGTATTATAAATTCTTTTTTGGCGGGGAGAGGAGATAATTATGCTTGTAAAAATGTCCTTGGAATGACACCCAATCTCTTAATTAGTGAATCATGGGACAATTAGGTTACTGGGTTGTTCAAGTAATACGTTAGTCTACAGATGTCGTTAACTAGTTTAAAATGGGAATTAACCACCTAACAACCTACCTACCTACTTACCTATGCTTTGTACCATCAAAACTGTCCACTGTTTATACCATATGAATATAATGACCATAAACTGACGTTGCAATAATCATTAAATTCACCTATTTTACTATGTATATACACGTAGATATGATAAATGGGTACAAAGAAAGTTCTCATGATTTAAGACTGAATTATGGTCAAGAACTAGGAAACTGGTGATTCCTAGCCAGGATAATAAATAATTCAAGAAACAGGTTTCCTTTACTTTTTTAACCAGTTGCTATGTGTATCTATGATATATCCATTAATTTCTTAAGTGAAGAATGTTTCATCACGGACAGCATTCTGTTTTAGTTTTTAAATTCTTTTAGATGATTCTGAGTTGAATAAATGTCCATGAGATTGCTTCAAAGATGTCTACAAACTGACTCATCTGAATAAAGACTACAATTTCCTAATAAAAATGACACTTTGTTTTAACCTAGTAGTCTTTCGACTGTTGGCCTTATTTATTGGTTACTTTAGCTCCCTCTACTTGAGTCTGGACAGCTGGGTAGGGCATCATTAGCCCTTACACAATACGTGTAACCGATGACACTGTAAGGCGTAAAGATGGATAGACTCAATACAGTGACTGTTTATGATTGTTATAATAATCATAATGTTGCCCTCCCGGGTTTCAAGTAGAACATAGTGCTTCAACGCCACATCTCCATTTCATCCTGTCCACTGTAGTTCTCTTCATCTGGCTCCACGACTGACCATAAGCTTCCATTTCCTCTTCACACGATCTTCTCTACTCCCCCGCCCGGCATATATCCAACTCATCGTTTCCCATCCGGGTTTCAGTAGACAACCTGATTAGCGATGTCACTCGACGGTCTCCTCAATGTACGTCGGATCCATCTCCATTTTCTTCAACATATTTGCTAAGCAAGAGGTTCTTGGTTGGCTCGTTCATGTGCTTCCTTGCTGCCAATCCTTTCTGGCCATCTGATTTTCAGTATCATATAAAAATTCTTCTTCGAACAGTGCCTTATTAAATCACAACTGGTTAGTTTATACTTTGCCATATATAAATACACCATTCATTTCAAAAAAGTTGACATGGCTGAAGTACATGAATACTTCAAGTATTTGTTAACTTAATTCTACTACTTTGTATAATAGGAAGTTATTTCAGAATTTATTTCCAAAGGCGTCCTTTTTGTCTGAAATTTGCACAGCTGTTTGATTGATTGACGTTTCAGTCAATACTGTTGACCTGAAGTTTTATTTACTAGCACATATGTTGTATTTCTAATGTACTTTTACAAAGAAAATAGACAAGATATTTCAGTTTCACTTTTTGAACATATCATGTATTTGTGTTAGAATAACTTGACATAAAGGAAAATACATGTAACTCCAATGACTAGCGACTTTTATTCTTCACTTAACTTTCAAAATGTGTTATGAAAAGCCATTGTATACATCATGAAACTTAAAGGCTTAAATTTTCACCAAATAAGATTATATTTATGAATAAAGTTTCGACACAGTGGACGGTGGAGAGCCTGTGTTGCTAATCGATGGGTGTTAGAACTCATAAGTCGTTGAATTTCAACCCACCAGTTTGGTGGCAACTTTCTGATAAGATGCATGATCACGCAGCTCTGTAAAGTCTCAAACTGGAACAAAACAGCTATATAGTCTCTCCTGGTCATCTGATGCTTATTCCTGACAAAATATACTTCGATATTTGTTTGTATCGATGAATGGAGAGATGTATTCTGACAATATCTTTGAGGTGTTCTGTAGCCATTACTGGTGGATTCTGAATAACTTTTCCAGAAGAGTATGTGTTATTTTGGAACAGTGAATTGAAAAACAATCTTTCACATGGAATTGATTCGACTGCGAAACGGAGTTTCAGGGATATATCACAAAATGGCGCAACAAATTGCTAGAAACTACTGTGACTGTTCTATTCAAAATATGCACAAAAATCGTTTAAGTCATTCTGTAATTCCTCCCGATAGATTAATGTTATACAGAATTTCTGTTGACATATCGACTCTTGCTACAGATACTTTGACAATGTTTGAAGGTGAATATGATATTATCTGATTGATGCTGGTTAGCAGTGGGATCGAGAACGAAAGTTTCTCGTTAGCCGGACATGTCAACTGATGTCTATCGCATAGCATAAAAGGAGGTTACTGTGGTCCAGCGGACTATTGGAGAATGTTTTGGCACCTGAAACAGTAGGTGGTGCATTTGGACCTTAACAGGAAAGCCATCATACTGGAAATGTAGGAGCATCCGGCCGACAAGTCTTGAGTAGGACGAAACTTGCGCCCTGGATATCACTGCTAGCCATCACTAATCAAGTGACATAGACAAGTATCCAGTCAGTCGCATTAAAGGAACATCTGTTGTTGAGATTTTCACTAAATGCGTATTTGAATATGTCACGTTCTTACCACAAACATGTGATCATCCATCAATTAATACTCTAAGGGTGACTTAACTTACGATTCCACATTGAACTAAAGTATGCATCGTATATATTCCTTGAGAACGAAGGAAAACTGCTTTGAAGTGATTTCTCGTTGTTCTTATACACTGAAATTGGTGAAGGCATTTCGCATGTAGTGAGACAGACGTTAGTTATTTAATTAATTCACTAACTTGCTTTCAAAATAAATCACTACAGATACAAGAAAATAAGAGAAATGTTTATTAAATTTACAGGAGATTTATGCCGATGGAGATTGCAGAATTAAATTAATCTTTTTTAAATTCCTTTTTGAGTATGTTTATGAAAGGCTTGATTGATTTCTACATTACCATGAGCAAAATTGAAATTCAAAGTACAAATTCATCAGTCATTTTGCCTTTGGGGCATATTACTAAGTTTTAAAGTCAGATGGTTAAGCAAATGTTTATTTTTCTTTCGTCAGACACCTGCATTTCTGTTCTTACTATTGTGTGTATGTGTATGTACTTGTGGAGTTATTTGTAACTAACTCTCGTATACTAAAGTGTACCAATGAAAGAAAATGTCAGCAAAGGTTTTGCAGAATACTGAGTTGAAAGGTCCTCAAAACGCATTGTTTTTAACATTTATAATGTGAAATTACATCATACTGTTCTACAGTCACTTAGCCTTAGTTTATGACTCACCAGTGGTACAGACTCCTGGCACTGTCAGGGACAGAATACAGAATCTCTAATTTACTAGAATAGCACATTATTATTATTCAACCTCCGAGTTGAGATTCAATTTTCAGTGAATTTTACCAGTTTTCAGTTCGCTATATATCACCATCAACAATCAAGAACATCCATAAGCATCATTTCCATACAGAGTACTGTAGAGCTCATTGGTCACGACTTCAAGTCAGCAATGTGCAACAACTAAACTGTAGCCACCAATGATCGAGAGATTGACATTCAGATTTTGGATTCTGTGGAAATTTCGATTAGTTCCAATGCAGATTTCACAATAAATCAATACCAAAAGAAAGCTTTCAAGTGCTCTGTGGTTTGCGAAGGTCCTCTAGCTAATTTTCGTTTGTGGTAAAGTACTAACTAATTGAAATTTTCCCGAAACTCAAAATCTGAAAATGAATATTCACATTAAAACATTTATCTTTGGAAAGTCTAAAATGTCTCGTGCCAGGTAGGGTCCAAAATATTACTTGTGAAGAAGGTGTTCATAAGTGCCTTTGATTACTGGTAGCGTTACATCGTGTGTTGACATAAGTTAGAATTCACGGACCATTAAGTTCCAGCATGTTGGTTGAACGATGAAAGATCTGGCTTCCTAACCTGGATGTGTTCAACCCGAACCTCGGTGACATTGTCGGCAGGCAATGCTGAAGAGTCCTGAAATGAAACAAATAGCCGAAATGCCTTTTAACTGATTCTGGTTAGTGACGAAATCTACATTGAAACTTAAACAAATTCCAGCAAAATTTAGACTCGGAGAATTATATATAAATATATATATAATCTACAAAGCATTTCTTTGTCGAAGAGTCTAAAAGATTTTGTCTCTTAAGTTAACTTTAGAGAATTAGTTTGTGAGAAATGAAGTCAACATCTGGTGTACTGATTAACTTTTCTCATTATTGTGACCATGTGGTGAACCACCTTGAAATTCGAAAAGCCAATATAGCATCAATTGACGACCATACTTTGTTTTATATCAGAGTTATATCTACCACCACCAATGTTTGAAAGCTGCTTTAACCAGATTATTTTAAAAACTTATCTAACTTTGCAATCAGTAGTGATAAATATATTAACCTGTTTGCTAGGAAGATTATCATAGCTCTCACAAAGAGGAATTTGCCCTGTATGTTTATTGGTTTAATAATAACCTATTTAATCTCCGAATATTTCCATGATGGTTAAGAGAGATTGAAAAATGATAAAAACCACTGACTGTCAATTCGGTTTTGCCTTTCAGGTAATAAACATATCAAATCTTACTTTTCTTTAAACTCTATCCGTAATAAAATTGAAAAAATACAGGCACCATTTTAATCTGACTCAAATATTTAGTTTTATTCTTAAAAATTAGTTGAATCTCCTTGAACGTGAAAACATGCCGATTTGGAGATGGTTTAGTACCTTTCCAATAAGCAGGAATACTCAAACATGATTTAATTAATACTTATTCTTATATCTTCTTCACGTTCCCAGTGGAACATAAGGCTTCAAGTTAGAGGTGATGGTGGTGTTTATCTTTACGGAGTGGGGTTGCTAGCCTCACGCCTAACGTCCTCTATCTTTAGATTAGAGCCTTAGGCAGGTAAAGCAGTGCGTTGGTCGGGAATCGAACCCGGACCACACGCATGGTCGGCGGGCATTCCACTTCTGTGCCACCAACGCACTCATATAATGGTGCACCTATTGACTGGGTATTGGTTTCCAGGAGAACCAAACACACCTATCTCTGCCTCCTGCGAGACGACACTGGAGTGTAGTATCATTCTGTTGAGCAACCAATCGAGAGCTCTCTCCCTCGATAGACCAGGAGAACAACTTCTGCCAGAGAACTTTGTCAGAAGTTGGGATTCATGGGCCATTGGGCTCGCTCTCTTTGGCTGAATGGTCTACTAGTCGGCCTGGTAGTCGGAAGGTCTAGGATCCGAATCCAGGCGGTTGCGTACTGTGATGAGTTACAAAATGGGACATAACAGCTGCCCGGTACTCCCTGGTTTTCCAATGATTCTCTATCTGACGTCAGCCCCTAACCGCATCTGTGGCTCTTTATCTGACTGAACGTTCAGTGCGACCACATGAATTTCATGGAAGTTTTACAAAGGAAGGACGTGAAGTGTAAGGAGTTACTATCACATTTTCTTAGAAACAGAGGTAACGATCGAAACTGACTTGTTATCTTCTGAACTCAAAAAATTGATCTTTGCTTATTAATGCATACCTGACTAAAACTACCTTGAGTTACGCACATTTACAAAAACGCCTCAAAGACAGCAAAAAAGACGGTTGTTTGCAGTAAAATCAGTGGTACTAATCAACAATCATAATACACAAAAACGTAAAATTACCTCAACACTGTCACTGGACAGCTGTGCAGGTAAGATAAGTTTCTTGTGCAAAACAAACACTGTAGGATGAAATTAGTCAACCAAAATTTAGCCGTAAGAGGCAATTTAGATTGAAGTAGAATATTCCCAACTAGGTGGCTTCAAAACTGTGTCAACAAGAATCACACACCAACAATAATTCCCGTAGTCACTCCAAGGTCAGGATGACCTTTATTCTCTCAGATAAAATCACATTATAAAAAACACATTATAAATATCATCACAAAAACATAAACAGAACCATTAAAATTATTGTTTAAACATAGACAAAGACAAACAATTAGGATCAAGTCAACGTATGATATGCAGACGTCAGAATAAAGAATAAAGAATTACTTAGGAGAAAAGAGGGAAATAAATACACATCTGACTGAAGCGTCACAGTTAAATCGTTCAAGAGGGATTTACTAAATAATTCTTCCATTACAGCAGACACGTACATTTCTGTTGTAAGATGAAATACAGTCCAGTAACCTAACAATATGCACGAAATAGTATTAACACAGAACACGCGTACTTTATATTACCAAGAATTTTGCAAGTGAGGATCGGAAAAGCAAGGCAAGCTTTCACTACTCTCAAGTCTGTGTGGAGATCAACAGAACTCAGCATCAAAAATAAGATCCGGATTTTCAACTGAAGTCAGTGGTACTATGCGGATAAGGGACTTGGAGCCGCGTCACGAAGGGCACCTCGAACAAACTACAGACTTCCATCAACAGCTGTCTTCGCTCAATACTCCAGATCACATGACCAGAAAAGATCAGAAACAGGGGGGGATCTCTGGGAGCAAACCAACCCATCACGAACCAATTGTGCAACAAATCTGCAGAAAGAAATGGAGGTAGATTGACCATACTCTGGGAGAACAAACCATCAAGTGACATCTAACACCAGGCCATTGCTCGAGTGGAACCCAAATGGGAAACGGCTAGTTGGTCGTCAGTGCGAGGGTGATATGGATGAGGTCATGCGAAGAGGAGATGAAAGCATGTGAGGAGACGTGGAGACAGGTGAAAACGTCGGCAGAGAATCGAACGCAATGAAGACGTGCGGCTGAAGCCCTGTGTTCCTCTAGGAACTAAAGGAAACAATAATAATAATTCGTAATAATTCTCTGATATCTTAAAACAATTAGTCCCTTTGATAAATTTGAATAAGGCATTAAGAAGACAAATTTCGCGAGATGATATCATTTCGTAGTTTCTTTACAACCGCTTTACAACTAACATGGTTAACAATAATAAAATAAAGTTCATGACAATTACTCAGTTAAATAAAAACAAAAGTACATACTAATGATCAATCATATTTAGATAGGTCAAGTAGTCCAGGGTAGGCGAAGATTGAAGTCTATTGATTTTTGTACACACAGTTTAGGCTGTATGTGATTAATCCAAAGTGCTTCCATCACCTTCAATAACCTTGAATTAGAGTTATGTGAAATAATTGTAAAACAGTCATTAATATTTATTTTGTGACCTGACATTAATAAGTGTTTTGCAATGGATGATGCTGGATTTCTATTCAGATTACTGGCATTGAGATTTTCTATGTGATTTAGTAGCCATTTTGGATATCTTACAATTTTACTGTAAAAGTGTCCATCGTTGCCTATCCAACTTTTGATATAAAGTTGTAATAATATGCAGTAAAACGAAACCTACTTTGATTGCTCAAGAGGCAGTAACCAGTGTCATGCATCTAGTCGTCGGGTTGTTGCAGGCATGAGTTGCTTCAAGATTGTAGATACACCTTGTTGACGAGTGCCAACAAGCATGAAATCTAGATCCAGACCTTCCTGTCAGTTGCTTCCAGCCATGTAAGACTAAGCATTAACGAGTGAATTTAGATGAAAGACTTCTAGTTAGGTGAAACTTACTAGTTCAATAAATCACAATTTGAATATTTCATGAACAGTTTATTTTATTTTATAGCAAGAATATATACTTATGATTTTAAAGGTTTTTTAATATATTAGGTCATAGAATTTGAGTAAATCCACATTAGTAATAAAATAATATAGTTTATCTATCTCCAGTTAAGTAGGCAATAAATGGCATAAAACGTTTCCTCTATGCTTTATTATTTTAAGAAAAAAAATGTAAAACATGTATAAATAATTCAACAAGAAGTGAAAAATAAATGTACTTTCTCAAACTAGTAAAATCAGATAACTCATCCTGCCATTCACTCATTCAGTTATTCAAAGAGGAGGTGAAAATGGTCATTAGTTAAAGTCATATAATAAACTAGTTAGTCATTATTTAATAGCTTAATGCAAATCAAGCGTATGAAGTTTCTTATCAAAATTATTAACACAGAAAACAAGATTGAGTTTTATATGCTTCTTTTTTTAAATGTATCCAGATTGATAATAAGAGATCTAACACACTGTGCAATCAATACTTTATAACCATTTAAATAAACAAAAGAAAAATTATTATAATCTACCACATATACTACTGACTGATTTCAGTAGCTGAAGGTGGCTTATCTTAATCATTAATGTTTTAAAATTACTGGGGAAGTCTACACCCTACATCATTTTCTGTTTGTTTGTCATTTCATCTCAAACTTTGTTACATTCTCAAAGATATCTTGAAAAATTTGTCAGTGAAAGTGTGCATCTGTGGAATTTCGCGGGACCGGAAGTTCTGGCATATGGGTGCTCATGTTTTAGTGCGTCGGTGGCACAGCGGTTAGGACGCAGACCGACCATGCATATGGTGCGGGCTTCAATCCCCTGCCGACGCACACCTGATATCAATGATTGGCCTGCAAAATTTGGGCTACCGATACCACATGCTGAAAATTCCATACTTACGCCAAAATATGGTGTGGAATCAAGCTATAATCAAAATTAAAAAAATTAAAAATTAAAAATACTCGTCAACTACGCAGATAGTCCGGAATTCGATTCGTAGCCAACTCATTCCTAAACCTCGCCTAGTCGGTAGTAAGCCCCGTAAAGAGGGAAGATTGGGTGTGAAGTTAGGAGCTCCATCCCGGTAAAAAGAATAACATGAGTGCTACTGAAAATTCAAAGTTCAGGCTTGAAGTCGCACGTTCCATCTGGAATGCAAAGGAATAAAATGATGATAAAACGAAAGTGTCTCTAACATCCTTAGGTTTTTCGTACTCGTATTTGGATAGTACTTCAGGGATTTGCCATGTCCAGAAGGAGGTGAGTAAAGAAAACTTTCTACACTCTGGATATTTCATTGATCGGATGAAAAGACAGCACTACATGAAGAAGCATATTTGATACCTAGAGACTAAAGCGCGTGTGGGCAGACTTGGAGCCAGGTGAAAACTACAGCAGAGAACCGAACGCAATGGAGACGCATGGCTGAAGCCCTATGTTCCTCTAGGAATTAAAGGAAATAATAATAATAAGAGACTAAAGCTCTATATGCATGTTTTCTTGACTTTATGTCAATTGATTCCAATCACCATTTAACTAGACACTCAGCATTTCGATGGGGGTAGGCCTCTTTTTAAGGCTGCGTGAAGAATTTAATTCATGATATAAAGACCAGACGGCTGATTTGCCCTTTTAGGATAGAGCTCATTAGTGATGCACTAGGTTTGACCCAGCCCAGACAGCTGAATCACTTCGAACCACACTCTTTCTGGCCAGCAACTTGGCCAAACTAGTAACACTTGAAATCAAATTAGCAATTTACAATTTAGCAGTGCTAGGAAGCAGAATCAAATTGTGTAGTGCATACGGATAACCAGGTTTGTCTCCACATCTAAGAAAATGGGCTCATTTCCATCAAATATGATTAGATTAGATCCATAAAACGTTCTGTTTCAGTAAATAAAGGGTATTGTATAGGTGGAAATGTAGCCCTTAGTATGACAAATCATAATTATTATTATTCCCTTGGGTTCCGAGTGGAAAATAGGGCTTCAAAAACACATTTCCACCTTGTCCTATCTTCTGCCATCATTTTCAGCTGGATCAACGATTGTCCAGAATCTCTCATCTCCTCCTCCAACTCACACGATCTCCTTCATGGCACCGTCGCACCAACGACACACTTGTCGCTTCCAATTTGGATTCCACTCGAGGGATGGCCTGCATTGCACGTGATATCATTCGACAGCCTCCTCAACGTATGCCCGACCAATCCATCTCCATTTTCTTCTACATATTTGTTGAGCGATCGGCTGTCGACTGTTGGTTTGTTCCACTGCAGAGTTTCTTGTCACCAATTCTTCCTGACCCGCTGGCCATCTGATCTTCATTATGGAAACATTAAAGGCAGCTGTTGATAAAAGTTTGTAATCTGTTGGAAATCATTTTGGTGACACACTGGACAAGTTTCTGACCAGTTTAGAAGAACCGCCTTGACATTGGTGTTGCAAATCCGAATCTTGTTCCATATACTGAGTGTACACGATTTCCAAACTGTTTTCAAGCTAATGAAAGCGTATCTTACCTTTCCGATTCTGGCCTGTTTTGACATCTTCATCCGTTCCGTCTGCCTGTAGTTGAAACGATGCTTCCTAAATAAGTGAAGGAGGTAACCTCTTTTAAATCTCTCCCGTTGATGGTGATTGGTGCTGGTTGTTGTTGTGGTCCGTTGGTTATCTTCATCACCTCCGTTTTGTCTAAATTCACATGGGGTGCTATCTTCGCTGCCAGCCAGCCTCTTCGGCAAGTTTGCTTGTTTTCGCCTGCAAGTTTTCTATTTTGTGTGACATTAAACATAAATCATACACGCGCGAAATTCAGCTATTCTAAAGTCTTCTTATCGGTCAATGGAGCGTATTTCTGTCTTCGCATTCCCTATGAAGAGTTTAGCGCATAATACAGTCCATCACAATTAAGAATACCATCTGTGATAATAGGCAGCCTTGTCTTACTTTCATATTTACTTCTAACGCCTCACTGCTTTACCGTCGGGGATCACCCGACACGTAGCATTATCACATAGACAGCTGTTGAATGAGGTTGATAAGGACTCTGGCACTGCACGCCATAGTATTGAAGCAGTTTCCAAATTATTTTTGCAGTCAACGTTCTCTGTCAAAGGCTCTTTTGAAGTCGACGAAGTTGCGATAAAGTGAGGTTTGATTGCCATTTTATGGTTTGTTTGATGACCATGCGTAGAGTTGCCGTTTGATCAGCACATGATTTGCCTTTCCTGAGCTCACCTTGTTCTGGGCGGTAGGGGGGAGTTCTGCATCCAGTGCATCTTTCATTCTCTCCAGGATGACGTGAACCCACCCCAGAAAACCAATCAAACCACTGCAGAGACTTTTACGCCCATGAGTTTATATAGTTACAATTATTATTTAACTGGGCATAATAAAGGAAGGGAGGTTAAAAGTGGTGACAATTTTCAAGATATAGTGAAAGTTTGGTTTGAGTAAAGATCACAAAGCGCATTGAAACAACATTTCATAGGATTAGAAAATAGTTGCGTAATATTCTGACTAGCTTTCAATGAAGACAGGTGTGAACAGGATGTATACAGAAACAAACTGACATAATAGATTTTTATCACTGAAGGTGAACAAATGAAGGGATGAAAAAACAAACAAACGAAAACTAAGGATTCAGACGGAACTTTATCCACGATAAACACAGAGGTTGGATTAGTTTTTTTGGAACTTATAGCTCCAGCTTTTCAATATATATATATTTAGGTATAGTGAGGCTCTCTTCAGTACAAAGAAGTTTTTTGGTAGGTTCCTGTTCATTTTGTAAATGACTCTGAATAATGAGTCAGTTGATATACTGAAACAGGTGCTGATGAGGTGTTTAGTTATAGCGCCTCTGATTGAAATAGTGCCGCCTCTTACTGGGTGGTGTTCTCCAACAATTTTTGAAAAGGCGGGCGTTGAACGACCTGCATGTTGTTCAATTAAAAATGTTTCATAATATTTAAAAAAATTTATTATTGTTCTTAATGTTTACTAACTAGGTAATTTGCCTCAAAACTGTAGTTGTTTTTATTCATGTTTAGGTTTCGTTTTAATTAGAGTTTCCTTAAATGAAGAATGACGGTTTTCCACTTATTTCATCCTTTTTGTTTTTAAAAACTGGTGTAATCGCCTTGGAGAATAAAACTGTTTACAGTCTTGTAAATCAGTGAGAGCACGCAAGTTGTATTCTTTTACTAACACTTAATTGAGTAGACAGTAAAGTGGGAAGGCATGTACTGTCAATTTGTTCCACATGTTTAGATGTGTTGATTCTATTAATTTTCATGTAGTACATATACGCATTAGGCTGAAACGTGATATTTACAAAATTTCACAGAGAAAACAAAATCCTTCTTCATTCATATTAAACTCAAATATTCCTTTTATTATACACCAGCTAATTCATATATTATGTGAGTAAAGACGTTGTTCCATGTTGCTATATGAAGAAGATATTATACACTTCGATAAACCCCTGCTGACTTCAAAAAGAGATTTTTATAAATGTAGGTGTAGAATTTGGGCACTGTGATAGAATATAATTCCAATTTAGATAAGCATATTTTAATAATCACACAGTGATGCAGTATTAACAACTGGATCATTCTAAAAGCTACTAACATTTTTCTGGATTTCTCTAACCGTCTACTTCAGAGGAGTTATCTTCTGATGAAGATATTTCCTGATAGGTATTTTCAAAAATGTCGTGCCAACCGTTTAGAAGGACATTAAAATTGTACCTTTACCTAACTCGTCCACTGGAACATGCTTTAAATTTAGACCAATTGCTATTACTTCCCCTTTTCTAAAAGCTATGGAAAAGTTACTCTTCATTAATCTTCAACCTTCACTTAAAGCCTTTAACGATCCTAAACAATTCGCCTATAAACACAGTAGAAGTATTTTATACAACTGGTTCCCTTGATAAATTTCGATAAAGAAAGGAAGACGAGATTCGCAGTATACAATGATATCATTCTATTTCACAGGTTCTCATCAGCTGCAGACTACCTGAAATTACAATGATAATAACATACTTTAATATTTGATTAGTAGTAGAGAAGAGATAAAATTGACACATCCAAAAAAGAATGAAAGCATAACAATTTTTAGTTTAAGTTATCATCATCAATTTATACACTTTCAGAGTTGAAAAGAGGGGGGAGGGGTAAGACAGAAAACAGAAAAATTGATTAACAGAAACAGTGTTAGCTTGTATGTTCACATGGCAACTCCAAAAAACAAAAGCATTTACAGTTTATAAGATTGAGATTTGCTCAGTGAGTTGAGATCACTGATGACTAATCAAAATCAAAATTCAGTTACCAAAGGAGTGAGAGGTTAATCACACTCTCTTTCTGAATGCATAAGTATTTCAGATGCAGCTGCAGTCTTGCACTATAACATTGTCTCCAGTTTAGACAAGGGGGCTAAATTTGTTCGCTGCACCTTCCCAGATTACACATCTGCTTTTGACTCAGTACCTAGGGACATTTTGTTAAACAAGCTTGCTGAAACTCAAACTGACTGCTGGGTTGTCAAATGGCTCCATTCTTATTTCCCAAGAAGAAAGCAGTACACTGTATGTCAGGGAAAGTCGTCAACTTCGTTGCTTACTGAGGCTGGTGTCACTCAAGGCGCTGTTTTCTTTCTTTTTGCATGACTTGCCTTACTCTGATGAGATGAACTTTGTTAAGTATACCGATGATCTAACTATTTCAATGTCTGTCTAGACTGCAATAAGATGAACAGCTTTCTATCAGTTATTGGCAAATGGTCTTCGTCTAACGGCCTTAAACTTAATCCTTCCAAATGTCAGACTGTTAATTTCAGTTCCCGATGTAAACGAAGGTTAAATGAAGCCTTTGATTCCTATGACCCTTGCAAAATTGATGATAGTGGTATAGAAACCAAGTATTTTAGATTAAGTATTTTGGATTAACTCTCTCTTCTGACCTATCCTGGTCCTCCCATGTCTTAGCGATTTCTAAAAGAATATTTCGTCTGACGTTTTACATTAAGAAGTTAAGACACTCAGGCATAACCCAACCACTCCTCTTACAGTTTGTCAACTCGTATATTTTACCTATTCTTCTTTACTGTTCACCCTTATTCTTTCCTGCATTGCTTAAAAAAGACTATGTCATACTTTGTAGAACTCTGAAGACTGTCAGTAGGACGAGTAGTATCCCATTGGGCCATGTCGTTGGCATTGTCACCGATAGGCACTTGATGTCATGCGAAAAATTCGCTAAAGGAATTTTGTCAGACTCTGAGCACCCACTCTACCCACGGCCCCAACCTTGTGTCTCCTCAGTTAAAACAAGAAGTCTTTTCAGAAGAATTTATGCACGTACGTCTAAGTACAAAAATTCCACTATACCATATTTGTCACGTACTTTATGTGATGAAAATAGTGTTAGGCATGAACTAACTAACCTTCTTTGCACTACTAAATAAACCATTTCCTCCACCCTTAAAGCATCAAACTTTATTGTTATTGTACTTCTTATATTTATAATCCTCTCATTTTTTGTTTTTGTTTATTTTTTCATAAGTATGGACATAATTTAAGCTGTGTTATAACTGTTAATTTTGTATTTCCCCTCACTATACTAAATCAACAGAACATTAGATCAAATAGTCTATAACATGCTAAAGTTTCCAAACTGAATCGAGAATACTGTTTGAAACAAACTCACTTTTATTATTATTATTATATTTAATAATCTCAGTTCGTGCTCCGAATATTTTTGACTTTATATCTTGGACGTGGACAAATTCCTTTGGTTAATTTTGTTTTAATTTTTTAATTTTATATATATTTTGAGTTAATCAGATGCAGTATTGTGACAAATGCTGAGAATTCCATTCTGTATTATTATAAGTACTGTTTTTGGAATAAAGTAGATTATTGTTATTATTAGTTTTATGGGTTGAAATTTATCGCCAAAAGCTCGTGCAGATTACTCAGTCTTAAAAGGTTTTGTGTTATTGCATTCTTTAATTGATGTTAACTCTGAAGATGTTTGTTTAGAAGGATGAGGAAAGACATGAATATTAAATTATCCAAGTCATAGAACGTAGAATCTCCTGCAATGCTTCATTTTATAACTACGGCTTTAATTAACAAAACACCATTTAACCCCGTTTCCCTGTGGAGATTGGTCATGATTAGGTAGGGAATCACATTATCTGGATATGATTATGAGCAATAACTTGTGCTCGAAACATGGTCATCAGTAAATATTACTGTATAACACTGTGAGACTTCATCAAAATAAATTTTACCCACAATGGAATTATACTCTACCACAATGCACAAGTTATAGTCTTATATCAATGTCACGTATATGATTTCATCTAACAACAGAGAATATTATATACCTTTAAAACAAACTCAGCAGTTACATAATGAAGGGAGAATTGAGCTATTTTTACTAACCATGCAAGTAAAATAAACCACTATGAACAATTGGAATTAGTTTAAATTCTCCGGATGTTATAACCATTTTTCAATTGAATTAACTGAACTATGAGAACTTTGGGCCGTTTTCACCTTTTTACTCTCTACGTATTCATGTGTGTACATTTTCATATTAAGTTGAATCTATCATTGATCCTTCTTCAATATGTTTTGTTATTCATTTCTCAAGGGAAAGATATAACCTTGTGACCTATGTACAGGTGAATGTATAATTTGAGACAATACTGTCATGTTAATTCTTAAGCTAATTATACTTATTTATTATTCTATTTAGTAAGCGAAAAATAAAGGAAGGTATTCACATTTGATGATGCTAATTTTATTTGACTTCAATGAATACTAATTAGTTGGATTCGACACTTTCATTTACAAATTTCGGATAAATAAAATGAGTGGAAAAGAAATAACACCTTTGAGTGAAAACTTGAATTATAAGATCATTAAAAGGATTATTGTCCATCTACTAGGTTTAAATAATTAATGCAAAGAAATATCTTTCATGGAACGAAAAGTGAAAAGAGCTTTCATAAAAGTAAATAAGGTTCAAAATATCTGAAAAGCTCTTCAAAAGACAAAAGACAAATGACAAAAAATGTACTATTCTTAGTATCAATATCTTCTTGGGTTCTTAGTGGAATATAGGATCTCAACAACACATCTACACTTCGCCCTGTTCATTGAATTGTTTCTAACTGACTGCACGACTACCCATAGCCTTGCATTTCACCTTAACACAATCTTCCCCACGCCACTTTCAGACGTCCAAGTCTTCCGCTTGCATTCGGGTTCTACCTTAGGCTGTCGCGGTTATCCCTATGAATATCTGTTGAGCAGTAGGTTCTCAGTCGATAATCCTTTCTAGCCGTCTCATCTTCAGTATGGAGCAAAGCTAGTTGTTGATGAAAGTTTGAAGGCTATTTGAAATACGATTCGTGGCGTGGACGCTAAGTCACTGAGCCATGTAGGTGCACTGACTTGACATTAGTGTTCAAAATCTGAATCTCGTTCCTTACGCTGAGTGAAGGAGATTTCTACACTGATTTAAGAGTAATCAATGCCTGTCTTGCCTTTCCATTATTTACTCTAACATCCTCACCTGGGCAGCCACCTGTAGTTGAAACGATGCCACCTAGATAGATGAAATAGGTGATTTCACTTAGATGGTGACTGGTGATTCGGTAATGTAAGCAATGCATCGTTATTTTATCGTTGAATGTAGTGTTGTATAGAGAGATTTATAAGGTGTTTTGAAAGTTTTACAGTATTGTTAGACACACTGAATCGTAGTTGATAAAATTCACCCAGTTTCAAACCTTTCTGATGTAAACAAACATCACATCGTTTGAAGACTTTCAAAGGTGGATAGACACTGTCAAACCAACTCCCGCATATCACAAATGTTTTAGTTCTTAGAGAAGTGGTGTGTGCGTCGGTGTCTAAGTGGTAGAATACTCGCTAACCTCTAACGTGGTCCGCGGTTCTATGCCGTCGGTTAGGTAGAAAGTCTGGGCGTGAGACAAGCAACTCCACCCCGTTAAAATGATCACAACTGCTAATAGAAATTCAAAGCCCAACTATGAAGCCCTAAACTCCACTGGAAAGGCAAAGGAATAAAAAAGAAGTAAAGATGTTATGTTTTTATTATTTCATCAGTCTTATCAAATATTTCTCAAATTTTAATCTTGTTGTGTTATCTGAGCTTCACATTGAAATTAACACTGATGGTATTGTGTAGAGGGATAATGAAAGCTTAATGATTGAACCATTGAGGCCACACAACGCAAAACCCCCATTATATAAACCTCTACTTCTGAAATCCTTTTTCTTAATAAGTTTCGACTTTGAAAGTTTTCATGGGATGATTATCTGCACGCTATTTTTCTTCCTTATGGATAAGATTTTATTTTGATAAATCACACAGTGTTTTACAATAATATTAACTGATGACGTTTCGAGCACAAATTATTATTATTAATTTAACTGTACAACACTGTGTGATTTATCAAAATAAAATCTTATCCATAATGGAGTTACACTCTACCACAGTGCCCAAGTTTTATACTTATATCAATAAAAAATCAAAACAAATGATTCAGCGAAGAGACTCTTTTCAACGAATTTATCATCAAGCTGTACAATCGTATATATATGGTTTTTAAGAAGTTATATCCGGTGAGGGAATTGAAACATAGGTGTGAATGCATGAAATAATAATAATATGAAGTGCAATTAAAACTAAAATGTTTGTGATTATAATCGTAGTTAAAGGTCAAGTGGCAAAGCAAATTAATGTCATATATAGAATAATTCATAGGATGGATAGAACTTGAAAAAGGTGTGCAATTATAAGATTAGTAGACAAATCGAAAAAATAAAAACGTTACGTAATATTGTGTGAAATTTAATAGCATAGAATTTAATGTTGCATAAAGGAATTGATTTAGAATGACAAGTGGAACAAGTGAAATAATACCGGGGACAATTAAAAATGAGAGTAGTAATAGTAACAATTGACTTAATAAGGAGGAGTATACAAATTGAATAGACAAAAATGAAAAAATGAAAAAATGGAGAGTTGGTAGAGCTAAAGTATGATTGGGGATTACCATACTTTAGCATAGAGGGATTAAGACCATGAAAGTTGGAGGGGTTGAACGAACTTCTTCTGTACACAGAGATCTGGCTTTTCTGTTTCGATAGCCAAAGCTTCAGCAATACAGATGAGTCGGGTACGTAGGGATTTGGGTAGATTACTCTTTGCCTTGTAGATGACTTTGAAGGCGGAGGCTATAGAGATAGGGTGATCATTCTCGACCAGATGTTCAATGATCGCGCTTCTTATTGCTCCACTACCACCTTTTCGTAACCATGCAGGATAGTGTTCTTGCACCCTCTTGGACAAAACTCGTGTTTTATAGATAAGAATATTCATTCAAATCCTAAAAAACGTGAGTTATCAACCGTACCCAAGAAGACACTTTACATGAGCTTGGAATTCAAAGGGGACTTAGCTTCCGATATCATGAAACGGAGGATATCACAATCCCTGAAAAGAACATTCCCTGCTGCATCCCTGAGAATAGCCTTTTCTAGTCGACCATTATTGTTCAATAACCTGAAGGACAAAATCCCGCTGTTGACCAACTCTATGTGTGTTTATCAATTCACCTGCTCTTGTGGAGCTAGGTATATCGGTCGTTCGACACGAGTTTTGTCCAAGAGGGTGCAAGAACACTATCCTGCATGGTTACGAAAAGGTGGTAGTGGAGCAATAAGAAGCGCGATCATTGAACATCTGGTCGAGAATGATCACCCTATCTCTATAGCCTCCGCCTTCAAAGTCATCTACAAGGCAAAGAGTAATCTACCCAAATCCCTACGTACCCGACTCATCTGTATTGCTGAAGCTTTGGCTATCGAAACAGAAAAGCCAGATCTCTGTGTACAGAAGAAGTTCGTTCAACCCCTCCAACTTTCATGGTCTTAATCCCTCTATGCTAAAGTATGGTAATCCCCAATCATACTTTAGCTCTACCAACTCTCCATTTTTTCATTTTTTCATTTTTGTCTATTCAATTTGTATACTCCTCCTTATTAAGTCAATTGTTACTATTACTACTCTCATTTTTAATTGTCCCCGGTATTATTTCACTTGTTCCACTTGTCATTCTAAATCAATTCCTTTATGCAACATTAAATTCTATGCTATTAAATTTCACACAATATTACGTAACGTTTTTATTTTTTCGATTTGTCTACTAATCTTATAATTGCACACCTTTTTCAAGTTCTATCCATCCTATGAATTATTCTATATATGACATTAATTTGCTTTGCCACTTGACCTTTAACTACGATTATAATCACAAACATTTTAGTTTTAATTGCACTTCATATTATTATTATTTCATGCATTCACACCTATGTTTCAATTCCCTCACCGGATATAACTTCTTAAAAACCATATATATACGATTGTACAGCTTGATGATAAATTCGTTGAAAAGAGTCTCTTCGCTGAATCATTTGTTTTGATTTTCTATATGTTACAATGGGAATTTTCCATGATTTATATCAATAACGCTATTTTTCTTGACACTATCCACAATAAATTATTCTCATTTTAAGTGGGTAGAGTTGAAATGGATGAATTACAAAATTTTTAAAGATTATTCAATAAGTGAATTGCTATTAAGATTTGAAAAGTAGGTCAAGTGTTGTCAAAAAAAATTAAAAATGCGGTGATTATAATGATAAACGTGAAGATGAAGTGAAGTGGAATGAATTCAAGTGGTAAAATAAAATAAGCAGGATATTACTGCGACCAAAGTAAAGAAAAGGATTTAATGAAACGTTTTTGAATACATAGTTTAGGCTTTTTCCGTGTACAGTTAGAAATTCATGTATAGGTGGAGAAAAATAGGACTTTAAGAATGAATGAATTTAGTTTTGCAGAAAGCTTTATAGAATAAGTTGTGTGGAGCTTAATGACCTAACTCCAGAAGGTATTCATCAATGGAGGACTTCGTCATTCTACAATCACCTTCCATCAACCAAACCTGATATTACTCATCTAAGCACTCCCGGATGACACGCCTACAACTTCCAATATAATCAGCTCCATACGAGCATATGAATGAGTAGGTGGATATAGCTTCTGTTTGACATGAAAACAATTAGTAGTAGTTTACACTGAGAAACTAATTCCACATTAGATAAGTTCATTTTAAATATCACACAGTTATGATCCAGTAATAACAACTGGTTGTCGTTTCGTGCATAAATTATTGCTCATAATCAAATCAATTTAGTAGCACAGTTTCACAATTTATCTTATATGTATTTTCTCTCCTCTTCTCTCTCCCTCATCCCCTTGTTTTTTGTTGTCGTTTTCCATATATCCACTGTAAGCGTCGTTTCATTTCATTTGCAAATGTAAGGTACTGCATAGAAAAACAAAGCTTCAGAGATTAACCCCTCTTTCCAACTTTATACATTACTTTTTAATATCCTCACCCTGTCACAGCCTATTTTGTGATTACACGCAAGTGAATGCAGTGCAACGGCTGAACTTTGTTCTAGGTTATTTAACTTACCAGGGTCACTCCTTCTAAGTTAAGCTAAACTTTTATGTTCCAACAATCTAGTTGACCCCAATCTACTAGCTTGACTGACCTAAGTAATTTACCTCATTTACAGTCATTATATGCTATTCAGTAATTTGCATTATTTTTCTTAATTGGTCTACTCGTTCCTTAAGCCGACAAAGTTTATCTCTGAGAGAGTTGGTTGAAATGCCACCCTAATTCTGGTCTCATTATGACTCCCATGTAAGGCCTTTGACGTCCCTTCGTTATACGGCAGTACTACAGAGGCTTTGAATTCTATATTATTTGTTACTTTTGTCAGTTTCTTCTTCATACATTTCTGAATAAATTCTGGTGGGTAATTATTTGCTTGTAATATTTTCTTTATTTGTTTAATCTCATCATTTAAATCCTCTGGCTTACTAGTTGGGTTACTGGCTCGACTATGTAGACATTTAACTAAACCTATCTTTACCGGTTCTGGATAGGATGAATTAAAGTCTAAGTATTTTTTTATTGTAGTGTGTCGGTTTGCAATAAATGCTAGTATCTAACCCACCATCTTGTTTTCATTTTATTCTACAGTCTAGCATAGCCGACTCACCCTGTTCTTTTTCTAACTCATAAGTTTATTGGGTTCCGTCCACTACTGAGTTTATATGTGTGGAAAAATTAGGGACATGTTCGGATTTCAACACAGTGAATGTGTCATCCATATATATATATATGTATATATACAAAACAAAATATGAAGCAGCGTGACTAAATTGATATGATTATGAGCAACAATAAATTGTGCTCGGAAAATCATCCAGTTATGAATACTTCATCATTGTGTGATATTTAAAATAAACTTATCTAGTATGGAATTACATCCTACCAAAGTGCCCATGTTCTGCACTTATATTAGAGAAACTAGTTCTCATCAAGCAGTAAAGTGACCTACTTAATATTCGCGTTTTTTAAGTGTTTTCCATAAATAACAATAAAAAGGCGAGATTTGTTTGCTTAATATTTTTTTCATCATGGAGAATGCGATTCTATGAGAAACTATCAAATGTTTTTCGAGTTAACATGTAATATATCTAAGAAAAATGCTGTTTATGTATTTAAACTCTTTGTAGTTTAACTTCATTTTCTGAAAAAAAGATACAAATTAAAGAAAACAATTTACAGAAGCACTTTGCAGCATTATATAAGGTCCTTAGGCAAAAGTCACGACTCAGCAAAGAAAAGAAAACCAATCAAGTCACATAAAGAAGTGTTACAGTAGCTGTTCATAAAATATTCGTCGAATAAACGACCTCATACAATTAAAAATTTTCTGATGATATTTAAAGACATCCAAACCGGTTTCTTCGCAGATCTAAAGTTTACCTTGGCTGCTTTTCTGTTCACTAAAGAAAGTCATTTCTGATCCTGTTTTAAGAACAGCTGGGTTTTTTGAAATTTGGAGCAGATTTGAAATGCTTTAGTAAGTGTATAAAGCTCAGGTACTGTGGTATTATGTAGTTATTCAGTGAAAGACTATTATTTATTGGATAATAATACTGTCTCACGGTTTAATACATCCAATAAATAGAGTAATTAGATACTGAATGTCAAAATACACTTTTGTTACTATAAAATCGTTGCGGAAACCTGTTACACTGAGCAGTAACCCAGATTCGGATTTCCAGCACTATTATCAAGTTAGGTATCCTACATAGGTCAAAGACTTGGCAAGTACATCATCAAAATCATTTCAAACAGGTTCTAGACATTTACCAACAGCTCTCTTCGCTCTATACTAAAGATTGAGTGGCTGTCCAGAAAGGATTACCAAAAAGGAACTCTAGAAATGAGACAACCAACAACAAAACAAGCTCAAGAAATTTGCTGAAGAAAATAGAGATGGACTGGATATATGCCAAGGAGATCGTTGAACGACATCATCCAACAGATCACCAGTCGAGTGGGACTCGAATGGGCAGCTACGAGATATGCATTTGTTCAAGAGTGACATGGAAGAGATTGTGTAAGTAGGCGAAAGCTTACGCACAATCGTTAAGCCACCCTAAGATGACTTCAAACAGTGGAATGGAATAGATATGTACTAGTGACTCTATATATACCAATCAGAATCTAAGGTAACAATAACGATAATATTAATGAAATGTTTTATGTTAGATAGTTTTGAACCAATGAAAACTAACCAAAGTTAGGAATCGGTTAATTTTAGTGTAGAGCTCAAGCACTATGGCAGTATGTAATTCTATATTCGATAGGTGATACGGAATTTATGACTGGATGACGTTTCGAGTACAGTTTCTTGCTGTTCATAATCATATCAATGTATTCACACGGCATTATAATTCGCTTCATATATTTTTTCTCTTCTCTCTCTATACATCCGGTATAGACGTTGCGTCATTTCGATTCCATGTATTTGGTGTTAATTCGATTAAAAAATGCGTGCAGTCAGGATGACGCAAATTCTGTACCGGATATATGGAGGAGAGAGAAAATTTATGAAGTAAATTATAAAGCCGTTTGAATACACTGATATGATTATGAGCAGCAACAAACCATACTCGGAACGTCATCCTGTTATGAATACTGTATCACTAAGTGTTGTATCAAATAAACTTGCATAATGAGGAACCAATCTCCAACGCAAACAATCCATTAGGCAATATTTATGTTCATAAAACACTTTCGGTTTATTGATGTAAGTATAAGACTTGGCCACTGTGGTAGAGTATAATTCCATTATGGATAAAAAAATTTTATTTGATAAAATCACACAGTGTTGTACAATAATATAAACTGATGACCACGTTTCGAGCACAAGTTATTGCTCAAAATTATATCAAGCCACTCACACAACTTTTTGCTTCATTTATATACATTAGTAAAAAGTGATGATTAGACATTTGAGCAAAATCAATATAAGATAAATTACATTCAGAGATAATATCAGTGTTATCAATCAAATACAATCAGATGGGAAATAAGATGTTTTTATAGTAGAAATAACTAACTTGTTATAGTGTAACAATGTGAATTCAATACATTTTAACAATATTTATTGTCCTCTGATTCGATTGGTAATAATATCTTCCATATCTCTGGTATTTGCATTGAGTCATTTCTGTTGCATGTGTTGGGTGTAGATTCGATGAACAAAGATTCAGAAATCAATCTCTCTCTCCACCTACCTATATTACTTCTTAGAATTTTGACCCTCTCCCAACATATTTTGTGGTTATGTGTTAACGCATGCATGTAGTGCTATTGCTGAGTTTTTTTCTAAATTACTTATCTTTGTGGGTGGGGTCAATCATTCTAGCCTTAGCTAAATGGTTATGTTCTGATAATCTCACTACTCCTGATCTACTAGTTTGACCTATATAGTTGACCTCACAGTTATTAAACATCAACCAGCAATTCTTCTATCTGTTTCATTTCATTATTTGGGTTTTTTGATGTACTTCTAAGTGCTATTGCTTGGTTTGTTAAACAACTAACTAGGCCCGCGTTAACAGTTAACGGATGAGATGAATTAAGGTCTAAATATATGTTAGTAGAATGTGCTGACTTTTTATAAATGCTTATGTGCAGTCTACCTTCTTCCATTCGTTTTATATTACAATCTAACACCCTAGCTAATTCCCCTTGTTTATTTTCCGATTCTAATGTGAATTTTATTCCATTTACTAGTGAAATTATATGTGTTAAGAAGCTAGAGATGTGTTCTGTTTTCAACACTGTGAAAGTGTCATCTACATATATCCACCATATTTTTGGAATAGGATTAAATGTATTAACAGCAATATTTCCCCAGCTGTCCATAAACATATCTGCTACGATAGGGGATATTGGTGATCCATCCGATTGCTACACCTTCTGTTTGTCTATATATTTTGCCCTGGAATTTAAAAACAGTAGACGTGAGGCATAAGACAATTCCTAAAATAATTTCTTCAATGGGCAGCTTTGTCCTATGATTGAGTTTGGCATCCACAGTTAGTTCTTTTTGAACTGCTTCTAAGGCCATTTTGACCGTTATATTAGTGTAAAGACTAGTTATGTCGAAACTAACCATTTTTTCATTATTATCTAATTGAATGCCATTTAGTTTCTTTTTCATCTCATATGAATTAAGTAAAAACACAGTTTTTGTTCAGCGAAGAAATTTCTTTTCAACGACTTCATTTTCAAGCTGTACAGTCGTATTTATATTACACAAAAGGTCATTAAGTGGCACTAAATAATTGCTCAGTCAATATACATATATGTGATAAGAATAACGATTATTAAAATCTTATAAGGGGTAGAGTTGAAGTGGATAAATTACAAAATTATTAAAGATTGTTTTATAAGTGAATTGAAAAATGTTTTAAAAAGGTCAAGTGTTGTCTAAAAAAATTTTATCAAATAAAAGTACGATTACGATAAGAATGAAGATGTGAAGTGAAGTGGAAAGAATTCAAGTGGTAAAATAAAATAAAGTAAAAACTAGAAAGAACATTACTATGACCAAGGTAAAGAAAGGGGTTTGACAAAACGTTTCTGAACACATAATTTAGGTTTCTGTTCATGTATAGCTAAAGCTTCGGCTATGCATAAGTGAAGAAAACGTAAACTTTTGGATCGATTCGATTTTGCCATGTAGATAACTTTGAAAGATGAATCACGTGGGGCTAAATGACCTGACTCTAACAGGTGATCACAGATAGACGACTTCGCGGTTCTACGTTCGCCTTTCATTAACCAGACTGGATAGTGTTCAGCTACACGTTTTCGGAGATTACGCTTACAACGTCCAATATAAACCGCTCCACAAGAGCAGGTAAAAGAGTAAATACACATGGATGTGGACAAAAGCGGTAATCTATCCTTGACGCATTGTCTGATCATATTTCGGCTGGTAAAAACTAGTTGTAAGTCAGCTGCAGGAAAAGTACGTTTAATACATTTAGATAAACGATTTTTAATCAATTCCGAAATGGTGTCACCTTTGAATGCCAGACTCATAAACAGTTTTTTCTTCGGCACTGTAATTTGTCTAGGGGCGTGTTCTTTCTTGATGTTACGTTCGATAAACCTTGTAGGATAACCATTATTAAGGAGATTTGATCGAAGCTTATCTAGTTCACTGTCGATTGTCTCTGCAGAGCAGATTTTACGAATTCTAGAGCATAAGGAATGAATAAGATTTCTCTTCCTCCCTAACGGTACCCAACTGTTGAAGTTAGTGTACTGCCCAGTGAATGTTGGCTTTCGGTAAATAGACCTTAGCAACGTACCATTCTCTCTTCTATCTAGCTTTACATCAAGGAAGTGAAATGAGGAATTCGACTCTTCTTCGACCGTGAAAAGCAAAGATGGGTGAGAACCATTAAATATTCCAAGAAGTTCAGCAGTTGAAGAGTTTTCGTCACATACAATGAAAGTGTCGTCTATATATCTTTTATACATAGACAAACTATCGATGGTTTCCTTTAGTGGGCCATTCTCTAAGCTAGCCATGAAGACGTCCGCTAAGAGCGGTCCTAAAGGAGAACCCATTGCGACTCCATCCCTTTGATTATAGATGACATCATTAAATCTAAATTGCACATTCAGTGTGCATCTCAGTCTATCTGTGATCACCTGTTAGAGTCAGGTCATTTAGCCCCACGTGATTCATCTTTCAAAGTTATCTACATGGCAAAATCGAATCGATCCAAAAGTTTACGTTTTCTTCACTTATGCATAGCCGAAGCTTTAGCTATACATGAACAGAAACCTAAATTATGTGTTCAGAAACGTTTTGTCAAACCCCTTTCTTTACCTTGGTCATAGTAATGTTCTTTCTAGTTTTTACTTTATTTTATTTTACCACTTGAATTCTTTCCACTTCACTTCACATCTTCATTCTTATCGTAATCGTACTTTTATTTGATAAAATTTTTTTAGACAACACTTGACCTTTTTAAAACATTTTTCAATTCACTTATAAAACAATCTTTAATAATTTTGTAATTTATCCACTTCAACTCTACCCCTTATAAGATTTTAATAATCGTTATTCTTATCACATATATGTATATTGACTGAGCAATTATTTAGTGCCACTTAATGACCTTTTGTGTAATATAAATACGACTGTACAGCTTGAAAATGAAGTCGTTGAAAAGAAATTTCTTCGCTGAACAAAAACTGTGTTTTCATATGAATTAGTTAGCCTAGAGTTTGAATGATTTCTAATAGGACATAGTGTTATAGCTAAGTGTTTTGATTATTCATGTGTCGGCATATTTCTGGAATCTACTATTGGTCTTATGGGGTAACCTGGTTTATGTATTTTTTTTTTGCCGTGTATTCTACTAGCGTTATTAGTTTTAGGCATTAAATTAAACCATTTAAACTTACTCAGTGACAGTTTCATACTATAGTATTAAATCCGATGTAGATTTCTTAATCTTATTCATTACTGTATCTACAGGCTTTTAAATTTCCTCATATGGACCCGTTTCAATATGTTCAGTGGCTTTCTTGATATAGTCAGAATTATCCAAAACTACTGTAGAGTTTCCTTTATCAGCTTTTGTGATGACGATGATTTCATCCTGTTTTAGACCAATTAGAGCTAGTCATTCCGATTTTGTTTTCTTTAATTTCTTAAGAGTTAATGCACATTGAGTTAGAACCTTTTCTGATGTCATCTTATCTATTGAACTTAATGCTACATCTGTCTTAGGGATGACATCTTCTGACTTTACTTTGCTGACCGTTACATTGAAATTTAGTCCATTTTCGAGTGCTTTTATCTCACTAGATCTTAATTCTCTTGAAGAAAGGTTGATTATCCACTTTGTTTTGTCAATAGAAGATGAAATATTGTTTTCAACTTCTTCATTTATTGTGGCGTTCTTTTCTTCTTATAATTTGTCATATTTCTTAATTTGCGTGACTTTTGATTTCTTAAAGGTTGCTTCTCTAGCTTTACTGAACGTTTCAATCACAATTTCATAATCTTTATCATTTAGCAGACATTTGAGTTTCTGTTTGAGCTTTTCAAATTTCATTTCGTATATTCTTTAGCTTTATAATAATTCGATGTAGTTCTTCTTTATGATATAATTTGCTGACATGTTCCGCTGCTGACGTTAGTTTTCTTGAAGTAATTGGAGTATGTAGGTGTAGGTATTTAGGAATTATATCAATTTTTAAACATTGACTGTTGAAAATTCGATGGTTTGCGAATCTTGCTTCTGTTTATTTTAAATTAATAATACGTTTGTACATTTACACTAAAGATTTGACATCTCCTCATAAGGGAAGGATATCAGTGAACTCAATATATATTGAATTTTTTTCCGTAGTGAATCGCATACTTATGAGAGAAATAAAAAGGCAGTTGCAGCGAAGAAAATTTTCTTTTCGACGAAGTCATCATCTAGGCTGTACATTCGTGTATTTATATCATATATTTATATATATCTTATCTAAACTTCCTGTTTATTCATGTTATTTTAAGTTTTCTTAATCCCTGTCTACACTACCATATTTTCATATCCACACTTCCTGTTTATTTTGTCATTTTACTATTTCTGCATATTTAATCCCTGATTGCATAAACAATTATTCACCACACTAGTTTCTTATCCAAACATCCTGTATATTTTGTTATTTTTACATTTCTAACCCCCAATTGCACAATGTCAATCTTCTTAGTTATTATGCTACTTTGTTTGAGTTTTACCCATCTCCCTGTTTATTATGGCATTCTAATTCCTAGTTGTAATTTTCATTAATTTAACCCCTAACCAGAAATTGTTCTGGAACTTTCCCATCCATTTGATATAAATACACGAATGTACAGCCTAGATGATGACTTCGTCGAAAAGAAAATTTTCTTCGCTGCAACTGTCTTTTTATTCCTTATGAAAGTAAAAAAAGTGAGTACCTAAATAAATGATGCACATACTACTATTTGGCTAGTGCCATATTTTCGTGAAATCATTGTATACAAGATTTGCAGGGGCATATTAGCACTATTATTGGCTTGCTGTTAATCTGAACTTCTTAATTCATAAAAAATCCCCATTCAAACATTAACAGATATCAGACCGGTGATTCAGCGAAGAATCTCTTTTCGGCGGATTCATTTTCATAGCCGTACAATCGCAAATATGTATGGTTGTTTTGTGTGTGTGCGTACATTAAATGTGTCAAACGAAAATACAATTAGTTAGTTTTTTGGTGGAGTTACGTAATACAAAAGGCGTTCAAATGAATTGGATGTTGATATAAGAGGGTAGTAACAAAGGTGATGAGTTGTCACAAATAACTGTTAAAGAAGAGTCACGTAATAACATGAATAGTTTGATGAAAAGTTGTGCTCGGAGTGTACATGGAAACAAAATAACATACGGAATTACGCAAGGATTTTAAGTAGTTAGAAAAATAAGCATACAAGCAAAAGTTAAGTCAAATCAACGAAGTTGTTACCATGAGAGTAGAAGTGGTTGAATAATTTTCTTTTGTATGCATAGTTATGGTTCTTCTAACTGAATGGCTAGGGCTTCTGCAATGCAAAGAAGACGGAAACGTATGGTTTTTGGCAGGTTGTCCTTCACTTTGCAGATTAATTTGAAGCAGGCGTTTGTTGGGATGGAATGACCAGTGTTGATGAGATGTTCGATCATTGCACTCTTTATACGGCCACTACTTCCTTTCTTCAGCCGGGCTGGATAGTGTTCTTTGACCCTTTTTGACAGGATGCGCGTCGAACGACAAATTTATATGGCTCTGAAGCAGCAGGTGAACTGATATATACAAATAGAAGTGGTCAGGTGAGAGGTCTTATCCTTTGGGATTTCGCATATCAGCGGGTGACTGCAGAACACTACTCTCAGTGTTGTCGCAAAGAAAGTTCTTCCTAAAGAAGTGAAAATTCTCCTCCTAAAGATATCACTGAGTAGGTCACCTTTGAAGTCGAGGTTCATATAAAGTATCTTTTTTGGCACGGATGGCGTCTTTTGCTTTTGGATTTTCTGTTTGATGTTTCTGTCTATGAATCTTGATGGATAACCGTTTTGTATGAAGATTTCTTTCAGGAAGTGCAGTTCTTCTTACAGAGTATCAGAGTTGGAGATGTGTTGGACGTGAGCAGCAAGAGATCTTATTAGGCTTCTTTTTCGACTGATTGGTACCTAGTTGTAGAAGCTTGTCAGTTGGCCGTTCTATGTGATTTTCCTATGGATGAACCTTCTTAAAGTTCCGTCAAATCTCCTTGTAAGTTCAACATCAAGAAAAGAAGTTTAAGATTCGTTTTCCGTTTCGAGAGTGAGCTTTGTAGCTGAATGGCATTTGTTGAATATTTGTAGTAGCTGACTGAGATCGTGACCGTCATCACAGATAATGAAGATGTCGTCCACATATCTAACACACAGTTGGAAATTGTCAAAAGTTGATTTGAGTGGGCCGTTCTCGAGGTTTGCCATGAAGCAGTCCGCTAGTAATGGGCCCAGGGGAGATCCCATTGCGATCTCATCGTTGAATGTGAATTACACATTAAGTGTACATCTTGGTAGTAGTTCTTTTAAATAAGTCGTAGGTAATCCAATGTTCAGCTGGTTTTCGTCTATATATCAACAAGTGTGACAGACAGTTTCTGTGAATGGAACGTTGGTAAATAGTGACTCAGTGTCAGGAGAGAGCATATTTTTGTTTGTTATATTGATATCTTGTATTTAGTAGACAAATAGAAAGGTGTCACGAAGCGAATAGTGGCATATCTGTTTTCGTGCAGGTTCTAAAATGTCAGCTAACCATTTCGCTATTGAATGGTACGGGGAACACCAAGAAATTATGGGTTTTCTTAGCTGTGAAATTAATGTAGAACCTACGTTTATACCATGCGATTTTATCGTTATCCTAAAACTTTAGTCACTTAAGCTCATGTTAAACTAACACTATTCTAAACATAATTGCTGTTTAATCTTTGAAAAGAGATTTCAAAAATCGGGAAGTCCATTTCATTCCCCTAATAACTACTATCTCTGAACTACTTAGGGATTTAGTGTTTATTAATTAAGAAGCATTTAAACTCTTTCGTCCTGAAATGAAAATAGAATATTGCAGACTTATTTTGTGGTTTAGTGAAACTCTTAGACATGGAATGTAGAGAAATGTAATCACTCATCTGTTAGAGCAGAAATTACAGGTGTCTTTGTCTTCAAAATTATGTTTTTTTTTTTGATTTACAGCTTGATTTCCACACCGTATTTTCAGTACAAGTGTGGAACTTACAGCATGGATATCGGTTGCCCAAATTCAGGCATACCATAGATATCGGGTGTGCGCCGGCAGGGGTTCGAACCCCGGACCATGTGCATGGTCGGCGAGAGTCCTAACCATTGTGCCACCGACGCACGGTTATGGCTGTAAGCAGTTCTAAAAATAGGCCATACTCTTTTGATAAGTTTGCGGTGAGCTGATTGTCTACGTGGTAGATTTTCTGAAAAATATAGTTAACTCAGAAAGTTGTTGGAATTAATGGACTTATAGAATATTTTAGTTTGGAATTTAGCGATATTGTCTAGGTATGACCACATTCGGAGGGAACATCCGAGATGCTTGGTTGTTCTCATTTCTCAAATCATGGACATCGTAATACAGCATCACCTTCGATTGATTTCACTTTGCAGAAGCTGCTGAAATGTATATTTTTATTATGTTATTATACCCCTGGGTTTCAATAAAATATATCAGTATTTTCGCTGTTTACTGCTTTAGCTGACCACAAGATCGGCCCTTGGGCTCTCATCTCCTCCTCACACGGTCTCCTTCATATCACCCTTGGACCCAAGCCCAATTTTTCCTTTCCTATTCAAGTTTCACTCAAGAGCCTGCCTAATGTGCTATGTCATCGAATAGTCTCCTCAGAGTGTATCCACCTGAATTTTTCTTCGGAATATTTGTTGAGCAATAGGTTCTTGGTTGGTTCGTTTGCAGAGCTGTTCAGGTGGCGAATATGTATTGCACTAAATGCATTTCCAAGTCAGTGGCCAATAACCACCACCAATGTATGACTTCAGTGTACTTTTCGCCATCATGAGAACTAAATGCTTACAAATTCTCAACACTATTTGGGTTTAATTGCCACCAGTTAATGTCAAATGGAGATAAAACTTAACGAAAAGTCAACCTTTGTTTAAATACGCCTACATCTACTCATACGTAACACTAGTTTACATATTAGGCTTATTTTCAGTCAGTAGAGCATATGACGTATATGTAGACCTTATTTTCAGTGTTTGTTGTTCTTAGTATACATTTTGAGAAGTAATAAACAACTCTGAGAACAATATGACTCACATGCACAAAGAAAGACAGTGAGTAGAAAAGGAAAGTTCTGAAGATGCTTTTTATTATAATACGAAATTCATGTATGCTTAATTATCAAAACTCAGCACTATTGTTAATTTATATTTAAACACTGAAAGTATCAAAAGCTAGAAGATTTAAACAAAAATTTTGACACTATCGTTCCCTTTTCTGTATATTGGTAAAAGTAGGTGGATAATAAATAAGTGAATTTCTTCACGAATGGATACCAGTAATAGAAGTACCAAAACTAGAAGAAATTGAATCAGTGTTCCATCCTAGTTTGGGTTTCTGTAACGTTGAGAATCCACGATACCAGAAAGGAATCAAACGCAGGACCTGCAGGTAACAAAGCTAAGATATCGACCGTTCAGCCAGAAAAGCCACGAATTCTAAATTCTTCTATTTGCAATATAGTACTACCTTCATCTCATCACCTGAAAATTAGTATATAGTATTTTACTACTCATAAAAGAAGGTTTTGAAATTGCAGCTACCCTCATTTATTCTTGACTTCAGCCATCCCTGAACATGGCAGCCTAGTTATTACTAAATACGACTATAAAGTCAGACGAACGAAGAATTTTTGAAAAAGTGAAAAGAACTCAGCATAGAACTTTGTTCCGAGGAATTGTTTTT
The DNA here is from genome assembly GCA_944472155.2 of Trichobilharzia szidati. NCBI lineage: Eukaryota > Metazoa > Platyhelminthes > Trematoda > Strigeidida > Schistosomatidae > Trichobilharzia > Trichobilharzia szidati. Next base: position 207,228,045 of record OX235271.1, read on the forward strand.
TTATCAGTATTATTAGATTCAAAAGCCAACTTGATGGAGAAACTAATGTCAGTGGAGTAATGCGTACCTAAGAAACCAACCACAACAACAAGCGCCAGTTAACACCAACTGAAGAAATTTGAAGGGGGTCACTTGTTTCACTCACCCAGGCAGCATTATTTCGACTACAGGCGACATGGACGAGGGTGTCAAAACCAGGAATGAAAAAGTAAGACACCTTCAGAAATCTCAAATCACTGCACAATTCCGCTGTACTCAGCCTAGGAAATAAGATTCGGATCTTCAATTCTCTTGTTAAATCAGTGCTTTGATATGGATCGGAGACTTGCCAAGTGTATCACCAAAGTGATTTCAAACAGGTTTAAGACCATTATCATCAGCTACCTTTGCTCTACACTGAAGAGGAAATGCCCAAAAGGAGTTAGCAGCGAGGAACTTTAGAAACGAACTAACCAACAGCCTGTCGCCCGAAAACCCTGCCGAAGAGAATGGAGGTAGATCAGACACATGCTGAGGATACCATTGAATAAAATCACACACATATCAGGCCTTCGACTGAGTTCCGAATTGGAAACGACGAGTTGAGATTCGAACAATAACACAGAGGAGATAATAGCTTCTAAGCAATCATGGAGTCAGTTAAAGAGGGCTACAAAGGACAGGATGAAGTGGAGCTAACCTGATGAAGCCCTGGCTCCGCTCAGAACTTAAGGGAATGATATTAATAAAAACAGCCATGGATCTCTACTAAAATGCGATCTCTTTACAGTAAATATAACCATGTCTTTCAGAAATGTAAGTAGGGAGAATTATATAATTTTGAGAAGCTATTTTTCATTGAATAATTATATGGAAGAGGCAGTTTTACTAGTCTAGATAAAATAATTATTTGTGGCTAATGGAACAGTCATCTGATCCTCTAGAGTGCTGAACAAAACCCAGTTATCAAATATAGACAGATTCTTTTCAGTTGGGTCAATATAATGTTGGGTTATCCCAGGGTACGTTTTTAGCCTTGAATTAGCAGTTTTCATACTTGAAATAAAAAAAGTTGACACCAACTGTTTCCAGAGAAAAAGAAACTACATTTCACAGTCAAGCCTTTTTGTTTAATCATAGTATTACCTATATGCTTTTATTTGTGGTTGTCGGTGGGGGAATTGTGCTATAAAGATGTCTGAAATCTTCTGCAGTTTCGAATCTTTGAAAGGTTGGCGAAACATTTTTGAAGGAGTGAACAAAAGATACTACTAATTGGTGAATAACAGTAGTGCCAGTTGAAATGGGATTTTTATAGATAGCGAATTATTGGAGACAAAATATAATCAAGGTAAATTGACATCGTAATATAACCTGCATTGAAACCAAATCACATTCCTATAGGCCAATACATTAAAAAAATATAATCACTTCAGAAATGAATGTGACATTCTAGTTTTGGTAGAAACCGTTGACAGTATAATTTCAGGAAGTACTTATTTATACAATGGCATTTATTCGAATACATGTGTTTCACTCCACCAAGGTTTATTTACATGTATTTATGTACATACATATATATATATGCGTAGGACGACATAAGGCTTTTTCAGTATTCAACTCAAGAGTAGAACTTGACAATATCCATAGAAAATCAGAAGTGTGTAGTGAATGTTTTCTATACTACATACTCTAGACAATAACATCTAATATGGTCAAGAATATTGATAAATAAACGATACTTAATAATTTTGGACTGATAGTCTTAGCTTGAAACCACTCACTGCAACGTAATTTCTCCTTGTTCAGAATCTCCAAACAACATAACAGTGGATAACATATCATCTGAAGGAATGTTGTTCTACCCGAAGCTTACCCCAGTATGATTTATGACTCGTGGTAAATATTTTATTATCACTACTATTCTCTTGGGTTCCAAGTAGAACGTAGGGATTTAACGGCACGTCGCCATTTTTTCTGTACTCTGTAGTTTTCTTTAGCTGACCCCACGATTGTCCACAGGCTGTCATCTTATTCTAACATGATCTCCTCCATGTCACCATCGGATACATGCCCAACTTGCGGTCTATCATTCTGATTCCACTTGAGAGCCCACCTGGCACACGACGCCACCGAACAGTCTCCTTAGTGTGTATCCTATTCACCTCCTTTTTTTCAGAAAATTTGTTGAGCAATTGGTTCTTCGTTGGTTTGTTTTCAGAGTTTCTTGCTGCTAATTCTTTCTGGCCATCTGGTCTTTACTATGAAGCCAGTGAAAGCAGTTGCTGATAAAAGTCTGAGGCATGATAAAAGGTCTCTTAGCATGTAGCGTTTTCACTTATCTGTTAAACGTGACCACTGCGATAAATAGATCATCAAAGCAGTATAAAACAGATTAAACACGATGTATTTTTATGGGTGGAAAATTTACGTAACTCAGTGATTTAAGCAGGCCTTCGTAGGGACATAAACGGCGGCAAAATGTTATTTTTGGTTTATGGCCAAGGTAATTAATAGTCTGCCAGGATTCATTTAGCTTAGAAAAACTTTAAGTGATAACATTTACAACTTACGCATGCTAAATCAGAAGCCTGATGAGAAGATACTGATGTAACATAAGATTTTATTAGCTGGTAGAATTACTTTTATATATATTCTGTCCTGACGATTTTAATTACATCTTCACTATATAATATAATAGTAATACATTGGACTGATAAGGTGACTCTGGAAGATCTTCTATTTACGGATGACTTTTGTCCAGTGTCACAGGAGCTCGAAGACTTACAGGCGAAAACCAACAAGTTGGCTGAAGAAGCAGGTACCGGAAACCGGACTTCAGATGCAAACAGAAAAGACTCAGGCGCCAAAGACAACCAACAAACAACAACAAGCAGCAACCACTGTCAACGAGAGACACTCAAGGAAGGTCACTTCTTTTATTCAACTAGGTACCATCGTTTCAACTACAGGTGGCACAAATGAGGATGCCAGACATTCGCTACGCAGAAACCAATGCGGAAATCTACTGCTATCTGCACTTCTGCATTCTTGACGGACTTAGCGAGCATGTGACGAAGTGCATTTTCGACAAGCTACAGACTTTAACCAACAGCTGCCTTCACTTCATACTGAAGCCTAGATGGCTGGCCAGAAAAAATTAGCAGCAAAAAACTTTGAAAACGAACTAATCAAGAGTTTATTGTCCAACAAATACGCAGAAAGAAACTAAGATGAAAGAAACATTTGCTAAGGAAATCGCTGAGCAACATCGCGAGCCAATCAGGCCATCGACTGGAAGCAGAATGAAAAAGGTGCATAGTCGTTCGCGTATCCCAGTGTGACAGAGAGGAAATAATGTGAAGGAGAGAACAGAGCCTTAAGGCACACATGTAATCAGCCGAAGAAAACTGCAGAGAATAGAATTAAATAAAGATGTGCTTATGAAGCGCATTTTTCAATTCGAAACCCATGAGAATAGTAATAATAATATAAAGTCACTATGAAAAAATAAGTTCACAGTAGTAGCAGCTGTGAAACAACTAAAATATGTGACCTTTAGAACAAGGAATACTTGTGTAAAAATAATGCTGACTAAAAATACATGGAACAGGAATGTTTTATTTAATAAGGCATTCAATTGTTTGTGTCGTTTTATAACACAAGACATAAGTATGTCTAAACTAAATACAATGATTTCAACAGCTTATCTTCCCCTACGTTAGTATTATGCCGATTCATATGGACTGTCAGTGAAACAGAACACAAATTTACTGCCTACATCGTTAAATTTTTTCTATTCTGCTTTTCCTATGACGTACTAAAAAATGTCATTTATGCTTTGTTGTTAAAACGAAATATCACTATGCTAATTTTGAGTCAAGCGGCAGACAAATAAAACGCGAATATTTCGCGAGACATTCGTGATTTTTAAGCATTTTCATTGCAAGCATTCATGATAAATCAAACAAGTTATTTAATCAAGAGGCTCTTTTTGGCGATGCCATTTTCTTTAGCTGTACAACCGTAATTAGATGCAACATCTCCCCCACAAAGGTGCTAATATTAATCAAGTGGATTACGGGTGATAGACTTACATAGGGTGATAAACTATTTAATCATCTAGATATAATCAGGGTGCATATAGAAATATAGGAAATGCGATGTTATATAGGAGTTGGAAATATCAGCTGAAAACAGATGTGTTATTGCCATGATTGTAGAAACGGTTGAAACATTTTCTGCTGTATTAAGAACTACAGTTTTCTAATTGGATGTCTACAGCTTCAGCAGTGCAAAGGAGGTGAAAGGGCATTGTCTTTAGCAGGTTAACCATCATTTTGTAGATTATTTTGAAGGAGGAAGTGGTTGGGATAGTGTTATTAGGATCGACAAGGCGTTCAATTATTGCTGTACTTATGGAGCTGCTATAACCTATCTGTAATCTTGGGAGATAGTGTTCTGGAACCCCTTTGGATAGGTTATGCTTGGTAGGACCTATATACCTGGTTCTCCAGGAGAATATTTGTGAGATGAAAACTATGCCGAAACCAGTTTTCGTGGTTGTTTCAGGGGAAACTGACAAGCATACGAACCTGTCAAAGTATTATGGAGTTCAGGAAGTTAGCAGCATCAAAATGGACACGAATAATAAAACCAAAAATAATAAAACGAACTTGAAAGGATTCGCGGCCTAAGTGACCTAGTGGATAATGCTTCGGTGTTTGAAAGGACGTGCACTGCGTTTGAGCCTCAGCGGGAAAATCATCACTCAATGAAGAACAGGTAAATCCAGATAGCGAGTCCCGTATGGGACGAAATGTGTATCTTTGGTTCCAGTGCTAGTCACCATTCACCATTTTACTTCAAGTTAGATGATCAGACATCGTCGAAGCATCTGAACAAGGAGCCAATATGTCAACCTGAGACCAACCACTTCAGTCCAATCAGTCAAAGGGAAAGTTCAAATTGCATTACATAAAGACTATATAGAGTTCATTATACAGCTACTCAGGTAAACGAACAAGGAAAATAATTATTAGCACTAAGTCGATGGTAGTAAAAGAATCTGTATAAAACGTTTTCGAACACAAAGTTTAGGTTCCTTCTTATACATTGCTAAAGCTTCGTCTGCGTCCAGAAGATGTAGGCGAAATCCTTTTGAACCGCTTGATCTTTATTTAAATCTGACCCTGAAAGAAGTCTCTACGGGGAATAATAATGCGCTCCAGAAGTGAGCTATTGACTCGTATGAGTTCTTCTTTTAACAATTATGCTGCTAAGTATTCATAGGTGCTTCTAGACAATGTGCTGCTAGTATGGCCTGTATACATGGCTCCACAGAGGCAAGTGAACTGTTAAGTGAACATTCAAGTTGCCAACAGTGGGATCGTGTCTTAGACGCTTTGGTAGACAAGGGCATGTGTGGAGGTGAGACGTAGAGATGCAGCAAAGAAAGTTCTTCAAACTGTTTTTGACAAGTGTCTCCGGAGATCCTTACTAATTTTATGTCCCTTGAATTTCACATTTACAATTAGTTATTTTTTCGGCATATCCAGGTTTTTCAGAGGATTCGATATTTATCTTTAGATGTTTGTAGTTAGAGAAGTTTGGATATCCACTTTTGATCAAGAAAGAGTAGTTTAGTCAACAGCTCACTTCTTTCAGAGTTATATGTTTTAAGTACTAGCAAGCGGTTTAAAAGTGATTCGGCCTAATTCTTCTTTATGCAGCCGAAGCTCTAGCAATCCATAAAAAGAAACCTGAACTTTGCGTTCAAAGAAGTTCTATCGAGACTCTTTTACTGTCGTAGACTTATTGGTAATCATTTTTTTCCATGTTCTTTTTCCAGAATAGCTGTATGTATAGCATACCCTATATAGTCGTTTTTATTATTTTTCACGTTCTGCAACTCCTTTCCAGTCCTTTATTCCTTAGTTTATTAATAGTTATTTCCAAACGATTATTTATCACTTAACTAATTAGTTATAAACCTTCTTGTTTACGTGGGATTATTCTCAATTTTTTCAAACGTCGTGATTGTTCATATACCGGAAAATGTTGTTACTAACTAACAACAATCTCTGATCTCTGTTTTAAATTAACATTTATGTATGTATGTATGTATGTATGTACAGTCAAGGGCCTAACACGATATCACTCAATGGTATTTCCATCGTCTCTCCATTCCTTTTCCATTTTCTAAGGCATATCTGTTGCACCAGCCAGAGGTCCTTGATTAAAAGTCTTGAGAGTATTTGAAATGCTTCATCAAGCCCCTGAGCCGTATAGGAAAACAGACTTTATAGAAGTGTTGAAAGTATAGATCTGGATCTTTATGTACGGTACGGTAGATTCCCACACTAACTTTAGATTAATGAAGGTTTGCCCTGTCTTCTAGGTGATGGTTAGCTTTGGCGTCCCCACTTATGTTGTCTTCAGTTGAAGTAATACTGTCTAGAGAGAAGAAACAGGTGATTTCCCTTGTAATTCTCTCACTGACAGTGTTTGATGTTTATGCTTTCAGTTAGATATTTTCATCACCTCTGTTTTCTGGATGTCCCCTTGAAGTTCTTTCTTCTTTTGTTCCACTTCTACCAAGTTGTTTTGAGACATTAGAATAAATCTTCAACAAACTCCAAAACTTATAGTCTTCTTATCCGTCCAGTGTATTCCTGCCTTCACGTTCCTCATGCATAATTTGTACCATGATCCAGTGTGCCACAGTAAGGAACGTCTTGGGTTGTGAATCACTTGACAAATGACATCATCATATAGATGTTGAAAGAGGTTGATAAGGGTTTTGGGGCACTTTGAAATATCATATGATTTAAAAATTCTTTATAAAACCTTGATTAAATACCAAAATTTACTTAAATGACTTGACCAACACTTAGCATTTCAATTTAATTTCGTTATTGTAAATTGCTTGATTACCCCAAACTATATTTTAACAGCTATTCTGAGTGCACCGTGGTAGCGAGGCACCTACAGTGGTTGCCACATTGCAAAGTTGATTGATAGAATTCAGTTTGCACCAGAGATAGGACTAGACACATGATGTTATTTACTGACTAGTGTCCAATCAAGAGTACACTAATGATGAGCTCCGCCCGAAATGAGCAAAACAGCCATCTCTGGTGTTTAGATCACTTTGATCTGTAGCGTTTAGTCCTACGCAATTATGCTTGCTTTCTTAATTATCAATAATGGTATCAAGCAGATCACATTATGTGATCTGAATAAGTTTGGTTCTAAAGGACACCATGGTGAAATTCCACTTCATTGAACTGCGTAAAATGCAAATTAATTTACAGATTTTGAATATGTTGTGATAAGTTGAATTAGTGATTCACTTAGTTATGAGACTGATTAAAGTGTAACAATGTGGTGATGTTGGACTCAGATCATAAATCATCATAGGTACTGATGTATGTCTTATGAGTTGAAGATCACATCATAGAGACATAAGCTCATTTACACTGCTGATGCGATGTAAATCTAACTGGGAAATAGAAAGACACAATTAAGACAACAGTTTAGGACAAACAACAGTTATATGGGTAGATAATTAATCGGAATCTTGATTTCATATTTACATAGATTACAGTCCTCAAATTCTAGATAAAGTCGTCACAATGAGACATGTCGTTAGTATTATTTTCAGTTCTCTTCTCAGTATTCTAAATACATTTAAAAGTGATGTGTATCATAAAAGAACTACAAGTTTCATTCAACGAAGTTACAATAAGTCATTTTTTAAGTTAGATACATTTTTTGGGCACCTTTTTTATCATTTATCATTTTACTCTGAGTTCTCACTGTAACAGAGGGCTTCAAGCTTCAGTTTTTTAGGTTTCACTGGCAATGGTATTTTTCTGTTTTACTGGTTGGGGTTGCTAACCTTACGCTCAACCTTCCCTCTTCAAAGGGTTTACTAAGTGAGGTTAAGGAATGCATCGGCCTGAGACCGAATCCAGGATCACATTGATGGTTCGCGAGTGTTCTACCATTGAACCACCAACGAATGGGCACACTTACTGAACAGGCCACAATACGAAATCTCCTGCAGTTCTATGCCGACTTATCTACCTGAGAAGTTTGTTCCTTAGTGAAGTAAAAACTGGGTCAAAAACAGTGTTGACTAACAGCTAATTGAATAATATATAGAAATTCACAGTATTTTTAAACAAAGAATACGAGTGACATTTTCAGTAATGGGCGACAGTTCACACACACAATTTCCTTATTTATGATATTAATAAATTTTTGAATCACGCCAAAAATAAATTTATGAGATAGTATTATTTAATACCGTCATCTTCGAAGACTACAGTGATCAGTTAACATTTGTTACAATTTTTTTATTTTCCCTCTGAACACACTTTTCACTTATGACATCAAAAATACTAAAAGGTTAGTTTCTAATGGATTTTCATGGCATAATCTACCACTGACACTGTTCAGTTTTATGTATAAAGTTAGGTAAAAATAAAATGACTGGGAATTTTGAAAATGGAAATAAATTGTACCGCATAAGTTTTTGAATGCATTGCTGTGTATTTTGTTAGAAAAATTGTGTGCGCCCATTAGCGGAATATTTTATCAGTTCAATGATTAATTTTGAACATTTTGAGACGTCATCATACAAATAATTTGACAATTTAAAAAAAATTGCGATTAACTGCATAGAAAATACTAGACTTTATCGATATAAAGCTTCAGTATAAAAATATAAAAACAAGAGAACTTTTATCGGGACTTTAATCCCTTCGGTAAGTTTACCTGTAAACGTATTCGTGGAGACGCTTAGTATAGTGATAGTCACGGAAGCTATAATAAGAAAAGATCAACACGGCTAGTCATTGTGTCGAAATAGGTAATTTATTTAGATATTGATTACTGAGTAGTTGTGACACAATTAACTTACGACTCAATTCATCAGTAAGCTGGATTGAAACTACTGAGCGAGTCGTTACACTTTGATAGACCTCAGACTGAATACACTGTACTGAAGAAGATTGTTAGACGAATATATTTCAATGTATCATCACATGATACTTGTGAAAGAAATGTTTCAGCAATCATTCTGAGTATTCGAAATGTAATACTACGTATGAAAGTGGAGTCATTTATAACAATGAGATTTTAAAAATATCAGAAATCAGGCAACTGCCCTGGAATTATTATGGGAAAAAGCTATCATTAGAAATTCTTTCAGCGTGTGTTTCAGTAGACGGACTATGTACCAGTGGACATAGTTCTACCACTACGCTATCCCCAAGACATTATCAAAAGATAAACTTGGTACACTTTGAATATCAAGAGGTGGACTACACAAAATTCCATAGTTTTTGAGAGCACTGGAGTACTGCCCGGACGTCCAGACGGAAGAACCTGGTCATCTTATGGGGTCAAACCATGATCCTTCGACTTTATTTCTGGTGCACAAGGCAGTAGAGCAGCATTAAGAGCTGCGTCCTCATGGTTTCCAGTGACCAAAACACAGTCATGCGACGTTTGACCTGTTAGGTTTCGGTAGCCCTTGAATCAGGGTTATCCAGCTTCCCTGGGTAGACGGCCATGTCCACCGCTCCGGTTAAAAGTCCCAGATATTTGCATTCACCCCTTTCAGCTCTTTGAGAAACACCCCTATCACACGGAAGCGGAGAATAGGACTTACTTGGTAGAGGCTATGGACGCGTGACCGGATGTCAGCATTTTCGAGAGGAAAACCGAAGTCTACTTCCTCCTTTGGGCTGTTTTAGGTTGGTTATAGAAGCCTATCCTTAAGACCCTCATTTCCATAGTAGATCCAGTGGATTTTATAGACAAGAAGAAACAAACTTGAATGTCGACAAAAAAGAACATCAATCTTATTTCATTCAGTACTCTTGAAAATTAGTCAAACTACGGGATATTTTTATTTTATTTGGTTACAGTGAAAGATTAAAGGAGTCAGAATAAACGAAACATTGTATATTAGTACATGTTACTACTAGTTTTGGCTATTTTGAGGGCGATTCTTTTGAAAATAATTTATAACTTTGTTTGGAAAAATGATACTTCTCATGATCGAAAAGTAATTTTGAACTATATTATATTAATTCAATAGTATGTGATATCCCTAATCACTAATTACTTAAGCTAAATAAATTGGTTGTTTAATGAAAGACATAATATATTGATTAGTATATTTCATGAATAATGCTCAAAGTTTAGTAAGTATCACAGGGAACTTGTAGTATTTCTTCAAATGAAATTCCCTGTTTTAAATGTAAGAGATTTTATTAAACTAGTGAATATAGATTTCTTTAAATAATAATCTCATGTAATTATATAATCTTACTGTTTAAAATTGTTTTGTTTCCAAACTGCCTATCATAAGAAACAACAGTGTAAATTTGATGAAGACAAAATGTACCAGTTAGTAGCTAATACAAACGAATTGTTCAGCAGAGGTATTTTATGAAAAAATATTATTAAGTATTGGGTTTTCAGGGATTTGATTACTTATAGGATTGGTCACGAGCTGACATCAGTTAGAGAGCCATTGAGATACCTGGGAGTACTGAACAGGTGTTTCGTCTTAGTTTGAGACTCTTCATCAACGTTCACCAGCCAACGTCCAAATCAAGATCCTCCTAGTGGTCTATGAGCTCTTCAGTGAGTCCGTACTACTAAAGAGCCCCAAACTGAGAGGTAACAACTCTCCAGTTCCCTCTAGTTCTTCAGTGGCTCTCTCAACGATTTCAACTAGTAATTCGACCTTAAAAAGTATGACGCCAGTTTTTAGCTGAATATCTCGGGTACTCCATTTTTAACTGTTATCAGTAATTAGATAATAAAACAGCTTACATTTTGTAATATTATTGTCTATAATTCAAATCATTAATAAGAATTCAGAAAGCAAAGCACAGCCAACCTTAAAGTATAATAGAAGGTTCTAACTTAAGCCGTGAATTTGCATATTAATGGTAAACAGTTTGAAAACTTGGTTAATTTTCAGTTTAATGAGTTCAAAATCTACTTCAGTATCCCAAGAAGATTTTAAAATCAACCATTCTGTAACTTGTACACGAAGAATCTGCAAAAATAGGAGCAACTGACGTATCATAACAAACTATTGAGCAATTATTAATTTGCCCTAATAATAATTTGATTTTATTTTGATTTGACGCTAGGTAGTAACTAATGTGATGCGTCTAGACTAAATTCTATCAGTTAAGTTTGTAGCCTGGCCATCGTGCTATATGGCTTTCCAACGTCATGAACTCTGAACTGTTGTTACAAGATGGTTTTGAGCAGTCAGCCGGAAACCTTGGAGCTAGGTTTCATGCTAGCTGGCACTTGTCATCAGGGTGTATATGAAATATTGAAGGAACTTATGTCAAACTCAGATAACCATCTAACAACGATTCAGAGTGCACCATGACGGCTAGCCGTCTAGTATGGTTGCCATAATGCAAACTTTAACTCAGTCTTCACCAAACGAAGGACTACATGCATGATTCTAGTCATTTACTACCTGGTGTCCAATCAAAGTATCTAACACAGTCATATTGAAGGTCAGATAACGTCTGTGACTGCAGAACTGGGCGGCACAGATTCGAATCACGGAAGGGACATGGGTTTAAGACTGTAGATACGCCTTGCTAATGAATGCTAACAAGCACAAAATCCAGGTCTCAGGCTTCTTGCTAACTGCCTTCAACAATCAAGTAACAATCTGATTTTACCTTCTAGTATCTCAGCTATGAAGTCAACCTGTAATTAAAAAGATATTTCTTAAAATAAAGGATTTAGATATCTAAAATGTAGAGCATACATATATATATATATATAGAACATATCTAATGACTGCAGACTTATGACCCACATTTTCTAATGAGGGTTTAAGTGTATAAAGGAGATGAAAATATCAGTGAAGTACAGTTCAACTAGAAAATATATATTTTCGAAGGATCTTGTTTTCATATATCTATAATTCACTGTTAATAGAAGAGATTCATCTAAGGTCAATGGAAATATTCTTCAGTGTACATTAATTGAAAGTTAACTCAATGACACTACATGTTAACGAAAGGATGGAATTAAACATAATGACGTTTTCTAGAGTAGTGTGAAGTGAGGTGTATCAAGTGGATTTAAGTGATCGAGGATCTGCATGCACAAAAAAGGAAAGAGAAAAAAAACATTTAAAAGAAAGAGCATTCAACGAAGAGTCATTCTTTTCAGCGATATAATTTTCAAATTGTATATATATATTATTATTCTTCCCTTGAGTTCCTAGTGGAACATAGGGCTTCAACTGCACGTATCCACTTGATTCTGTCTTTTGCTGTACTTTTCACCTGCATCCAGGTTAGTCCATACTGTTTAAACTTCTCTTCACACGATCTCCTCCATGTCACCCTTGGACGTCCCACTCGCCGCTTCCCTTTCGGGTTCCACTCGAGCTATGGCCTGACGCGCGATGTCACTCAACGGCCTCCTCAGTGAGTGTCCAATCCATCTCCACTTTCTCCTGCATATTTGTTGAGCGAATGGTTCCTGTTTCGTTTGTTCCCATAGCTTCTTGTTTGTGATTCTTTCCGGCCATCTGATCTTCAGTATAGAACGAAGACAGTTGTTGACCAAGTTTCTGATCTGTATAGCAAAACTGACTCGACGTTTGTATTGAAAATCCGAATTTTGTTGTTGATGCTGAGTTGAGTGACGAAGATTTCCAGATTGGTTTCAGGTTGATGAATGTGTTTCTCGCCTTTCCGATTCTCGATTTGACATCCCCGTCCGTTCCTCCTGTAGTTGGGACAATGCTCCCTAGATAAGTGAATGAAGTAACCTCTTTCAAATCCCTCCTGTTGATGGTGATTGGCGCTGGATGTTTCTGATGTTGTTGTTGTTGGTTGGTTATTTTCATAACCTCCGTCTTGTCTATGTTCACCTGGAGTCAGTCCTGTGTTCGCTGCTTCTTCGACCAGTTTGTTGGTTTTCGCTTGTAAGTCTTCTATTTTCTGTGACATCAAACATAAATCATCCACGCGCGAAATCCAGGTCTTCTGAGTTCTTCACGTCGGTCCAGGATATCCCTGTTTGCTCGTTTCCCACTGTCTGGCGCATAATCCAGTCCACCACAATTAGGAATATATATATATATTTATTCTCCTACGTTCTCAATGGAATATAGGGTTTCAAGCTGGAGCTTTGCAGTTTCAGTAGCAGTGTTGTTTATTTATACGGATTGGGTTGCTAGCTTCATGCCCAACCTTTCCTGTTTATCAGTCTTAATACTTACTGGCCTAGCGAGGTAAACGAGGAGTGCGTCGACCGGGAGTTAAACCCTGAAACACCCACGGGGTTGGCTAGCATTTTACCTCTGCGCCACCAACGCACCATATATACATTATGTTGGAAGCGAAAGGAACTTTTCCAAAGATGTGTCATTAGAATTGTAAGTTTTAGATAATAACTGCGTAGTACAGAAAAAGTTATTCGCGTAGAAACTAAAGTGAAATTAAATAAGTAAACTGAGTAACGTAAGGTAACTGATGGGAATGAGTAGAACTCAACTAAGTTTGAAAGAAAGTCAAGTTGAGAACAGTAATAAAAAGAAGTAAAAATGCAATAGTATTGGGGTGACAGGAGATAAATAATATAACTAGAAAAAAGAAGGAATTTGCACTCGGTGTTAACACAGATTAGGTCCATTATAGGTTCATTGACTGGACAAACATCCATACGCAGGGTTAGAAATTTCACATGTAGACAGTCACCGCTTCTGCTGTTTGAAGAAATCTAACTCGTATTCCTTTGGCAAGATTTTTGCGTATTCTGTAAGTGATTCTGAAGTTGGCTTATGGGTTCACTTGGTGTCCAGATTTAATCAGGTGTTCCAGATTGAAGAGCCACGAGAGGGATCCTCCTCTTTAATAAAACCTTGAGGTTATATGTTCGATGATAGGTGCGGATAGCAGTTGCTGAATACGGCTGACATAAATAGCTTTACAGGAGACGGTGAAACGACGGACAGTGATGACATTGTAATTAGTAACACTTGTAATAAAAAAGACGATTCCACCTAGCATGCCTATAAAACAGAAATAAACATATACATAGGAATTTAAGGCAACGACAAGAAATGACTTTGAATGAGGGGAATTCCGCACACATATTCTGAATTCTTTCCAACTGATTATCTGTGAACACTTTATCTCTTAACAACTCTTTTGAACACATCTTACATGACTATTCTACTGCATTCAGCACAAAGAAAGAAATTCGGGTTTTCAACACTAACCTTATGTCAGTCACATTTTCTACCTGGCTCAGAAAACTGACATGCGCGTCACAAAAAGCATTTCCAGCAGCCAGCTGCAGACTTTTATCAGTAGCTACTCCACCTCATATTGACGGTCACATAGCCAGCCAGAAACAGCTAGTGACAAGGAACTCTGAGGGCAAACCAGCCAACAACCTACTACTCAACAAATATGCAGAAGAAAATGGAGATGGATCGGCCATGCACTGAGGAAACCATTGAGTGGCATCGCCCAGCAGACCATTGCTCAAGTGGGACCCGAATGGGAAACACGAGTTAGCGTCTGAGGGTAACATGAAGGAGATCGTGAGATGAGGAGATGAGAGGCTATGGTAATTCTTGGGAACAGTCAAAGAAAACCACACAGAATACAACAAGGTGAAAATGCACTGCTGAAGCTCTGTGTTCCACTCGGAACCCAAAGAAACAATAAATAAATAGATTCCAGTGAACTGTAAGGAAATCATTTAAGTTATTTTCCATACAGTGGATTAGGTATTTGAAAAATGAGCTTCTTGTCACATTGCACTCTTTCCTGGACAGGAAATAAAGGGTAGTGTTTAAAAACTCACTGCCTCAGAGTGTAGGTCGAGCTTCAAATCAGGTGAAATGACAAGCACACTTTCTTTTTCTTGAACATATTTCCCGACACACGTTGAAAGGCATATTAATAGTGGATTTATAGTAGTCTGTTAATCAGAATTAGAAGACAAGGAAAGGATTCTTCTATGAAAAATTCGAAAGTATTTTTTTCAAAATAAAAAAACTCCTTCAGATTGATTCAAATCATAATATTTCACTTCGCAAATTGTTTTTCTATTTGTCAACCAGTTGTTTTAACAACTAAATATTGAATCTTCTTTAAAACAATTAGTTCCGTTGATGAATTCAGACAACGCAATAAGAAAACGTAATTTGTCTGAATTGTGTGATGTATTTCCTCAGCACATTTTGAACAATCTGACCACACGCAAACTTGTCATAGGAATATATATGAAAATAATAAAGAGTGAAAGAGTGAGAAAATAGACTTAAGTTAAGTTAGAATTACCTAACGAAAGTCAAAATAACAATGAAGATCACTGAACCAAATAACAGAGGTGATAGTACATCCGCTATGGTATCAAAACAACGTTTATCAAGGAAGGTTTAGTATGATGACGAATTATTGCTTTGTCCGCAAAAAGGTGGTTTAAACTTCCTAATTGCTAGCTAGGGATTCCACAAACTTTAGGATACGCTTTTTATAGAAAGGTTTAGAAGATATATAAACGTCAATTTTGTGTCCTGTCTCTATAATATGTTTCGCAATGGAGGAGCTGGGTCCCCTATTCACACTATTAATGAATTCTTAGGATTCTATTTGCTTTCGGAGCCAATTGGGAATATGCTTTGAAGCCAGCCCTTACTTGCATAGATCGATGAGTCTTCCATATGTATCCTCAATTCGCCCTTTTTTCGAAATATTTGTTGAGTCAGTAAGTTGTTGGTTGTTTTGCTCTCACAGTTTCTTGTTGGTTATCCTTTCTGGCCATTTGATCTTCAGTATGAAGCCAGCGCAGGCAGCTACTGGTAAAAGTCTGTAACCTGTCTGAAATGCTTTTTGTGGTTCCCGTGTGAAGTTACTCAGCCTTTTCAAAGAACTGACTGACGGACTTCACATTCGTGTTGAAAATCCGAATCTTGTTCTTTCTGCTGACTGAAGAAGATTTCCAAATTGACTTCAAAGTGATGAAGGTGTATCTGTGTTACCTATCTAACTTTGGTTTTGACATTCTTATCCATGCTGTCACCTGTAGTTGAAACGATGCTTCCTAGATAAGTGAACGAGGTAACCTTTATCCAATTTATTCCGTTGATAGTGACTTTTACTGGTTGTTCTTGTTGGTGCGTTGGTATCTTCATCACCTCTGTCTTCTCTATGTTCACTTGAACAAGAGGATTCTAAAAATATTATAATAATATAAGTAGAATTTTTATATTTCTTTAGTAGAATGTTAGAGGAACAACCTGAATCTATTGTCATTGTCAGGTCAATATTCACAATTTTAGAAAAGTGTTTCCTCAAGGATTATTACAACAGCTCATACTTTTAACAAAAATGTATGAAAACAATGAAAATATGCATCAACATTTATACTACTATTTGTAGAAATATGATATAATTTGTTTCAAATAGGAGAATAATTCAACCCTCATTTATTTATTTATTTTTCTATTTATTTATTCAGTTAAGCATATGAGTTAACCTTGTCAGTGTTGACCGATAATTCAATGACCTGTTACCTGATACTCCTTAGTTTCTATATATCTACACAAATGCTTTTCTTTTTGTTTGTTTGTCTATTAATTTTTGCCTCCTTACCGGTTCTTTTCTGTCGTGACAGTTTGAGAGAAAAATATTCATAGCATTTTATAAATTCTTTTTGGTTCTAAGGTGGCAAATAGCCCATTCAAATGCTGCTAAATTCATAACTTTGCATTTGTTTGGAGAGAAATGGTATAATTAAGATGCTGCATAATGAAATATAAATGACCTTTGTCATTTTATTTTAGAATATTTGCCGACAATGCACATGGTTCGGGGTTTGATCCCCTGCCGACGCACACCTGATATATATGGTCGGCCTGCAAAATTTGGGCTACTGATATAGCATGCTGAAAATTCCATACCTGTACCAAAAAATACGGCGTGGAATCAAGCTGTAATCAAAAATATAAAAAAGTAAACAGGAAAGGTTGGACATTAGCCTAGTAAGCTCATCCCGTAAAAATAAACACCACTGCTACAGAAATTTCAAGCTAAACGCTTGAAACCCTGTGTTCCACTGAGAACGTAAAGGAATAAAGAATTTCTATATTGAATGCAACCATTCTGTCTCTTGACGAGTGAAATGAGTTCATGAAAAGTATCCAAATAAATAAATTTCGTCATGAACGAACATCAGTTATTGGAATCATTGAAAACCAGGTAGCGCTGAACAGCTGTCTCGTACTATTTGGAGACACTCCGACACCCACAACCCTGCTAGGGATCGAACCCAGGACATTCAGGTTACCAGACCAATCTCGTTGACCATTCAGCTACTTGGCTTTACTTCATTGACTTGTGGATTTGTGATATACCACGACCCTCACCAGTGCCTTTGATGAATAGGCATACGCTTCACCTTGACGTGGTAGACCTCAGTGTTCACAACTTCCCACTACAACTTCAGGACATCAATACATTAGCTCTCAGTGGGATATCAGTGATTCAACTATCGATTTCTACCTCTTTGATGTCTACTATGTAGATACCATGGGGTTGTCGTGGGAGGTCGTTACTAGTCAGTCCCACCACGTCAAGGCGAAGTGAGTGCTCATTGAAAGCATTGGTGAGAGTAGCAGTATATTACGAGTTGACAGAGTTAAAATTCACGGGTCATAAATTTCCGACCGGTGTGGCTGAACTGTCAAAGAGCTTGGTTTCGTAACTTGATGGCCCATAGTGCATACTCCTGAAGATTAACAAAATAGGAGGAAACAGATGTCCAGTGCTCCCCTGTCCCCAATAATCTCTTTAACTGATAATGATTCTTCATGAAAACTAACAAGTGAAATCCCATAATCCAATTTAATGTGTTTGATTACATATTTTTCTGTTCAAAGCACTTTGCAACATTCTGTTATACTTTTTCTCTATTTTTTTTGAAAAATCCACAGCGTTAGACTGAAAACTATTTAATAATAGTTGGGAGTATAGTTTGTGATTCAAAGACGTAACATTTTGATTAAAATATCATAAAATAGGGTAAAAAAGATACATTTCAGTGGATGAGAAATTAGGTAGCCGAATGATTTAGACCAGCCGTTAGTTCCCACTTTCTTATACTAGTGTATTTTCAGTCACTTTACGGTGGTCGGGCATCGAACCTCAGACCAGATGCTCGGTTGGTTAGTGTTCTAAAACTGAACCACCGACGCACAAATAAAACCAGAGAGTACTGGATGGATGTCTTGTCCCTGTTCCGAGTTCGTCAGCAGTATACCACCGTTGGCCTATCGGGGATCACACCCACAACCTTCAGGTTACAAGACGAGCTCGTAGACTATTGTGGTGTGTTTACTGGTCATCAACTTGAGTTGCACATTTCCTGTTATAACAATTTATGAATTTGAAGCATTCGATTCTAGGTTGAAATTTAATAATCACTTATTTACGTAGACAACTTGGCCTTTAGAATAGGCGTGAGTAAGTGGCTTTTAGGCTCAGAAACTTACTGTGTGTCAACATTCCTTCGGCGTAACTCAAGTGTTGCTTATTCTATCGAACAGTTAATGTCAAATTATCTTGGATGATGACATTAAGGTGAGGTAAATATCTTTTTCGTTGACCAGATTGAATTATCAGAGCTTCAATTCATTACACGCATATATATATATGTTATTAAGGAGGAAAGGTCTTCCTGGAAAATTTTACAAACTTATGAAATTGTATGAATCTGCTATGACTAATCATAATCATCTCGCGCTTCACAATATTTTGCAAATCCATTCACAGCTAGACAATTTTGTCACACAAACAGTAATCATGTTTTCACCCACTAACTAATCTGCTATTCTACGAAAAACATGTAATGATTAAGAATGTTTTATTTCATAACCATAAAAAACTGAAGAGAATTTATTGAAAAGAATATTCTGGGGGGGATATTTCACACTCTTAATCTTATGATTCATATGTTAATGTCACAAATTCCAAAAGACTGACTACTGAACAATGAATATTCTTTCCGACAATTTCTTCATCAGATTCTATGGTTATATTTTCAAAGTGAAAGAATAACCAGTGACACCATTAAGGCTTTTAAACACCACTGAATCATAAAGATCAGAATTTCAAGAGGTATACGCAAATAGATTGTTAGTAGATTAAAGTTCAGAACACGTGTATCTGAGAATATGCGCAATTGTAACACCAAACTGAATACCAGTATTCCAAAGTAAATGATGATGAATGACAATGATTACATATTAATGAATGCTCATGACTTTTTGTATTCTAAAACCTATTTAGTTAGACAAGGGATCTAGTTCAATTATTTAGCCTGGAACTAGAGCCCTTGACAGTCTAGTGGATCGTGGTACACGTTTCTTGACAAAGAAACACAGAGAAAAACTACCGAAATCGATCAGTGACAAAGGACTGATAACCACAAAACCTGACAAAGGATCAACAGTAATCCTCCTCAGTAGAATGGATTTTATTAAAAAGACAAATGACATATTCAAAGACATAGAGAAGCTGGAGAATAAAAAAAGTTTTAATGATAAAATAGACACTGAAGTAGCCAAACGTATGAAGAAAATGAGGGAAGAAGAGATACTTCCCGAAAGTTTATATGACGAATGCCTAATATTTGCACATTCACTGTTTCACTGATCTTGTCAGTATTCTTTTTTCAACTATAATTAATCATTTTAGAACTCGTTCTTACCTTCTGACTGTAGTTATGCTTTAAAACAAAGGTTTAAATCAGAACTAGCCCCTGTGTGCTTCCTTCCAGAGTTTCTCTACACCTCAAATTGTTTTGATTCTAAGAATCCAGATAAAGCAAACTCCCAATTCGTCTAAAACTAATGGTCTTCTTGGAGCGAAGTGATTTTTTATAAGAAGCTGTGGATTTAAACAGTTGATGTCAGTGTATTTTATAGGCATTTGATATACACTAATCAAGACTTCCTTTCTTCGCTAACCATAAAATAATTACAAGCTTCTGTAGATGTTCGTTAGCCAGTACTGTCATTACTTTTCATTCACGCTTAGTTTTTATGATATTGGTCACAAGGGGAATGAAGATAATCAAATCAACATCAAGCGATTACACCTAGGGTAGGATGTAAATTGTCATAAATAAGGCATCTCCTAGTTATATTTAAAGGTTGGCAGAATAATCATTTTCATAAATAAAGTAGTGGTAACTATCTACAAAAAAATAAACCTTTTATACTACTAATGTGAGAAAGTGATTCTTCCTTCCATATATATATATATATATATATATATATTCATAATTCAGTTAATACTATCATCGACATTAATGAATTACTCATGATACTTACGTTTTCACCCGTTAGGTTCAAAGTTTTCTCCTCAGTTTTGTTTTATCATATTGGCGGTATTAGTACTAGGCATGGTCATATACTAACTGACTTCAAAACCAGAGTGATAATTTAACGGAGAAATATGTATGTGTAAATTTGTATGCCTTAGATAAAGCTGTGGATTAATTAAAGCTCACACTGAGATCTGACTTTGAGTTACTCACTCATGACTTAAAAGTTTTCATCTTCGAATTGGTCATTTACTGATTTCTGTATTACACAAAAAGCTCACTGGCGAAATTATAACTAGGATGCCTGTCTTGTGTAGATATCCGTGCGACATTTATCAATTAAGTGTAAATGTGTTTAACGTACTAAGTTGTATGAGTGTTTTTTCTTCGTTAATTCAGTTTTTCAGTATTCACTGTTTCATTACTACATATCAACAGTAACAAAAAGGTAATTAGGAAAGTCTTAATTGTATTCATCAACTTTAATAGATATGTGTGAAGATTACCTCATAACACAACAGTAGATCTTTTAAACTTGTACAATCTGATACAATGATTACAGGATTTCATCATGAGCTGACATCGTTTAGAGAACCTGGCAGTACTGGACATCTATTTTGTTCAAGTTTGGGACTCTTCACAGTACGCACCCACCGGGGATTGAACCCAGCACCTTCCGGTTACAAGGAGAGCCCGTAGACCATTAAGTTACTGGGACCCGATCCATTGGTTTTGCAGTGGTTCTGTAACCGATGTCAGTTCATGATGAAATCCTAAAGCCAATCAAATTTCAACAAACCAACACCTGAACACTGATTGCAATCTACTTAAGGACGTTATAACCCTCTGGTATTACTCACTCTCTACTTTAACAGTTTCTTTAACAGTCTTCTTATCGGTAGTCCAGGGTATTCCTGTCTTCTCACTCCCAGTGCACAGTCTGACGCCTAATCTAGTCCACCACGATTAATAATATCATTGGTGATAATGGGCAGGCAGCCTTTCCTTACTAATGTATTCACTTCGAAGGCCTCGCTGACAAGTGTCAAGTAGATACTAAAGCACGTTCATCTACATATTTATGCACATGTATGCACCTATTGTTAAAGTGTATTGTTTTAAGAAGGTCAACTATCTAATTGATATATGCCTTACAATATTTAAAATGAAAAACTTTGGATACATATTACATTGTCGTTTCATTCATACTTTCGCCAAGTCATAAAGAGGAACAAGATAAAATAATGTGGGATGATGACACACGTCAACTGATTTACAAGGGAGAACTTAGAGAAGCTTTACAAGTGAAGAAAGGAATAAGACAAGACTGCTTGCCATCACGAATTACATTCTTGACCGTGGTGGACTGAATCATGCGGCACATCGTACATGTGGACTGAGGAGACACAAATACGTCAGAAAGACGAAAAGACACTAGAAGATCTGGACATCGTGGAGGATTTATGTCTAATGTTACACGAACTCAAAGACTTACAAGCAGAAAGCAATAGGTTATCAGAAGCAGGCAGCGAAGACAGGACTCCAAGTGAAAATAAAGAAGACCTGGTGGCCACAAACAGCAAGTACCAATTGATTTCAACGGGAGAAATTTGAAAGTGGTCACTTCCTTCACTTATCTAGAAAGCTTCGTTTCTACTATAGGTGGTACAGATCCTGCCAAAGCTAGTCAGGATCGGAAAGTCAAGGCATACTTTCATTAATCTCAAATTAGTCCGGAAACATACTTCTACAGAGTGGAATCGGAATGGGAAATGATGGGTTAGGCGTCCGGGAATGACATGTGGGAGACAGTGTGAGAAGGAGATGAGACCTTATGGGATATCATAGAGCCGTCTAAAAACAACTGGATAGGTAGGATAACAGGAAGATGTACTGTTGAAGCTATATTTTTCACCAGGAACCTAAGGGAATAATAACCAGTTATTCTTAGCGAGTAGATTATACTAATTTGACTTCTAACAATTGTTAAGCTTATAATTATTACACAAACGATTTGCCTCTGAGTGGAAAATAGGTTTTCAGTACCATTACTTCATCTGTCTTGGTTCTGTGCCATCACATTCAACTCACTCAATGGCTACTCATAAGCTATCATTTTCACTTCGTGTGACTTCGTCTATGTCGCTTGCGGATCTATGCACAATCCTCCGCCTTCCATGTGGGTTCTATTTGAGGGCCTAGCATGTGAAGTCGCTAGAAGGTGAAGTCTGTTGAGCCAACAAAATAATAATATGATTTTGATCTGGCGAAATTAATACCAAAATATCTGAGTATATATAAACAAATATATATATATATCATGTTTAGCTTCAAGTCTAATTATTATATAGGGACTGAAAAATCAACAAACGCAAATGATTTGTTTATTTTCTCCTCGTCATTTCTCTTTTATTATTGACATTATTTTATTGCTACTGATTCAGATTCATCAAACGACTTTCCTGTGCTCAACACTGATGAACTAAGGAGTTGAAATAAACACCAAATAATAGAATTAATATACAAAGAAGGAATTCTGAGAAACAAACTAAAATCGATATACTTTTTTCTATTCTGTTAGCAAAGAAATAAACAAAACAAATAAATTATTATTTTTTCAAGTAAATAATACGGAAAAAATCACTGAGTATCATTCAGTCGATTCAACTCTGGTTAAATAAAAATGATGTTTTGGTTTACGATTAACACTTCAAAATGGCTTACTTAAATTGACCAAGTCATTTATTTCATGTACAATAAGATATAAGGGAGTTGGACTGTTGATAACAATGCTCAAGAAACGTAACAACAAGACTGGAGTAATTCTTGTTAGAGTTCTACTTACTGGACAGTAATGTGCCTTAACAGTATCAGGAAGACTTGCTGTGGCGGTTTCAGATACGCAAAAAGTAAATAAAATTTATTCGATTCCAGATGGCTTTCTGTCTTTAAATTAGCGCGTATTTTCAAGTGCTGGTTTTCAGGGATTCAACTGGTTATAGATTTGATCACAAACTGAAATCATTTTTTTCAAAAAAACACTGGAAGAAGCTGAAATTTATGGGTCAGTCAACTGGTTCCCAGTGTCTGAATGGTCTCCGAGCCATCCTTGTAACTCTAAAGTCCTTAGTTCGAGTCCCATTACTTGCGTACTGTTGAGGAGTCAAGCACTAGTACGAAATAGCTCCCTGGTATTTCACTGGTTCTCTAAACGTAGTTATCTCGTGATCGAACCTAGTGGGTATTTTGTCAGAAACTAACATCTGTGATTTGCCACATAACCACCGCTGTATTTCTATATTCAACATAGTTTGTTAGCAAAAATTGTTTTAGCTAATCTTTGCGTATGGTCACATTTATACTTCATATCTTTTGCCACCTATAATTGTTAAGTGAATGAACTTTCAATCACAATTTATTACCCATAATCGTATGGGTAGGAAAAACTGGAACAAATATTTATTGAGTAATACTTTTTCATGAACTGATATACTTAAATCAGCATGGAACTGAATACCACTGCGGTGTTTGAGTCCTGCTTTTGTAAGGCGCTGTCCATTTATCTCTTGTGATCAATGAATTATTTTCGAAATGTTATTTTGCTACACTTGATCTTTATGTGTTAATCTATGGGGATTTCATCACGAAGCAATGAAAAGAACGACGCGCAACTACTCCTTCCTAGTCTGGGATACTTCAGAGACCAGAGATAAGAACTTCAGGCTATAAGGAAGGCACACTGTCATTCAGCCAATGGGTGAGAATTCTAAATGGATTCTACATCCTGGCATTTCGTGATATGTAGAGCCACCGCTTAACAATGATATAGACAATTATTTATCTTCACATTCCACTTGACCTGCCCAACCGTTTATGAGCTTTCTTTCTGACTTCCGGAAATTCATTTTGATTTCATATCTTCACTGAGCTTAGTGCTTTTTCTTTCACTGTCGGTGGCACAGTGGTTAGGACTCTCGCCGACCATGCACATGGTCCGGGGTTCGATCCCCTGCCGGCGCACACCCGATATCTATGGTTGGCCTGCAAAATTTGGGCTACCGATATCCATGCTGAAAATTCCATACTTGTACTGAAAATACGGTGTGGAATCAAGCTGTAATAAAAATAAAAATAAAAAATAAAGCCGTTTATATTCACTATGCAGTTTACTGTGCTATGTGAAGAATAGGTATTTACTATGAGTAAAAATCCTTTCGGCTTGATTCTCTAAAGAAGTGTTATTGTCTGGTCCACAAGAATGTCTTAGTTCAATTCCCACTGTTAATATCCAATTACCATTCAAGTTCAGTCTCAAAATAACAAAAAAATTAGTTGAAGTTGTTTTGTGAAAGCAGAAAACTTATTCGTATTTAAGCAAACAAACAATTCTACTAATATCATCCCTAGGTAATACAATATGACGTCAACAGATATTACCTGACAGAATTAATTAATTCGTGTTTATGTATGCGTAGTAGGATTAACTAAGACGGAAATCATGAAGTCATTGTATTCACTTTAAGGTATGATATCAACTGAAATTATTGACGTAAGGGAATCAAAATATAAGAGCTATCACGCATGTAGATTATACTACCGATATAAATATTATGAGAGGGATTATTTAGTAAGATGGATGGTACTAAGTATATTGGAGATAAAAATTGAAGAAATATGTGGTGATAATTGTTGTTATTTGGTGCATGGTGACTAGCAGTGGGGTCCAGGGTGAGTATTTCGTCCCAATAGGGACACGTCTTCTAGAGGTACATACAATCCTCACCGACTGATGGTATTCCCACTGAGACTCTATTCCAGTACTCTTCCTTTCAAATGCCAAAGTGGCATTAACGACAGCCACCTCTTAGGCAACGGGGACAAGTTATAACTTTGCTTGAGTCAATATCTGCTTCTCCCGGTGACTGACTCATTAGAAAATGGCACTTGATGACACCAGAGGATTCAGCTGAACTAAAGCAATACATTACGTCAAAGAAGACTATCGATAGTAGGCTATTTTAGTTGATTGTACCAGCAGTATAGTAAATGAAACGGAATAGTAGAATTTAGCTGTAGAAATATTCCTTTCTATAAATTATTCAGTAAACATCTTAAAAATTAAGAAACATCCCTTATGAGCTGACATCAGTTAGAGAACCATTGGAAAACCTGCTGAGAGTACTGAACAGATGTCTTGTCACGTTAGTCTGGGACTCTTCAACAGTACGCATCCACTGGGGTTCAAATCCAGGACCTTCTGGTTGCAAGGAGAGCTCATAGACCATAAGGCCACTGAGACCCGATTCAGTGTTCAATGAATTGTAACTTCTGCCAACTCATGACATAGCACAACCAATTCGGATCCCAGTGGCTTGATGGTTTACAAGCTCGCCTTGTAACCAGAAGCTGCAGGGTTCGAACCGCAATGGGTGGGTGATTACAGATAAAGAGTCTCAGACTAAGGCGACGAGACAGCTTCTCAGTACTCCATGCAGGTTTTCCCGTGGTTCTCTAACTTACGTCAGCTCATGATGAAATCCTCCAATGAATCAAACAAACAAAACCTCTACAAAAACCAGTACTTGAGAAAACATCTCTTAGTTTCGACGATTAGTGAACCATAAGTCCTCACTTGTTCCACATCTTTTTTGTCACTTATATACATGGTCTACAGTGCATGCACTTACTTATTGTGTCAACACCGATTTTATTGATGTTGTATGCCTTGTATTAAAGAAACATTTTTGGTGCTGTTGTATCTCTAAGCTGGTTAGTTTAATTTGCAAAGCATCGGAGATCTCGTCTAGAAGGATAATAAAAGCTTCAGTGATGAATCATCATCCAGCTCAAAGAACACAACAACACCGAAACCATCCACCTGAGCTGAAAGTCTTCTTCATTATTTCAACATCCTAGTATGTATAACTGTAAATCATGGACATAAAGTCAAACCAATGAATAACTTATCAGAAGATTAATTGTTGCAGCTAATGTTTTACTGATTCAAAACACTCTTAGTAGTCCTGATTGATGGTAAGGCTAAGTATGATGAATAATTTCGAGAGTCAACTCATATAAAAAAGACGCATATATTTTAGGCTTTGAAACATATAATGAACGGCATATCTATTGGTTTTAAAATGTGAGTTTAATTCAAAATTTACAGCGAAAACATTGTTGAATAGCGGAAATGAATATTGAAGGTCAACATTTTTTCAAGCAATCGAATATCAAAAAGCAAAGTCTTTGCATATACATTTTTAACACTTTTTCGAATTTTTCAACACTGACAAAGAGTTGAATAACCATAATTTATAATTTGTATTATCGTGTTTCCTGCTAATATGACCTATTTTGCCTTAAATTTCCTATAGCAGATCCAGTGGCTTTTTTCTCATTCCTTTGCGTTCCGAGCGAAACACTGGGCTTGAAGCTTTAATCTTTGAAGTTTTAGTAGCGCTTGTGTTGTTTATATGGAGTGTGGTTGCTCTCCCTAAACCCCGTAATTCTGCTTCTCCAGGTATACTACGAGCTAGACTAGTATGGAGAGTGGATTGACAGTGGGATTCAATTAAATTACTTTTAAAGTGTGTCACTAATTCAGCAGTACAAAGCTCG
Source organism: Trichobilharzia szidati (assembly GCA_944472155.2). Lineage (NCBI taxonomy): Eukaryota > Metazoa > Platyhelminthes > Trematoda > Strigeidida > Schistosomatidae > Trichobilharzia > Trichobilharzia szidati. The sequence continues at coordinate 207,255,060 of OX235271.1, forward strand.
CCAACGATTCATGAAGTCTGGGTTTCGATCCCCGGCCGACGCACTCCAAAGCCTCACCAAACAAGTAGAAAGCCTTGCAAAGTGGAAGGTTTGTGCATGTGGTTAGCAACATAACCCGTGAAAATAAAAACATTGTTACCGGATCATCGAAGCTTTAAGATTAAATTCCACAATTAGGAGGACAAAAGAAATAAAATTAATAATTAAATACAAATTATTATATATGTGTAAGACTTGGACACTGTCGTAGTATGTAATTCCATACTAATTTGTTTGTTAGATATATCAAAAAGTGAAACTATTATTTACTGTTTTACGAATTGATCACGGACTGATATCAGTTAGAGAATCATTGAAAACCAGGGAGTACTGGACAGCTGCTGTTTCATCCTAGTTTGGGAATCATCGGCAGTACGCACCCACTGGGATTCGAACCCAGGACCTTTTTATTATTTACTGGATGAAAAAGTTTCGAACACAATTTATTACTATTCATAATCATATCAATTATAATCACACAACTTCGAAGCTTTAGTTTTATAGTTTTCTTTGTTCCATCCTGTTTGTCGTCGTTGGGGTAGTAGAATTTTCCAGATGTCCAACTGGACACGTGTTGAATCCTTCCCGTTACACGTATATGCAGTTGATTCGATAAACAAAGCTTCTGTTATCAATCTCTCCCTCCACCCTGTGACATCAAATTTTAGAACTGTCATCTTATCCCATCCTATTGTATGGTGGTGTGTAATTACATGTAGTCAGTTGTAGAGCTGAACTAATGTGCAGAATTCTTATCTTATTAAAGTCAAATAATCTTGATTTGGTTAGGGATTTTGCTCCGCTAGTCTGACTGACCCCGTTCTACTACTCTGACTTATGCATTTCATATGACAATCACTGTGTGTGGGTTGTTAGATAAATTAAACTGTTTTGTTTAACTGACTACCCATGATATAAGTATAAAACTTGGGCACTGTGGTAGAGCATAACTCCATTATGGATAGGATTTTATTTCGATAAATCACACAGTGTTATACAGTAATATTAACTGATGACCACGTTTCGAGCACAAACTATTTCTCATAGTCATATTAAGTTCAGGAACTCCCCAGGAACGACAAAGCTTGCTTAAATAATAGTAATAATGACAACATACATGACAAAGATGCACAGGATAATGACAACATCAGCATTAAGGAATTTAAACATCAGTAGTCTTTTCTTACAAAGAAGGTGCTTCGGAAACCTTATATGGAATTCTTAACAAAGCAGGAATAACAATGGCATTCAAACTCACAAACTCAGCTGGAAACAAGCTTTTTCGACTGAAGGACAAGAAGGAATAAAGAAAACTTCAAAACTTGAGAAAACTATAAAACTCAAGTTTCGAAGTCGTGTTAGTAGAACTGATATGATTATGAATAGATTGCGTTCGAAACTTTGTGATCCAGTAAATAAAACTGATTCACTGTGTGATATATCAAGTAAACAAATTAATTAATGGAATTAAAGAAAGCATAATTAAATTATTTTGTAAATTAAGGAAAATTTCTTATTTTACTGTCTTACAGTATTAAAAATTATTAAATGTATATTTTTCTTTTCTTTTTGTTTTATACTTATAGATGGAATTCTCACAATATCAGAGGATGTAATGGGTGCAGATTTAGTCTTTCTAATACTCACTTGTTCCTATCGTTATGGTCGAGATGATTTAGATGTATTAGGATTAACTTTCCAAAAGGAATTACTAATTTATACAAAACGTGTATGGCCTGATTATCCTATAGATGAAGTTGCTTCAACAATGGGTGATAAAAAATGGACAAAAAAATGGAAAAAAATAAAACGACTATCAAAAAAAGGTCAAGAATCTTCCGAACAAATGTCAATGAGTGTAGTTAATGATGATCCCTATGGAATATTTAGTGATACACTGAAAGATTCGGATCTTGCACCATTTCAAACTAAACTAGTGAGTAAATATGGTCGACAAGCTGTTCCATTTCGCATAATTGTAAGTTCTTTTCATTCACCGTATATTGTTTATATGCGTTTATAATGAATCAAAGAAATTATCACTACTTTAGTATTAGTTTTGATTATTATTATTATTGTATCCTTTAATTCCTAGAGGAACATAGGGCTTCAGCCGTGCGTCCCCATTGAGTTCGGTTCTCTGCTGCAGTCTTCACCTGGCTCCACGTCTTCCCACACGTTTTCATCTCCTCTTCACATGACCTCCTCCAAGTCACCCTTGCACTGACGACCAACTCGCCGCTTCCTTTTCGGGTTCCACTCAAGGGCTTGTCTAGTGATGTCACTTGATGGTTTCATTGCTCAGAGTATGGCCAATCCATCTCCATTTCTTCCTGCCTATTTGTTTCACAATCGGTTCCTGGTTGGTTCGCTCCCAGAGATCTATGTTGCTGATCTTTTCTGGCCATCTGATCTTGAGTATTGAGCGAAGATAACTGTTAATGAAGGTCTGTAGTTTGCTTGAGATGCTCTTTATGACGCGCAGTGCAAGTCTCTGATCCATATAGTAGCACTGACTTCACATTGAAGTTGAAAATCCGGATCTTATTTTTTACGCCGAGTGCTGTTGACCTCCACACAGACTTGAGAGTAGTGAAACTTGTCTTGCTTTTCCGATTCTTGCTTTGATATACTCGTCAGTTCCGCCTGTAGTTGAAACGATGCTTTCCAGGTAGGTAGGTAGAGGAGGTTGTTTCTTTCAGGTTCCTTCCATTTATGCTGATAGCTGTCTGCTGTTGTTGTAGTTGCTATTGGTGGTGTTGACCAGGAATCTTCATTACCTCTGTTTAATCTATGTTCACCTGAAGTCCTATCTTTGATGCTTCTTCTGCTAACTTGTTGCTTTTCGCTTGCATGTCTTCCAGTTTGTGGGAAATCAGACATATATCATCGGCGAAGTCCAGATCCTCCAAGTTTTTTGTGAGAGTCCATTTTATGCCTGTTTCCTCATTGCCCACTGTTTGTCGCATTATCCAGTCTACTGCAATCAGGAAAATCATTGGCGATAGTAGGCAGCCAGCTTGTCTTACTCCTGTCCTCACTTCGAAATATTCCGTAAGTTTCCCGTTGTGGATTACTTGGCATGCAGCATTGTCGTATAGCTGTTGGATGAGATGTATTATTGTGGGTGGCACCCCGTAGTAGCGAAGTAGTTTCCAAATCACCTCTCCGCTGATTACTAAGCGGAAAAAAGTAGACTGACAAAGATTTTGCTACAAGTCAACTAAAGAAACGTGAAAGGAATACATCAATGACTTAGTAATAGCATCAACAGCTACTGAAACATGTGCTTTACAGAACAAATGATGAAGCCTTCTAAGTTTGAAAGCAGAATTTTCAGATAACATATTTTCCAAACACAGTTACCTATATAAGCTCAGCAAAGACAGTTGCATTTCCTAACATAATTCTACATAGTTACATTTATCATTAATTTCAACATAATGGAAACGAATCGAAATAATAGTTCATAGAACTGGAGAATACAAAACTGGAGGGAATGAAAAAACAAAATAAACAAAAATCCAGGGGTCAAACCTAACTAGATCCATGTTAAATGTAGAGGTTGGAGTTTTCTTCTGAAAATGGCTTTTCGAAGTATATGGCAGGATCAATTATTCCTTGACTTTATGATCTTCCAAAGTTTCACAAACGTAGTCTAACACGTTGACTAGGGTCAGCATACCATCCAGGTGTCGAATGATCGTCCGAAATGTTGTGCTTTAAAGGCGACAATTATGTAAATACTGTCTTCGAGATATTTTTGAATTGTTGATGGTATAAAAGATTTGATTGTTGTCGGTAAATGTATGCTATCGCTAGACATTGAATCTCCATTTACAGTAGTGCCGCTGACAGAAGCAATCCGTTCTCTGTGCAAATATATGAGCGATATGAATGTGACCATCAGAATGCGAACTTTATATCTAGTACGGTAACTCCAGCACTGAAAATTACAGATAGAAAGATGGATCACTTGTGTTAGACTGCTTTATGATCACTTTGGAAAGTGGGATCTTAAAATCAACAACTAACAGTTTCCTTCTATAAAAGGCGTATGTTGACGATACTTTTATAGTCCTTTACAATGATTCCGATTTAAATTCCACCCCACAAGGATCTAACAGCTGCCATTTTTCAGTTAAATTCCTAAAGGAATTAGAAAAGGAATCAAATTTTTCAATTCTAGATGTAGAATTGACAGGAAGGGATAGTGGGACTCTAAAAGAACCATCCAAAGAAAATCGTCACGGAATGGCATACAAACACTTTTATACTTGGATGCCTATAAGTTGAAAACAGCTTTCATTATTTCACTTGCTCACTCTATCAGAAGTACTGGCTGCATCAACCGCTCAGAAGAAGAACTCTTATTTCTCACAAATATCTTGGCCTAAAATGGATACCCGAAGAGTTTCTTGGGGCCAAAGCCAAAAATAGAGGAATGTACTTCATTACTGAAGGAGATACTATATATTAACCTGGATTTCAGGGCAAACTTAGTAGCAGACGTCTTAAAGAGGAGAATCTTCAGTTCATTAAAGAAGACCTTTCCTTCAGCAACACTAAGAGTGATATTCTCTAGGTTTCCACTGCTTCTAAGCCATCTGAAAGACAAACTCCTTCATATGATAACTCCAATGTCTATATATCAATGCACATGTTCCTTTGAGTATAGGTACGTAGGTCTTTCTATGCACTGCCTTTCAAAACATGTTTGTGGACATTACCCATAATGGTGTCCATATTTACTGCAAGTAAATACTAGTCACAAACAATACGTCAGAATGGCATCGGCACAAAGAGTACACTATTCAGAAGCAGTCCAAAACATTGCTGTTCAGAATGAATGTATCCAGGTACTTGGACACCCATAAATTCTTGCTAAAAAGTACATAGGACGTAATTCTTTAAATTATTCAAAGAGTTAAACACAATGCTTAATTATTTCACGATTGAGGAGATTGTTGAAGATTCAGGCTAAATCCCTAACTAAAGAATAAACTCCTCTAGTCTCCTAATTGCGTTATTTGCATATCTTCCCTTTTAACAACAACCCCTACTGTTACAACCTCTTTTTATTCACATGTTTTCTCGTCTTGATCCCATCAGTTGACACCGAAATACTGCACTATGCACAGTTTCTAAAATTGACACACTGAATTTTCTATTCCTTAATTACTTTCTCTCTCTTTTACTTTATTGACTAGAAACTGTCTTTTTTGATTCAGATTTGTTCTCTTCCAATAATAGTACACTCAGGATCTAATTTCAGTCCACCGTTTAAGTGAATTGCAATTTCCTGCTAAAACTATAAACACTGGTGCTTACATCTCGTAAACAACTCCATCTTTAATGCAATTTTGTACTTACTGAATTGTCCTCTTTATAAAGGCACTATTTACGTATCCAGTCATCGGAGTGAAGTGGTTCATTTGTTTATGAATTTGCTCCCCTTCCTATCCTATGAAAAGAAGAAACTTACTTTAGAATGCTTATTAAATTAAATTTACAGATGTTAAGATCTGTAGAACTACGTGGATAAAGACGTCAAAACGTTCTATTAACGAAATTATGGATCACTGGTGATATGCTTGAGTTAGAATAATAAACATCCATCTGATTTGCTGAACACTTATCAAAATATCTGTGCTGGTATGTAAGAGACTAGAATTTTTGGTTTTCTCTCTATTAGTTGGTTTAGTTAAGGGGCTTTCATTATCTTTCTAGAAAGCCCTTTTAGTTCATACTTCAGCTTGAAGTATGAATGTGATTATGCTTGAATAATGTTACAAAGGTTTATGATTGCAATAGCGTATATCAAGTCAGGAAAACAATAAGTAATACTGTGTGTCTTCTGAATTAATAGAAACGCTGAAAATTGGTTAAAACTAAAAGAAATAAATTTATGTTGTTTTCTATGATAGAAAATTTATTCCCAAATATTTGAGTCATTCAATATCATGAGTGCTGTATCCATGCATTTAAGGAAACTGCATATTTTTCTGCATAAACATACATTCGTTTTCACTTCTTTCGCAAGCTGTTCTACAGTGAAACTATTTGTCCTCTCTGACAAGAGCCACTAGTGTATAACTTCGGATCTAAAAAATCTCTTCGTGGATTTAAAAGCTGATCATTCTTTATAGGTGAATGTACTTTTATGTGTGCGCTTAAAGTTCGGTGGTAGAAAAATTGCCAGGCACGTATGTGGTTGACAAAATTCTCAACTCCATACAATGCTTCTCATTAATAAACTTGAAAAATCAAGAACTACAAATTTACCAGGATAATATGAACTTATCTTTTATTATTTCAAGGATTCTTCACGACTGGCTACAATCTAAGCAATACAAATATATGAATTACATCAAAGATTCCACTGCAATTTTTGCACGATGATAAGGAATAAGTGATAGGAACTAAACGTGACATAAGTCTGGAATGGTGTAAGTTGTTGTATAATTAAAAGTGAAAAGGACTGACTTCTTATAGGAAAACTAAGTGAATACGCTTCGAATCAAAAGGACAGACTTGGACAGACTTTTACGGGTAGAAACGGTGTTTGTTTAGAAATAGTTTAACTAATAATAGGTTAAGTAACTACAGAAAATAAATTTTTATAAGACAGCAGAAAAAGAGGGGTAGGTGAGTCATGTTTACATGGTAGGAAAACATTTTCTAGACAGGATAAGAGATAACATAATAAAATGTGTACTTTGTTGTCAGCAAGGCAGTGCGAGTTTCACCACTGTCTCTTTCTACGCACACAGGCTTGGTTTCAATCGTTTGACGGTGATTGCCTCAGCAAAACGAAGCAAGCTAGGTTTCGTTCGCCAGCTAATTATTTTGAACACCTTCAGATTGTCCACAACATGTATCTTTGGAACTTAGGCACTGTAGTACAATGTAGTTCCATATGAGAAAAGTTTATTTCCTCAATGGTAGCTTATCCCAATACATGAGATGACCGTTCCTGAGTAGTGTCCTTGGTTCACAAAGTATACTCCTGAACTTCCCATAACTGACATTCAACGAAATGTCGTATGTTTCTCGAAGGAGTAAAAGAAGAGATATCACAATGGATTGTTTAGCGCCTCACGTCAGATAGAACTGTGCCACACGATCTACTTTCAGTTAGACTTTTATTTGAGAATCCTTAACGAAGTGAAAATATTATGCAATAAACTCCGCTGGAAATTAATTACATAATATAAGCACTATTCAGAATAAAGCTATTATTATTAATTGTCACACAGTGATACAATATTAATAACTGGATGAAGTTTTGAGCATAAATTATTGCTCGTTATCATATCGATTTAGTCAAACGGCCTCATGATATGCTTCATAAAGGTATTTTGCGCTCTCTTCCTCTCCTTCTTGTTGTTTACTGTTCCTTTTTTAGCTTGGGTAGAAGAGCTGCGCTGCTTTGACTGCAAATGTGTGATGTTGAGTTGATAAACAAGGATTCAGTGATTTTACTCTTTTTTTCCACCTAACCATATTACTTCCTAATACTCTTGACCTATCCCACCCATCCTATTGTGTGATAATATGCATGTAAATGCAGTACAGTGATCAGGCTATTTTCTAGGTTATTTAACTTACCAGGGTCACTCATTCTAGGTCTAGCTAGATTTTTATGTTCCAATAACCTAATTGACCCCAGTCTACTAGCTTCACTTATGTAACTTAATTCCAACGCATTACATAGTATTAGGTAACTTATATTATTTTTCTTAATTGGATCTACTGAGTCCTCAAGCCGACAAAGTTTATCCCTGATAGAGTTGGTTGGTTTGATTGCCACCCTAATTCCAGCCTCGTTGAGAATCTCGTGTAAGGCCTCTGAAGGAACCTCAGACACCTTACATATGAATCTCAGGTTCTTTGATATGCCTTCAGAAATGCAGATAATAAACCCTCTTTCTTTTCCTCCAGTGGGCTTTGATACATATATGTAAATTGGTAGACACAACTGGAGGCAAAAAGACGTGAGACTTTGTCCACTTTTGCCAGTCCTAAACAACTGGTTGTTTGATAAACGTTGCTTGGCCGGTAGGAAACCTGTCAGTGGCAGGAGGTAGAGACAGGTGCTAGCATCGGCTCTCCTTGAAATGAAACACCAATATGACTGAATTATAAAAGCTCTAGCTTGTATCATTATTGTTATTATTTTTCCCTTGAGTTTCTAGTGGAATATAGGGCTTCAACTGCACGTCTCCACTTGATTCTGTCTTCTGCTGTACTTTTCACCTGCATCCATGTTAGTCCATACTGTTTCAAATCCTCTTCACACGATCTCCTCCATGTCACCCTTCGACGTCCCACTCACCGCTTCCCTTTCGCGTTCCACTCGAGCTATGGCCTGACGTGCGATGTCACCCAGCGGCCTCCTCAGCGAGTGACCAATCCATCTCCACTTTCTTCTGCATATTTGTTGGCCGATTGGTTCTTGTTTTGTTTCTTTCCATAGTTTCTTGTTGGTGATTCTTTGTTGATATTTGGCACCTTCCACATCCGTTCAATCTGCTCTCACAGACTCCCAACACTTCTATTCCATATCTTCTCATTTCTGTGGCAACCTGGGCCGCCTTTCCAGCTTCGTACATTGTACGAACATTCCACGTCCCAATCCTTATTTTTGCTTTCATCGAAAGGAAACACACTGGCTGACTGGCTTCCCGAAGGCTTTCACCAGCCTGCGTCATTTCACTTCCCCGATTCCAGCGAAAAATAAGGTTACTGTTTGTATTTTTAGGATTTTTAATATATTTATGCGTTGAAGTTTCTGTAGCAACTTTGTTAGGTTATGGGGGTGGGGTTGCTAGCACCACGCCCCAACCCTACTTCTTTATACGGGCTTGGGACCGGCTAGAAAACTAGCGAGGTTAAATTGAGCCACCATGAACATTAATGCATGGTGGCTTGCATAGATATGCAGAATTCTCACGATAGTTCTATTTTTGCCTTGAAACGAAAAGAAATAAAGTAATAATACATTTATGCTTCTAATTCATAATGTGTCTTGTTTTAAAGATAGCGAAAACCAGCGCGCACAGACTAATCAAATAAATCATAGTGATTTTGAGACATCACAGATACTTGTGAATGCCGTCAGTCAAAAATACAAGACTTTTATGAACAGACTGCTACTTTGATTAATATCCTTGATTATTTTTCGAACATACGAGGATTGAGTATTTTTCACAATCCTGTGTTAGAAAACGAGGCTAAATTAGTTTGCTCTGTTCACTTTCCAATGCATTCAATACAAAATATGGTACAAATTTGTAAAATTCATATATATAAACCATCAGACATCCTGTCACCTATAAGAATAATGGATAAGTTATTAAGCCTAATGACCTGAAATGAAATGAAGTCAAGGCAAACTACTATACAAAACTTTTCTACGAATATTTTTCAGCTGGTTAGACATGCAAGTCAATGATGCTTAACAGTATTTAATGAAATGAATTATATTGGTCATTGTGAATGCAAAAAAACGAACAAAACAAACATTATACCATGGGTTACAAGGTTTTGCGATATAAAAACAGCATCAAAACCATTTAGTGTCAGTCATTTCTCATTTCTTTTCAACTTAACCTATTGGCCTTATGGAAGAAGGGAATTAAAAGTTGGCATAAAGGAAAATAAAACTTATAAAACTTTCTATTTTAACTATTAATTTTCTAAAAATAGTTTGGGTCACAGAAAACACTGGATTTCAATCATGTGGGGATAATTTACACTAATTAAACTGCTTAGTTCTCAAACGCCAAGTTTGCAGAGGTTTGATCAGTCTCAGTAGTCGATTTCATGACGAGCCAAGATTAGCTAGAGAATTACTAGAAAAGAGGAAACAGTATTGATTTTCAAGAATTTTCTCGTAAGAATTTGATTTGTTTCAAGTTTGGTCACGATCTGACATCAGTTAGAAACCATTAGAAAATTAGGGAGTGCCGGACGGCCGCTTGCTATTTTAGTTTGGGACTTTTCATCCGCACGCACCAGCAGAGGCTCGAGCGCAGAACATTCCGGTTACGAGTCAAGTTCGAAGACCACTCAGTCACTGGAGTGGAATCCAACAGAGGATTAATTACACCTCCTACCTATTTGACTACCAGCAAATGTCATTGGCGAGTATTTGTTCTCACATTTGACATGACAAACGCCACTAGTCACAACTTCTCACAAGAACTCCAGGAAACTTTTCCCTGTAGCCAGTCACTACCAATCATCAGATTGAGTTTCAAGAGTTAGTTTTTAGGGATTTGATTTGTTTCATGTCTGCTCACGAGATGACATCAGTTAGAGAACCATTGGAACAACAGGAAGTTCTGGACAAATGTTTGTTCAGTAGAAGCTCCACTAACTGACTGTTCTATTGGCTTGCCTTGTAACCTGAAGGTTTGGAGCGCCAGTTCCCCAGTGCTTGCTGATGAAGAGCCATAAACTGGGGCGAAATGGTCATCCAGTACTCCTCAATGTTCAAATGGTTCTCTAACTGATATCAACTCGTGATCAAATTTAGAACATTAGTAAGCTGAACAATAACGCACTCAGTCTCTTAGCAGGACCATGTGGAACCACTGATGAAGAGTTCAAACACAAACGAAGTAGCCGTTCATTGGTACGTGGTCTTTAATATTACTGTAACTGATGGAATCCACCTCAAAATTGCAATATTCCATAATACGATTATTTTATATTTTATATGTCACAGTGATCACAATGATGACGACAAAGTTTCTAGAACAACCTGTGGCTTGCACAAAGACATAACTTTGCAGACGATATAAATGCATAAAAAACAGAGTACATAATTCACTGAGGTCTTAAACTCGTCTTTTTTGCTTTATTTCATTACTCATGAAAGCAAGTTACACTCTGGCAATTGTGTTATTACCACATAGTTACGTGTGCTTATTCCAAGCAATAATTATTACCACCCAGTAATATTATTGTTGTATGTAAAAATAAAACTGCAATACGATAGACTTGAAGCTTTTTCAATGTATTCGTGTAAGTAAAACCGAAATATGATGTTTCGATGTTAGTCAGTAGATATTACCCGAATACTGATGGTAACAATAATTATAAAGGTAAGAATAGGCCTTAAAAACTATTCTCAGAAAGAAATATAATAGAAGTAAAAATCATTGTGCCTTATACTACTGATTTTACAGATACCAGTAGTTGGATAACACTCATATCAGCTAGTGCTGCTTACAAGACAGGTTGAAGTAAACTGGATACTGCACAGCAGAGCATATCGAGGGCTCTTTGATCTGAGTCAAACACATGAGTTACATCCTAAACGAGGGAAACAGCCATCCGGTGTTTAAAGCACTCCAGTAAGCTGGCTAGCAAGCACTACTGGTTGAATGATGTCCAACTACTCATACCAATCAGTCAGTAGTATGTGACTTCCTTTCTAAAATATTATTCCCTTGGGTTCCAAGTGGAACGCAACGCTCCAACAGCACATCTCTAAGTCATTCTGTCTTCTGCAGTCCTAGTTAACTACCTATATGATTGCAACTAAGTTCTTATTTCCTCCCTCATATGATCTCCTGCATTTCAATCTCGGACACAAGCCTGATTAGCCGTTTCCCATTCTGTTGCCACTATGAGGGCTGACTGGCGCATGATGCCACTCCACTATCTCCTCAGTGTGTGTGTGTGTGTGTTAAATTCATCTCTATGCACTACTGCAAATCTGTTTGGCAACAGATTTTCGGTTGGTTCTTCGCCTAACAGAGTTCCATTTTGCTTATCCTTTCTTGTCACTTGTGATGAAAGTCTGAAGCTCCTCGGAAATGCTTTTGGTGACACCTCAAGTCTCTGAACCATACAGAAGAAGTGATTCAACATTACTGTTGGAAATTTGAATCTTCTTGCTTATGCTGTGTACAGAAGATTTCCACACTGATGGCAGAGTAATGAATGCCTGCCTCACTTTAACATCCCTTTTTGGTTGCCATTTATATTCTCATAAAAACTACATATTTCCATCTGAATAATTTCAGTTTCTAAAAGAAACTTTGATGAAATAATCATGCTGAACTGTGTAAATTGAAATTAATTTTAAAACTGAGAATTTTATTCAAAGCAAAGTCATGTTCCATAAAAAATTAAGTCCGTTTAATCACAACAAAAAAACGTCATTCAAAACCGTTAAACCACTTTAAAAACAAAAGGAATAATGAATTACAAAGTGTCAGTCAAATACAAAATAAAGTTAAGGCCTACAAAAAACATAGTGATTCTTAAATCAGCGGATTATTCAGGTTTGTTAGTCAATCAAACGCATAAGATGCTGATAACAAAAATGTAAGGTATGGTGGGTGAGTTTTGAGATTAAACTAATCTACACTTCAGTTCACTTTACTGATTTCTTATTTTTGAAGGCAGGAGATAAAAAAGCATCTTCGACTTAGAGCTTGATATACTGGTTTCCTCACTTCTAATAAGCAACTGAGAAATTTCGAAGCAGTTTACCCATTGTAAGAGTAATAGTCCAAGAAAACAAAGCACCGCACTTGTCATTTTTTTTATTCACTTTTGGTTTTCCCATTGATCAGTTAGACCGAAATATTCAGCATCTCTTGGTATGTTGGCTAGTAGAACGGATGCTTCGACTATGTGACAAAACATTTTTGCTCAATCAATAAATAGGAAAATAAGAATTGTAATAAAAACAAACAGTAACTAATATCCATTGCAAAAGAGGTAACTCTTGTATCGCGAGTTGTCTAGTGGATAACACTCTAGTGATTGAAGTGACAGGTACTTGAGTTCGAGTCTTAATGGTAACAACACCAATGACTATCAAATACCAGGGTATCTAGCTCAAAATTCCTGAATTGGACGAAATGTCCATTCTGGATTCCAATGCTAGGCACCACTCACCACACTATAACACACTTAGTCTTGATACAAGCTGAATGTACTAAGACTATCACATTCTAGTCAGCTTATGTATATTTGACTCTTGTATTAAGATTTCTTAACATTTACTACAATAGCAAGCAAAATAAGGAGAAATTAAATAACAAATCTAAGAGTTTCACGCTCAACCTTCCATCTTTACTGGGCCTACTACCCCCTAAGCGAGGTATAAGAGTTCGGCAGCTGGGAATCAAATCCCTGACAGACCACGTTGGTAGTTGGCAAACATTCTACCACAATAACACCAACTTACATATTTCACAAACTTTTTGTGAAATTACCTAAATGCTAAATTCAAAATAATCACTAGTGTTTTCCGAATATTTCCATGTGCAGAAAAGCAGTTATACGGTTTCATATGAATTCATTGAAGATACTGAGAATAAATTAGACTAACTTGGTCGTATCAGACTATATATTGAATAAATGTATTTGATATAACACATAGTGATGCAATATTTATAACTGGATTGAGGTTTGGAGCATAATTTATTTCTAGCAATGAACTCAACTGTGCGTCAGTGGCTCAGCGGTAGAGTGCCCGCCAACCACGTAAGTGGTTGGGGGTCCAATCCCCAGCCGACGCACTGTTTTATCCTTTACATTGCTTAGCCAATAATAATACTGGTAAAGAGGAAAGGTTGGGCATGAGGCTAGAAACCTCATCCCGTAATAATAAACACCACTGCTAATGAGGCTTCAAAGCCCTGGCTTAAAGCCCTATGTTCCACTAGGAATGTAAGACAATTTGTAAAAAAAATGACTTCAGTATATCCACACGACTTCATAACTTCCTTTATGTAGTTCTGTCTTGTTTTTCAATACAAATTTCCGTATATTTTGATAAGGTTTTGCATCGTTCCCATTTTGTGCATTTGGTGATTAACCTAAATCTTCACCTATATGAATCTTCATTCATCTAGCCGTCACCTAATGTAGACGATAGGGATGATGCATCTCCTATCCCGGAATTATAGGAACTTTCATTAAAAAATAAGAAGGATTAAAAACTATGTAAAGCAGGTAATGAAACCATGTGATTAGAATGACATAACTTCGAGGAATAAAGTGTGCTTGAAACATCATCCACTGACTAATAATTTATCACTGCGTATTGTGTCAAATCACTATTCCCTCAGATTCCAAGTGGGACATAGGGCTTCAACAACACACCTCCACTTTACTCAATTCTTTGCCGTTCTCTTCACCTACGTTCACGACTGCCCATAACCTCTCATCTCTTCCTCTTCACACGATCTCCTCCATGTCACCCTCACACCAATGCCCCACTCATCGTTTCCCATTGGCATTCCACTAGAACAATGGCTTGCATTGTATGCGATGTCATTCGACGGCCTTCTCAACATATGCCTGATCAATCCATCTCTATTTTTCTCCGACATTTTAGTTCAACAATTAGTTCTCGCCTTTTGGTTTGTTCACAGCCAGTCAGAGTTTATTGTTACTTATTCTTTCTGGCCATTTGACGGTGGCCATTCGGGAACAGTACACCACATAAAATGCATCAGTCAAAGAGGAATACAGATTTTCAAATAGGAGCTAGACACTAGCTACAGCATCTGACTGAAACAAATTTACGTTGGGACATAACTAGCTATGTAAAATTAATTTTAATCATATGAAAATAGAGAAAAACTAAATGCAAGCAATAGTGACAAATCATTTCAGCAATACCAAACTACTATTACTACTTCTGCTACTGCAACACTACTAGTACAAGCTAATAATACCATTACACTACACATTTAAAACATACAAAAATGATGGAATATTGTTCATGCTGAGAAAGCCTATTCAATAAAAAAAACATTACAGATATTTAATGTAGAAATATGTCAGTAACATTCTATCTGTTTTTGTTATGATATAGAAAGATTTTGCTAAAGATACGTACGAAAACTCAGGTTTATGTCTATCAAATCCGTCAACATTGTGTTATTTTAGTGACTTGATAAACAGGCTTAAATGACGAAGAAACTGTGTATCTGAGGTAAATGATTTCGGTATTCTTTTGTTCGCCAGACTGCATGGTGCAATTGAGAAACTCGTATTCAACCTCTAGACAACTTCTTTAATGCCAAGTGCGTTTTGGAATTCCGTATGAATGATCTAGCTATCTCTACCCGACGGTTCTGAATGTGATCAGGTGTCTTCAGAGGGTTTATTCTCCTTGGTTTTACTTTTATCAGTAGTGATCATTTAATTAATCTAGTAATTTACTTTTGTGTCGTGCGACCTCTCCTTCGCTGATTTGTGAAACTGATCTATGTCAACATTTTTTTGAGTTAGAATTGATCTAAGTATTAGGCTTTTAGGGATGTGCATCCGTCAGCCCACCTGCTTCTGTGTAGTGAGGTGTGTCGGCTGTAATCACTGTTTTCTATCCAAACGTGTCATAGGACACCTACCCTCATGGTTTTGTAAGAAGAAAAAAGACATCCCCACGAAACTCGATTCTGAAACACTTGGTCAACTCAGGACACGAAACGAAATCTCACATTAACTTCAGAGTCGTCTACAGTATATGCTGAAATCTTGCTACGGGATTAAAAATCCAGCTTCTTCAAGCCTCAGAAGCGATGTCAATCCACAAGTTAAACCCCGAACGCAGCCTACAGAATTTTGTTCCGTCACTGGATGCACTATAGACTTGATTTGTTTTAACACTGGATGCGTGATTTTTTTATTGCCATTTTTGTTAGTTTTTAATTATATTATTTTTCTCCCCACCCCACTTTGCATTTCTACTTCTTTTAGTACCAGCATAAACTTGACTACTTCAATTTTGAGTTCTACTCACTCCTGTTAATCACATTACGTCAGTTAATTTACTTACATAATTTTAGTTTAGTTCCTTCCTGATTAACCCTTTCTGTATTACTTAACTTCTATCTTAAACTTTATATTCCAGTGACACGTGACTGGAAACATCCTTTTTGTTGATAAGAAAATTTAATATATATATGTATATGCGGTCGTATAGCTTGGGATTGATATCGGTAGAAAAAGTGACTCTTCCCTGGACGCCTTTCCTGTTAAGGAATTCTCTGACATTTTATTATCTACTGTTTTTCAAAATCCCCACATTTGCCCGGTTGAATGGATAATGGTAATTGAATGCATTCAGTGAAACTGAGGAACCCATGTCAAGTTTTTGACTGCTAGTTTAGGATTTTGGATACAAAGGTGGAGGAGGCATCCACTTTAGTCAATTTACTGTTTTTCATAAATAATTCAACTTATCTTGCAGATGGTGTTGGTTTTATCCTCTATTTAGTCAGGTGACAGCGTTGGTTTTTTGATAGATACAACTTGACTTATTGCGCCAGTGAGAAACGAAAATTAAGAAACACTAGGTTTTTGCAGTTAATAGTGTTCTCTGAGCTGGTTGGTTTGGTTCTGGAGCTTTCGTCGTCCTTCTGGACAACATCTTCAACACAATATTTAGCATAAAGTGGAATGATTTAAATTTCTTCATGAGTGATATAATTGCGTCTCTCCAGAAGGACGACAAAAGCTCCGTGACCAAACCAACCATCTCAGAGAACACTATTAATTGCAAATCATCCACCTGAGCTACAAATAATCTCTATTACACTAAGTTTTTATATTGTGAACATGATAGCACACTGTCAGAATATTTTTTCTAAATATAATGTGAATGAACCCTAGTTACTGTTGGATAAAATAATAATAACAATCAAACTCCTGAAAATTAATCTAGCGCTCCCTAGTAAATCACTGTAGGCTAAAGTTCCCTGGAATTCTAGTGAGAAGACGTGCTGTAAGATTTCCTAGCAAGTGTGGGCACAAGGACGGATATTCATCGATGACATTGGTTGGCGGTGGTGATATATCACGAACTAGCGGAAGCTAGAATGGATGGGTCATCAGTATCCTTCGTCGCGGCTGAAATCTATACGGGTTTACCTTGTAAACTGAACACCCTAGATTCGATCCCTGGTGGGGATATGGGTGCATATTGTGAAGAGTTCCAAAATAGGACAAAACAGTTTTCCAGCTATCATATTGTTAACATATGCAAATAATATCAGAATACTTTGTTTTTAAGCTCTATTTCGTTAAACACAGATGTTAAATGCTCCAGGTTTTAAGTGGTTCTGCTGCTGATATTGATTTCTGATGAAATCTACCTGGAAATTAACCGAATTCTTACAAACCTTATATAGATGACTGGAATATTACTGAACTATTAAAAACGTGAAATGCGTATGTTTTTGAATTTTTGAAAACTGATGTATCAATCTTTTGAAGTTTATAGAAACTACGGGTTTCCAGGTCGTAGGTGTTACGAACTTCCTGGAATAATTTGAGCGCCGAGTCAGATTGATTCATTATAAATTATTCAAATTAATCGCAGTTTATAGAAATATTGAAATCAAGGCATGTTCACGGTACGAAATTCAAGAAAGTGAAACACTATAGCCATCTTTATATAACAGCTATATGGTCATTTTGGAATATGTTTTAAATCTGTAGTCGACTGAAGAATCTGAGCACATACAGAGATGTTCATCAGATTTTTACCGTCCAGAGTAATATTTATCATCATTTTCATTCATTCTATCTGTTACCAGTGGAATATAAGCCATTAGCGTTAGATCTCGTTTTCACTTAGCTATCTTTCATCAATCGCAACTGGCTGCACAACTACCCATAGGCTTTCACTTCTGACTGACATGATTCCCTTCAAGTCATCCTTGGACGCTTAACCCTTCGCTTCCTATTTTAAAGTTCCACTTGAGAGCGTAGCGTGGTATGTGACTCAACGGTCTACTCAGAGGATGTTCGATCCATTTTCATTTCTTTCTGCATTTTTGTGTGTTATAGGCTCTTCATTGGTGTGCTGCCAGAATTCCATGCTGTGTGTTATTTCCAACCGGTTATCTGGTATTCAGTATTGAGTGAAGGCAAGTGTCAAAGAGAATATTTAGCTTTTACTAATGCCCTCACCCAGTCACTGAATCATATAAAAGTAGCAACTTCACAATGGTGACCAAACTGTGGATCTTGTTCCCTTTGCTGAGTGCCACAGACCTCCGTAATGGTTTCAGAGTAATGAAAGCTTGTCTTGCTTTGCCGATCCGATCTTGGTTGGCTTTGACATTCTTGGCCATGCCACGTGAATTTGAAACTAAGGGAAAGAGATTACTTGAGTTAGATTTATCCCGTGAATGTTGATTAGTGCTTCTTGTTTTTGGTTGGACATCTTCATCACCTTTTCTAGAGTAAAATAAAATAAATATTGCATATATACACGCCTTATAACTATTTAAATGACACTGGTTGTTTGTAACTCATGTTAGCAAGTTTATTGAAGACGAAGTGAAATTTGAACTTTACAGCAAAACCTGAGGAAAGTAAGTATGTATGACAGATTCCAATGAAAATCTTTTTTTGCCACAACTTAGGAGTTTTCTTTCTATATTGCTGTGAACTACTCACTGAATAACACGTATAGTGTATTATGTCTGTCTTAATATTCTTATCATTTTTATATTTTTATTTCCGAGTATCTTGTAAACAGGCGTAGTTATCAGCTCATAGGATTTGTGGGATGCATAATAAACGCGTGGTTTCCTTGTAGTAATCACTTGAACAACAAGTCTACAGTGGGTGTGTGTAGGCAGAAAACTATGAATAATGAAAAACACAAAACATTCACGTCAACTTAACGGAAAAATTTCAAGAAAAATGCATAAATATTCAAAATAATTCATTATAACAAGAAGGCCAGCTTTTAAGCAGTTAGTTTGTGGGAATTTCATTTCTTTTAAGTTTGTTCACTGATTGGTGTCAGTTAGAGAAGCGCTGTAAACTACCAGGGTGTACTGGACAGCTGTTTTATCCCAGCTTTGGACTCTTCTTTAGTATGAACCCCCTACCCCACTTGGTGTCGAAACAAAGACCTTTAGGTTATGGGATCAAGCTTGTTGATCATTCAGCCGCCTAAGTCAGCATCCAATGGTCAGTGAATTTAAATGTTCCTCCAAGGTTGTACTCACATGTAAATGTTAATGAAACAAACAAATTTCGATCAATGGTTCCATTAGATTTGCAATTAAAATATACAGATAACTTATTCTCAATTAAACTTTCAAATTCTGGAGTTTCTTTCAAAGTCCATGTGATTTAAAGTGTCACTTTTAGTTTCTGAGTTTCTTAATTAAACTAACTGATGGTATTTGTGTGTTGATACTTTGTAATGGGTTATTACAACACAAAAGTCATTGGAACTCTTTCTCGGCTGATGTATCTGTCACGGCTAATGAACCTTTTAATATTATTTGTAATTGATATGATTAAGCTTTCCTCTGTATCATAATGGATAACATATATTTATGCGATGGTGATCAGATAATCCTCACTATTATTTTATTTAATTCCTATGGGTTCCGAGTGGAACATAAGGCTTCGAGCCTAAGCCTCGACGTCTCAGTAGCGATGATTTCGTATTTTACAGGGTGAGATGGCTGGGCTCAGTCTTCCCAATCTTCTGAAGCTTACTGCCAGCTAAGAGAGGTTTAATAGTTCATCGGCCTGGAATTGAGTCTCGGACCACGAAAGTGGTTCGCGAGTGTTCTGTATCAATGCACAAGCATTATACACTAGGCGCGGAGAGCCTAAAGTCACGGTTGCTTTAAAAATTTTGGTTAGCAAGCATTAATTTCAATTTGACCAAAAATTACCCAGAACTTATATCACTTGCAATAATTGTTCTGTCTTGCCATAATTAAAGTGAAAGAAGTGAATATGTGTATTAATTTGAAAATGCAGAAAAAAGAACCTGTCATATATCCAGATCGCAGAGATCCTGGACCTTTAGCTGGCTTCAGAAGACTAAGCTAAATGCGTAGAACACTATGCATTGTAACCAAAGCAGAACAACAGAAACGATAGGACAATACTATCGTTTATTCTTCAAGAGATAACGAAACAGATTTGTAGTGGTTAATCAGCGCTAAAATTTCTGATCGTATTTCTGAAATCATCTACCAATCAATACACAATTAACCGATGACAGCCTTCTTGTCTCCTACCATATGGAGACTAGTTCGAACAAACAAACTATTCAATGTTCACCGACACTGATAGAACCCATATCCACGAATTATTTGATATAAATTTCTAGACTCCTTTATTCAAAACAATTAGTCCCTTTGATAAATTTGAATCAGGAGGCATTTAGAAAACAAATTCAGCGAGATGATATCATTTCGTAGTTTCTTTACAATCACTTTACAGCTAGCATGGTCCACAACAATAAAAAACTCAAGTATGTAAGACAAAAGTACCCACTAATGACCAATCGTATCACTAAATAGGTCAAGTAGCTCATGGTAGGTGAAGTTTGAAGTCTATAGTTTTTCGTACACATACTTCAGGATGTATGTGATTAATCTGAAGCACTTCCATCACCTTTAATAACCGTTAACTGGAGTTATGTGATGAAATAATTGTGGAACAGTAATTAATATTCATTTTGTGACCTGACATTAATAAGTGCTTTGCATTAGACGATGATGATGGATTTTTATTCAGATTAATAATTGCATTGGGACTTTTTATGTTTTAATAACCATCTTGGAACATGTTGTTTCCGACGATATTGGAACATTCTATTGGTTCTACCTATATCAGTGTCACCACAACTGCAGGTGAACTTGTAGATACAGCTAAGAGTAGAGTCCACAGAATTTCGTCTTTTAATCGTAGGTACAGGGATTGGAAATGTTCTAGATGTGAGGGAAAGAAATGCGGCATCGAATATGCGTTTGATGGCTGATCGAAGTCTTTGAGCTATCAACTGCATAATTTGATCATACTTAAAGGCTAGGTTAATAAAGATAGCTTTCTTTGGTACAAAGGCTGTCTTTTCTAGATGTGGTATATCCTTACCGTGACAATTGATAAAGTTTTCCGGATAACCATCGCCTAATCATTCCATCGTCTCTCCTGATCATTGAAATATAAAAGAAACGAAGTTTGTTATTCGATTCGAATTCGGAAGTCATTCGGATATTTGGATGAATACGATTAAATAGAGTAATGAAGTTTTCAGTAGACTTACTATTAATGTCAGTAATGAGAATATAATTTACATAATGATTGTATAGCACAAATTTTCCTAGCACACCTTGCATACCAATTTAGACATGAACATGTCTGCTAACAGGGGCCAAAGACAGCTTGCCATTGCAACACCATCGATTTATTTGTTTACCTTTTCTCGGAAAGTGAATCTGATGTTTCCTGTTCATGCTAAGATTACGGATTTAATATAAGTGACAGGAATGGGTAATTGCATCTCATTGCTTGTGATGTAATCGCAAATGAAACGAACACTTTCATGAAGTGTAACATTCGTTAATGAAGGTTCTATGTCGACTGAAGACATAAACTATTCCTTAATGTTTAAGGCGTCTAGCGTACTGGTCGGATCAAATGAACGTTTTGAAGAATGATTCGATAAGAAGTCTCTTACTGGCGTAATCTGTAATCGATTTTCGATTTTATAACATGAAGAATTCGACATATCTCAGGGCGTTAAGAGGATTGTGAATCTTTGGAAGACCATATGGCTGTGAAGTATGTGATCCAATAGCTATAAGTTGTTCATACAGTTTTTAAAACAATCAACAAAGGTTAATAAAGTAGGATTTAATGACTTCATCAAATTTCGGTAGCACTCGTCAGCTGAATATTCTACATACGAGGATATGTATACTAATGAAATTACACTGGGAGATATAAACTACATTGAACTAATGACGCAGCAAAACAGGTGTGAATGTTTTACAGGTCATGTTCAAATAGATAAGGGCAGAAGGAACATGAAAGATTAAAATTAAGATAAAATGCATTACGTTTCAATTACGTTACTTAGTTAACAATTAGTTATTTGACTATATATCGAGCATCGTAAACAGAGTAATATTAATAATAATAGTAATAATAAAAATAACAATATTAATAATGCTAAAGTGATTTAAGATAGTGCTACTGATAAAATATAGTTTTAAATGAATCAAGAGTAATGATAATTAAAACATATTACGATGTTAGATTCAGAGCGACAACCATATGCTTTTGTACACAGAGACCTGGTTTATAAACTCGAATCGCACAAGCCTCTGCATTTGCAAGCATCTTCCTGTTTCTTTGTCTGCTGACAATAGTAAATGACTAGACAGCGTCGATATCATGTCCATAGTCCACAAGATGTTTTGTTATTGAGGTTTTTGGCACTTTGCATTCAGCCGTTTTCAACTTCTTTGGCGAATGCTCCATCATGCGAGTAGACAATCGCCTTCCTGTGCCACCTAAGTATTTGCTTCCACAAACACATTCAAACTGATATACGCAGTTCGAAGTGTCGAAGATTGGTGATTGGTCTTTCCCAGATTATTGAAGCACTCGTTTGGTAGTGTTAGAGAAAACAAGTTTTGCAGTTTTTAATTTTTAAAACCATGCATCACTAAAATATGAAGTTGACGATAAAACTACTTTTCGACCATCAGCACATTTATCAACAAATAGTAGTCTCCATCTTTCATGTTTCCTAATTAATTTACTAGGTTACAAATTATTTTGATTATTCATTACTTCCGGTTGATTGATTTCTGTTGGAACGTAAGGCTCTCCCTTGGTTTACACGTCAGTCAAGGAGAAATTTTATAAAAGTAACTCAAAGAAATAATGATTCATGCTGAATTCGAAAATTGGTAGCATGTGTGATCCAGGTGTTGACTATTTAGCCTTTGGAACTGTGACTGTATCAGTGGTGGTGCAGAAATACTAAATTAGTGAGTCACAAATCTGCATTATACTACTAGCTTTCATCACTCAGATAACAGGATTAAATTAAAGTTATGCTTTAATGGCTTCAAAAGATGAATTTCAGCGGGACTTGTGTAATTAGAAGACATCAGTTCTATATGGCTGGATATGCATAACCCACTGGAAAACGCTAGAATTCACATGCTTATATTTTTAGTTCTTGTAAAACATACACATGACATTCGAAAATGGAGTGTTCAAAATGCATAATAAAACAATTTTGAGAAAAAAATGAAAGTATCTTCAAATACATTGTGTTTACAGTGTTTGAAAATGTATACACGAACAAATTCGCGAAATCTGGATACTTTGTGTTAATTATAATTTTTTTCAAAAATTTAGACATTTCTACAAAAACTTTGCATAAAAAACACATAAAATAACAGCTGTGCACGGCAGTAGCATCTGTAAGATTTTCAAACCATACACAAATGAATTGTATTCACCTTGTTTTGTATGTATATTTTGCAAACATGCATTTTAACCTAGAAAAGAAAAAGAATCGTACACACAATCGTCTTAATACAGTACTGTGTTGAAATAGTTCAAAAAATATTATTATTATTATACCCCTGTCTTTCAGATGGAAAATAGACCTTCAGTAGTATATCTCAGTATCATTCTGTTCTCTACAGTCCTGTCCCCCGAACTCTCATGGGATATCTTTTTCTTCTCACTCGATATCCTCCATGTCACCCTCAGACCAACGCCTAACTCGTCGTTTCTCATTCTGATTCCACTCAACAGTCTAGTGCATGATATCACCCAGTGGTCTCCTCAGCGTGTGCTCGATCCATCTCCATTTTCTTCCAGATATTTGTTGAGTAAAAGCCTATTGATTGGTTCGTCTCCAGAGATTTTATCTGCTAAGTCTTTCTAAAAGACCACCTGATCTTCAGCATGGAGTAAAGACAGTTGTTGATAGATATTTGCAGTGGCCTGTTGGAAAGGCTTTTCGGGGTTTTCCGATTTTCTGACCCATACAGAAGAGACAACTGACTTTACAGTGATGTTGAAAGTTCGAATTTGGTTAGTTATGCTGATTGTAGAAGATTTCCAGACTTGTTTCAGGCTCATGAAGGTGTGCCTTATCATTCCTATCTTGATTGCCTTTGAAATAGTTTTCCATGTCACCTGCAGTTGAAATGATGCTTTCTAGATAAACAAAGGAAGTGACCTCTTTCAAATTTATTCCATTGATAGGGACTGGTAATTGTTGGTATTGGGTGGTGATCCTCATCATCTCTCTCTTCTCTTTTTTCACTTGAAATTCTGTTTCGCCTCTTGTTGGTTTTCACCTCTAAGTCTTCAGGTTTGTATAATATTGCGCATAAATCATCCTCAGAGTCGAGATATTCTAGAGTCCTCTTATATGTCCAATACAATAACTTAGCCTTGTAGATATACAATAAGTATCTAATCGATTTGACATCCTCGTCCGTTCCTTCTGTAGTTGAGACAATGCTCCCTAGATAAGTGAATGAAGTAACCTCTTTCAAATCCCTCCGGTTGATGGTGATTGGCGTTGGATGTTGCTGCTGTTGTTGTTATTGTTGGTTGGTTATTTTCATAACCTCCGTCTTGTCTATGTTCACCTGGAGTCCTGTCTTTGCTGCTTCTTCGACCAGTTTGTCGGTTTTCGCTTGTAAGTCTTCAATTTTGTGTGACATCAAACATAAATCATCCACGCGCGAAATCCAGGTCTTCTGGATTCTTCACGTCGGTCCAGGATATCCCCGTCTTCTCATTTCTGAAGCAATTTCAGTTATTCAGATTTATTAGAGGAAACTGGGCACTATTCGATGAATTGTACACTACTGATGTGTGCGTTTACAAATACCAACTGTCTACTTTCATAAAACGCAAAACTCAATGAAAAAAAGACAGCGAAAGCAGACAGTTTATTTCTGACAACACATGTGACTTCTCTTCATGTGAAACAGTCTAAACTACATTTAAAATATATTTTTTATCCATTTCGACTATCCCTTCATTACATGTGAATTATTTCATTTTTTAGCTACCCACTTCATCACCGTCATCCGTTGCAATACAACCACTTCAAGATGATGGTCATAAGGTGAGTGAATGACGTCATTTTGCACTTTTGTCTTCCACCTAGTCAATGTTTTGCACGCTTATCAGTTCATCTAATGGTGATGTTTCTGCAAGCTGTTTAAATAAAATGTCTATTCAATCACGATGAAATCTTACTTGAGAAACTTCATATATTTATTCCCACGTATGAATTTGAATAGAACAAGAACAATAATTTGTCCAGAATATTATGGTATCCTCAATTATCTCGTTGGTTTCTCATCAGCTCAGACTGTGTACAGACTAACGGAATTACTAGGTTTATGTACAGAAGAATTTCAACATACTTGCAAATTTTACATGATTTCAGTTGACAGGAGGCTCCAATATTCGTGAACAGTGCTCACAGAGCTACCCCTATGTAGTTTTTACCCATAGGGTTCAAGTTTTAACAAAATTCACTGGATGCGTTATGATGGAGGAGTGACGTAATAAGAGCAAGAGGTGAATAAGATGAATAAATAAAAGATTGAATAACAGTGTGGAGAGTTCACCTTAAGTCAAAGAAAGAAGAGACAAGCAAAGTTACATTATATGAAAGGGGGATGAGGTTAAAGCCAAGGGTTACATAATCACATGGAAGCGAAATTAATGATATCCAGTCACCAGGGCAAGGAAAGATTGATACCTGCTTCTTCCTGAACACACGAATCGGGTTTGAGTAGTTTGATAGAGATTGTTTCGACAAACTTGGAGAAAATTGAGTTATTCTGCCTGGAAGATTTTTTAATAATAGTTTGCTTTATTCCAGAAACAGTACTAGTGGTACAGTGTGGAATTTTCAGCACATATCTACAATATTTGCATCTAATTTTATCAAACATTTAAAGGAGTATTTCAAAAAATAAAGACAACAACAGGAAAACACAAAATAATTTTAAAAATGCGAAAAAATACCAAGAAGTAGAAAGGAAAATAAACAGCATATAATAATAACTCAGTATTGGGTAGTGGAAGTTATTATGTGATTATGCATGGTGACAGTAAACCTATAGTCATACAAGAAGTTATAAAGTGATATTTAGGAATGTTTATCGCCAAGATGATCAGTTAATTTGGTCGAAACAACTCTAAACAATCATAAAATAACATTTCGGGGTTGTTGTTTTGTTTTTTATTGTCAGGTCTAATGCAGTGCTTGTAGTGGTAGTGTGAGTAATCCTGCATAATACAAAATTTTTTGAGGTGGTGACAATGGCGTTCACAACCAATGATTGTCAGTTTAATATTGCCGAAAATTACAGAAAATAAGAAAAAACAACCACAAAACTAATAATTACATGATGGTTAATGACAGGACAATTTTGTACTACTCATAGTGCTAATATTTAGCTATGTTCACCCCATGTCACAATTAGTTATTCATCTTATTCACCTCTTGCTCTTATTACGTCACCCCTCCATCATAACGCATCCAGTTAATTTTGTTAAAACTTGAACCCTCTGGGTCAAAACTATGTAGGGGCAGCTCTGTGAGCACTGTTCATGAATTTTGGAGCCTCCTGTCAGCTGAAACCATGTAAAATTTGCAAGTGTGTTAAAATTCTTCTGTGCATAAACCTAGTGATTACGTCAGTCTGTACGGAGTCTGAGCTGATGAGAAGCCAATGAAATACAAGATGGTAGTATCTTATTCTGCGCAAACTACTTTTCCCTTCTTTTTTGTTTTACTGACAAATGTGTCAATCTGCTAGGGTGATTCTCTATTTTAAAGCGATATCAGCATGAAAAAATAGAGACAGCCAAGGACATCAAGCTTGCTGCAGTAGTGTCAGAAATAGTTTATCTGTTCGTTTCTTAAGCAGCTTAGATTATTCAACAGTAAAATGTTTTGAGAAAAAGTTGAAATAACTAATTGAATTCGATCTAAATCATACGCTTTACTTTTAAATATTTGATTTTAGTGATAGATTAAGTAGAGATTAACGGTGCATTTGTATTTGAAAGGTGTTTAATGTATGGCGCATATGAATGAATTGTGTAATCTAGTGTAACTAGATGTTGAATTTAACTGATCTCTTGCTGAAATGTTAAATAGGTTTATTCGCATTCTGTCAAGGCGACGAATTATGATTCTGAATGAAGTGGAAATTCAACAAGTCGATTATTTCTTTGAATTCAGTTAATGCAGAGAAATCTTCAATGTACCAGACACAGAGCCATTAATTGGCATTTGAAGACTGATAGTAATATGCAGCTGCACGGACTAAAATGGGTGGTGTGGAACTCTATCCTGTGACTTTGCTTGTAGTCCAGTGTTTAAACCAGTTAGTCTCATCCACACTCGATTTGTAAAGACAGTGGCATAGAAATCGTCTTAAACTACAAGCGTAATTTTGATGTAACCTATCAGTTTCAGTTGAAATCAGTGAATTCGTGGTAGAATTAAAAAAAATTAGTGGATTAAACTGTGAAACTTTATCAACTGAGATGCCTAGGATTTGTGCTGCACTCGCAGTGCCACCATATTCCACATTAAGGTATGTTAGATGACAATAAACGGAGTGGGAAACATTCTCATCAACATAATCAGCTCGTTTAAAGCTTGGGCTATCAATAACTCCTGTCAATTCGTTCCACATAATTTCTCTCTTTCTATTTGTTCAAATCTAATAAAATGTAATCTCTAATAGCATTATTTATTCCGGTGAGTGTTCAAAATGTTTACAACCTGCTGATTCTCAAGTTTCTACTAGACATGGGAATAAGCATAATCGCAGGTGGCAGCGTATCCCAACACATGAGATAACTGTTCCTTAGTTGGGCCTTTGGTTCTCAAAATGTACTCCTAAACTCTTTATAATTGATATTCAACCGAATGTCGTACGTTTCTTAAAGGAGACAAAGAAGATATATCATGGGGGATTGGTTTTCGCCTCAGGCCATACTGAACTGCATTATACAATCTACTGTCAGTTAATATCTTAATTAAAAATCCTGGATAAAGAGGAAATATGATACAATAGACTCCGCTAAACATTCTGTATACTATATAAACACTGTTCAGAATAAAGCTATTATTAATATCATTATTTTAAAAAGCATTCAAAATACATGATAAGTCCATGGAATCTATTACTGTTAGCTTCAGTCACGTAAGGGGGACTGGACTTACTTGACTCTGAGACATGAAAAAGAGTGGCAACGTGAACTTTCCCACTTCTGTGCAGTTTATTTGTTTCTATGTAAGAGGTAATTTTTATGGCTGATATGGTTTGCTTATGTTTTTCAAATTGTATTGAAGAGTTTTGATGACAATAGATGGTTGGAGACAATTGGCAGGAAGCCTTGGAACTAGATTTCGTGCTAGTTGGCACTCACTAATCAGAGAGACGTATCTGCGACCTAAGAAGAAATCATGTTTCTCCTGAGGTTCGAGTCCGCATCACCCAGTGTTACAGTCAAAGACCTTACCAGTGAGCTATTTGGGCTGGCGATTGACCTTCTCTAGGACTGTATTGGATACTTTGAATGGGCACTAATTTGCAAGGTTCCTTCAAGGTTGCAGATACGCCTTGCTGACTGGTGAGTGACAACTAGCTCGAAACCTAGGTCCAAGGCTTCCTGCTGATTTTTTTTATTTTGATTACAGCTTGATGCCACACCGTATTTTCAGTACAAGTATGGCATTTTCAGCATGGATATCGGTAGCCCAAATTTCGCAGGCCGACCATAGATATCGGGTGTGCGTCGGCAGAGGATCGAACCCCGGACCATGTGCATGGTCGGCGTCTCCAACCATCTCATAACATCGAATCACTGTGCATCGCAATGGCAAGCTAGCTAGAATGGTGGCCACATTGCAAACTTGACTCATAGAATTCAGTTTGCACCAAAGAAAGAACTAGACACATCACACTAGTTACTAGTGTCCAATCAATGTATCTAAGAGTTTTAGCTTATTGTTTTAGACAAAATTCTGTTGAATGAAGGGAACGCTTTAAAGCTTATTTCTGAAATTTATGGATGATCAAATTTAGAAAACAGCGAATCAAATAAAACCATACAACGTGATTTTAAACCCAATTAAGCAGTACGTAATTCGTTGAAAACACTAATCTTGTTAACTTCAGAAATAAGGCAATATCTGTCGCGGATATAAACCGTTCACTAACGGTGATATAATTAGGGCGTACATGAAGAGTGGACTGCATGCGCTTCAGAAACCTTAGTTTTTTTTTAATACACAATCTAATTATGCTTGACTGCAGCCCTTTTAAAAACTAACCTATATCGAAATAACTAATGTAATTAGGTAAAGTGAAAATAACGAAGGCTGGACAATTATAACTTTTTAGCATCATATGATTTTACTGAGTACAGTATTTACTTTGTACACAATAATAAACTCCCTTTAACCGGCATGTTGTTAAGTCATTCAAAAGACATAGGATTACAGGCGAACTAGTATTTAGACACATTTATTATAATATATTTGAATAGTGTAGCAACATGTCGGCTAATTTCTGTCCAGGGTATATGTGAATTTTCAAGTATTGGTTTTGTAGGGATTTTTTAGTTTGATTGGTTGGAGGATTTCATTATGAGCTGACATCAGTTAGAGAACTATCTGAAAATCTGGGAGTAGTTGGCAGCTGTTTCGTCCTAGTTTGGGACTTTTCAGAAGTAAGTATCCACCGCGGCTCGAACCCAGAATACTTCAGCGTACTGCCAAAGGGTTCCAAACTGGGACAAAGCAGCTGTCCAGCACTCGCAGGTTTTCCAATGGCTCTCCAACTGATGTCAGTATACGTGAATTAAAAATCAACGTAGGACGTTATCCTAGAGCTACAATGATCAAATTTGTTACATTTGAAAACATCATAAGAAAATAAAACTTAAAACAACAGAAATTGAAATGTATTACAGCTGTAAAACACAAACATGTGAGAGACTGAACTAATAAAATTTTGAGATAAAAACAGAATTCCCTCATAGGATAAATCTATTTGACAAAAGCATACAGTGATACATTATTATTTACTGATGACGTTTCCAACACAATTTAGTATTCACGGTAACATTAAAGCAACCAGATGAATTTCAAACTTGGTTTATATAATCCCACTGTCTCTTATCCCTTAATTCCATTGATGGTACAATTTTCCGTATCTTTGGTACTGATGTTACATCATTTATACTGCACATGTTCGGTATAGATTTGATATGAACAAAGATTCATTGATCAACCTCTTCTTTCAGCTAATTTTTAAAATAGTAATTCTGTTCCACCTTATAGAGGGACTGTGTGATAGTGCCTGCATCGCAATCGCTTAGTTTTTTTTCTAAAGTACTTATGTTCCTGCTGCCAATCAGTCTACAGTTAGCTAAATTCGTATGTTCAGATAACCTGGTTAGCCCTAATCTACTGGTCAGACAGATGTACTTGATCTCACAGTCATTTAAAGGTATTTTTTAGGTTAAATCACACTGGCTCAACATTAGCAATTTCATTCATTGGCACTAAATTTCGATAGGGATCTTCAGCTGAATACCCTTCATACCTGATAATATGCTGTAATCCACGTACACAAATATGAGTAAATGAGAAGTGTAAAACAAACTGAAGACAAGAAAGTTCGCATAGGTCAAGTGAATGCGTAAAAAGGTAGAAAATTTTGAGAAATCGATAGCGAATTCTGTATAAATTAGTCTAGCCCTCCTCAACAAGGAAAAAGTTAACAGTTGGTTTAGAATCGTCACAAAAGTATGAAATTTAAGAATTATAGCTTTCTGAAAGCAAAAAACCAGTTACAAGAATAAAAAAATACAATTAGATTATTAGAATTGTGGGGATTAGTTTGATTTGTTAAATTTTATTAGATTTCCGCTACGAACGAACATCACTTTAAAAGACCATCGAAAACCAGAAGGCACTAGACAGCTGTTTCGTCTTGTTCCGAGACCATTTACCTGCAAGCGCCTGCAACTCTACTAGTGATGGAATCCCAAACCTTCAGGTTATTAGATCAAGCTCGTTGACCATTCAGTCACTGACAGTAATTCAGTGACTTTGAATTCTAACTTTGTCAGCTTGTGATTTAGCACTGACTATGAGCATCCACTTCAACTTGACATTTTAGACCCCCAAACGGGCTTGGCCTTGTAACCTGAAGATCTCGCGTTCTACCGCAATTGGAGCCGTGGGTACGCACGAGTGAGGGCTCTCAAAATAGGACAAAATAGCTCTCCACTGCCTCCTGGTTTTAAGTCATCCCACTAACTGATATTCATTCGTGACGAAAACGTAATGATTAAAATAAAAAATTGATAGCTAAAGTCAAGCTTTTTTCAGTGAATGAGGAAAGAAATGTGAGAATGAGGAGACAATTTAAATGATAATAACAAATAGCCAAGAAGATGGATAAGGAAAAAGCGCTAAAGGAATAAAAGATGAGCGAAGACATCTTGAATCATCTTTTACTGAGTTAAATCCCAATAACTTGTCAAGGGTTGGTTTGATGACGCTTTACAGTGCACACCAATGTTTCTTGAGCGGATTGAAGGCTGATCATTCAGTTACTTGAGTTGTTTTTTATGGCTGACAAGCCTTAAATTTGGCCAGAGCTCGACACCAACACGATGCCACTAAAAAGTGGTGATTTTTATCAGTTTAATGTGTGTTTATTGGTTCCGAATTGTGACCAATGATATTGTGAACCCATTGAATCCCCTTAAAAGTAATTTCTTTAGCAGAAAGCCAAATAAAGAGAAATTGAATTTAGGAAAAAACAGAGAAGCATAATTTTATCATCATTAATGTAAAGAAATAACATAATCGAAATTATGTTTTTTAAATATCAAAATAATGACATTCCTTTTGGAAAATATATGACCTCATATGTACATTTCATTTTATTTTTCATATCATTCACGCTTTGTTTAAATGGATATTTTATGCATAAAATCAGGTAACCTGAAGGAAAATTGCTTTGATGATCAAATAAAGGGTCACTGAATCACATGTGGCATACAGTAGAACAATAATTTCGACTTTTATTAATTCCTCTATGTTCCGAGTGGAACATAGGGTTTCAGGCTAGAGGCTTGAAGCTTCGGTAGCAGCGGTGTACTATTTTTACAGGATGCGGTTGCTAGCCTCATGCCCAACCTCCCCTCTTTACCAGTCTTATTACTGACTCAAGGAGGTACAGGTTTGTATCAGCTGGGGATCAAACCCTGAAGCACACGCGTGGTTAGCGAGCATTCTATCGCTGTGCAACAGAAGTACAATGATTCCGATACCTAAAAAATAGATAAGACGTCTTAATGTTATCAGGAATGCTTTACTTAACCACCTTTATAAACATATTCATTTCACATATACAGGCAAAAATATTTTAAGTAGTGAAAGCTAGTAGAGCAGAAAACAAATTCATGAATACTTCTCATCCAGGAATTAATGAAAATAAAACACGTAGTTCAATGAAGAGTCTCTTTTAGGAGAATTCTTTCACTTATCTTTACAACCGCAAATATATATACTCATTTTTGTATGTTTGTGTATATTAGGTTTGTCCGATAAGAATAAAAATAAGTTAGCGTTATGGTTGTCAAGACATTTCAAAAATGTGAGGAGTAATCAAAATGTAACTAGGGGATTTGAAGATTAGTAACAGTGTAGTAGTGATGTGTTGTCAAAACACATACCTACTTACACATAAAATATGTTGAATAAGCGTAACACAGCCACTTAGTAAGATAAATAGTTTAATGAGTTGGTTGTGATTAGGATGCACAAAGAAACCAAGGAAAATACGGAATCACGTAAGAATTCTAAACAATTACAAATGTTATGAGGAGTTAGATAAGAAAAAAATACAAACGAACAGACGAGTATCAAGTAAGTAGAAGTCAACATGGTTGTCACCATGATAGTAGAAGTGGTTAGATGATTTTGTACACACATAACTCTGATTTCTCCAAATGAATGGCTAAGGCTTAAGCAACACAACGGAGACGAAAGCGTGTTGCCTTACGTAGGTTATTCTTCAATTTATAGATCACTTTGTAGGAGGAAGTGTCTGTTGCGATGTAATAACCAGTGTTGTCGAAATGTTCGATCATCACACTCCTCATACAGGCATTATTACCATTTTGTAGCCATTTAGGATAGCCTTCTTGAACCCTTGTGGACAGGATTCCCAAAATCAGATTCACAGTTTGTAATCTACAACAGTTCGAGTGGTGAAACTTCACTGTAGTTGCCTTTGAAA
Organism: Trichobilharzia szidati; assembly: GCA_944472155.2. Taxonomy (NCBI): domain Eukaryota; kingdom Metazoa; phylum Platyhelminthes; class Trematoda; order Strigeidida; family Schistosomatidae; genus Trichobilharzia; species Trichobilharzia szidati. The sequence goes on from OX235271.1 coordinate 207,288,257, forward strand.
AGCAATTGGCTAGCCAGAAATCGGATAGTTTGAACTGATACACTACGTTGGTGGCATAACAGTTAGATGCTCACCAACCACACAGGTGGCTGACACGCTCCTTTACCTCACTAAACCAGTAACAAGACTGGTAAAGAGGGAAGGTTGGGCATGAGGCTAGCATATGCATCCCGTAAAAATAAACACCACAGCTACCGAAACATCGAGGCTGCAGCTTCAAGCCTTGTGTTTCACTTGAAACGTGATGGAATAAAAAAGGAACTGATTCTCCCCTCTGAGCCATTTGATGAGCTCGGCTTTAAACCAGCAAAACGACCGCCCTGCTTTTGGATCATTTCTGTAGTCTGGCTAGCAAACAATACTGGCTGAACAGAGAGATATTAAACTACACATCTCAATCAATCAGTAGTACATAATTTTATGCAGACCAGTGGAGCAGAAATAAGACTAGAACTTATGCACTGTGGTAGAGAATAATACCATAGTAGGTAAAATTTATTTTGATAAATTCTCACAGTGTTATATAGTAATATTTACTTATGACCATGTTTCAAGCACAATTTATTGCTTATAATCATATCAAGATGTGGAACAAACTTTTCTGTATTCATTAGTGAGGCATGTTGCCAAACGATTTCCAAGACGTTTTCAGTTTTGTCACCTTAAACATGTGGTGTGAACAATATTGTCGAAGTCAAAAGACTAAAGCAAATTGTATTAATAATGCCGTAAAAGCGAATTGACTAATTATATCTTGTAATCAAACTAAGTCGTCATAGCTACACATGGCCTCAAAATGTTTCGTTAAGCCTTTATTAATAGACATCGAGATGCAAATTGACAACAAATACAACATGAATTACTCACATCAACAAAATAACATTAAGGATTATTACATTTTTTTCTTTTCCTTTAAGCCTAGTTCACATTTTTTATTGCCATTCTTTATTAGATGTCATTCCACATTGCTATTAAGCCGCTGAAGAAGTTGCTTAGATAGACACATGCTTACACATACAATCACGCTTAAAATGATATTTATGATAATTTATCATATTAGGCAATAATAGTAACAATGATAGAAACACTTCCACAATGTCCAGATGGTGGTATAAAGAGAAATTTGCATAGGAAAAACACATGGATAGGACAGTATACACGTTTTCATGGCTTCATTCCTCTTTAGTACAAAATGAATTTAGTAGAGACCCACAGCCACAGGGTTAGAGCTGTACGCTCAGAAGAGGTAACTGAAGATGAACTAAGTATTTTATATGACAACTTGATTGAAAATAGCTATCCTGACAAATTCATCAGGAAACATATGACTAAGTATGTTGAAAAGGGCAATTCACTATCCGTAAACAAGTAGCCTTTATACATACGACTGCAATTCAAGGGTGACATACCTAGTGAAATAATTACGACGAAGTTAATAAAATCAGTTCAAAGAACTTTTAATGCTGGCAAAATACAGGTCTTCTTTTCTATACGATCGATGACGATTTCTCGATTGATAGGTGAAGTACCCAGAATAGCCATTTCCAAATGTATCTACTAGTTCAACTGTGCTTGTGGAGCGAGTTTTATTAGCCATTGCCCTAAGAAGTTGATTTTTCGTGCTCGGGAACATCTACCAGTGTGGTTGAAAGAAGGTTTAGTGAGAAGCGTCAACAGCTGACCCAAGCTGGCCACAAAGCTGATACTGAAGAATCCTTCTCTATCATCTACCGGGTACCAAATAAATTGTCAAACACATCCAGGTACCGCATACTTCAAACAGCAGAATCTATCGCAATTCGCCTTAAAAAATCAGTGCTCTGTGTTCAGAAGAAGCATGTCCAGCCACTTCTACTGCCCTGGTCGGCTTTCAGTGAACACTATAAGTTCACGAATTCCATATTATTATCTTTTCTAATTTCTCTGATATTCAGTGTGTATTGTTATGTTGATGCTATCGAAATGTAATCCATTGATATTATCATTATTGATTCGATGTTATTTAAATAACATTAATGTTGTTAATAACACTAATTCATTCACTATTATGTATAATATATATAACTGTAGAACCTGAAGATGAATTGATCGAAAAGAAATACATACGACAAAAACATTTCTTACGGCGGTAGTATTAATACTACTACTAGTAATAATGATAAGAAGAAGAAGAGAGGGAAGAATAGTATCATCAAGAATGACTACAATTATAATGACAAATATTTCAATGAAGTTATTTACAATCCTTTTCGTTATTGATAAGGAACCGTATCAATTATCAACTGGCGCTCTCGGCGATATTGATACCATCTGTTGTCTTACATGATAAAAATTCTTATTATTGTAACTATTACACACGAAATAATTTATGAACAATCCCCATCCAGGTACTGATCAAAAGAAAACAAAACAAGTAGTCATATGTTAAAATTATGTTTGTAAAATTTCACCGAAATTTAAATAAGTGATTCGAACTTTCCGTTCTGCAAACTGGTCCAAACTTCTTCAGGGAAATTAATCAAAACTAAAATAGCTTAGGTATATATATATATTTTTAAATAAAGGACAAATCTTGCCTTCAAAAACTTTCTCGAATCATATGAGTAATGAAAAGAAAGGTGAAGGCGATAAGCAGGGAACTAAAATTGGTTTAGTCTACTCTTGAATCAAATAATTACCCGTAAGCTTTTATAAAAAGATATTTAAAAAGTGAAGATAATGATGATCCGAAACCTCTTGGTAAGACTTGGATTAGTTAGTACATTGGTGATTCCTCACCACAAAGAAACATCAGATGAAATAAGGCCAACCCTTAACAATCACCATATAAGAGGGTATTTCTGTGAAACGGAGACCTTACATTCATCACCAGTGATGATTAAGGATGAAGGACAGAAGTAGACAACCAATAAAATTCAGTGTACTAGAATCATTGTGGGGATCGCGATGCAATATATGCAGGAGAAACTTTCAGACAGGTTAATGTAAGAGTAAAGCAGCATCAAAAATGCCTAGAAGTGGTTCTAAAAACCTCTGCAGATTTGAAGAAGGGGGGAGACAGGTCGACTTTGATAGGACTATGATTCTACAGATAGGTCTTGGCAGAAGCCCTACACATATGGGTGAATCCGAAATCTTGAGCAGGCGCGAAGATACGATGTTAGCTGATGCATAACAAGTCCTGATTAATAAATAAAAATGGATATGTATCACTAGTCAATTATACTTAATCTAAATTCATGAATGTCTACATGTTCTTATCGAGAGGATAACAAAGGATTCACAATAATACCCCCACACACACACACACACCAATTTATACCTCATATATCTTTCATATTCAGTTATTTGCGATCCTAAACCTTGTCCAAAAGTTATCAGTAAAACTCTGGTGGAAAAGTGCACACTGTTTGCATTATTTAACTAAGGTAGACCAATATTCGTGAGTATGAGTTCAAATTTTGATCACTGTTTACGTGACTCTGTTTATTATATTTTGATGACTATTTTATGACTCATTCGACTGGACAAAGTTTTCGAAGACAAGAGATTTTTGTTTCTTTATACACATACCCTTGTCATTTAAATTTTCATTAATTTCCCTTAAGTAGTTCAGACCAGTTTGCTGAACGAAACGTTGGAATTACTTCTTATTTAAATTTTCCGGAGATTTTAAAAATATAATTTTTACATGTGACTACTTCTCACTAGGCGACCAATTAATTGTGGAACTATTCGGTCAAATCTTGATCAGAGTTCATATGAAAACAAGCAGTGTTCAGCTAAGAGGCTCATTTCAGCGAATCCACTTTCCTTTTTAGTTTTACAGCAACATTTATGAGCCATCTTTTCTTAACACTTGGAAGTATCAGGAGTCATAAGCTGTCATGATCCTATTTGATGACATTAGTCAATGCACACGAGGAGCCGAATGAATATACCAGAGTTATGTAATAAGGAAAATAATTTTTATCAATGAATTGTGATTAGGATGCACATATAAATGAAAGGATATAGAATGACTGGCATTAACAAGGGGTTAATGTATAGCACTCCACCACTGTCTCCCTACAACCATGCGACATATTGTTCTTGCACTTCTTTAGAAAGGATACGCGTCAAACATTCGATAAGTCTGGCTCCACAGGAACAGGTGCACTGGAATGTGTACAAAGAAGTAGTTGGGTACGAAATCCAGTCCTACAATTACAAATCTGAGTTGTTATGTAGATAAGTAATTTTACCACCACACTGTTTCGAAAAGGATTACAACTGAGTTTCGATTGTCGTCAGCATTACGATTATTAAATTATTCTTAGTAAAGATTTAGTGTTATAAAGTTGTTGCTCGTTGTTTACTTTTCCGGATGTCACTAATTCTGGTCACCATCTGAGATTTGTACTATCGAAAATTACTTTCAATAATGTGTACACAATTCAATTAAATGTCTTATATTACTAGACGCATTTGCATCCATCAAGAATTCAGTATTAAAACTGTTTTTATTAAAACAATCACGACTTTATGACCAACAGTAAAATTTCATCAACTTTACGAAAAACACTTAATTTCGAAAGCAGTTTATTTTTAAAAAATGTACGCATTTGGTCATTAGTCAGTTGAGTTACAGTATTCACTATTTCCACAGCTACCAAGGGGAACATAGGAAAGTCTTTTTCAGTCTGATTCACGACTACCCTTGACACGATCACCTTCGTTCCACCCTCGGAAATATGCCGAACTCGTTGTTTCCCATTCTATGCCCTGACACATGATGTCACTTAAAGGCCTCTTCAGCGTATATCCGATGCATCTCCATCTTCTTCTGTATTTTTAGTTTCTAACAGCTGTTTGGATGCTTCGCTACCACAATTCATTGTTGCTCCCTCTCTACAACTAGTCCCCGGACCTTCAGTATGAAGTCAAAGATAGGAGTTGTCGACGAAATTCTAAAGTAGCTTGTTGGAAATGCTTTCCATGATGACTTAAAATATTAATGCTTAATTAATGTTCCATTCCACCATGAATTTAGTAAATAAAAAAAAGAATAATCTGTCAATTACAACATTTTGCTATTTGATGATGATGACCTTGTGACAAAACAAGGAACGGAATTAAGTGGGATAATATTTTTTTTTAAATTAGTTAAAATAGCACTAATGATCTTAAGAAGCTTATCAAACTTTCCCCATCTTACAGTGAAAAAATAAATAAATAAACAAAACGAAAAATAATCTATTTTATGAAGTGTTAACAAATCTTCGTATACATTCTAATCTCTAATGAACAATTATTAGAATTTATGGATGTAGGCATATATATATATATTCAAAAGCAGATCTTTAAATTGTACAATTGTGCATTTCAACTGTGATTATTGCTAATGAGTTGAAGAAGAGCCTCTTCAAAGCATGAATTAATAAAGGGAATATACCTTTATCGCTGTCTTTAAGCACATATATTTACATAAATTTATACATCTGTCAATAAAATGGATTAAGTTGATCTCAGAAAATAACTGATGAGATGGACTGTTCATCTTTGCCGATGGAAAAATTAACTTGTGTTCCAATTTAAACGCTGATGTGCATAGATGGATGTAAAAATGTACGACAATTTCTACAGAATAACGATGAGTGCCAGCTAGCACGAAACCTAGTTCCAAGGGTTCCTGCCGATTGTCTTCAACCATCTAATACCAACAGAATAATGACCTCATTAGTATCTCTGTGTAGAGTGCACCTAACAGTAGTTCACTGCTTAATTTATTGCCTGTATAGACGAAACATCAACAGTTAGTTGTAAAAATTTGATTTTTTTCAAGTCTGACCAAGAAGTGATATCTAAAAGTGGCAAAGTTGAACTTTAGACACCACTAACTGCCAATCAGCGAATGGCCTCGAATGCACCAATCACGCGAGGGAGGCATTTTTGTGTATGGAATACAAATATTTATGAAAGAAATGCATAAAAACTGTAGAAAAGTGTTACAGAGGATACCTTCCTTTCATATGTGATAAATATAGCTCTCAGTTTTAGGTTGGAGTATCAACAGAGTATAATTCCATTGCGGGTAAAATTTATTTTGATAAAGTCTCAAAGTGTTACGCAGTAACTTTTATTGGGCGATAAACCTGTGCTCTAAACGTGGTCATTAGTAAATATGTCTAAAATATGAAAATATGTCTAAACTAACTATAATGTAACTCGAACCAACCCTAATTTGTCTTTGGCTGAAAGCGTACCTTAATCTTTCCCAAACCTAATCTGAAACTTGCCAGATATCCCATTCAGTAACATAACACTTCGATTAGCATATTTTATTGATGATGACGGCATTATTTGCCAGGTTTCACTAACTTGCTCAGTGAGCATTTCAAGGTAAGTGGTGCGGTCACACTCCATTGGTAGTTAGTGGTGCTTAAAGTTTAACTTTGCCCTAAAAGTATTCACTGTAAAAATCCTGTGTGGTGATTAACACTGCTAGATTATGACGTCTCTTAGGAGAGACAGCACGATGTTTCAGAATTTCATCGTGAACTGAAATCGGTCAGAGAACCATTTGAAAACCTAGGAGTATTGGACAGCTGTCTCGCCCTAGTTTGGAACTCTTCATCTGTACGCACCCACCCAGTTCATGATGAAATCCTGAAACCAATCAAATTCCTGCAAACCAACACTTGAATATCGATCATATGCCCACCAGTGACTGGTCCTATCCAAGTAGATAGCTACATGGGTTCTAGTGGAACGTTGTGACGAGTGGGGTTACAGTACGTTGGAAGTGAGGATAAATGTTCGCTGATGACATTGACTAGTGTCCACTCTTTTTCGTAAACTGACGTAAGATGAAATTCATGAACATTGAATCGGGTCCCAGTGGCTTATCTGGTCTATAAGCTCTCCTTGTGACCAAGAGGTTCCGGTTTCACACTCCAGTAAGTACGTACTGATGCAGAATCTCGACCTAGGACGACAAAGCCACCCAGTACTCCCAGGTTAAACAATCATTCTCCTATCGATATCAGTTTATAATGAAATTAAATAACCAACCAATACAAATCTATGCTAACCATTACTTGAACAAAACTGTGTATTGCGTGATCAGTGGAAAACTGCAAATTATACACCCTGAAAATGAAAAGGCTCGCAAACAAATATACTTTGATATAATCTGAAAAGCCCATTTCGTTGTATGAATCAAAGTGAAAATCTTAACGAGGTGGTATGAGAACTCTAATTTGAATAAGAAACTTAATTTATCCGTGTTTCCATATCACTTCCTGAAGACAAATAAAGTTATCATGCAGTGTAACGCTGGAAATTATGGATTGCCAAGCAGCAGCTTCGTCCTAGTCCAGGGCTCAATAATGTCATCTCAGTGAGGGTCGAATCCGGGGGTGCTTCAGGCAACGCTGCATGTCCTTTAGCCTTTCAGTCGTTGAGACGGAATCCATAAACTGATGGATTCTAACTTCTGAGACTTCGGGATATCTACAGCCATCGAAATCTGAGTTCAGCCAGTGAATAGCCTCACCTCATAAATTCGAATCTACTTTACTCAGAATCTTCGAATTCTAATGACTCATGATGGAATCAGATTTAGAGATAAAAATAAGAAAATTGCCAGAAAAAACAAGAGGATATAGATGGCTAGTTCTAAAGGAAGTGAAATTTAATTATTTTTTTCTCTAAATAATAAGGATGAGAGTGCCACTCAGAAATCATCAGGAAATTAAGATACTACACACGTGATTAAAACTATTGTTGTTATTATTAATATTATGAGGAAAGGAAGATTCTATAATACAATTTCACATATTTTTCATAGTTGACGAAAATATAAAAAGAATCTTGAAGGCATTTACTGAACATACGGTTAATCTATTTCTATTTGAATGCGATTTAATAGGTAATCGGTTGTATATTATCGAAAATTGGCTATATTAGAATAAAGCTTTAAGTGATGGAGAAGATTTGTAGCTCAGGTGAATGATTTTGATTTGGTTCTATCTTCTAAGATGGCGGATTTAATTGCGAAGCTTTCGTCTTTCTTCTAGACAACATCTTCAGCACAGGTTTTAGTATGACAAATACCTTCGCTGAAGATGTTTAGAAGGACGACAAAAGCTTCACAATAAATCAGTCAACTCAGAGAACACAATTAAATCAAAGTCTTAAATGAACTGAGTATTTACATATCAGTGTATTACAAGAATAATGGCACTCCTACTTCAAACCACTATTTTCGTAAATATTCAAACAAAATCCCCTTAAATTAGATTTGATCCATCGAGACATTTTCTCATAAAGACACCTTAGGTCTATAAACTCACATAAATATATAACATGGGCAAATAAATTTTAATTTCTTAGCATACTGCACCTTCTAGAGGTGATTTCAGTGGTAGAAGGCTCACAAGCCACAGTGGGGATATGGATGTGACTTCCAGACGTCACATTTCTAACCTAGCCTAATGATAAGCCCGGAAAAGAGGGAAGGTTGAGTCTAGCTAGTCACGTTACCTCGCTATTTAGAGTTCAAAACTTGAAGCCCTATGTTCCACTTGGAATGCAAGGGAAAACTTTTGCAGTACAGTACTGAGAAATGTAATATACTAGGGTCAATTTTATGTATGAGATAACTGATATAGGTTGGTGAACTCAACAACCATTGTGATCTGACTATCTTTTTAAGTATCTATACGGTTGTAAATTGAAAAAACAACGATTCATCGACCACCTACTTGACACCAGAATACTTGGTGTTGATGAAATGGAATAGCTTTCTATTTTAGAATGATCCAACTTTTTCACTATATTTATTATCAATGCAACGTAATTAATTAATCTTTTGAAGGTGCAGAAAGAACGCCAGGTAGTACGGCGGCTATAACTGCACTGATATTTGGCTCCAGCCTCAGTTAAATTGTGATCTGCGCAAAGTTACAGTAGACGGTCTTTAGTGATAATTTAAGTAACTCTAGGCTTGGATTCGTATCATGTGCACTTAAATCTTCAAGCAGCACTTCGATGTTTGTTGAGCAGAATTGTTTGGAACAATCATTGCGATGGTGCTGGAACTCATCTTCAATATCATTCAAGCCATAACCCATTGGTGGGTAGATAAAATAAGAAAATTATAAGGCTTCTTCATCAAGCTGCTTCCTCCTATAGTCTCATCTAACATCTTGTAAACGACAACCATCTGAGATTTAATTGGGTAGTACAGCTTCCCTTATGGCTGCTAGAGTGACATGGACACCAACACCAGACAAATGGATGCTATTACCACAATGTCTTCAAATAATGCATCTCTAAATGTGATAGATGAAAATAGTATTCCTAACACAACACTGTGACCTTGTATTTGACTATCTGGGATGAAGCAGTGATCGATAACGTAGCTTTTTATGGTTCTGGAAAAACCGGTTTATTGCCTGGCTTGCATCAATGTACGACTCCATATTTATATATATATATATATATTTAAAAAAGCAGTTAGTTTCATATGAGCACAGATTTTTGATCAATTGCCGTCTCGTATATATGTGAGAGCTAACATACTTTAGAACTGCCGAAAATGAAGCCGACATTTAGATAAATAAATGGATTTTGGGGTCACCGATAAGAAAAATAAAGACAGAAATTCCACCCCCATGGTAGTCTATGATCATAGCAAGATAATACACCGTTCCTTACTTCAGGATTGTGAAATCTAATTCATTATTTGCATGAAGTCAGGGTTTTTTAACTTCTCTGGGTACACCAGTTTAGACGTGAACTCCGAATGTTTTCATTCTCTATTTCACTTTTTGTAAGACGCTTCCTTCTCGTAACACAAGTGAATAGGAATTAGATGGTATAATACATAAATGCGCGACTATAAGAGGGTATTTAGGGGAAAGGGTGAGGTTAGTCATACAAGGTCACTTATGGTGAGAGTACGTTGTGCCATTAGGCTTATGACTCAAGACCAGTGAAATATTCGTTCTCACAAAGAAAATCCGATTCTCAGGAAGATTTTCACTTACTGACTTGCATTTATCAGTTCACAAACAACCTAAGGATATCTCTTTTCTGTTGCCAATTATATGTCAAATCTCTTCGAGCCTTGGTTAAACATTGTCAGAATAAGAGTGGAAAAGAATTACTTCCAAAGATAAATAATCATTTGTGACGCTCTGATAGATAATTATTTGAAATCATTAATTGTTTTTTGTCACATTAATTTGGTTGAGTCATATAATCAGTTTAAACTTACTTTCCAAGCGATCTGCAGTCTTCTCGTTACACTGTCCAAAACTGGTTTACTAGCCTTATCTGTCTTCGGCATATAAACACTGACTGCCAACTATTTCGTATTTCTACATGATCGCTTTAAACTCATTAATTTAAAAGAAAAGTAATTAAAATCTTGTTTTTGTTAAAAAAAAATCAGTTTTCCTACCATTCACTTTCGATATTCATTTACTTAAGTGACAGTAACTATCTGTTTGTTACATTTGTTGATTATCAGCTGCTTTCAAAATGATGTTTTGAGTATTCCAATGAAATGTGGATTCTATGAAAGATTTATTCTGAGACCACTTACAGTGTTCCATGAAAGTTGGAAATTGATTTTACACAGTTAACATTTTTTTATTATTTAGAGGATCATAAATGAAGATCAACTGCTTCTGAGTTGCAAGCATTCAAGATTGAATAAAAGTAGGGAGGTTAAAATGTGCCTAGTTGAGTATTATAATTTTTCCCTGGGGTAGGAATGGAATATGGAGCTTCATCAGCATATTTCCATTTCACCCTGTAATATGATGCCATATTCAGCTGACCAAATGATTGTGCATGCGTGTCCAGTACTCCCAGCTGGTTTTCCAGTGGTTCTCTAACTGATGTCAGCTCATGATGAAATCCTCCATGCAATCACAAAAATGATTTCCAACAAGTTACAGACTCCTGTGAACAGCTACCACCTTCTCTGGCTCACACTGTAGATCAAATGGCCAGCCAGCCGACCAGAAAGAGTTAGCAACAAGAAACGCTGGCTGGCTGAGAACAAACCAACAGGTGAAATCCGATTGCCCAACAAATATGTAGGAGAGAATGGAGATAGATTGATCCGACACACGCTGAGGAGGCATCGAATGACATCGCGTGTAATACAGGCCATCTCTCAAGTGGAATTCAAATAGAAAGCGACGAGTGGATCGTTGGTGCGAAGGTGACATGGAGGAGAGCATGCAAGGTGGAGGCAAGAGATCATGAGCAGTTGTGGACCCAGCTGAAGAGGACTGCAGAAAATATAACAGATTGAAGATGTGTTGTTGAATCCCTGTGTTCCACTCAGGACCTAAGGGAATAATAAATAAATAAAATAAATGAGAAACGTTTGAGCATAAGCTTTCATCCCCTTATCTCATGATCTCTTTCACTCTACTATACGACTCATGCCGACCTCGTAGTCTCTTATTCAGATGCCACCCGGTGACATGGCACGTTATATCACTCAGCGGTCTCCTTGGCGTATTTCCGATTCATATTCATTGTCATCGACATTTTTATTCGGCAATGGATCTTTGGCTGGTTGACTGATTGCCAGAGTTCCTTGATGCTTATCTTTTCCGTCCATTAGATCTTCACTACGAAACGGAGCCGTTAATGAAAGTCTTCAGGAGACTGTTGGAAATGTTACTGGAGACGCGCCAAGTCTTTGAATCACATAGATTTGACTTTGCATCACTGTTAAAAATCCGAATCTTGTTCCTTATGCTGAATGCTGGAGATTTTTACACTGATTTCAGAGTAATTATAATGGATAACAATTAATAATTGTAACTCCCTCCCCCCGTTTAGTTGAACTTTGATGTTACTATCGTGAATAAGATTGCTTTCCACCGCATGAGAAACTTCACTGCTGTTGATGAAATAATGATGGTCACATCCTCAGTGTACTGACGTTTGTTTACTGGGTGACCATGTTAGATTACTGACAATTTAGATAGTCTACATCCATTTCATCTGCTCTCACAGATTCCTAGCACCTCTGTACCATATCTTTTCATTTCTTTAGAGATCTCAATGGTCTTTGTAGTTTCAAACATCGTGCAGGTATTCCGTAAATTTCACACTATTATTGCAGATATTCCGTATGCTCATGCTTACCTCTACTTTCATCGAAAGGATAAACATTGCGTGATTGACTTCTCAAATGTTTTCACCAGTCTACGTCAATCTGTCTCTCATACTCCCACAAAGAATACTATATTTTGTATATTTTATTCTGAGTACTGAAGTTTCTGTAGCGACTAGGCTTAACTTCCAGGGTAGGGTCTCTAGCCCCACACCCATATAAATTGTTTACCCATGTGTCTGTGGTGGTTGAGAAAAAAAACGCACTTCGACGATAAGAGAAAACTAAGAAAATCAACAAAATTCTTCTTCTATATTCCCTTCTGAATCAACTAATCTTATTAAGGAGTAAAAGTTAATTTACTCTGTTGTCTTTTAGTATGCAGACATTTTTACAAGTATTTTAAGGGCTTAACATTATCACAGTTTATAAGTAAAATCACAAGTCAAGACGTAAAAAAACCAGTTTACAAATGTCACAAAAAGGTAAAAAATAAAGTTAGTCATATTACCAGAAGATTTTCACTTTGATTGGACACTATTAGTAACGGATTTCATGTGTCTAGTCTTTTGTTTGATAAAGACTGAATTCTATTAGTTAAGTTTGCAGTGTGGACATCATTCCAGATAGCTCGCCATCACAGTGCACACTGAACTGCTTTTAGATGGTTGAAGGCAATCGGCAAGATCACAGTTACGCATTAATGACGTGTGTCAACAGGCTCGAAACCTAAGTCCAGCGCTTCTTATCTATTGCCTCCAACCAATAAATAACCTTTCGGATTTTTTCGTTCATTTGTTTGGTAGGATAATGTTGATTGAATAGTGTCCAGGTATCCATTTATAATCCCTTCTATTAGAGATAGTAAACCTAATGTGCTCAAAACTATCAGTCCACCCTGCATATTAGACATTATCCTGAGTCATTCTATTGAACAATTATGTTTTCTTAACAATTATTTCATTGGATAATAGAATTTTTGATATTTTCCTATGGATAAAATAACTGTAAAATTTGCATTTTTTTAAAATAACTCACGAAATGACATATGTTTCGTTTTTCAAGTTAAGGTTTGAAGGGATCTGATTGGTTTTAAGTTAGAATTCATTGGTCATGTGATTCACTCTCAGCCGTTGAATGGTGAACAGGGTGACTTCATAACGTGAGGGTCTTAGGATCGACCTGTAGTGGAATCATGTGTGCTTACTTCATGACAGTCTCGCACCAGGAGGAAGTAGTTATCCAGCACTCCCTGGTTTTCATTTGATTAGTATTTGTACAACTCACTGCTTGTTGCGATTACAATATATTCTCTGGAACACTTTGAGAATACGGAAAAGTGTAGGTTGATGACAGTAAAAGTAGTTTTATTCTGAACAGTGTTTATATCATGTGAGCATTTTCAGCAGAATTTATTTGGTAATAGTTTCCCTTTCAAGAAAAAACCACAACTGACAACAGATTGCATGATTCAATGCTATCTGACCTGAAACAACAGCAAATCTCTTATGATATTTCTTCCTTGCCTCCACAAAGTTCACGACTTCGGGTTGAAAGCTAACTAGAAAAGTCTATGAGTACATTCTGAGAACCAACGGCATAAGTGAATAATTGAAGACTGCGGGTAGTTAGTTTCACTTCTTAGACAGTGGCAGTTTGTACTTAAAAAATCTCAGGATCAGTTATCTCATCATGTATTGGAATACGCTGTCACTCACAATTTCCCTTTTTCGAAAGTTTAGTAGGAACTTACGAATCAGCAGCTTATAGATATTTAAAGTACTCGTGAAAGTATAAAATACCATAAGACATAATTAGGTAGATTAAAACAAACTGAACTAAAGAAATTATATGCAATATAATGATGGAGGCTGTTCGAAGCAGGCCGCTGTACATGTGAGACGTTTTTAAAAACTCTTCAGAACGATTTGAGACAACGTTGAATAAACTAGATGAAAATTAGAAGGAAGGAATTCGAATTAAAAATGTATTCGTTACAGAATGTCACCATGAGCTGATATGGGTTAGAGAACCATTGGAAAACCTGCAGAGAGTACTGAACAGCTGTTTCGTCCTAGTTTGAGACTCTTCACAGTACGCACCCACCTGAGGTCGAAACTAGGACCTTCTGTATTCGATAGAAGACGGTACTTCAGGAGATCAAAGTTCAACACCAGTACAACATGTAGAACACTTTTTTGTTTAATTCATTTTTGAGAACGTAATACAAGTGTGCACACATATATGCTTGGATGTTATTTTGCTGTACATTTAATAAATGTAAAATTAGCATAATAGCCTCAAATGGTATTATTAGCTTTTATACAAAGCAGATTCATATTATTTAACAGATACATAGTAAATAATTTATTCCACAAAAAATGAGAATCATTTTATGTACTAAGACCCTTATTATTTTGTATTCTATGATGATTTTACTGGGAAACATTTCATGAAATAAAGAGACATTTTCTCTCCGAAAACGTAATTACTTCTCTATGCTAATAACTTAAAAAGACTATGATCAATTCTTCACTAAAACACTTTTTCAAGAATAATAACTAACATTCTGAAGAAATACTTCAGTGGCATGTAACTAGATTGAGTTTTATGCGATACAAGCAAATATGTCATTATTATTCATTGGATCCAACTGAATGTTTGATCACAAATCGACTTATTCATTATAGATTAATTTGTAATTGGTCATTTTGCAGTGCAGTCACAAAGTCTGTAAACTTCCTACAGTAACTCGTTTTCGATTATTATTGGATGGAAAATAGCGTCGGAAAGAAATCTTATATATAAGCTTATTGCTCACTGCTTACTGTTTGGGAGATTTACAATGGACTGAAGATCACCCGGAAATTCTATTTGTCTTTAACTTGTGCTGCAGTTAAGAACGCTAAAATTTAACTTAGAAATGTACGACATCTAGTTTAAGTGCTTTCGTATTAAAAGCAAGAAGCTTAGAAGTCTAGTTCGCCCAAGCGAAAACGATAACGATACCATGCAACTGAATGAACTAGAACTTTCTCACACATTTAATATAAATACATGGATGTACAGCCTATTTGATGACTTCGTCGAAAAGAAAATTTTCTTCGCTGCAACCATCTTTTTAATAATTTTTTGATCCAATGTGTATATTCCGCGAACTGATTTAATCAATTTCGTTTAATTATTATTATTCCCTTGGGTTCTAAGTGGAATATAGGGCTTCAATAACACATCTCCGCTTTGTTCTATTTTTTGCTATCCTCTTCAGTTGAATATACAACTGCCCATAATCTGTCATCTCCTCTTCACCGCATGATCTCCTCCATGTCACCATCGCACCGATAACCCACTCGTCGTTTACCATTCACTTTCCACTCCAGTTGTGGCCTGCATTGCACGCAGTGTCATTTGACGGCCTCGTCAGCGTGTGCCCGATCAATGCATCTCAACTTTCTCCTACATATTTGTTGAGCGATCGGTTTTTGGTTGGTTTATTCTCTAGGCCAGAGTTTCTTATTGCTAATTCATTCTGGTCATCTAGTTGGCCATCTGATCTTCAATATGAAGCCAGCGAAGGCAGATTGGGGTTCATTAAAGTCTTTATTTTGTTCGAAATTCTATTCGTACCCCCCTGGTCAATTTTCTGACCCATAGAGAAGAACTGACTGACTTCGCATTTGTGTTGAAAATCCGATTCTTGTCGTTTATGCTGGCTAAGTACAGTGCAGAAGATTTTTAAACTGGTTTCAGCCTGATGAAGGTGTATCTTGCCTTTCCGATTATGGCCTCCTTTGGCATCTTGATCCGTTTTGTCGCCTGTAGTTGAATCGATGCTTCTTAGATAAGTGAAGGAAGTAACCTCTGTCCAATCTCTCTTGTTGATGGCGATTAGCACTGGTTTTTGTTGGTGTCATTGGTTGGCTGGTTATCCTCACAACCTCCGTCTTGTCTAAATTCACATGGAGTCCTGTCTCCGCTGCCAGCCAGCCAGCAAGTTTGTTGGTTTTTCCCTACAAGTTTTCGATTTTGTGTGACATTAAATATAAATCATTCACGCATGAAATCTAGATCTTCTGGAGTCTTTTCCTTGATGGCCCAGAGTATTCCTGTCTCTTCACTCTCAGCCACCCTATTGACAGCCTTTAATGCCCTTTGCAGTGTAACAAAGTCTTTATTAAGTAGATTACGAAATAATAGTGAGGAACAATAAGGGAGAATGGTTAGAATACATGAATTAACAAAATGTGAAAGTAGAGACTCAGTAATACCAGATTGTCATAACTTCTTCATTTAGAAGGTTAGAGAAAATATCATTCTAGAAAATAACACAATGTGGGAAGACCAGGAAAGATCAGTGGAAAGATGTAATTCAAGGTATTTAACATTTGACTTAGTTCCAACTTCATTGCCTTCTAAAGGTAAAAGAATCATGGGGACGAAACAATTCAATGGAATCACGTTTGTGTCTGAAATTTAAACTAAGAATCTGTTATTTGGATGAATTTAGCTGAAGACTATTCGACAAGGACCACTGAATAATTTGTGATAAAAAGTAATTCATTTTGGAACAATCTATACCAAGTTGCATATTTGAAAACAGTGAATTACATATGAAATTTTTAAATGGTTAAAGACAATCGTAGTAAGCCTTAGGCCTAGGTTTCGTTCGTGTTGGCACTTACCAGTCAGTAAGCCGTGTCTACAATGTTGAAGAAATTCATGTCTCTTTTGAGATTCAAACCTAGGTCACGCTGTGCTGTAATCAGAAATGTTACCACAGAGCTAGACAGTCTGGAGATTTATATTCCGTACATATTTTTGATCGGGCAAGCTGCAAACTTGAATGATTGAATTCAGTCTGCACCGAACAAGGGACTGGAAGCATAACATTAGTCATTATTTAGCGTCCAATCAAATTACTCCTTTGAAATTATTTGATTTGATTTATTTGATTCGTGTCAAGAGAAACTTGTGAAAATCAGCATAAATGCCAACGTTGCTCAGACTGACGTAATGACAACAATAATATTAACAGTTATTAATAGAAGGAGAGATCTGTTCCAGACAATATATTCATAGTTAGAACAGAAATATCAGCGTATTTTCATTGCACAATATTTAGTCTTCGTACAGCATCCTCAATTAAGAAAAAAATCACTAACATATTATATTACACAATAACGTTTGATATGAAGCAAGATCCAGTATTTATTACTATATAATTCCTCTGCATTTGCAATGGAATAGGTCTTCAAGGTACAGATCTGAAGTTTTAGTAACAGCGCTATTTTCTCTTTTACGAGATGAGAGTGCCAGCCTCACCTGCCTTCCCTCTTCAGCAGGCCTATCACCCACTAGGCTAGGTTTAGGAGTGCATCGATCAGGAGTCGAACTCCAGATTACGTGCGTGGCTGGCATCCAGTCTACCAGTGAACCACCGACGCATGAAACTGCTTGACACCACCTCGAGGTTGGAGACAAAGTGAGTTGGAGTACCTAAGCATCGATCCCAACACCTCAACTGCTTTACCAATCGAGTGTGTACCCTAATAAGCCGCCTCCTGGAGGTGAGATCCGAGCCCATGGGAAGATCTCAAGTTCACTGGATTAACCACTTGACCATCTAATACCCTACGCTGTGTTGAACTTTAGGTGGTCCAGTGATCTCTAGATCGTCATACTTATTAATCAAATTCATTTTCAATTATTAAAGATTAATGTGTGAATTTATCACCATTATCATTTCTTGTCCTTTTTCCTTTAGCTCTACGGTATTAGTTATGGACTAACAGCGTTCATTGGAAGACGAATCGATAATACTCAACCAGCAAGGTGAGTAACTTTTGTAGTAACGTCTGTAGAATAAAGTACATTAAATACTTTCGCAAACTTCACCAGAATGATGTATTTAACCCAGGGAAACGTAAATTAGTTACCACATAAGGGATCTTCTGACTATTATTCAGTAAGTTATTAATTTTAATATCGAAGTAGTAAAATGCAAAGGAAGGTTTCGTTACCACACATTCTCTTCACATAACTGAAATACTGTCTTGCCCAGTATACAGTACAAGGCCGTTTAACAATTTTCAAGAGTTGGTTTGTAAGGATTAGATTTGTTTTTACGAGTTTGACCACGGATTGATACCATTTTGAGAACCACTGAAAACCATGGAGTACTGCCATACAGCTGTTGCATCTTAGTTTGGGAATCATCGGTAGTACGCACCCACTGCGGTCCGAACCCAGGACCTTCCGGTCCCTGGAGTCCTAGTGAGAAGTCATGACCAGTGGGGTCCAACCAGTTGATTGTGAGGATGGATTTCCCGTCGATGACATTGGTTGGTAGTCGCGTTTAATCACGAATCAAGCTGTAAATCAAAAAAAAAGAATTGGTATAAGTGAGAACTTAGAATTTATCATGTGTTCACTGAGTTGGCTCCCAGAGGCTAAATGGCATACGAGCTTGCCTTGTACCCGGAAGGTCCTGGCTTTGAACCCCAGTGGGTGCGTACATTTAACAACTGACTATAATCAAAGAATTTTTTCGTAGAATTCTACAGATAAACAATTACAGTGAAAGATGCTCCCTTCAAAGGGATTTTGGACACGTAACGTTGTACGTAAATCTTACTGCACTGAGTGAAACGATTCCTTCAATTATTAATGCGTTTATACATATATATGTACTGAATTATTAACAGTGGTTTTATTCTTTTTTCCCAGAGTCAATTAACACGGTCAAAACTCTGACTTCAGAAGATTTCACAGCTTACATTTTTAATACCTACCCTATTTCATTGCTTGCGTTCCACATGGAACATAGGGTTTCAAGCTGTATTGAGGCTATTCCTACGAGGTCGGGTTTCTTCCTCTCTTTTTCGAGGCTACCTTCGGCTAGGCGAGGTTTAAAAGTATGTCGGCTGGACATCGAACCGAAACCTCCCTCATAGCTGACAAGCAATCTACTACTGATCCGCCGATTCACAAAAATATTGATATCCAATGTTCTTACTACGGATTTTCAAACCTGAGATACTTGGGATGATATGAAGAAATCGCATGAACTTATAATATAAATTCGCGAATTTTAGCTTTTTATGAAATATTTATTTTGACTGGATACCGGGTAGTAAATAACTAGTGTCATGTGTCTAGTCCATTGTTTGGTGTAGACGGATATCTTTCAGTCGGTTTTACAATGTGGCCACCTTGCTAGATGACTCACCACTACGGTGCACTTAGAATTGTTGTTAAAAGATGGCCGGTGGCAATCGGTGGATAGCTTTGGACCTAAGTCTCGTGCTTATTGCCACTCGTTAGCCAAAGAGTTTCTGTAATGTTGAAGGAACTCATGTGCATTTTGGGATTCGAACTTGCACCACCCAGTCCTGCAAACTGAGACGTTACCATTAAGCTATTCAGGCTGGTGATTGACCTCCTCTAGGACTGACTATTAGATACTTTGATTGTATACTATGTAGTAACCAGTGTCATGAGTCTAGTCCTTTGTTTGCTGCAGACTGAATTCTGAAAGGAAGTACTGATTCTTATTAAGTCGGATATCTGTTTAGAGGTTGACGGTTTTGACGTTCGCGAATTGTACGGTGTATACTAACGCAAGATCTTATACCAACAACTTCTATAGTATTCGCTCTTTGTGTACCAAAGATAAAGCAAAAGACCAGATTTAGTCGTCCGAAGTACGTGATATATTTCGGGACCAAAAAGTAAACCGTATCGAGTGCTTGACTAGCTAGTGATCGTGTACGCACGTGACACGGCGGATTACCAAATGGCGAGGATGCTTGACCGGAAGCCTTCAGCTAAACAAGTCGACTTAAACAGTGAGGGTCAGCATCAAATGTTGAGTGATGATTGCTGTGGTCAATAATTTTGAAGAATTGTTAACCGCTACATCTGTGACAGGTCTGATACCACGGCTCTGATTACATATTTATGTATTTATCAAGGTCTGGTAGAAGTAGTTGAGATTTTTCAGAATTGTAGCTTAGTTTACGTAGTCTACTCTTACAAAGTGTAATAAGTAATAGACTTGTGCAACATAAAAGAAAAACAATTTCTCAGTAAAATGCATAATCCACTTTAGGAATACTTTTACTTCATTCATAAACAAAATTGTTCGTCTTTTTGATAAATATCTACAGTTGTCACACGAATATTTTATATAAGACAATGGGATATTTCTTTCACAATAGGCAATTACTATTACTTACAACTGTGTGTCAGCATTGTTAACTTTTGTTTGTTACAAATCAGCGTAATGAATCCAAAAAGCTTAAAATGAAATTACTGAGATGACAGTCACTTACTTTACACTTACTTAAACATCTGTTGATTATAGTGTTTATATAGCACTGCTTACGTCAAACATAATATAACGTCAAATTTTAGTTGTTTAAAAACATGGCCAGATACATAAATAGGATGGCTAAATAATTCATACCAACAGTCAACGAGACTTTGCTTTTACGCAAAAGGAAAATAAATTTTACGAACAAGATAAACATTGTCTGGCTTCAAACTATTTTCGATTTTCCGGGATAATTAAAAATCTTGAAAAGAAAAATTACTACAGATTACTAAGTACATTGTTACCATATGTCAACACTCTGTAGTTTCATCAAATGCTTCTAGAATGATTGAGAGAATTACTGAGAAGTGAATGCATTTTAAGAGTTATTTTGCCCACAGATTGATAGAAAATCATTGAAAACCAGCACTGGAGTACTGAACTGCTATTTCGTTCAGGTTTTAGACTCTTTATCTGTGTGCACCCACAGAGGTTCGAATCTAGGACTTTCCATTTACAAGGCTAGCTGGTATCAAATCCCGACAAACTAACTCTTGAAAATGAATCTGATGCTCGCCAGTGACTGGCTACGGAACGAAGTGGACTGGAGTTCTATTCGGAAAACTGTGACCAGTTGGGTTCATCATGTCGGCAGGGACGAAAAATACTCTCCAATAACACTGACTGGTGGTTACGCTAAAATCAAGAATTGGTAGAGGTTGGAATTCATTGGTTGGCCATCGGATTGCGTCTCAGTGACTGAATAGTCTATGAGCTTGACTTGTAACTGGAAGGTATTGGGTTCGAACCAGTGTGAGTGCCTACTGATGGACAGTCCTTCGTCAAACTTGAGAAAAAGCGTTTGAATTTATATGGAATTATTTAAAAGGTAGGCTAATGACTATGCATTCAATCGTTGTTGGTTAAATAGCAGAATGCTCACCAAAAGTGCATGTGATCTTCAAACCAATCACTCTATAACTTCACTGATCCGGTAGCAGGCTTGAAAAAGAGGGAAGGTTGGATGTGAGGCTAGCAAGCGCACTCCATAAAAGAGAAAAATAACCCCATTGGTACTGGGTTTTTAAACCTCAAAACTATAAGTCCTATGTTCCACTGGGAACAGAAAGAAATGAAGAAATAAAAACAAGTGATCACGTATTCAATAAGGTTAAACCTCTTCTTTTTGTTTTCATAGCGTGTTCATCATCCAAATCATTTTCTTATCTATAGATTTCATAAAGAAAATACATTGGTATCAGTTTTTTCTATTCGCTTTGCTTTCAGTTCCACAGTTACAATTATTTTGAGAAAGTATTTTGCTGGACCGGAACTTATACATCGTCCTATTTATCCTGTTGCTGAATCAATCAGAAAGACTATTAATTTTGCTTGTCACTCAGGGGAATTGAGTATTGCAGCTTCCATAGAAAAACCGGTAATATTCATTGTATAAATCAATCTGAATATAGTAATATTTTAACTTTTGTATTGGTCAATACAAATGTACCTAACAGACTATTTATTCTATGTGATTTAGCTTCTTTAAGTGTATAGGTAGTACAATACTGATAATGTAGACTTAGTATAAAACTTCAGGTTATCTATGTATACGGATTTATCGCGCAGACTAAATATTTGTCTGATGACTGATCTCACTGAAACTGATATCTTTCTAAAGGAAGGTGTTAACTTTGTGGGTCTTTTAAATGCCAGTCACGTCACACACCAGTGTCACTTACACTCCACTGAAAGCAAATGACGTCTGGAAGTCTGTCTGTAACGTCGATATATCAGGAAAGAAATATTAGTTGAAGTCAGTAATCTCCAGCTAGTTGTTTCAATCAGTAGTATGTTTCCTGATGACTTTATACACTTTGTCTAATTTTTGTAAAGCTTAGAACGATGTTTAGTGTATGAAGTTAATAAACACTGATAGATGATTACCAGCCGGAATCATTTTCGTAAACGTCAGCGAAGTTTGTACAAATGAATGACCAATAAACTCATTGTCATCACGGTTTTTACCTCTTTGTAAAACAGTTCGTCGAAAATAAAGACTATGTCATAATTATATGAACTTGGCGCGTCAGGAGAAGCATTCCGAACAGGCTGCTGCAAACTTTTATCAACAGCTACCTTCGCTCCGCAGTGAATATCAGATGACCAGAGGGATCAAACAGCAAGAAGCTGCTACTGGGGCACTGAGCCAACTAAAAACCTATAGCCCAGAAAATATTCAGAAGGAAATGGAGGTGGATTGAACGCACACGCTAAGGAGACCATTGAATGACACCGTACACCAGGCAGGCTCTTGAATGGTAAACGATTAGCTGAGCATCTGAGGGTGACACTGGGGAAGTCAGTCGTGAAGCCAGCTTAAGAGGACTGTAAAGAATGGGGTGAAATAGGGATGCTCTGCTGAAGGTCTTTGTTTCACTCGGAACTCAAAAAAATAATAATATATAACAATAAATTAGTGTATAACTATTAATCAACGTAAAATCTAGATCCTTTCAGGTGCTTCAATAAATTTTTGTGGAACGTAGAACTATCCAGCATGAAAAATAAGTTCCAAACCGTTTACTCATCAGTATAACTGATCAGGTAGGTACTTTGGAAGGAAAAACACTGTCACTTATCTCACTGATAACAGTTCTTCTGCACGAAGGAACATGCTTTCCACTAACTAAAGATATTTTTACATGACTATTAATATACTGACAGGATAGCAGCTACAGTCCTTATGTTCTAATCATTTATTTACCGTGTACAAGTTTTAGATTAACGCCAGTAAAACAAACTTCTCATCACAGTTTCACTAAATCTGAATTAATTTATAGACTAAAAACCTACATCACCCACCTTAAACTGATGCAAACAATTATAACTTTTACTCCTACTTTTTGTGCTGTTGATGATCTTTGGCATCTTTTCAATTTTTAGTTATATTTCCATGATGAATCCTTGTCTATAACTATTTTGCTGGACAATTTGTGCAGCATGCCAGTTAGAAAACTACATATATCACGTAAGTTAAATATTTCAACATGACATATCTGTAGACATTTTGTCACTGGCTAGATTATTGGTGCAGATAGTATTACAAATAAAAACAGAGTATAATGTAAGCTGGCAATTTTAGATTTAGATTAGGAGATCTGTGGGGATTTAGATTAATTTAATTTCAGCAGTTAGATTTCGCCACGAACAAACATCAGTTAGAGAGATCACTGAAAACCATGGAGCACTAGGCAGCTGTGTTCCTCCCTATTTCAGGACTCTCCGGCTGTGCTCACCTACGACCTTTGCCAAGGATTGCACACGTGACCTGAAGTGGCAAATCATAACCAGTGGGGATTCAAAAAGTCAAGGTCAGTCGGATGCCCATAGAAGGCATTGGTGAGGGTTGCGCTACACCAGGAGATGCTCAAGTCGGAGTAGCCAAATGACCAACAAGCTTGATCTCATAATATGAAGGCCCTGGGATGATCGTGGGAGCTCACAGTGAAGAGTCTCGAAATGATGCGAAACAGCTCTCTAGAGCTACCTAGTTTTCGATAATTTTCCGTAATTAGTTCTAGTTTGTGAAGAAATTTAACACTTGAGATTAAGTTTTAGACTTACCATCAGAAACTTCAGTAACATAACTACATGATTCAGAAGATAACCAACTCAAGATCTTATTCCGACTTTTCTTAATCTTGAAGCATGTTTTATAAATGGTTAGCTGTAGCGAAGGTGTGATCCAGTAAACTTCCGTTCCTACAGATATACCAGTGAAAATATGGGCGGATAATATAAGTCTTATATCAATCATCATTTCGATAAAGAGACATCTACACATGTTTAATAAGTCAAATAATAGGACCTACAAGCTCTTAAAGACGGACATAAATAGTTGTATTCATTCCATAGGTAATATGAATAGGTTACCATTTGAGTGGATATTTAGCAAGCAGTAAGATAATGGAAGCATTTGGTGAGTTTGTTGCAATGCCATCAGTCGAATTTACCTTCTATAGCAAAAAATGCTTTGAAAGTCACCATGGTACTTCACTATTCAAAGTTAGTTTGATTATTTATGTGATTTTAAGGGAAACATTCAGTGTTAGATTCTTTAACTGTGAATATCTACCACCTAGGAGTCAAATGAGGGGACTAATTTACACCCACCGTGTGCTATGATATTTGTGATGTGAAATGAAACTGATTTCGTTTTGCTGGTTATGATTAATATAGTTGAAACAATAATCAATACACGTTTCGATGTTTTCATAGTTTCACCTGAACTTCCTTTGCCTATCTTTTCGGTTATTTCTACTGAAATTTTCAAGCAACCGCGAAACAAGACAGAAAAGTTTAATTTCGAAAAATTAATTAACTTAATTGATTAGTTGTGGCTATCGATAGAATTTAGGATGAGCATTTCACCCCCATTTAAGACTATTCACCAGTTTTCAGGAAAATCTTGACTCTTTTTCTTTTTTCAATTTTCTCTCGCTTTCAGTTGTTCAGATAGCTGAAATGTTTCTATTAACCAAAGGAACTTTTCGATCGGTAATAGATGAACATTTCTGCAAGTAAGCTCACTTTTCTTCTTATTATTATTAATATTATTGTTTCAAGTGTTGTTTCCTTTAATTCCTAGAGGAACATAGGGCTTCAGTCGCACGTCTCCATTGCGATTGGTTCTCCTCCAACGATTTCACTTGGCTCCACGTTTGCTCACATGCTTCCATCTCCTCTTCACATGGCCTCCTCCATGTCACAATGAGCTCACTTTTCTAAGACGTGTTTTGACTAATGTTGTGAAAATTTGGTGTCTCCACAGAAATCAGTATAAATCATTTGGTTTTTAATCATAATTTAAAAACTTATCCCGATCTAGTTTACAGTTTGCAACGAGTTGTTCTATATCGCTGCTTTGATACATTTTACAGACTTCTTTTAAGGTTGTAAGTAGACGAATATGTACATGACTGGAATTCCTTCTAAAAATATTTTGTCTGGTGCACTTTGTCTCCAAAGAATTCTGATTTCCAATCTAAATTAGTTCACCATTTCATACTTCTTATGATGAATTGAAATGTAGGAGAATAACATAAGAAAACCATATGATTGTTCGATTCATTTAAACTATGGTTAGGAAAAACACTTCTGTATCAGTAGGTCAGTGGTAGAAGCTTCGCCAGTGAGACATACGCTCTGGATTCGATTTCTAGTCAACTCACTCCTAAATCTAGTTTAACAGCTCATAGTAAGCCCAGGAAAACAAGCGAAGACTTTGATCAATCAGCCTACACCATCAAAAGCACATCTTTGTTACACTCTGTTCTCTGCAGTCTTCTTTAGATGCCTCCAGGATTGTTCCTAAGCTTTCCCATCCTTCAAATAATATCTCTTCCATACCATTCTCGAACGCCAAACTCGTCTTTTCCCAGTAGGATTTCAATCAACAGTTTCCTCGGCGTGTGCCAAATCCATCTACATTTCTTTCTGAATATTCGCTGAGAAATAGGGTTCTTGGTCGGTTCATTGCTATAGTTGCCTCTTGCTTATCTTTTCAGGCTAACTAAATACCCTTCAACACGAAGCGGTGGGAGCTGTTGACGAAAGCCTAGAGCACATAGGAAATGCTTTTCGTGGTTTGCCAAGTCACTGAACCATATAGAAGCAATGACTGACTTGATATTAGTATTGAAAATTCAAATCTTGTTCCTTGTATTGAGTGCAGCAGATTTACACACCGATTTCAGTTTGAAGAAGGTGTATCTCGCTTTTCCAATCTTAGTCAGCTTTGACATCCTCATCTGTGCTGTATGCAGTTGAAAGGTTGACTTCCTTATGCCGTTGATGTTATTGTTTGTTGATTTTTGTTGATTAGGTAGCCTCATGCCTTTGACCTCATATGTCATCTAAATGTCCTGTCCCCGCCACTTCGTCTTCCGAGTCGTAGTTGGTCACCTGTAAATCTTCTAATTCGTGAGATATAAGACAAATATAACCTGTGAGGTGAAGATCTTCTAGGGCCTTCATTTCTGTCGGAAGAATTCCTGTCTTTCCTTCCACCACTACCTGCTGCGTGATTATGTCCACCATGATCGTGAGTAATATCGATTATTCACTTGAAAGGCATGGCTGAAGGTCCCAATGTGAATCATTGGGCATCTCATAAAAAATTACCTTTCAAAAATATTTTTAAATGCATAAATTTGCTGTCTATACTTGCATTATTATAACTTCAGAAATGACTTCCCAATTCAAATCTTCTTGACTTCAATCATCAATCCGTCATGTCCCTATTCAGTCACATGGGTATTCGCTTCAATTACATTTCTATCAGTTTTACGTTCTTACATCCTATAGAACTCAATTCATCAACACGCATCTCTTGTCTCCATACTCATCATTCATTATTTACATTTCATTATTGGACAAAAGTTTCACCCATCAAGTGAATAAATTAACATAATGATTGAAAATAACTTTTTCCTTCTTCAATATTTACCTCCTAATTAAATTTCTTACTTCCCAAGTTAGAAACGAAAACTTTATTTGGACAAACAAAATATACTAGTCAGTTCATTAGATTCCTGATGAAAGAGTCAAAATCCAAGAGATAAATTTTCACTCCCTTATCTTCAACTTATGAGTTTTTCATCACCTCTCGAAGTGCTTCAGACTTCCAACTAATACGGAATATCAGAGACTAATTATTTTTATATTTTTCCTGAAGCTAATGTTTATGTTCATTAATAGTTCATTAGTAGTTGGATCCACGGCGTCTGTTTCCTCCTAATGTAGATTATCCAGGTGAATGTGCTAGCCTAGTGTATGACCCACAGTCACAACCAGACAAATGACACCGTGATAATTCGAAGGAATCATCACAGTGACTGCGCAAGAAGCCAACGTGTCAAAAAACACCAAGCATTTCGGTCTAGTGCAATTAGTCCATTAGAAATACAAAATCACCTTTCATTATATTATTATCATTCTTCCCTTGTGATCCAAGTAGAACACAAGGCTTCAGCAGCACATCTCCACACTGTACTTTTCTATGTGGTCCTCCTTAGCTGGCCACAACATTGCTCACAGTCTCTCACCTCCCCACCGCATGATCTTCTCCACCTCATTCTCGAACTCATGCTCGACTCGTCGTCTCCCACTCGAGTTCCATACGACTGATAACCTGTCTCCAAATGTCTTTTGACTGTCTCGCCAGTGTGTGTCCGCCACACATCCCTTCTCTCCGGAATATTTCTTGAGCAATGAGTTCTTGGTTGGTTGGTTCCCAGAGTTTATTCTTGTTGATTCTTCTAAGTTGGCCATCCGATCTCTAGTGGGGAGTCAGCGAAGGCAGCTATTGATAAAAGTCTGCAGTGGTTGGTTCGAAATGCTTTTCGTGACGCCTCCGTTCTCTAAACTATATGGGAGAATTGATTAGCCTAACGGTGGAACTGAAAATCTTGTTCTGTATGCCACGGAGTGCAGTAGTTGAAACAGCACTTTCTAGATAAGTGAAGGCAGTGACCTTTTCCAAATTTCTTCCATTGAGGGTGACTGGTGCTGGTTTGTTGATTTCATCACCTCCGTCTTCTCCATGTTCATTTCAAATCCTGTCTTTGCTGAATCTTCAGTCAGTTTGTTGGTTTGCACATGTTAGTCTTCGAGTTTGTGTGATATTAGACAAATCATCCATGAAATCAAGATTTTTTAGTCTTATTATAAGTCCAGAGTATTCTTGTCCCCGACTCATTTTCTGACGCATAATTTGAAATATGGAATAACTTATAGAAATATGATTTTGTAACTTTTCACATATTTCCATCGTTGTTTCATTTTACTATTGTATACCTAAAAATAACATCAATTTGAAATTCGATGAGAAGAACAAAATTAACAAATTTTTTCACCATAAATAACCACGAATTTCATCACGAAAATGTATTTAAGAACTTTAATGAAATTTCTTGTTTCGATGAACAGTGTTTTTTGAGAATTGACTATTCTTTTGGAATGTGCTTATCAGGTAGAAAATCTAAAAAACACAACCTACATGATAGATTTTAAGCCTGACATTTTCCACTTATCTAATGAAGACGATTATCTATAAAGCACTGGGAAAAAAGTTAAACCATGGTAGCTAGCATATT
This sequence comes from Trichobilharzia szidati, assembly GCA_944472155.2. Classification (NCBI taxonomy): domain Eukaryota; kingdom Metazoa; phylum Platyhelminthes; class Trematoda; order Strigeidida; family Schistosomatidae; genus Trichobilharzia; species Trichobilharzia szidati. Next base: position 207,316,860 of record OX235271.1, read on the forward strand.
AATATATGTGTAAAACCAACAATAAAGAATCTAAATCATCAGTAGTAATTCCATACAAGGAAGGAACCTCGGAAACCTTGCGCAGAATTCTTAACAAGGCAGGAATAAAAATGGCATTCAAACCCACAAACTCAATTAGAAACAAGCTTTGTCGGTTAAAGGATCCTGTAGAGCCCTTAAAACAAAACAATTTAGTTTATCTCATACCCTGTAATGATTGTCAGGTCAAATACATAGGTCAAACTAGTAGAACAGGGGCAGTCAGACTAGCTGAACATAAAAACCTAGCAAAATCTAGATTGGTTGACCCGAATAAGATAAGAAATCTAGAGAATAGTTCAGCTATAGCACTACATGCAGTCACACACAACCACACAATAGGATGGGATAGGATGACAGTTTTAAAATCTAATGTCACAGGGTATAGTGAGAGATTGATAACAGAAGCTTTGTTTATCGAATCAACTACAAATACATGTAATAGGAATGATTCATCACCTGTCCCCGATATTTGGAAAATTCTACTACCCATACGACAAATAGGAGAGAACAAAGAAAACTATAAAACTCAAGTGTCAAAGTCGTGTGATCACAATTGATATGATTATGAACAATAAATTTTGTTCGAAACTGTGTCATTCAGTAAATAATACTGTTTCACTGTGTGATATACCTAATAAACAAACTAATGTGGAATGGTAGCTAGCAGTTAGGATCTTAGTGATCAATTCGTTCCACTTGAGACCCATCGGTTCCATGTGTTTAAAAACCTTTAACAAAACACCGGAGAGTGCTGAATCCGAATCCCACTGAGTGCTCACTGATGAAGAGTCAGTCCCAAGCACTAAGACGAAAGAGTTGTCCAGCACTACATAGTTTTCCAGTAGTCCTCTCACTGACGTTTGCTCCTGATCGAACCTGTAACCAATCGAATCCCTCCAAACCAACACTTGAACCAGGAGGTTACCGAGTGGAATGTTATCAGCTGAATAATCCCTGTCTTTAGTGTGAGTTTACTTCAGGAATTAAAGTGTTCTACAGGAAAGACTTCTCAGATTTCTGTCTACAGCTATATATTTGTAAGTCTTGAGAGAGTGACTTTTAGAATCGTATTCGACTGACAAAAAAGTACTCTAGATGGGCTAGGAATCACTTATTTCAAAAAGTATTTCCAATGTGTAGTTTCGAACATGATAAATAATAAAAGCATTCTAAATTTTGGAAGTTTTATTATTTTCTGTACTGAATTTTCTCTAAAATAAAAATACACGTGCTCTATTATAATTAATTTAGGTAAAAACATGCATCAAAATTCAGATTACCATTCACAGTTCCACATCTCGAATTTCTTTTAATATTTGTCCCTAAAAAAGATGGAAAGCTGAATACTTACAAAGCATCTTATCCTTCAATATATATTCAGTTATAAAAATCGCATTACCCATGAAGGAAATTTAAGCTGAAATTCGATGCGATGTGTGAAAAGAAAATGACATATTAAATTGTTTATTCTTGCCCTGTTTTGAAGGGAATCCGATAGATTTCAATTAAAAAGGTTTCCTAGAGGTAGATTGCTTTGCTTATTATTCTAGCTTAGCTATAAAGAAGATTTTGTCAGTGAAGTTATTAGTCCTTTAAGTGTATTCGAAATAATTCAAGCGTGTTAGCATTATGTTCATGAGAAATTTCAAACAAATATCTTTGGAGATAATGGACCGTTTTTTAGAAGGAAATAGCCTTAGCAGAGGTTTCTTTTAATATACGTTATTGTACTTAGAAGCCTTCTGATTGCCTCCTCATCCCTGTAGCTCTGATTACGTAATTATCATTGACTTATCATCACCCTGGCAATAAATCTGTTCATTTTTTTACCAGAAAATTCGCTCTCATAATATATATATATAACTAATTATTTGAGATTACTTTGTCATCCTTATGTTTTGTTCCACTGTGACGTTCTTAAGCTGTCCTTATTGGAGGACTGATTCATGATGACAAGCAGAGTGTATGTTAAAATTTTATTACAACTGATTTTATTGAATATTACGGGTTGTCCTCAGCTGATGGGAACCTACGAAATGAAATGGATCTATATTATTCTGCACCAATGTTTATTCTACCTTTATTCAAATGCTAAAGTGTTTTTAGCGATGTAAACATCAGGGCAAAATATTTTAACTCAGAAGTAAACATTGCAGTTCGAATTCAGATTCAGATTTGTTGATTGAGGATATAAGGCCTGAAGCCTGTGTTAATCGTTTTCTAGCAGATTTCTTTGCCTGTCCAAACTCTTCTTGAATGAATCAGTTGAGGTGTTGCAGACACCACTTCTTCGGGAAGTCACTTCCAGAAGTTTATGACTGGGTATGAGAACCATTAACTCACAACAGTGTGGTTTCTCTTTGGCTTTTGAACTCTCCTGGTATGTGCTCTAAGGTGTTCCGACCTGGTGGTAAGGAAAAAAGAGAATACGGTGGGTCCGTAGTCATTATTTAAAATTTAAAACATTGTGATTAAATCTTCTCTCTGCCTACGGTCAGACAGAAAGAAGAGATTTAAACTGTCTAGTCTCTCTTATGACAAATTAGTCATACCGAGAATCATACGTGTTGCCTTCCTTTGAACTCTAGGACTGGCTGCATGAATACAGTTTCCCAGTCTTGACCTCACCAAAGATGTATATAAGGAGGTGAAGATATCTCTGGAGATTCTAGCAAAGACTCTGAGAATTGCCCAAAAGGATTTAAGACTACGTGCAGCCACCGCACAATAAAGTGCTGTAGTTTTTAAGTCGTGACTTACTATTACACCTTAATCCAAATGAGTCTGAATTGATGGGAGTGTTATTCCCTCTATTCCGTAGGAGGTGATGCTTGCGTATCCGATGCGCATGGTTCCACATTTCGCTACTTGGATCGAGAGCATCCATTCTTTGGACCACTTTAACAATTTCTTAAAGTCTGCTTTCAACGTGAGTGTATCACTGTCGCTCTTCAACTCTCTCGAGAATTTTAAGTCATCTGTATATAGGACCATTGGGGAATCCATAAACACGGGTAACTCATTGATGTACAAAATAAATAAGAGAGGCCTGAGTACAGTGCCTTGTGGCACTCCACTACGTTCTGTTATCCAGGAAGAGAATTTTGAATTGATCCAGACCCTCTGTCTCCTACCTGTGAAGAATTCCCTAACCCAATTTGATAACAAGACTTTCCAGCTATATCCAAGACTTCCTTCCGACTGCCTACAACCTTCGGATAACAACAATTCTGAGTGGACTATGATGGACAGCTACCTAGCATGGTGGCCACTCTGCAATGTCGACTGATCGAATCCAGACAAAAGACTAGACGTGTTAGTATCCAGTCAAAGTAGTTTTGAAAACTTCCAACCCATTAGTGCCTGGACATGTGGACAAAGAAAATACAAAAAAGCATGATTCTTTCGATCATATACGTTGCTGGCTCTTCGTGTCTATTCATTCTATGTTACATTTGGAATTTTAGGAAAACAAACAACTGATTTATTTACATCTGAATACTACATTTGTTAACTAAATTTTACAAATCACTGTAATTGTTTCATGACTTGATTTATTTTTTTTTCTAGGGAGAATCTTCCTCATGCAGGACAACAGGAATGGAAGTACACGACCACACTGACAACCAGTTTAACAGATAAAATGCTAAAACACGGTGTCGCATTGGAAGGTTATATAAAACAAGAGAAGAACTGGTTAGCTTCATCAACGATACTGAAGCTATCAGCAGATTTAGATGAGTGTTTAGAAATAATGCAAAATGTTAATAGAAAAATAGAAGAGTGAGTCGAAAATTACCATTTTTGAGAAAATAATTTGCCTCGGTGGCCTGATTTATGTTGTTTCGTTATCTCGAAAGAAATAAACTCATTGAAGTGTTGTCATTATGACTGACACATTACATCGTTTGCAGATCACCAAATGAGGTCTGTCTTAGATCATTTCACTGTCAGTTGAAAGAGTGCTGTTGTTCCTCAAATTCAGTATGACTCCAAGTAACAGGAGAATACGTACACACTTTGTTAATTTGATGCTAAACGTACAGGTTTTTTATTCCTTCACGTTCCCAGTGGAGCATAGGGCTTCAAGCTAGAAACTTGAATTTTCTGTAACAGTGTTTATTTTTGCAGGATGGGATTGCTAGCCTCATGCCCAACCCTTCCTGTTTACCAGCTTTTATTTCTGGCTTAGTGAGGTAAAGGAGTGCGTCGGCCGGGAATCGAACCCGGACCATGTGCATGGTTGACGAGATTCCTAACCGCTGCTCCACAGACGCGCAAGTAAGATGTTCAAATGCGATTGCATATTATGAATATCTAGAAGTAACCTCTATATTTTGGGATATTATAATAGCATTTCGAAATCTTATGAAGTGAACAGACACTGAATTGATGTTAACACTTCCTAACATTTAATCAATCATTATTTCACTTAGCGGAATCCTATCAAATCATATAACTCATCCCACATAAAATAATTGCAAAATTACAAAGCCGAGGTCAACAAAAAAACAAAAAACAATTCAATTCACATTTTACGAAGTCTATTGCTTTCAAATGTGGCACCGTATCTAAAATGTTAACATAATAAGTCGATATAACCACAGAGTTTCAAATTGCGAAGAATATCAACTGAAAAAAATTTTTATTAGCATGAAAAACGAACGCTATACTAAGGAATCCTGATGAGACGTGTTGATATGGTGGACGAAACTATGCTATTTAAAACTTAGTCTACTCAAAGTTCTTATCTGACCTTAATATTATTAGTCATGCTAAGTACGGCTGATTTTTCGAACAATTAGTTTATGCAATATCCTTTTGTTTTCCAAACCTCATTAAACTATGCTCAAGAAAGTGAGGTCATTGGGCTTGCCAAGTCACAACTTCCTCCACAACAGCAGCAAAATTTGTAAATGCTGATTGAAGTGACCACACTCAGTAGATTATCCACTACCTGAATTGGAATTATACAACGAGTGGTGAGTTTTAGACACAATATTGCTCAGGAGAATGTCTTAGCTATTATTTTTCCGAGTTTCGATATCAATAAATCAGTAGATGCATCTCCTTTATACGAAAAAGTCATATACATCTGTGAACATCTTCTGCACTGTTTGTGTAAGAACGGATTTCCAGAAAAATTTATCTCATGATGAGAACAGACAGAGAGAAATGCCTACAAATGGTGCAGAGAAAGCTTATAGATACATATGACTTTTTCGTTCAAAGGAGATGCATCTACTGATTTATTGATATCGAAACTCGGAAAAATAATAGCTAAGACATTCTCCTCAGCAATATTATGTTTAAAAGTCACCACTTGTTGTATAATTCCAGCTCAGACAAGGGATAATCTACTGAGTGTGGCCACTTCAATCAGCATTTACAAATTTAGCTACTGTTGTGGGGACAGTTACATAGGTTGAACTACTTGGCAAGCCCAACAGCCTCACCTTCTTGAACACTGTTCAACGTGGTTAGGTAAAAGAGTTGTCATTCATTCAGGAGTCCTACAATGGCACAAGGCTGGTAAAAGTTACTTTATTTTGGAGGAAGATTAGATCTCAATTTTGGACAAACCATATATGACTCAAGGAACCCCTTAGGTGGTCACTGCAGTTTATAGAGTTTATAAACTTTTCTTAGTCCGTTAGAACACTATCTCCATTTTGAATACATTACATCCACATACAAATACATACTTTCATGGTAGACACCTAAGCTAAAATGTAGTTGCTGGTCGACTAAAAAAGTACTTTATGTTGGCGAGAACACCTCTCATAATATTTCTCAAATGAATGAACAGCATAATATTCCCACTTTTTATTTAGTACAACACTACTCTGCCATTTGTTTTTATCTGCTTTAATCTATCAGTCTTACTGTTCAAACTTTTGTGTAGTCACAGATAAGAATCTAATAGGTAAGCAGTAGAACTGATCAAAGCAGTTGTCTTTGGGTCAACAAACTAAATAACACAGTTACCCAATATTGAAAGGAAAATCCTCTTCACAGAAACTGGAAATATTTACAACGGACTTAGTATTCCACTGAACATGAATCGTGCGTCTGTGATACAGCGGCAGAACACTGGCTAACCATGCATGTAGTCCGAGGTTCGATCCCCGGCCGCCAAAGCGCTGCTTTACCCGCTAAGCCAGTAATAAGACCAGTAAAGAAGCAAGGTTGGGCATGGAGCTAGGGACCCATCCCATAAAAATAAACACCATCGCTACCAAAACTTCACGTCTCTAGTTTGAAGCCCTGTGTTCCACTGGGAACTTAAAGGAATAAAAAAGAACATGAATTAAGTGTATGAACTAAAATAGTTGTTAAATATTTACCTGTTAGGGTTTATATTAGTCTCCTATACCTTCTAAGGGAATCTTACTCAGTCTGTGAAAACAGTAATTAACATCAGTAACCAGAGATCAAGTCGTAAGACATCCACTTGAAAAATATGTTCACTGCATAAACATTCTCATTGCAAATAAGCAAACATTTTCAACATTTTATAACATCTCTCAATTTTTTCTTTACAGGAATACAGAAATAGCCATTAAAGCTAACAAAGAATTACACGGTATTGTGATCTCTTATTGTGTCCGTGTCAGATGCTGGGTCGGGATCAGGTTAGCCGAATAATGTTTTGATTTTAGTAATTTTGACGTGATTTTCACTTCTCACTTAATCATACAATTCATGTGTTGGGATCAGCAGAAAAATGTAAGATGAATAGCTTTGGTGGAAGACGTTCTAATTGCTAATGAAAAAGATCTACTCAGCAGAAACGGCTATCCGACTAAATTCGTGAACAAAAACATGAACTCAGAAAGTGAAAAGTCGAAGGTGCCAACTGTTCCCGAAAAATCAGTCTTCTCCCGCCCCTATTCTTTTTTTTATTATAGCTTGATTCCACACCGTTTTTTTGATACAAGTATGAAATTTTCACCATGTGATATCGGTAGCCCGAATTTTGCAGGCCGATCATAGATATCGGGTGTGCGTCGGCCGGGGATCGAACCTTGGACCATGTGCATGGTCGGCGAGCGTCCTAACCGCTGACAAAACTTCCTTGAAACACTCACAATCACAAAACGCTCCAAAGACAGCAATCTATAGCTCTATTCAACAATCATAACATCAAAACTCAAAATTATTTCAACAGTGCCTTTAGGCAGCCATAAAAAAAGGTATTTTTCCAAGTACAAAACGACAACTTAAAATCAATTATTATAATCTTCAAAAGGTGGGATTAAAAACTTGGTCTACAAGAATCCCACACCGACATTTCTCGAGAATAATCGAAGGTTAGAAATGACCTTTATTCACTCAAACAAAATCAAATCGTAAAGCAGCACATTATCAGCATATCATAAAAGCACAAAGAGAAGCAATAAAATCAGAGGTGTAACAGGGACAAAGACAAATAGTAAGTTGAAGACGGATTGATATCAGTTTGAGAACTATTGAAAACCAGCAGTGAAGTACTGGACAGCTGTTTCATCCTAGTTTGAGAATCATCGGTAGTACGCATCAACCACCCAAGTTTGAACCCACGACCTTCTGGTTACAAGGCAAGCTCGTATACCATTCAGCCAATAGCACCTAAATCAATAACCACCCCATGAATTCTAACTTCTACCAATTCGTCATTTGGCGTGACCACCAACCAATGTCATCAGTGTGAAATCCATCCTCACTCCCGACTGGATGGACCTCACTGGTCACGACTTCTTCAAGACTAGGATGAAACTGCTGTCCAGTACTCCATGGTGGTTTTTAATGGTTCTCTAACTGATATCAATCCGTGATCAACTAATCCTTACAAACCAACTATAGGAAACAAACAATAAAGTTCAAGTAAACATATGATGTGCAAATGTCAGGATAATTATATACAGTGTAGGAGAAAAACGGTTAAAACATTCAAATCAATGTAAATGCTGTGATTAGACCGTTCAGGAGGGATTTTTCGAAAAATTATTCCATCACAATACTTTTGCGACACACAATATACAGTCCACGCCTTGTCTGTTTACAGTTTCTAGTTCTTCCACTACTATCTTCATTTTGAAATTCACTTTATATTATCATGACTTAAACACAGAAACGCTCACCTTCATCTTTTTACGAGTTAAGTCGTCAATGCAGCTCAATAGATACAGCCTAAATGAAAGTCGCTAATCGAAGTAGCTCAATCGTTTCAGAATTGAGTGCAATGATATGTGAAGTTTAAAACCACATAACATGATTTTTCATGAAAGAGCAAATTCAACAGTCGAAGTGTTAGAATACGACATGATGGCTTCTATTACTGCTATTGAAACGAGTCATCTGAAACCCCTCACATTAAACAGCAATGCTTCCTAGTTAAATCATCGTGATCTGAATATCGGACATTCTTTTTGTTCGTTTGGGTCCAAGCTCACCAGTTATATACTCAGACTGACTTCGATGAGACAGTCGAATCGGTCCATACTCCATGGATTCTGGTTAGCTACTTTAACGAAACAGCAGAATTTCGAAATCTCACAGTTCACGATTACAATTTTTACGACACGCAGAATACAACATACAGTCCAAATGGCCAGTAATAAGGCCAGCTATTTATGATATCAAGCAAACCTAAAGATTTTGTAAAAATACGTACTACTGATTGATTTCGACGAGTAGGTGTATACCACTCATATAAACCAGTAGTGGTTGCTAGCCCGATAATCGGAGTCGTCTAATCATTAGATTTTCACTTTCGCTCGTTTTGTGCTAAGTTAATCAGTATTGTACCTATTTTGACTCAGATAAAGAGGCCGGATCAGTCCAAAGCACCCAATTTCTCGCCAGCTGTTAAGACCTTAAATCAGATTTACAAATTATGAACTTGATTGAATACTTTTGGTTCCAAAAGAAACTGTGATAAATGCTCATGTCGAACCATGTGATTTTCAAATGACGAATTTGATTCTGTAAAATACTAAACTTAGTAAAGGGGTTTTCCTTTTACAGGAAACTGCGTATAAGTGGCTCTAAATTTATATTCGGCATTTTTTTTACATTACATAAAATATCAGTGCATTGGCGATAGGTAGTTCGTTAACATCAAGATTTATGATGCATTACTGCGAAAATTAAGATGGCAATTAAAGAAAATAAATAATCATCAAGTGAGATTGGAAAACCAAATGGAAATTGGTAAAGTAACTTGAATAGCAGTTTCTTTTCGTTACGATTGGAACAGAGAGTCTCAAGCTTGAGCTTTGAAGTCACAGTAGTATTGGTGTTCGCTTTTTACCTTCCTTCTCTGGTGGACTCACCACTTGGTAAGCGAGGTGTGGAAATGTACCCGCCAAAGATCGAACCCAGGACCACGTGAATAGTTGGTGACTGCTGTATCACTGAACCACCTATTCATTTTGCAAAAGGTGATGATAGTTATTTTACTTCACTTCATCAGTGTTCAATATAAAGAAAGTTCGAAGGTGAATAAAAACTCTGGAAGTTATATATTCATAAGTGAAGAAGTCAAAGAAAACTATCATCATTGAACTGATGTAGGAATACAATAGTTTCTTCCTTTATATCTACGTTTCAAGATTTATTGTAAAAATACAAATACTGTACAAGAGAAACATCTGTTTTAACCGAAATGGAATAAAGTCAAGTTAAGAAACAAACATGTTTAATGTCACACAAAGTTGAAGACTTGCAGCCGAAAACCAACAAACTGACTGAAAAGGCTGGCTGGCAGCGAAGAGAGGACTGCAGGTGAACATAGAGAAGTCAGAGATAAAGTTAATAAAGATAAGCAACTGACTGCACCAACAAACAGCAGCAACCAGCATCAACAGGATTAATTTGAAGGAGGTTATTCCCTTCACTTATCTGGCGAGGAAGCACGTTTCAACTGCAGGCAGTTAAAATGGATGAAGATGTCAAAGCTGGTCCGAATCGGGAAGGCGACTAATCTCTTCATCAGCCTGAAACCAGTTTGGAAATCTTCTGCACCGCGCTCAACCTGTATAAACAGATAGATTTGGATTTTCAACATAAATTTGAAGCCAGTTGGTTCTTCTATATGGGTTAGAAACTTATCCAGAGTGTCACGAAATGGATTTCCAACAGGTTGCAGACCTTTATCAGCAGCAGTCTTCACTGGGCCAATACTGAAGATGAAATGGTAGGACAGAAAGGATTAGCAAGAAGAAAAGAAACCGACAACCTGTTGCTCAACATAAACGTAGGAGAAAATGGAAATGGACTGATTGGGCATACATTGAGGAGGCCGTCAAATGACATCGCTCGCAATGCAGGCAATCCATCACTCGAGAAGAATGCCAGTGGGAAGCGATGAGTGAGTCGTCAGTGAGAGGGTGACATGGAGGAGATCGCATGCGTTGGAGGAGGAAATGAGAGATCATGGTCGGCCGTGGACCCAGCTAAAGAGGATAGCAGAGAATAGAACGAAGTGGAGATGTGTTGTTGAAGCCCTATGTTCTACTAGGAACCCCAAGGAAATAATAATAATAAATAATAAAGAACAAACGCTTAAGTTAACTTGAGGCACTTTATCAAAGTTCACATTAGAACATACAGAAAATCAAAGCAAGTGACTCAACGTAGAGTCTCTTTCAAAGAAATTCGTTGAGAAGAGATTTTCCACTGAATCACTTGTTTTGATTTTCTGCAAATAATAAATACAAGGAATACAGTACGCTTTTAAAACCTCCTTGTAGCAGGTGTTGGGGTGTATCGTAAAGTTTCATGGGAAGCCTAACGATTAGAAGTTTAAAGCAACTTTATATATTCAAAAATAATTTGTCATCATATTCAGCCTACATTGGTAAATTTTATTTTGACACCTGGATAAATGTACTATTATCATTTTCTTTGGTTTATTGATCTTCACTATGGCCTTTTAACTTGAACTGTTTTTATTATCCCACTCCTTAATGCTTTATTTTTCATATGAACTTGTATTACAAGTAAGTGTATTTGTCTTCACATTGTTCAAAATGTGTTGCGCACACAGATTACACCATTTAGATAAATCACATCTTATTGTTTTCGCGGAATGCATTTATAACTGATAAATCGAGTTCGATATTATTTACGAATGGTTTTATGATTTAGGAGATACGTTTAGTCTGTAAAAGTTTCGTTTAAATTTTGGCCCTAACTGTAATCTAACCTAAATCTAATCTAATATTAAGCCTTATCTTACGAGAGCCCCATATCAAACCATTAGATAACACGTTCATGCTAACTTAATACGGTGTTGTTATTATTTCTTTGTGTTCGGATTGGAATATATATTTAATATATTTAATAATAATAATAAAAATTATTATTATTAAATATATGGCTTCAGCAGTGCATTACCATCTCAATCTGTACTCTGCAGTCTTTTCAAGCTAACTTGATGATTGCCCATAAGCTTCCATTCTCTCCTCATAAGATCTCTTCCATATCACCCTCGAACCAACGGCCAACTCGTCGTCTCTCATTCCGGTTCCACCCGAGGACCTACAGTATGATGTCACTCAATGGTCTGCTCAGCATCTGTTCAATTCATCTCATTTTATTCGGTATACCTGTTGGCCAATAGGCTATTGACTATTGATTTTCTGCTTACCCTGTCCCACTGGCCCTCGGATCTTCAACATCAGACCAAAGAAGTCATCTGTTGGTGAAAGCCTCCACTAGGAAGTTGGAAATGGCCTTATAGACGTTTGCGTCAGATCCATCATCATACAGAACATTGACTTGACAATAGTGTAGAAAATTCGGATCTTATACCCTGTGCTGAGTGCAGTAAAGTTTCACAGTGATTTTAGACTAAAGGAGGTCTATCTTTCTTCTCCGATGCTGGATAGCTTTGACATCCCCATATGTACCGCCTGTAGTTGTAACTATGCTGACTTGTAAGTAAAAGAACCAACTTCCTTTAGATAAATCTCACTGACTGCAACTGATAAATCATGTTTTGTTGGATAGTTACCTTCAGTATTTCTGCTTTTCCTACTTTCATTCGAAGGCCTACCTTCGCTGAATCTTCTGCCAACCTGTACGTTTCCACCTGCAGATTTTCGACTCTGTTTGATTCTAGGCATAAATCATCCCCGATCTTCAGATCCTTTATTGTCTTTTTGTCATTACGAAAATATAATTACAATTCATGCGTATTTATAGTTGGTTTATTGAAACCCTAGATAGATGCACTGACTTCTGTTGGTTTTTGCAACTTCATAAATCGCCATCTCTTTATTCTTTGTGTTTTTTCCTCCAGTCGGTGTTCACTCTACATTCCATTTTTGTTAATGCGACCAGGAAAAGAGCCTTGCAACACAACTGATGCAAAGTGCAAGAATTCTACTACTTCTAATCCTCCTCCACAAGCTGAGATAATTGAAAGTCAGGTATGTTTTTGTCAGAGAAGTACACCATATCAGATGGTAGGAGAGTTTTTTTCCTTTGATCAGTGACTTCTAGTCTTGTATTCTATTCTTGGCATAGAGATAGTTATGCACCGTAAACCTAAACAGGAATATTTATACTTCAGGACTGACGGAAAATGTAAGCAGAGTTTATTAAGTTTGATATTCATCTGTTTTCATCCAGGTACTCATAGTATCTTATCGTGTAGATATAATTATCAGAAACAAGTAACATGTATGAGATACGACTAAATCCAAAGACATATAATAATATATTACATGTAAATAACAATGTGAAGAATATACGATGAAATTTCTCTTTTCAGTCTTCTTACTCACAGTCCTCTACGTGATTTGCACGTATTTTTAAGATACAGAATGCCATAAAAACAGTAAATTATTTGGAGAATCACCCCACAAGATATACACTACCGAACGAATATGAGATTTAGTCACGAAATAAAGCGCAAATTTTTTGAAGTAAATGATACTCACATTTTTTAACATGTAAAAATGAGATAATATTTTTTTGGGTAATAGCTTCATTTTAAGAAGTTCCTTCTCAATATGATATTAAAATAATGCTCCTACAGAAAATGCCGATAGAGCAAAGAGGATTCGTTCTGACAGAAGTGTAGATTGAAAGTCGTCTGCAGTACTCACACACCACGAGAGATTCGAACCCAGGACCTTTCAGTTACAAGACAAAGTCGTATACCATTCAGCCACAGGGACCCAAATCAATAACCAACCCATGAATTGTAACTTCTATCAGTTCGTGATTTTAGCGCGATCACCGACCAATGTCATCGGCGGGAAGTTCATCGTCACTCCCGACTGGATGAACCTCACTGGTCACGACTTCTCACTAGAACTCCAGGAAACTGAGTCCTGTAGAAAGTCACTAGTGAGCGTCAGATTAATTTTCAAGAGTACATTTGTTAGGATTAGATTTTTTTCGAGCATGACCAGAGGGTTTAATATCAGAAGTTGTGAAAATTCATGATCAGTGGGGTCCATCCAGTCCGGAGTGAGGATTGATTTCACACAGATGACATTGGTTGGCGGTGGCTCTAAAATCACGAGTTGGTAGAAGTTAGAATTTAAGGGCTGGCCATTAAGTCAAGTTCCAGTGGCTGAATGGTATACGAGCTTGCCTTGTAACCGGAAGGTCCTGCGTTCGAACCTGGGTGATGGGTGCGTACTACCGATGATTCCCAAAGAAGTATAGATTACTCAATAAATCTACTGAAAGATATACTACTCAAAAACTCGCCAACCACAAGGCACTAGTAGTAAATACTTGGAAAGTAAAGACACAAAACTATGAATAACCCAGCCCTTAAAAGTTGGTAATTAAATACAATATTTGTTTAAAGATCAAACCGTTGAAAGAGCTAATCAAAAGTAAGGAAATACCGCTAAAACGGCTAAGTACGCAACTGTTAGAATGTACCGAATATGGCAGATACATCGCTCATACGTCGGAAAACCTCTCTTACCACATGAATAACCATTTGCTAAGATTATGAAGACAACTTTCCAAGAAACTCTTTCAACATGTATCTAGTGGATTAGAGACACAATACTAAAGCCAACATGAGATTTCAGCAATTTCAGTGCATGCTTCGTCATAGACGGAAAGCGGTTAGAAGATGGGGAACTAGGACGAAGCTCTGTCAACTGTTCCCCACTGAGGTGTACTTCTCAATAGTCTCCTAACTGATGTCATGTTCATCCATCTCGTTCTCTGTTTAAAATCATAAAATCAATTTTTAGTATTACATTATCAAAATCATTTCTAAAAGATTCGAGTTGATGACGAAATGTTCTCCTTAAAATGACGCAATATATCTCTTTCTTCGATCCCCACTGTCAATTTGTTAAATCCTTCTATCTCCTCACGATTCATTTTGATTAATTCATATTGTTCATTATTTTGTAGCCCTACCTTATTCAATATTCTCAGTCATATTATGTACGTTTGTATTCCTACAGTGCCTTAAAGTATATGGAACAGGCCTAGCCTAAACAGCAGACACATAGGTACAGAAATCTAAAAATTCAATTAGTCCTACTATAATAAATTTTATTGCTTGTTTGAATTAATTAATGCCGTCTAAAATTTATGGTACACTTCTTTATAACTGTCTGTGAGATATCCTATAAAACTATGAAATTAATTCGCCTGAATTGGAAATATATTTTCAAGGCTTAATAACGGCACTGAACGTTGTAAATTTCTAACAGTTAATTAGATTACAGTTCATTTTTAAAGAAACCTTCCTTTTGGATCAGAGTATCAATTATTAACAGTTAAATGTTGTTAGACATTTGAACCTGGTTTTCGTGCTTGTCGGTAAGCATCAGTAAGCTGTATCAGCAATCTTAAAGGAACTCATGTCTCTTCTGAGGTTCTAACTCGAGTCACCTAGGTTCAAGGTTTCCTGCAGGTTGCCTCCAACCATCTAATAACAGCAATTCAGATTGCATCATGATGGTAAGCCACCTAACATGGTGGCAAACTGGAATGATAGAATTCAGTCTGCATCAACCCAAGAACTAGATCCATGGCATCAGTCACCACTTAGTATCCAGTCAAGTAGCAATTGTATGTGCACAGCAATACACCTGTAATGTAGAAAATGTCTATCTGACGTAGCCATTCAGTCATTATTTTCAGTATCGCACTGCTGTTTGATGATGCATGTCAGATGTAAAACTGGTTTAACTACAGACTTTCATTATGTTAATCTGGACAGCTTTGGCGCCTTTTTTTCAAAACGAAGTGGACTTTAAAATTTCCCTATAAATGAAATAATAGTAGACAATTACAAACATCAAGAACAACATTCGAACTTTCAACACTAATGTCAAGTCAGTCAGTGGTGCTATTTGGTTCAGCTTACAGCAGAATTTCTTCAACAGTTGCCGTCGCTCAATAATGAAGACCTGATTGCTAGAAAGAATTAACAACAAGGATCTCTGGCAGGCGACGAACCAACCAACAGCCAATCGCCCAAAAAAGATGCAGGGAAAAATGTAGATGGATCGGAAACACGCTGGGAAGATCGTTGAGTGATATCGTGCGCCAATCCCTCGAGTGAAACATGAGTGGAAAACAGCGAGCCGGGTGTGAATTCAAAGGTGACATGGAGGACACCTTGTGAGGAGAGAATGAAAGATGATATGCAATCGTAGAGCTAGCTAGAGAGGACTGCAGAGGACATGATGAAATGGTGATGTGCTTCTATAGCTACATGTCCCAACCGGAACCCATAGTACTATTAACATAATGTTAATTAAAAATCTACAAGGAAAACGTTCAAATCCTTAGTAGACAGAATACGAAGAATCCCAGAGGCTTTCAGGAATCTTGATATTCACTTGAATCTTATAGATATCAGATTTATGAAAGGCGATAAGGAACAAGTCAGAACGTCAGATGAAAAAAGAGATCATAAACATCGTTACTGAATATAAGAATTGAGAAGAGTCCAGTAAAAAAACAATTGCTATCAGAAGTTATCATAAAGGAGGGTTATTTCATTCATAGATAATAATAAGTGCTAGTTTTACTTTGAAGTTACTGCTGAATATGTTGTCGAGAAAGATAATGAAATATTCACTGTCAGCCTTTCAGTTCACAATACATAGTGTCACTAGTGTTGATCATGTTGCTTAGGTTATTCAGGTAAACTGATGTATTCTTGACTGGTGTAAATTATGTTGTCTGCATATCTAAAATTAAATACTATTAACATAAGGATAAAACTTAGGCGATGTGGTAGAGTATAATTCCATACGGATAAAATTTATTTTTATAAATTCTCACAATGTTATACAGTAATATTTACTGATGACCATGTTTCGAGCACAATTTGTTGCTGCTCATGATCATATCAAGGCACTACTCACACAACTTTCTAACTTCGTTTGTATCATTCCACTATTTCTCATCTGTTGATTTGTTTGGTAGTAATATTTTCTAAATTTCTGGTGTGAATGATGAGTCATTCCTATAGCATGTGTTGGGTGTAGACTCGACGAACAAGGATTCAGTAATCAATTTCTCTCTACCTCCACCTACCTATATTACTTTTTAGAATTTTAACCATCTCCCACCCTATTGTGTGGTTGTGTGTTAATGTATGGAGTGCGATTGCTGAGTTTTTCTCTAAATTACTTATCTTTGCAGGTGGAGTCAATCATTCTAACCTTAGCTAAATTCCTCTGTTCCGACAATCTGACTACCCCCGACCTACTAATTTGACCTATGTAGTTCATCTAACCCACAGTCATTGCAAGATATTTTGTAAATTATATTATTTTGTCTAATCGGGTCAACCGACAGTGTCCTCTCACCTACAGAGCCTGTCCCTGAGTGAGTTTTTAGGTTTAAATGCCACCCTAATTCCTGCTTTATTAGGAATCCTACGTAGGGTCTCAGATGTCCCCTCTTTATATGGTATAACTGTAGATGACTTATATTCTCTCTTATTTATTTTATTACTACTAGTTTCACAATTCTTTTTATTTTTCTTTTGGCGTTTTTCAATCTTCCTAATGAATTTTAGAGGATAGTTATTTAAAACCAACGCCTCTTCTATCTGTTTTATTTCATCATTAAGGTCCTTTTTTGTGCTACTTAGTGCTACTGCTCGGTTTGTTAAACACTTAACTAAGCCTGCCTTAACAGTTAAAGGATGAGATGAATTGAAGTCTAAATATCTATTAGAATGCGTTGGTTTTCTATAAACACTAGTGTGTAGTTTGCCTTCTTCTATTCGTTTTATTTTACAATCTAACATAGCTAATTCTCCTTGTTCATTTTCGGTTTCAAATGTGAATTTTATTCCCTCCACTAGTGAGTTTATGTGTGTCAAGAAGCTAGAGATATGTTCTGCTTTTAACACTGTGAAAGTGTCATCCACATATCTCCACCATATTTTTGGAGTAGGATTAAATGTATTAAGTGCCATATTTTCCCAGCTATCCATAAATATATCTGCTACGATAGGAGATATTGGTGATGCATCCCATTGCTACACCTTCTGTTTGTCTGTATATTTTGCCTTGGAATTTAAAGATAGTAGACGTCAGGCGTAACCGAATTCTTAAAGTATTTTTCTCAATGGACAGCACTGTCCTTTGTGCTTCTTTCTGTTTTAGGCATGTCTACTGAACTTTTAATAATTTGTATACAAATGTCGAATCAATTTTCACCCTTGTGTATAAACGAAGCAAGAAAGTTGTGTGAGTAGTACCTTGATATGATTATGAGCAGTAATAAATTGTGCTCGAAACGTGGTCATCCCAGAATATCATTCGTAACAGCATAGATTTTCCTAATTAAATTAATATCTCACATGATCCGATCTTTCAACGAATTATGTTTTTTTAAGCATAAAGTGCCTCAATTTCTTTATCAACACTTCGTTTTTAATATTTTAGGCGCCTGAAGAGAAACCTGCAAAAGAAGAAGTGAAGAAAATTGAAAAATGGAGACGCATGATGTAAATCATTAGCTAAAGGATATTATTACTGTTACAATTTGAGGAAACCAGTTTAGTATTTCGTACATGTAGAATAATGCAATAAAACCATATAAAACAAAACAAGTGAAAAGACAAAAATAATTCAAAACTTGTAAATCACAGAATATAAATTCAGTTCAAATTGTACTTCATCACTGTATGCTGTTGAATAATTTGTTTGTAGAAACAGAATAGATTTTTTTTGTGAATCTCACCTTTTGGAATACACTTTTCTCAATTCAGTACACAGGTATTCGTAGCAGTTGAATGCTTTGCTTTGCTGGTATACTGAAGAGATGGCAGAGAGAATTTCTTTCGTTTATATAAGTCACCTAAGACAGACAGTCTTGGTTGAAAGGTGGGACATAATAATAATGTCCTTATCGTAAACCATATTTTTGACACTGTCTCCAGTTCTCAGTATAAGAACCAGAAAGTATTGAATAGCTGGTTATCCCCTGCCCAGAACTCTTCTGCAGTACATACCCATGACCCTATCAGGGGTCGAATCCAGAACTTCCAGATCACGAAGTGACCATTCAGCCAGTGAGACACAATCCAATGGCCAACCTATGAAATCTAACTTCTGACAACTAATGATATATCACGCCACCATCAGCTTATGTCACGAGAGACTATTTTTTTTTCAGATCCATTTTGTTGGACCCTACTGGTGTTTCACTAGAACTCCAACACACTTCATCGTGTAATCAGCCACTAGTGAGCATTGAATTAAACTTCCCAGTGCTGATTTTCAAAGATTCGATTGATTCTGAGTTAGACCACTGGCTACTGTCAGCTAGAGAATTACTGAAAACAGGGAATACTGGAAAATTGCTCCACTTCAGTTTGAAATTCTTTAACAGTATTCACCCATGACACCCAATCCGAGAGGTAACCACCATTCAGCCACTGGAACACGATTATGAGGAATTAGTTAAAAATCGAATTCGATATACCATAGTATTCTGGTGATTTATGATTCGCAATTCCACTAAGTGAATCGGGTGGTGTACCCACTAATCACTGCTGATGATGGGCTGTTTTCTAAACTTCGTGCAATTTTTCCTCTCTTGATGATCTTGAACAGAGCGAAAACAACTAACTGAGTCGTAGAATTTCATATCATTTCATTTAGTTGGACGTTGTCAGCTGCATATAGAATAGAACACTTTTAATAACAATTTAGAAAATATCTATAAAATGTAGACTAGTAAGGTTTGATGTGGAGACCATCTGGTGTTTGGATAACTTCGATAATCTGACTAGTAGGCGCTAGTGATTGATATAGGCGGTATACAACTACTCATCTCAATCACTCAGTAGTATATAGTTTCACGAATTCGATTGTATATCTTCATTCCTTTACGTCTCCAGTGGAACATAGGGCTTCAAGCTAGAGGCTTAGAAGTTGCGATAACAGTGATGCTTTATGTTTACCGGGGGAGGAGGGTTGTTAGCCTCACACCCAACCTTCCCTCTTTCCCTGTCTTATTACCGGCTTAGAGAGGTAAAGGAGGAGTGTGTTGGCGGCCGGGGATCGAATCCTAGACCACATGCGCAGTTGGCCAGTGTTCTACCGGTAAGCCACCGACACACTTGATTGTATACACCTAACAATAAATTGAGAAATAAAGTTTTATTAAATTATATTGCTCAGGTGGTTGTTATCTCTCCTTTTGAATATTTGCTCAACTGTTGTTTTTTCTATCAAACTATCAAACAATGAGTGTTGTTTACACTAAGACCTACTTTGATAAACACTCACTAGAAAACTTGTTATTGAATTGCTATGAATTTTTGATGAAGTGTTACACTGACCAACATATTAATTTAATAAGTATTCAAAATTACATAAGTGAATTAGAATTTTCAAATGAATAAATGTTTTATCAGGATTATTCACTATTTTGAATAGAGAATTATAATGTTTTGATTTTATTTCTTCTTGATTTATTCAGTACGATGAATATCAAATTGAAGATGTTTTCTTCTCATTACCTTTTTGAAAATTTATTTCAAAGAAATATGTGTATGGATGAAATATTTTGAGATAATGGGAAACCTTTGGGTAACTACTTTCCTCTGTATAACACACATACCTCTTTACTTTCTGCGTCTTTGATGCACTCAAGATCAACAAATATTATATGGAGCAAAAATAGTTAGAGGGGACAACTGTCGCTTTCCATAAATTCTTCTTCAAGCTCTACAATTATAAATTCATTAATTTAAGTATACAGTAGCCAGCCAATAAAGGCAAATTAGAGTCATATCAGAAATGTCTATTGTGGCGCAAGTATAAGATGAAAACGAACAATAGTCAGTTAGTTTTTCAATATCCATGGTCACTGACAACATGAGATGACATGAGATGAAATAATTTAATGAGGCTGGCATATGGCCAACAAAGGTACGGGTTTCGAGGTTGACTGTAATCAATGGTGTGTGAAACAATAGGAAATGGTCTCCCTGGATATCGTTTCTCTCTTCACCAACGTTCCATTGACAGAAACCGCATGTTTCCTTTGTGTCTACATTCAATCCTATAGCATCGATGTTGGTATACCGATCCATTGCCTAAAACAACTGTTACAACGATGCACCTTCAACGTATACTTAAGCTTCAACAACGAGATATACAAGCAAGTAAATGCAGTAGCAATGGATTCGCACCTAGGACCCCTCCTGGCCGACTGCTTTACGCTTAGCCTATAAAACAACTCCTTATCATCAACTATCGACGACCTCCATCCCTACAAGAGATACATCAATGATACTTTCATTATTTGTGATGAGAATTGTGATGTAAAAAATCTACTTCAAATCTTTAATAACGCCCACCCAGAAACTGACTTCCCCCTGGAAGTTGGGGGGGAAGGAATGCAGAAAACTCGCTAAGAAGATCCATCCACAGAAAGCCCACATGAAACGGACAATTTATTAACTTTCAAAGCTGTGTGCCTCTAAGCAGAAAGAGAAACCTAATATACTCTCTTTCCTCGAGGATCCGGAAGATTTGCACTGAAGAGTCAATAGATGAAGAATTACAAAACCTCCAAGGGACCTTGATGGAAAATGGACTCCCATCCAGACTCATAGACAACAATCTGAAACCAAGGAAACCACCTGAAAAGGTCCAAGTCGCCCCCAAAAAGATGCTGATATTGAACCTCAAATTTAAAAGTGATACCGAAGCAGAGATTCTCCATAGACGGCTTTCGAAGTCTCTCAGTAAAACATACTTCGCCACCAGCCTACAAATAACATTCTCCTGCAAGAAACTACTCACCCAACACGTGAAAGACAAGCTATCGCATTGGGCCACTTCAACATGCGTATACAAGTTCACTTACTTGTGTGGAGCTGAGTACATTAACCGTACTATGCGTCCGCTTGTAAAACGCGCGCAGGCACACCATCCAGCCTGGCTAGCAAAGGGAGAACACAAAGGGGTACACAGTTCGATAACAGAGTATTTGGTAAATTCTGGACATTCAGCCCCTTTTGAAAAGTCCTTCAAAGCAATATGAATACTACAAGAAATAAACCATCGAATGGGGTGGACTAGACGTAAATTCAAGGGTGAAAGTAACGACAATAATAATAATTGTGAAATACTAACGATGATGTGGTGTAAACTTAAAAGTACTATTGGTGAATGGTTATTAAATAATAATAATGAATTCAGTAAAATGAAATGAACAGGATTTTGTAAATATGATGACAAGTTAGAAAAGCATTACTTCAAACCTAAGGTTATAGAAATCATAGGTAAGGCCATGAAGTCATAAAAGCTCAGAAATGAACGTTTGTCAATGAAACGAAGGAAACGAAGAAGAAAAGAAAAACTTGCGATAGGAATTTAAAATACTAGTGTTTATGGAGGATTTGTTGGCCTTGTTGTAGGACAAAGTAAACATAGCGGTTGAACACACTTCTTCTGTATACAAAGAACCGGTCTTCTGATATTGATTGCTATCACTTCAGCTACTGATAGAGGACGTAGTCAAGCTCCTCTAGGTAGATTGCCAGGAACGCGGTAAATAACTGAGAATGTTTGCTTAGGTTTAACTGAGTGTTCACTATCTACCAAGTGGGCTAAGATTGCACTATCTACGCATTTGGCTACCCGTTTACTCAACCATACAAATACTTGTTCACATGCGTGCATGGATAAAGCCCTTTGAGTACGGCCAATGTATCTAGCTCCACATTAGCAGTTGAATTCATGGATACACTTTGATGAGGCAATCTTCGGTAATTTGTCCTCTACTCATTGTGTGAGTATTGATTTAGTTGAGTGTTAGTTTAGCTGCAGAAAATGTTCTCTCTGTTGCTCTATTAAGTCAACATTTTAGAATGTCAGCTGCAATTTCCCCTTTGTAACTTAAGATACAAAGGTTTCTTATCTACAGTATCCATCGTTACCCTATCTCTAGGTTTCAACATATACTTTCATTGGAAGTTCTGTGGATATCCACTTTCTTGTAATGTAGGTTTCAGTTTACAGATTTCTTCCTTAATACATTCCTCTGAACATATGCGTTTTATTCTATAACGAAGAAACTTGATTAAGTTTCTCCTGCACTGAATCGGTGTGAAGCTCTGAAAATGGGTGTACTGACCTGTTCAAGTCTTTCTAAATAGTTTCCTTTTTAGATATCCGTCTGCCTTCTTGGTGAGGGGGACGTCTAAGAAAGGTATTCTGTTACTTCCTTCTCCCTCACATGTAAACTTAATAGCTGGGTGAACACTATTAATAGCATTCAGAAGCTCTTGTTTATTAAGATTCTTATCACAAACGATGAAGGTATTATCTACACAACGACAACAGACCATTTTCAAGCTTTACCAGGAAAATATCCTCTAGTGTAGGGCCCAGACGTGAGACCATGGCAACACCATCAGATTGTCTATAGAAATGAGTGTTGAACACAAAATGGACATTCATACAGCATTTCAATAGTAATTCCTTGACTTTTTCTGGTGGGATTCCTACATCTATCTATTATATGAAGTTATAAAAGTTTACTACAGTAGAGTCAAATATCTGAGCTCGGTGCTTCCGAAGCATTCCTCTATATATGACTAGTTAACTGCTACAAGCAGTTAGATGACATTCACGTCAACCAGGAAAGGTCGAAATGATCTGTATACCAGATGGCGATTTCGCATGTTTCGAGACAGTCTTAACACTAATTCACTTATTTAATAGTCTTTAAAAGTTTTTTAATTTATCTCTTTCAACTTTACGCCCTTAATGCATCATTTTAACTCTCTTTATCCTCTCTCTTCTCCGTGCGTCTGTGGCACAGCGGTAGAATGCTCATCACCTATGCACATGATCCAGGGTTCGATCCCCGACCGACGCACTCCTTTACCTTGCTAAGCCAGTAATAAGAGCGATAAAAAGAGAAGGTTGCGCATGAGGCTAGCAACCCCATCCCGTAAAAATCAACACCACTGCTACCGAAACTTCAAGAAAGCCCTAGCTTGAAGCCTTATGTTCCACTTGGAACGTAAAGGAATACAAAAAACATTATCCTTATCAGTGATAAATATATGGTTAAAATATGTCCATTTCATTCAGTATAAAGTCATTGAAACTTCAAGTTTCCGTTAGACGAAGGTAATCTGTGGAAAAGAAACCAGTGTCAGGTTGAATAATGAACTTGATCTCGTTTGTCTTGATCAAATTTATCAGGGAGAACAAATTTTTAAAAACTGTACATCTACTTTTAGTTAATTTTTTTCAAACAAATATAGTCATTTAATTGACCCCTATAGTTTCTGACATTGAAGTATGCTCAATTAATCATGATTATTGTACGTGGATAAAATTAAACTGAATATTGACGTTCAACTCATGTAAACATGAAGTCAAAAGTGCTGAGCCAAGAAGTATTTACTTTTCAATTAACTCCTCATCTATGCCTCTAATATGCAAAGTATTTTTAATACAATACAAATACAATACCAAAAATTTACCGATCTAATGGTGATATTTTTTTAACAACTAGACAGCTCAACAAACGCATTAATGAGCATCTTCTTTCATAGCTTGGAAAAGGCCAAGTAAAATCTACAAGAAGTTCTATTTTGACTCATTTAATTGATAATAGTGGTCCTCTAGTGGGCAGAAGAAGTTATCTACCGCATTCAATTGAACCTTTAGAGAATGAGAGTGTTGACATCCATGGATTGTACGATGTATACTAACGCAAGATCTAATAACCACAACTTCTATAGTATTCGTTCCGTGTAGACCAAATGCAAAGCAAAACACCAGAATTGATCGTCCAAATTACGAAGTATATTTCAGGATCAAATTGTAGTGCAAGGGTGATTGCTTGGCTAGCTAGGAATCGTGCACGAACGAACGAATGTAAACCTGCATTGTGCAGAATGAAAAGTGTGCTTGACTGTGAGCCTTCAGCTAAACAAGTTGACTTAAACAGTGAGGGTGTTCATTGAGAAATGCTGTGGCTAATGATTTTTGAGAATTACCTACCGCTACAAACCTTTCGAATTAAATTCCAAATCCTTCTCTTTTACACATAGCCTAAGCTATGGGAATTCAAGACAACAGTCCTAATCTTTGCATACAAAAGAAGTCTGTTCTATCTTTGTTTAACCCTTGGCCTAGGTAAAGTCTATCTAAAACCCTCCATCCTTTATTATTTTCCATTTCCTTAGTGTTTAATGATATTTATTTAAACTTTGATTATCTGTCCACTTCACCCTTAGTATTATGTAACTTTTAGGATTTACCTAATTTATTTATTTATTGAATTGTCTACATATACACATATTAATGCCACGTGCATAAACCTTATAATCATTATTTTGTTATCATTGTAACCACCGTTACTACCGACTTTCAAAATATTTACCACATTATTATTTGATCCACAAACTCATCGTCACTGGTTAGAATATTTCATCTATAAATCTACGTATATTAGAGTAAAGCCTGAAGAAGACCTAACTGAAAACAATATTGTTCACTTATGTGTCTTGTTCTAACAGTTAGTCAATGTTAACAAGTTCAAACATCATCCTGAATGGTCTAGAAAGGGAGAAACAAGATGCACTCATAAGATTACTTTAGCACACCTCGTAGACAGGGAGCATAACGTTGATGTTAATAAAGCACTTAAAGTTATTATTCGTATTCCGACTAATACTAATTTTGCATTTTGGGTTCGTCGTCTACAACTAAAACCATTAGTACCAACCTGAAGAAGCCAGACTTATTTATTCAAAAGAAAGTCATGTAACCACTTTTCTCACCTTGGATATCATTACATGAAAATCAGAAAAAACTGATAATTTCCCCCTCTGCCTAAGGCTTTTACAAGTTATCATTGTCCCATTTATTTGATTGTTACGTAATCGGTTTGAACACTTGTTCATTTTGTAATCACTCCTTATTTGCAGAGTTTGACTACGGACTGATATCATTTAGAGAACCACTGGAAACCAGAGAGTACCGGACAGCTGTTTCATCCTAGTTTGGTAATCATTGGCGGTACGCACCCATCATTCACGTTTGAACCCGGGACCTTCCGCATACAAGGCAAGCTCGCATATCACTCACTGGCCCATGAATTCTAACTTCTATCAATTCGTGATTTTTAGTGCGACCACCAGCCAATGTCATCGGTGGGAACTCCATCCTTATTGCCGATGAGCCCGAAACTAGGATGAAACAGCTGGCCAGTACTCCCTGGTTTTCAATGGTTCTCTAACTGATATCAGTCCGTGGTCATACTCAAAAAATAAATCAATTCCTTACAAATCAATTCCTTATTTTTCGAAAATTATGCATTGTGCAATCCACTTGTTGTAACCACTTCTCCCCTTTAGTTGTTATATTAATTTTCTTGGTTAATTGTCGCCCCCCCCTGATATGTTGATATTGACTAATTATTGTTAACAAACTCATCCCCATTAGACTGGCAAATGTTTTGTACTATGTATGTTAAAGTGGAATCATATTTGAAGATCTAATTGTAAAGCATATATTTTTTCGCCTAATCATTTCGACTAAATGGGGATTTTATCCACATTAAACTTAAAGAACTTGTGCATTTCACAAAGGAAATAAAAGACAGTTCAAAGAAGAGAGTGTTCGTTATCGAAGAAGTCGTCTTCAAAAAGGCTGTACAATCACATTCATATTATTAGTAGTGTAGCGCAACAAAAATGATACAATTACACAGAAGTGGTTTCTAAAGATAAGCCAAGGTAGTTGTGTGTCTGCTTGAAAAATACAATGAGAGAAGAATTTTAGTAAAGAGCACAAAAAGAAAGTAAATTATAGAAAAAATTCCCTATTTAGACATTTAGAAAGTCAAAGGACTGAGCCAAGAAATATTCACTTTTCAATCAGATCATCATCTCTGGCCCTACTTTAATATGTACAGCATTTTTATTACAATACACAACAGCAATTAGGCAGGTTCATCACCGTATTTCCGAACATCATCCAGCATGGTTAAGCAAGGTACAAACAAGATCTATTTGTAGCTCTATTTTAACACACCTTGTAGATAGTGAGCATAAGGTTGACGTTAATACAGCTTTTAAATTTATTTGTCGCATTCCTACTAATCTTAATTTTGCCTTACGAGTCCGTCTTCTACATACAGCTGAAGCAAAAGGAATCCACCTGAAGAAGCCAAACCTGTGTGTACAGCCATTTTCCTTACCTTGGCCATCGTTACATGAATGTATAAACCGGACAACTTCACTCCCCTCCCCCTAAACTTTTAAAAATCATAATAGTTCAAATTATTTTATTATTTTTCTGACTACTTCATCCTTAGTTACAAGTTATCATTGTCCAAATCGTTTTATTTTCTTTAACAATCTGTTACGTAATCAGTCTGAGCACGCGCATTACGTAATCCACGTGTTGTAACCATTTCTACCTTTTAATTGTGTGTAATAATTTTCTTCGCTAATTATCACCCCGCTTAAATGATGACACTGACTACTTATTGTTAACAAACATATCGCCACTTGATTAGTAAATTGCTGTGTATTATAATAAAAATGCTATATATATTAGAGTAGAGCCAGAGATGATGGTCTAATTGAAAAGTAAATATTTCTTCGCTCAATCCTTTTGCTTTCTAAATGTCTAAATAGGGGATTTTTTCTATGCTGGAATCTTCGGAGCAACAGTTTGCGTTAAAGATACTCAATGAGTATCTGAAGTGCAGCGCAAGGCTCAGTGAAGCGAGAATTTCTTTGGACTTCATTCTCCAGTGCACTAAGAGAAACCAGTATCCCAAGTCCTATCGGAAGTCTTTACGACGTAGCCGAGTTCGACAGAATAGTAAGACACTCAAGCGCCACTCACTGAATCAGATTGACTCATTCAAATCATGTACCACGGAATTGTCAAAGAATGACACAGAAAGGTTCTATGCTGTAAACGAGCTCCAAGAACACTTAAAGAAACTGTTTCTGGATTATGTAAATGAGGTTTCTATCAAGAGAAGGGAAAAGAAACGTGCCGAATAGTGAATTAGACTGAGAAAATAGGAGCATACAAGTAGGAAAGAGTTTAAAACCATGGTAAAATAAGAAATTGAAAAAAACACTTTTGTGCACAGAATTTGGGGTTATACTGACGTATCGACAGCGTCTTAACCATGCACAAGTACTGACATCTAGCACCTCTGGTATCATTCGATCTCACCCTATAGACAATTTTTTTAAAAACAGATCTGGTGGAGCTGCATAAGGTGCTAGAGAACTGACCTAATAATTCACTTTCTTGCATTCTCCTCTTGATAACCATGCCGTATTATGTTCAAAATAGACATACCCATATAGTTTCTTGGCGTAAATGACATGGCTCAAGACATTTTCACCTTTTTCCATGGTACTATAAACATGAAAATACCGCACAAAAATCTCTAAAGTACATAGTCTTAATATCGAAATCCATTGAGTGTAATATACACAGACTTATTTCTCCTGTCACAAAAAGATAACGGGATATACTTTTTTTATTTACCTTCTGATAAGTTGCCGCCATCTGTTCACTGTTATGATTTCACATGCTACATAGCTTAATCATATAAACAGAAGCCATAGAATGAATATAGACAGATAAATATATAAAAATTATAGGAAACAGTCTATCATATAGCTAGTCAGTTTATTTCACGCGAAATTTGTTAATGAATAATCTGAAGTTGAAGAATTTGAATAGATCCTGAATAAATAATTTTTTTATTTCATAGAGAATTTCATCATGAGCTGACATAAGTTAGAGAACCACTGGAAAACCTGGGAGTATTTCAATTAACCGCCTAATAAGACAATAAATAATGCCTTAATTTAATAATTTCTTTACCAAAGAACCCGCTACTAGACGGATCAGAGACTTGCACTGCGCGTCATAAAGAGCATCTCAAACAAACTACAGACCTTCATTAACAGTTGTCTTCGCTCAATACTCAAGATCGGATGGCCGGCCAGAAAAGATCAGCAACAGTGAGGGATCTCTGGGAGCAAACCAAACAGGAACCGATTGTGAAACAGATAGGCAGGAAGAAATGGAGATGGATTGGCCATACTCTGAGGAAACCATCAAGTGACGTCACTAGACAAGCCACTGCTCGAGTGGAACCCGAAATGGAAGAGGCGAGTTGGTCGTCAGTGTGAGGGTGACTTGGAGGAGGTCATGTGAAGAGGAGATGAAAACGTGTGGGCAGACATGGAACCAGGTGAAGACTATAGCAGAGAACCGAATGCAATGGAGACGCGTGGCTGAAGCGCTATGTTCCTCTAGGAATTAAAGGAAACAATCATAATAATAATTACCAAAGAATCAATCATTCAAGTGTTTGCCTCTAAAATGCTAGTAAACGCCAAGTTTCACAGAGATGGGTACTTAAATTTAATATACAACTTGGGCATTCTAGTAAAATGCAATTCCATATTAATTTGTTTATTTTATGTATTACACAGTGGAACAGTATTATTGTTTACTGGATGCCAAGGTTTCCAACACAATTTATTATTATTTAATTGAATTTTTTTTTAGATTTTCCCGTCGATTGATTGGACCGAATTGCTCGATCTCAGGTTGACATGTCGGCTTCTTGTGCAGATGTTTCGACGATGTCTGGGCGAGTAATTAGAATGCAGGTACATCTAGATGACGAGTCCCAAATAGGATGAAATGTGCATCCAGGGAAGGGTTTGCTAGCCTCAAGCCCAACCTTCCCCCTTTATCAGCCTTGTTATGGGCTTAGCGTGGTAAATGAGTGCATCGTCGAGGGTCGTAACCCGAACCATACGCCCGACTCGCGAGCATTCTACCGCTGTGCCACTGACGCGCTTATCATAGTGTGCTCTGACATTAAAATGACAAAAAAGAGAGGAAAACCAAACTTGACGAAACCAGAAATAAGAGCCTTTAATAACTTTAGGAAGAACAAAGGTATAGTAACTGCATGAAGAAATTAATAAATCAGTAGTCACTTTCATGAACACAGTTAAGAAATCTATAGAGGACCTTATGTACCGAATGAAGCCGTCTACAGGTGAGTTTAAATGGTTGAATTTAGTGTCGAAAACTAATAACCCCAGTAGGATGGTGTTATGGTGTTACTGAAGTACGTAAACCAGGATATCTCATTAGACAGATAGCACACTTTAGAAACTCTCCTACTTATGATTGATCTAAATATTCAACTATGGTATTAAATCCAATAAGAAGCCACTCAAAGTCTAGACTCACTAGATGAATAATTTAAAATTAGATAATGAAGAAAAAGTGTTTAGTTTCAACCTTATAGGTTTATGTACACAAATATCGATAACTACGGCTCTAGAAGTGGTGAGAAACGGATTCATTTCCGACCAAGAACTTGAACTTAGAACAAAGTGCCGCTAAAAGACACCATAATAAGAGTGTAGCTATATCTGATTTCAACAGTATTTGAATTTCAGGCAAAAGTATGCAAATAAATTAAGGGCTTTGCCATGGGGATACCGAAATCCCCGATAGCAGAAGATGTATTCATGGATAGGTGTGACAACTTAGCAACTGAAACGTTCTGCCTTACCCCCAAAGTATGGTGGAGGTATATCGATGACATATTCACCGTACTCAAAACACAATGCATAAATAGATTTCTCGAACATATCAGTTCAGAGTTAGAGGCAATTTCATTCACTTATGAATTGAAAAGTCATACTAGATGGTAGCATAAAAAGGAAAGAAGATGAGAAGTTAAACACTAGTGTTTAAAGGAAATCTACACATTTAAACTGATATTTGGATTTCAATTCATCCCACCCTATTTCGGTAGAAACACTGTTGGTGAAATGTTCAAGTAATAGGGCACAAAAACTAAATTGTACCAAGGAAAATCTCAGATAGGAAGTAAGGCATATAATAGGAGCTTTAAAACTTTATAATTAACCTGATAAATTAATCAGGAAGTATCTAGGGAATTGTGAAAGTAAAGTTATTAATAATGAGGATGACATACATGATAAAAAAAATACACCGAAAGATGACAGCACCAACAGTAATGAATTTAAAACACCAGTACCGTTTCCATACAAAAAATGAACCTTGGAAACCTTACGTAGAATTCTTAACAAAGCAGGTTTAACAGTGGCATTCAAACCTAAAAAATTACTTGGAAACAAACTATATCGATGAAAATATTCAGTGCAGCCTATGAAAGAAAGTAATTGCTTGCAGTGATTACCAGGTCAATTACATAGGTGAATACATAGAGCCATAGCGCCACATTTCCATTACATTAGGTTTCTTACATTTCTCTGTGTTATGTCAGTGATGAAACATTAACCCACTGCTGATTTAGAGGTCCAATACTAATAGTGATCACCAATCACTTCTGACTTCCAGAACGCACAAAAATGAATACAGAAAACAGACTGGTCGGTGCCAGTGTGAGCTTTTCCGTTTTATTATTAAAAAAAGTGCATTATATTAAAATATGGCATACCCTGCAGAGTTGAATTAACAATTGAAAAATTATTATGGTTAAATAAAGTTTTCCGTTGTGCCAAGTAATCCACAACGGGAAACTTACGGAACCCTTCGAAGTGAGGACAGGAGTAAGACAAGGCTGCCTACTATCACCAATGATTTTCCTGATTGCAGTAGACTGGATAATGCGACAAACAGTGGGCAATGAGGAAACAGGCATAAAATGGACTCACAAAAACTTGGAGGATCTGGAATTCGCCGATGATATATGTCTGATTTCCCACAAACTGGAAGATATGCAAGCGAAAAGCAACAATTTGGCAGAAGAAGCATAAAAGATAGGACTTCCTTCAGGTGAACATGGAGAAAACAGAGGTGATGAAGATTCCTGGGCAACACCGACAGCAACAATAACAGATAATAATCAGCATAAATGAGAGGAACCTGAAAGAAACAACCTCTTTTACCTACCTACCTACCTACCTACCTGGAAAGCATCGTTTCAACTACAGGCGCACGGAACTGATGAGGACATCAAAGCAAGGATCGGGAAAGCAAGACAAGCTTTCACTACTCTCAAGTCTGTGTGGAGGTCAACAGCACTCAGCATCAAAAATAAGATCCGGATTTTCAACTCCAATATGAAGTCAGTGCTACTATACGGATCAGAGACTTGCACTGCGCGTCATAAAAAGCATCTCAAGCAAACTACAGACCTTCATTCACAGTTGTCTTCGCTCAATACTCAAGATCAGATGGCCGGTCAGTAAAGATCAGCAACAGAGTTGGATCTCTGGGAGCGAACCAACCAGGAACCGATTGTGAAACAAATGGGCAGAAGGAAATGGAGATGGATTGATTGGCCATACTCTGAGGAAACCATCAAGTGACATCACTAGACAAGCCATTGCTCGAGTGGAACCCGAAAGGGAAGCGGCAAGTTGGTGGTCAGTGCAAGGGTGACTTGGAGGAGGTCATGTGAAGAGGAGATGAAAACGTGTGGGCAGACTCTAGCAGAGAACCGAATGCAATAGAAACGCGTGGTTGAAGCCCTATGTTCCTCTAGGAATTAAAGGAAATAATAATAATAAATTTCAACTTCTAGGGTATCCAATTACATTGTAATAAATATCCTGCCATGGCCCAATGGTTTAATTCTGTCTAAGCTTGTTTCACCCTGCACAAATGAAGCAGTAATAGGATAGTAGCTCACCTATATGTTTTCTGAAGGTTATACAATAGACTTGACGCACGAAAATAAATCAGATGGATAATGAACAAAGCAGATGTATGAATAAATAGTGATAGCTAAAAGAATAATGAGGATTATTTCAAATTAATCTGATGTATATTTATATATATGAATATCAGATTAGAATAAAATACGGAAACATTCATGTGAAAGATCATGTAATCCTTATTTTAAGCTTATTATATGCAGATTACAGCTAACTACAGAATATATAAATGGTCACTAACATACTGAGCCTGGAAAGTTCATTGGTAGTATCTCTGACTGCACTACTGAATGACGTGATTTCAAGTCTCTCTGCCTTGGAGACTGCAGATATACCATGATGATGCGTGCTAATATAACACCATAGAACCTGAGTCCAGCGCTTCCTACCGATAAGTCCAATTCAAAGTACATCAAGTGTACGTTGGTGTTTTAGCGATAGATTGTTGGTTGGCTATGCGCGTGGTCCCGGGTTCGAGTCCCGGCCGGTGCACTTCTTTACATCCCCGAGCCGGTTATAATCCTGACAAAGACGGGAGGTTTGGAGTAAGGCTAGCAACCCCACCCCTTAAAAATGCAACACTGCAAGCTATAGCTTGAAGTCCTATGTTCCACTGAGAACTCAAAGGAATAAAAATAAAAAGTACACCAAATGGTAAGTCACCGAGCTTGGTAACCACAACACGGACTGAATGTAGGTAGTACCAAGTCTGATGATTAAACACAAGACAGTAGAAACTCCCTCGTGACTAATTCATGTACACGAAATAATTCTTTAAATCAATCCGTTTTTATTATATGAATATAAAAAGTGTTGAGATTAACCTAACAAGAAATTTTATGGAATATATGTTCATACTAGATAGTTGGAGGTAGTCAGTAGGAAGCCTTCGACCTATGTTTCTTGCTTCGTGACACTGATCAGCAAGGCTTATCTGCAACCTTGACACAACTCATATCCCTTCTGTGATTCAATGCCATGTCACCCAGTACTGCGGGCAGAGAATTCAGTCTGCACTAAACAAATGACTAGACGCATGACACTAGTAACTACCTAGTGTTCACCACTCAAAGAATAAATGTTCTCCCGGCTTTATCCCAAAAAGAACTTGTTATGCAGCAAATTCGCCCAATGAAATGTTTTCAAATGAAATAAAGATACCGTAGATAAATTTAATTATGAAAAGATAGTAACCAGTCTTAAGATAGCCAGAGAGGTAATGTCTATATATCATACTTTTGAATAAAGTGTTAGAGATAAGTTTATCTTGTGGTTGCAGCTCTAGATATATCAAGATCTTTCCTGCAAACAATAGAATGATGAAGACATTGAAACCCAGGATAACACAGTGAAGACTTCATCTGGATGCTGCTCGATTTTCAGGCCTATGTGTTAGTATCAAGCTTTTCATGCATATGACCATATGCTAAATCCACCACAGGAGGTAGATATCTCAGTATCCTCAGGTTGGTGTGTTTACGCATGCACCACCTGTATCTGGTCTGACGGAGAAGGTTAGGCTGTCACACACAACTTAAGCATTTATTGTTCAATAAACGACAAAGCAAATTTTTCAAAATATTTTAACAAAGCAAGAAGAAAAAAAAATGAGCTGTGTTCAACTTTATAAATGCAAAATAAATGTATGAAGTTTCAGAAAAATATTGAAAATACCAACCGGGAGTTATAAGAATGAAGTAGTTAACAGATTCCCACCAGTAATAATCAAGATATATCACAGAATGAAATGGTTTCCATGAGACTCACATAATACATAAGCAACTGACTGCTAAATGCGTCGGACTGTGCGGAGTGAGGAGACAGGAGTACGCTGGACCACTGATAAGACGACTCTAGAAGATCTGGATTTCACGCATGGATGACCTATGTTGAATGTCACACTAACATGAAGATTTACAGTCAAAAACCAACAAACTGGCTGAAGAGGCTGGCAGTGAAGACAGGACTCCATGAAGATAACCAACCAACCAACCAACAGCAACCACAACAACAGGCACCATTCACCATCAGTGTGTGAGATTTTACAGAGATCACCTACCTCACTTATCTAGGAGGCATCGTTTCAACTACAGGCAGTGAGAACGGATGGAGATGTCAAATTTGCTCAGAATCGGAAAGGCAAGACATGCCTTCATCAACCTGAAACCAGTTTGGAAATCTTCTGCACTCAGCCTCAGCATAAGGAACAAGATTCGGATATTCAACACAAATGTTAAGTCAGTTAGTCACTTCTTCTATTCGGGTCAAAAACTTGACATCTCGTACAGGGAAGGCCATAGCTCGAGTGAAATCCAAATGGGAAGCGACGAGTGGGTGGTCGGTGCGAGGGTGACATGGAGGAAGTCGGGTGAGGAAGAGATGAGGGAGCTTTGGCACTCGTGAACCCAGCCGAGAAGGATGGCGGAAGGTAGGACGAAGTGGAGATGTGTTGTTGAAGCCCTATGTTCCACTCAGAACGCAATGGAACAGTGATAATAATGAAAATAATAATAGTAATAATAACTGACTGCTACTCAAATCAAGATTTCTCTCGCACTTCTGTCAATCACTTAGCGTATATCTAACTTAGACTTGATAATTATTCGTGAACTAAAATTTTCCTTATTCAAAAAGGATCATGATTAATTCAACATACAGATCAATGAAGTTTGGAAGGTACGCATTTGTAGATGCCTTGTAATTGTAAAACTTTTAAAAAAACATTTTTACTACTGAAAAAAGAATTAAGTAGCTTAATGACTTTATAAAAATAAAGTCACTTTGTGTGAAAGTTTTAAAACTGATAGCGTGATGCACATTACATGCGCAAATTGTTTTGCATAGCATACTACCCCGCTTGTGAGGAGTCGACCAACTAAAATGAGGCTGTAGCAAGTGTTTACCTTACGTCCTGCTTAAATCACTGGCCTACCAAATATTTTCCATCCAAGAAAATGCATCACACTGCACCACATTTCATACCGTTTTAACTATCCATCAATGTTTAAGAATCCTAACCTACCCTGAGGCAACATTTTCAAACAGATATAGACTTAGTGCTATGAAGTTTCCGACGGAAACAGAATAAGCACTTCATGAAGTAATGAAACACCCTTTGGATGGAACAATATTGTTTCAAGTGATACAATGTCAATTATTATATTACTTGAAGATTTTGCACAAGGAGTTTATACCTTTCACTAGAACAGGCCGTGATCTCTGTGCTGTGTTTTAAGAGAAACTTCCAGAATAAAACAACTACTATTATTATTTTTGAGCAATTTATAATGGAATGAAATATTAAAAAGAATAAAGAGTGGGAGGTGTAATTTAGTCTTATTCTATATACAGTATGTTCATTTATTAAGTAACAGATTTCCCACACTTCGATTTCTGATTGAACAAATGAATTAAAAGTATCTGATACACCAGATACCAAGTTTCAAATGAACAGTCAGTTGAGCTGTCAAAGAAGGTGAAGAGGAGACGAGGAAGAAACAAACTGATGACAGTCTTTGTTTACTGGATCAAAATCCACCGAGAGCAGAAATCTTAGAAATGACTGATTTACCCAAGCTTCTACCCTGACAGTCCAAACACTACCACTGTGAGTTTGAAAGTCATTCTTGATCGCTGCCTTCATAAATGACCTGACACAGTCGAGGATAAGTAGACTTCGGTCTTCCTGTTGGAATGCTCTCATGTGGCTAGGCGCTCATAGCCTCTGCCAGCGAAGTCATATTCACTGCTTTCATGTGGCAAAGGGTGTTTCTCACAAAGCTTAAATAGCAAGCGAAAACGTCTGGCGCTTACAACCAGACTGGTAGATACGCAGGTATACCTAGGAGGGATGGAAACCCCTAATTCCAAACCTATGGGGAACATTGCCTCCTGAATCCAGAAGGATTGAATGACGTATGAGCTTGCTCTGGTGGCCAGGACCCAACCATGGGAATACGACTCCGAATGCTGCTCTACTACTTTGTGGTTTGGACTTCAAAGCAAAAGCTCGGGGTGCGGCTCTTTAATACAATCACATGCTTCGGTTTGAGCTCCCGGACAGTACCAAGCCCTCAAATCTATGAGATTTTGTGTGGCGCATTACTTGCTACGCATAACGTACCGAGTGTGGGCTATAATAATGGTAAAAATGTATTATCAAAGTGTTATGTTGTATCATTCAGTACATATTTTCTATTTTGTCTGTAAGTGAGGTCTTCCTTTATGGTAGGCTACAACTCGCTTGGGTATTTATGAGTAGGACGCACTAAATAAAATCTGTATAAATGTGTTTCTCATTTACACTAAACGAATCAAATAATTTCCCGTGTTTTGAAAGAAAGAAATATTCTCTGAAAAGATTCCCTTAAGCAACATTCCAAAACGAAGTTAAATTACACATCACCTGTTATCATATACTACATAATTCCTTAACTATGTATCCTTTGTCAATGTTT
Organism: Trichobilharzia szidati; assembly: GCA_944472155.2. Classification (NCBI taxonomy): domain Eukaryota; kingdom Metazoa; phylum Platyhelminthes; class Trematoda; order Strigeidida; family Schistosomatidae; genus Trichobilharzia; species Trichobilharzia szidati. Next base: position 207,353,568 of record OX235271.1, read on the forward strand.
CTTTTGTGTTCAGATTTATACTACTTACTACTGGCAAGTAGTATGGTTAGAATTGGTTTATTCAGTCGTTACTCCTCAACTGTAACTATTGTTTTCCATTGAAATTTATTTCACTAAACGTATCAACATTCTCTTTGATCATGAGTTAATTGGTGGATGGTGAATAGTAGTGGAATCTAGGATGCATACTCCGTTCTATTTGGGACTTGTCAGCTGGATGTAACTGCATCCCGCAGTGAGTTATGATGCTCCCACCGAGGCTCTAACCCAGTGCCCATAGTTTCAAACACAAAAGCGCTATCCACTAGACCACTTTGATCTGCTGTAATTATCTTCTTATAGTTAAACGAAATCTGATTTGCATGCGTCATTTATCCACTCTCTACTGAACTGTGTTTATTCTAATCCCCTTATTCTTGATTTCGACATAGGTGGGCTATTTGATACCAAACGTGAATCATCCTTGACGCAGTTACTTCTTATGAAGCACGGAAACGATGCGTACGACGGCATTCAGCCTTAGACACCTGACAGTTTGAGGCTTGTATATCATATTAAATGTAATATAGGACCGTATTGTAGACAAATCCTGTGATTTGGATTTTACGCGTAACTTAAGCTGAAACGATAGAAGACGAAGTCTTGGTCAAGGAATGTTTATTTGGATAATGGTATCTCTTTATTGCCAAACTATGTATACCTTATATTCAACACACCATTTTCACAGATCTTCCATATTGTGCTACTTCTGGCCTCCCTACATATTGTGTTTCCTTGTGTTCCTTTCACGTCTTCCATGTATCTCCACAACTCAATATCATTTACCTTCTCTGTGACCAAATCTATCTCCCTCCTGGTTGATGTTTCTATGCCAATGAACACCTCATTATATACTACTGATAAATCTTATCAGTAGCACTCGCCACAAAACGCTCGGTTTATTCAGTCGATAGGTCGATTATAATTGTTGTTCCTGATTTCCGAGAAGAAATCTACATTAGTTGAAATTTAGGAAGCAAAAACGGTTTTATTTAACTCACTCCCTACACAATTTTACTTACAATTGTACTTTGTGTTAATCTAGGTGTTGAAAAGTGCATCTATTTTTCTTACTATTATACGACTTAAGCCTAACTTCTAAATTTTCAAATTATTATTATTCCCTTGGGTTCCTAGTGGAACATAGGGCTTCAAATGCATGTCTCCACTTGTTTCTGTCTTCTACTGTACTTTTCACCTGCATCCGTGTTAATCCACACTGTTTCAACTCCTCTTCACACGATCTCCTCCATGTCACCCTTGGACGTCCCACTCGCCGCTTCTCTTTCGGGTTCCACTCGAGCTATGGCCTGACGCGCGATGTCACCCAGCGGCCTCCTCAGCTCAGCGAGTGTTCAATCCATCTCCACTCTCTCCTGCATATTTGTTGGGCGATTGGTTCTTGTTTTGTTTGTACCCATAGTTTCTTGTTGGTAATTCTTTCCGGCCGTCTGATCTTCAGTATAGAGCCAGCGAAAACAGATGTTGATAAAGGTCTGCAACCTGTTGGAAATATTCTTGACGACCCACTGGACAAGTTTCTGATCCGTATAGAAGAACTGACTTGACGTCGTTTGTATTGAAAATCCGAATTTTGTTGTTGATGCTGAGTGACGAAGATTTCCAGATTGGTTTCAGATTGATGAGTGTGTTTCTCGCCTTCCCGATTCTCGTTTTGACATCCTCGTCCGTTCCTCCTGTAGTTGAGACAATGCTCCCTAGATAAGTAACCTCTTTCGAATCCCTCCCGTTGATGGTGATTGGCGGTGGATGTTGCTGCTGTTGTTGTTGTTGGTTGGTTAATTATTTCCATAACCTCCGTCTTGTCTATGTTCACCTGGAGTCCTGTCTTTGCTGCTTCTTAGACCAGTTTATCCGTTTTCACTTGTAATTCTTAGATTTTGTGTGACATCAAACATAAATCATCCACGCGCGAAATCCAGGTCTTCTAGATTCTTCACGTCGGTCCAGGATATCCCTGTCTTCTCGTTTCCCACTGTCTGACGCATAATCCAGTCCACCACAATTAGGAATATCATTGGTGATAATAAGCACCTTTGTCTGACACCTGTGTTTACTCCAAACGCCTCACTGAGTTTTCCGTTGTGGATCACTTGACATGTGCTGTTGTCGTACAGCTGTTGAATAAGGTTGATGAATATTTCAGGTAGGCAGTAGTACTCGAGTAGTTTCCAAATTACTTCGCGGTCAACGCTGCGCTGTCGAAGGCCTTCTCAAAGTCTATTAAGGAAGTTGAGGTAGAGGTTTGATTGCCATTCCATGCTTTGTTCGATGAGTTGCAATTTGGTCAGAACATAATTTGCCTTAATTTTCAAATGATATCTAAATATTAAAACCGATGGAGTGTTTTCATATCTTCATAAGGAATTCGACTGATCATTTTTCACAAATAGAAGAATTGTTTGTTTGTGCGTTAATAGATGACCAGTAGATCAACTGGCCTAAATTTTGTTCACATCAAATCGTGATCTGTTTAATTATTAATGTCACAGAGTTTCTATAGCACATATCTGTTATATTCGGTTCACCAAAGTCTTTTCCCAGTTGGCTGCACTACTGCATATAAGCTTTCATTTCCTCTTCTCATGATCCGCTCCATTTGATTCTGTGATGCTCAACTCATCGTCCCTCATTGAAGCTGCCCTCACTCGACGGTATCCTCATCTTATGTTTAATTTATTTCCATTTCTGTGTGAAGAAATTTATTGATCACAGTTTGAAACAAGTTGGAAATGCCTTACGTGAAGCGCACGCCAAGTCTCTGAACCATATGGAGAAGAAATGACTAGACATCAGTGTTGAAAAACCAAATCCGGTTGTTCATGCTTAATGCAGTACATTTCCAAACTGGTTTCAGATTAATATAGGTCTGCCTTGCCTCTCTGGTCTTACCATTGACATCCCAACCTGTGTTGCCTGTATTTGAAACGATGCTCCCTGGATAAGTGAAAGAAGTGACCAAGCTGAGATTCCTCCTATCGATAATGATTGATATTTGTTGTCGCTGTTCATTATCATTCCTGTTTTCTCTACATTCACCTGAAGTCTCATCTTCGCTAACAGCATCTTTTCCAGACTTATTGGCTTTATCTTCTTTATCTTCGAATTTGTGTGACATTAAACATAAATCATCCCAGAATTTGATGTATCTGACCTATGTACCGTTTAATTAACCTCGATCCAGCTACCTAGCAAGCAATATTACCTATGGTGAAGTGATCAAAACTACTCTTGTTAGTCAGTAGTATACACAGTACAGTCAGTTTATGAACAGTTCTGATAATATTTGTATCACATTTAACTTGTTACATGAGACTGTTTTAAAATACTGCACTAACAGAACTTTGAAACATAATTCATTCACATAATCGCTGCTTTAGACTATCACAAAATCAATAAATGTGTACACCTTAATATATCTAAATCTATGAAAATTGAACCTATGAAAGAAATGTGAATAATCTCACAATCGACTGTTTTCTAACTACAACAAAAAAAGTCAGTTTGAATAATAATAAGTTGAGCAAAATACTAGCTAGCTGATTATTATTAATATTATATGTAGTAATTCGCCCTACGCCACCTCATAATTCAGCAATGAATTATCAAATGTCATTACCAAGGAGATTAGTGAAGCATAAGTAAAAACATCTGACATTGATGATATTAGATTGTTGGAGGCAATCGTCCACAGAAAGCCTTACTTGACTGAGGTTTCGTGCTAGTCGGCAGTCAACAGTCAGCAAGGCGTATCTGCAGTCACCTTGAAGAAACTCATGTCCCTTCTGAGATTCAAACCCGCGTCACCCAATGCTGCAGTCAGAGACGTTACCATCTCATATCACCAAATCACTGTGCACCGTGATGGCAAGCATTGCAAAATTGACTGACAGAATTCAGTTTGCACCAAAGAAAGGACTAGACACATCACACTAGTTACTAGTGTCCAATCAGAACATCTGACATTGTTCCACGCATAAATCGATTACTTTGTTATGTATACATGATGGTAGATTGCATATCAGCTCACAATGGGTGTTCATTGTTAGCAGAATTTGGTTAAGTAGACAGTCTTGTGATGTCGCTGTAGTAGCGTTTACAGTAATCGGATTCCACTTCTAGAGGAATAATAATAATAAACACTTTATTCCAAACAATCATATTATTATTGTATCCTTTAATTCCTAGAGGAACATTGGGCTTCAGCCGTGCGTCTCCATTGCGTTCGGTTCTCTGCTAGAGTCTTCACCTGGCTCCATGTCTGCCCACACGTTTTCATCTCCTCTTCACATGACCTCCTCCAAGTCACCCTTGCACTGACCACCAACTCGCCGCTTCCCTTTCGGGTTCCACTCGAGCAATGGCTTGTCTAGTGATGTCACTCACTTGATGACTTGTTTCCTCAGAGTATGGCCAGCGAATCCATCTCCATTTCTTCCTGCCTATTTGTTTCACAATCGGTTCCTGGTTGGTTCGCTCCCAGAGATCCCTCTCTGTTGCTGATCTTTTCTGGCCAGCCGATCTTGAGTATTGAGCGAAGACAATTGTTAATGAGGGTTTGTAGTGTGTTTGAGATGCCCTCTGTGACGCGCAGTGTAAGTCTCTGATTCTTATAGTAGCACTGACTTCACATTGGAGTTGAAAATCCGAATCTTATTTTTCATTCTGGGTAATGTTGACTTCCACACAGACTTGGGAGTAATGAAGGCTTGTCTTGCTTTCCCGATCCTTGCTTTGATATCCTCATCAGTTCCGCCTGTAGTTGAAACGAAACAATCATAATAATTATACACAATGGAATTTTCAGCGTTTTGATATATACTGCCACAATTTAGCTCATTTTATAAATATATATATATAAACACATAAAATAAAACTACAAAAGCTGAAAGTTAGTGGAATATAATGAATAATAAATAAATAAATAACATATGAAACAATAATTCTGGCTACAATTTACTGTTTGTTTGCTGATTTAAACAATTTATCACCCAGCTCTTTTCTCCCAGTGTTAAATACAGTAGAAGAAGAAGAAATGTATATAGAAAACCTGCATCAACTCGTCAGTATACTCATTTTTCCCGCTTCATGCCTTTGAAATACAAACGCAATCTAATAAGATGCTTGGTCTACAGAGTAAGAGCAATCTGCTCCAATGAATGTCTTAGTGAAGAGCTTATCATTATTAAACAGTTGCTGAATGAAAACAGTTATCCAGAAAGAATACGATTCGAAAATCAAGATGGGCCAAGAAGGTACCAACAGTTCCGAAAAAGGCCTTATTCTTACAAATTCAGTTCCTCGAGGATAACATCAATGAGGTATTGACACAACGCGATAAAAAGAGCATTCGATGCTTCTTAATTACGCTGTGTATTCAAAACCGCCTCAATTTTAAGCTCGATAGTAAAAGATAAACTGACTTCATCTATGTGTATCTATCAATTTGACCGCTCCTGTGGAGCCATTTGCATAAGCTCTACAACTGGGCGTCTCTATCGTCAGATTACCGAACATCATTCTGAGTGGTTAAGTAAAGGAAAAACAAACTCCCTTCATAGATCTGTTCTATCTCATCTTGTGCATAGAGAACACAAGATTGATGTTAACGAGGCTTTGAAAGTCATCTACCACATACCAACTAATCTTAACTTCACCTTAAGAGTTCGTCTACTACTTATTGCTGATGCTGTGGAGATCCACATTAAGAAACCTAACTTATGTGTCTGAAAGAAGTTGGCTCAGACACTTTCCTTACCTTGGCCACCAAGGTTTTAATAGTCCTCAGTTTAATATGAAAATTTCCTCGATTTTACTTGATATTCCATTTCCTATCACATTTTTAAATCTTCAAATATTACCATTAATAATATTAGAGCAAGACATAAGCGAACAGTATTGTTTTCAATTAGATCTTCATCAGTGCGTCGGTGACATAGTGGTTAGGACGCTCGCCGACCATGCACATGGTCCGGGGTTCGATCCCTGGCCGACGCACTCCTTTACCTCTCTAAGCCAGAAATAATGCTGGTGAAGAGGAAAGGTTGGGCATGAGGCTAGCAACCCCACTCTGTAAAATAAGTACTGCTACAGAAACTTCAAGCCATTAGCTTGAAGCCCAATATTCCACTGGGGAACGTGAAGGAAAAAAACATCTTCATCAAGCTTTACTCTAATCTAAACAGATTTATACACAAAAATTTTAGACAATGGTGATGATTTTGTGGATCAAATAATAATAGGGATAATTATAATAATGTGGTAAATGTTTTGAAAGTTGGTAATAACGATGATTATAATAATAACAAAAATGATTATGATAAGGTTTATGCAGGGGGCGATAATAATAACGAAGGTAGTAATATGTGTACATGTAGACAATTCAATAAATAAATTAGGTCAAATCTTAAAACTTGGGCACTGTGGTAGAGCATAACTCCATTGTGGATAACATTTTATTTTGATAAATCACACAGTGTTATACAGTAATATTAACTGATGACATTTCGAGCACAAACTATTGCTCATAATCCTATCAAGTATATGATAGGATTATGAGCAATAGTTTGTGCTCGAAACGTCATCAGTTAATATTACTGTATAACACTGTGTGATTTATCAAAATAAGAACTTATCTATAATGGAGTCAAATCTTAAAAGTTACGTAATACTAAAGGTAAAGTGGACAGATGATCAGAATTTAAATAAATACCATAAAAGTACGAAAGAAATGGAAAATAAGAAAGGATGGGAAGATTTAAATTAGAATTTAAGTAGGCCAAGGGAGAGACAAAGGTAGAACAGACTTCTTCTGTGTGCAGAGATTAGGATTGCTCTCCAGAATTACCACAGATTCGGCTATGTGTAGAAGGCAGGTTCGAATTCCATTCGAAAGGCTCGATGGAGTGCGATAGTTAACTTTGAATGCACCACTTCTGTCTGCTTGGTCATTTTTATGCTAATTATAATTTATGCAACTTCCGTGAACCGTAATTCCATTTATCTTGCTTAACAAATCAGTAGTATTTAAAAAACACCGAAATTGTTAATGACGACTATTCCAGAATATTCTGTGTATGTGAGCATATATATAGTTGCAGAGCCAGAAGAAAAAATTATGAGAAAGCGTATCCTTTGCTCAAATTTTTGTTTTTTTTCTAAATATGGTGTGGTTGATATTTTATATTTTGCAATACGAGCATAAGTCCTTATGAAATTCCTTCTGCATTTACTCCAAGAAACACAAGGAGAGAGTTGCGAATAATTCCGTATGTTCGATATCAGACCGGATGACTTTAAATAACTGCTCCAAAGAGCGAAAAAGCCTATCGACAACAATGCCAGTAAGTTGAGTCTAAAGCACAACACTAACCCTACTTACGGCAAACAAAGTTCTACATAACTTGACTTGGTCTTTTTTGAGAAACCCAGGTAAGAATAAGGCGGGACAATAAAGAAGAATGGACAGAATACATGGATTAATAAACTGTAAGAGAAGAGGTCGAGTTATGCCAGGAGGTCTCAACTTCTTTACGTAATAAGTCAAGCGAAAAACTTACTTAGAATTCAACAATATATTAGACGACCAACAGGGGTTTGAAGAGAAACTGATGCTAAGATGGCCGACATTCGATCTACTCCCTATCTCAGTGCCGTCGATATCACAAGAATCATGAGATTGAATCAGTCCATGCAAGTCTTGTTCGCATCTGAAACAAAAATCAACAATATGACATCTAGATGGATTTAGTGGAAGACCATTTGAGTGAGAACATTGGTTAACCTCAGATAAGGAACTGTTCATATCAGAACAATCCAGTGCAGAATCCGCTGGGACCGAGATTGTCAGTTCATAAACATATTGAATGGTATTAGCTATGGAAGAACACGGTAGGTCATGCATAAATAAAATGAGAAAGTACATCACCCTGACATACACCAGCTTCCGTAAGCAAAGGAGCAGAGCTCCTTTCATTTAAAGATTAACGCTTGAAGACAGTTTACTTTATTGAGCATCCTTCATAATTATATGTCATGGGTTGCTTACAACTTCTTATTCGAGTAAACCCTAGTGATATAGAGTGCAAATGACACTATTGGTTTGTATAAAACTGAGATGAGTAGCTGCATATCACTTGTGTTGATCAGTAGTGCTTGCTAACCAAATTACTAAAGTGATCTTAACAACAGATGGCCATTTCGTTCATTTGCGGCTGAACTGTTCACTGGTGTATCTGGTTTGAATCAGCCCAGAGAGTGGCAACCATGCTGGGTGACTTTCTATCATGATGCGCATTGATTTGATGATACGAGATGGTTGGAGGCGATCGGCCACAGAAAGCCCTACTTCACCACGGTTTCGTGCTAGTTGGCGCTCAACAGTCAGCAAGGTGTATCTGTAACCTTGAAGGAACTCATGTCCCTTCTGAGATTCGAACCCACGTCACCCAATGCTGAAGTCAGAGACGTAACCACTGGGCTATTCGAGCACCCAAGAGTGTTGGCCACATTACAAACCTAATTGATAGAATTCAGTCTGCATCAAAGAAAGGACTAGACAAATTACACTAGTTACTAGCGTGCAATCGAAGTATCCACCAAAGTCCTACAGAAGGTCAGGCGTGAGTCCCAATAGCTCAGTGATAATGTCTCTGACTGCAGCATTGGATGACACGGGTTCGTAAGTCAGAAGGTACATGAGTTCCTTCAAGGTTACAGATACACCTTGCAGAGTGTGAGTGTCAGCAAGCAAGAAACCTAGGTCAAGTAGGGCTTTCTGTGGCCGATGGACTTCAAACATCTAAAGTCACTTTCAGCCGGCTGTTTGTTTGCCCAAAATCTTTCAAAAACTGAAATGGTATCCACTAGACCACCTGGGCCAGGAAATCTACCGCTTTTACGCCGGTTTTCATGGCCCAAGTGGTCTAGTAAATACTGCTATCGTGTCCGAAACGATGGGTACTGAGTTTGAATATCAATGGCAACACCATCACTCAGTGGGAAATGCCTGTACTTCCAGATGATGGATCTCGAATCGGACAAAATGCATATCCTAGATCCCACTGCTAGTCATCATTCAACAAATTACTTCAAGTTAATCCATACTAGGGGCTGACAAGTTAACTGAGGCCTAATATTTCATTTCAATCAAAACTGACTTAAAATCTAATGGTAGTCCACTTTTGTTGAGTTATAAAATTAATGCTTAAGGATATCAGCTATCGTGAGATGTTTTCGCGAATAGCAATAGCACATGCCATAGCAGATATTCCATCTGAATAAAAATGTAGATAAAATACTTTTAAAACAGCCAAAAGTAACATCGAATAGGTGATTACAGAGCTCCTGTAAGCACTTAATACAAAAATTAACTACTTGAGGAAATCTAAACAGTAATTGACCACCTCCATTCTATCAATTCAAGTATTCTGAGACAAAAATATGCGGCATGTTTGTTTTACTATAATTTACATTCTCGTTCAAAATTGATTGATCAGAGTAATTAATTCATAAAATGATTCATCAATATACACACCGTGAATTGAAGTAATAAACTGTTTAAATGTATAGGTTATTACAATGATTATTAAAGGGTCAAGGTCATTTACAGAAGATTGATCGAACCTACATAAGCGTTGTCCCTGGAATTTTACAGAATGATATATATATATATATGAGTAAAAAACGACTAACAAATAGGTTAATATAAAACAGGCTAAACATCTCATCAATAAAAGCTGTCAGTCAATGAAGAAACCTACATAATAGTCTTAAATTAACGTAAATCGCAGAAATAATGCACACAGTTGGTTTCGGTCTTAGAATTTATATACTATCTGTTTGCGTGCCCTGAGGTAGTTGATTTAAGTGCGAAGTTTTCGTTGCCCTTCTAGACATCTTCATCGCAGGTTTTAGTTTGAAATAAACTTATTTTAGTTCTCCATTTAACTACAGGAGGAACGGACGAGGATGTCAAATCGAGAATCGGGAAGGCGAGAAACACATTCATCAACCTGTAACCAATCTGGAAATCTTAGTCACTCAACTCAGCATCAACAACAAAATTCGGATTTTCAACACAAACGTCAAGTCAGTCAGTTCTTCTATACGGATCAGAAACTTGGCAGGTCACAAAGAATATTTCCAACAGCCTGTTGCAGACCTTTACCAACAGCTGTCTTCGCTCTACACTGAAGATCAGATGGCCGGAAAGAATCACAAACAAGAAGCTATGGGAACAAACAAAACAGGAGCCAATCGCCTAATAAATATGCAGGATAAAGTGGAGATGGATTGGACACTCGCTGAGCTGAGGAGGCCGCTGGGTGACATCGCGCGTCAGGCCAGTGCTCGAGTGGAACGCGAAAGGGAATTGGTGAGTGTGACATCCAAGGGTGACATGGAGGAGATCGTGTGAAGAGGAGCTGAAACAGTATGGACTAACATGGATGCAGGTGAAAAGTACGGCAGAAGACAGAAGCAAGTGGAGACGTGCAGTTGAAGCCCTATGTTCCACTAGGAACTCAAGGGAACAATAGTAATAAGTTCCCCTTATGATGTACTATTAGCTCTGTTATTTGGTTTAGTAATCTTCATTGTTATTTAGACTTTCAATATGTAATTCTAACTTGGCTTAAGTCTATTTTCTCACTCCTTAACTCTTTAATATTTTCATATATATGTTCTCATGACAAGTCCGTGTATGTAATCAGATTGTTCGAAATGCGTTGAGCGAATACCTTACACCATTCAGACAAATTACGTCCCATTATTGCTTTGTCTAAATTCATAGAGGGAACTAATTATTTCAGTTTGAAGTATGCTCTGAAAATGTTGCCTAGTAGGGTAATGAAGGCTTCATAAATAAACTGTTCAGCTCAGACAACAAAACCACATCAAAGTCATCCACCTGAGCTACAAATCTTCTCCATCATAACAGTAATATTTACTGAAAACCATGTTTCGAGCACAATTCATTGCTGCTCATAATCACATCAAGGCACTACTCACACAACTTTCTAACTTCGTTTATACCATCCCATTATTTCCCATCTCTTGATTTGATTGGTAGAAATATTTTCCATATTTCCGGTGTGAGTGATGAGTTATTGCTAATGCATGTGTGGGGTGTTGACTCTATTCCATAATCAACCTCTCTTTGCATCTACCTATATTACTTTTTACATATTTGACTCTGTCCCATCCTATTGTGTGGTTGAATGTTAAAGCATACAGTGCAATTGCTGAGCCTTTTTCTGAATTACTTATCTTCGCAGGCAGGGTCAATCATTCTAGCCTTAGCTAAATTCTTATGTTCCGACAATATGACTACCCCCGACCTACTAATTTGACCTATGTAGTTCACCTAACTCAAATGTTTGTCGTTTTACACCTACCTCACAGTCATTGCAAGGCATCTTGTAAATAATATTATTTTGGATCAATCAACAGGGTCCTTTAACCTACAGAGCTTGTCCTACCTGAGTGAGTCTGTAGGTTTAAATGCCACTATAATTCCTGCTTTATTAGGAATCCTACATAGGGTCTCAGATGTCCCCTCCTCATATGTTAAAACTGTAGATGCCTTATTTGCTTTCTTATTTATTTTATCATAATTAGTTTCAAACAAATTACGTCTTCTTATGGTTTTGTCTCTATTCATAAAGGGAACTAATTGCCTTAAATTATTAGTCTCACCATTATTTTTATTTTTCTCTTGACGTTTTCTCATTTTTCTAATGAATTTTACAGGATAGTAATTTAACACCAACACTTCTATCTGTTTCATTTTATCGTTTAGGTCTTTTTTGTACTACTTAGTGCTACTGCTCAGTTTGCCAGACACTTAACTAAACCTGCCTTCACAGATAACAGATGAGATGAATTAACGTCTAAATATCTATTAGCAGAATGCGTTGGTTTTTTATCAGGGCTAGTGTGCAATTTACCTTCTTCTGTTCGTTTGATTTTACATTCTAAAGTAGTCAATTCTCCTTGTTCACTTTCCGATTCAAATGTGAATTTTATTCCCTTTACTAGTCTGTCTGTAAGTGTTAAGAAGCTAGAGATGTGTTCTGTTTTCAACACTGTGAAAGTGTCATCCACCTATCTCCAGCATACTTTTGGAGTAGCATTAAATGTATTCAGAGCAATATTTCTTCAGCTGTCCATAAATATATCTGCTACGATCGGGGATATTGGTGATGCATCCCAAAGCTACACCTTCTGTTTGTCTGTATATTTTGTCCTGGAATTTAAAGATAGTAGATGCCAGGCGTAACCGAATTCCTAAAATAATTTTCTCAATGGGTAGCTTCGTCTTATGAGGATCTGCAGTTAGTTTTCTTTTAACTGCTTCTAAGGCCATATTCATTGGTATATTAGTATAAAGACTAGCTTTATCAAAACTTACCAATGTTTCACTATTCACTTGTTGAATGTCATTTAGTTTCTTTTTCATTTCATATGAATTAGTTAGACTAGATTTTCAATGACTTTCAATGGGACATAAAATTAGACCTAAGTGTTTTGATAATTCGTAAGTAGGGAAGTTTCTGAAATCTACTATTGGTTGTATGGAGTAACCTGGCTTATGTATTTTAACAGCACCATATATTCTACCAGCATTATTAGTTTTAGGCATTAAATTAAACCATAATGATCACGTGATATAAACAATAATACAAATGAACTAATTAGTTAAATACCAAAACTTATGTAGGCCAGAGGTAAAATTTAACCATACATCATAAATCTCATATAACATCAATGGAGTTTATTTTTTTTTATCTTTCACGTTCCACAGTGGAACAAAGGGCTTCAAGCTAGTGGCTTGAAGTTTCTGTAGCAGCGTTTATTTTACAGGAAGGGGTTGCTAGCCTCATGCCCAACCTTTCCTCTTCACCACCATTATTTCTGCCTTAGCGAGGTAAAGGAGTGCGTCTGCCGGGGTTCAGACCCCGGACCATGTGCATGGTTGGCGATCGTCCTGACGGCTATGCCACCGACGCACAATGAGTTAAGCTATATAAAAAATGGATATACCATTTCACACCTGCAGCCGAAAACCAAAAAACTGGCCGAAGTGGCTGGCTGGCAGCGAAGACAGGACTACAGGTGAACATGGAGAAGGCGGAGACCGAGTTCATAAGGATAACAAACCAACTGCGACATCACACAGCACCAATCACCAACAACAGGAGTAATTTAAAGGAAGACATTTCTTTCAATTATCTGGCGAGAAAGCACAGTCACAAATCACAAGCAGCCAAAACTCATGAAGATGTCAAAGCTGGCCAGAATCGGAAAGGTGACATACGCCTTCATCAGCCTGAAACCAGTTTGGAAATCTTCTGCAATCAGCCAGCATAAACAACAAGATTCACATTTCCAACACAAATGTGAAGTCACTCAGTTAGTCAGTCAGTCAGTACTTCTATATGGGTCAGTAACTTGTACAGCGTGTCACGGAAAGCACTTCCAACAGGTTACAGACTTTAATCAATTGCCAGCTGCCTCTTCTTCTGGCTCCATACTGAAGATGGAATGGTCAGTCAGCCGGCCAGAAAGAATTAGCAACAAGCAATTCTGGCTGGCTGGATGGCTGGCTGGCAACAAACCAACCAACAGCCGATTGCTCAACAAATATGTAGGAGAAAATCGAGGTGGATTGATCAGGCATACACTGAGGAGGCCGTCGAATGACATCGCGAGCAAGGCAGGTCTTCGCTTGAGTGGAATACAAGTGGGAAGTGACGAGTGGATTGTTGGTGCGAGGGTGACATAGAAAAGATCGTTTGGAGTGGAGTAGGAGATGAGACATTGTGGTTAGTCGTGGACCCAGCTGGTGAGGACAACAGTGAATAGGATAAGGTGTGGATGTGTTTTTGAAGCCCTATATTCCACTCAGAAACCAAGGGAATAATAAATGATAAAACTAATTCCTATTGAACCACATTACCTATGTAAATGCCCTGTTTATTATTCCGTCTTTTCCTATATAAAGTATGGAGAAAACTAGATGCACTATTGTCTTACATGCTGAAAATTTCACACTGTGTCAAAAGTACTGTTTAGAATAAAATCATTATTGTTTTTCAGAGATAATCAGGGGAACACATTGTGTGACATCCCTTTTGGAAACTGATCTAACTGCTGAATCAAGTTTTTGAACCAGTTGGCGACTTTACACTAATGAATGATAAGTGAAGCAACCAGGCTCAAGTTTTTTGAAAACTGTAGGTAAAATTATTTCTGTTAAATTATCCAGGACAAGATTGATTTACTACTCTGCAGTAAATCGAACGGATCATTATGGATATAACACCTACCATTCGTAAGGATTTGAAATCTATGTTTTAATTATTATTATTATTGTTTCCTTTGGTTCCTAGAGGAACATACGGCTTCAGCCGCACGTCTATATTGCGTTCGGTCCTCTGCCAACGTTTCCACCTGGTTCCACGTCTGCTCAAATGCCTTCACCCCCTCTTCACATGACCTCCTGCACCACACTCTTACACTGACAACCAACTCGACACTTCCCTCTCGGGTTCTAATCGAGAGAGAGCCCGGCATTTGACGGATGTCACTTGATGGCTTCCTCAGAGTATGGCCAATCCACTTCCATTTCTTCCTGCATATTTGTTGAACAAGTGGTTCGTACTGAAGTGGTTCGTTCCCAGAGATTCCTCCCTATTCCTGATATTTCTGGCCATCTGATCTTGAGTATCGAATGAAGACAGCTGTTGATGAAGGTGTGTCGTCTGTTCGAAATGGCCTTCGTGACGCGCGAAGTCTCTGATCCGTAGCACTGACTTCATATTGGAGTTGAAAATCCGGATCTTATTTTTCATGCTGAGTGCTGTTGATCTCCTGCACACAGACTTGAGAGTAATGAAAGCTTGTCTTGCTTTTCCGATTCTGGCTTTGATATCCTCATCAGTCCTGCCTGTAGCTGAAACGATGCTTTTCAGGTAGGTAGGTAGGTAAAGTAGGTTGCTTCTTTCAGATTTCTCCCGTGTTTTAATTAAGTGAATCAGAATAATTTATATCTCAGATTACATGCGTATCAAGTGTTCACCTAGGAATAATGATCTGCGAGTATCTAGAGCTTATTCAGCTCGGTGTGTTTACTAAAAGTATGTTGATTACAAAATTTGTAATATATCACACCTCATAAAATTCGTAATTTGTGAAGATATAAGGTTTGCCATTATGATTATTATTATCCCTGTTGCTCTGTAAACTGTTTCTTTAAAAATGCACCACAGAAATCAGACTTTGATAAGAAATTAAAAGAGTGGACGTGTAGGTGAGTAATACATAACAAAACTATGAATTTATACACGCTAAACGGGTGTTTCATGGCAGTATGATTAGTGTTAAGCACAACTTTATTCACAGAATACAAATCGGCTTTTTGGGCAGAATTCATCTGTAAATTGATAGATGGTGACTGGTAGCGGAATTCAGGACTCACGATTCGTCCTATTTGGGACTCATTATCCGTGGGTATCTGCATTCCTCAGTAAGTGATGGTGTTCCCCACCAAGTAACTATACTTCGTTCCAGTCAATTAACGGAAAAGTCCAGAATGAATTAAGCAAGAATCCATCAGTTTAATTTTGGTTTTAGGCTGTCTGAACTTATGCCATGGTACCATCATAATTACTGACTGTGATTTATTGGTTTGGTGACTGCTGTGGCTCAGTAGTCTAGCGAATAATATTTTGACTTTTTGAGTGATGTAGGTTAGAGTCTTAGTGGGAATACCATCATTCATAAGAAGCAAGGTGCTTTCAACCGACTAGTTCCGCGTGGGATGAAATGTTCGTCATGAAATCTTGGGTACGAAACTCGTCACTGCTGGTCTTACTTCTTAGTAGATTGCTGAAAATCTAGAATGACGAACACCAATTGTGTGCCATATTTATGCACAACAGCTTACTATTGTTACACACGAAGTTAAAATGCTTGCGCCGAACTAAATACCACAGAATGACTAAGATTAGTAGTTGTATACCACACGTATCAACCGGTAGTGCTTGCTAGCCACATTAGCCAAACCAAAAAATCACAGTCGGTAATTATGATGGTACCATGGCATAAGTTCAGACAGCCTATAACCTACACATTTGTGTTGAAAATGTGAATGTTGTTCTTTATGCTGGCTGAATGCAGAAGATTTCCAAACTGGTTTCAGGTTGATATGGGCGTATGTCGCCTTTCCGATTCTGGCCAGGTTTGACATCTTCATCAGTTTTGACTCCTTGTGATTGAAACCGTGCTTGGTCGCCAGATAATTGAAGTGAATAACCTTCTTCAAATTACTCCTGTTGTTGGTGATTGATGCTGTGTGTTGTCGGATTCGGTTGGTTATCCTTATCAACTCCGTCTTGGTCTTCTCTATCTTCAGCTGGAGTATTGTCTTCGCTACCAACCAGCAACTGGAGCTAGATTGTTGGTTTTCGGCTGCAGGTGTGAAACAGTATATCCATTATTTATAAGGCCTTACTTCAGTGAAGTTATATGATATTTATTATGTGTGGTTAAATCTTACCTCTGGCCTACATAACTTTTGGTATTTAACTAATTAATTCATTTGTATTATTGTTTTTATCACGTGATCATTATTTACAAAATTCTAATAGAACAATTAAGGTTACAAAGTCTGTTATACAGATTTAGTCAAACTAAACTAAACTAAATCCAAAATTATAATATCACTTCAGATAATGTATCCAGACTTATTTTACAATCAATCAAGAACCTGTTACTCAAAAGAATATGACGAAGAAAATGAAGATGGGTGGGACACGCGCTGAGGAGACCGCTGAGTGACGTCGTGGGCTAGGCAAGCACCTTAAGTGGAACTCAAATGGGATGCGACCGATTGGGCGTGTGTCTGAGGGTTACCTGGAAGAAAGTTTGTGAGGAGGAGATAAGAGCCTATAAGCGAATTTTAGATCCAGGTAGAGTGGACTGCAGAGGATGGGATGAATTGGAGATGTGTTGTTGAAGCCCTGTGTTTCACTTGGAACCCAAGAGAATAATAAATAAATAATATTTTACAATATTAATGAAATAAAAGTTAATTCATATCCACCGTTGATGGAAGTTTGTGTACCACTATTTCTTAGCTTGATATTTCTCCGATAGTGTCATTCTGTGTATTGTCTGGATAAGGCTTGGGCGTATCTTATTTGAAGCTCACTAAATACTATGGATATGCCAAAGAAAACACGGTAGAAGTTCAGTCAGATACTCGGTACCGAGCTATCAGTCATACTTCTTTTGTGAGATCTAATGTCATGGACCAATTGTCCAGGCTGAATTAGGGAGATCGGGATATGAAAGAAGGATGTCGATATCATGTGTGGTTCAAAAATACGAGTCACTAAACAAAGTCTTTAAGAGGCAATCGTTCGTACTTATTTTGCACCTCAACTCGTTATCAAGAAAGCAGAATTGATATTTTTCTGAGAACTGTAACAGAATTCAAACGATCTTGTCATACTACTTTACATGCCTGTTTTGCTGCTCAGACACACACTTGAGAAGAATCCATCAGTCTCTACAGGTTATAGCTACAGAGTCTAAAGCTAAGTAGTAGTAGTAGTATCATTATTCCCTTGGGTTCTGAGTGGAATATAGGGCTTCAAAAACACATCCACACTTCATCATATTCTCTGTTGTCCTCACCAGCTGGGTCAACGACTAGCCATAATCTCTCATCTCCTCCTCCTCCACTCCAAACGATCTTCTCCATGTCACCCTCGCACCGACGATCCACTCGTCACTACCTATTTGTATTCCACTCAAGCGAAGACCAGCATTGCGCGCGATGTCATTCGACGGCCTCCTCAATGTGTGCCTGATCAACCCACCTCGATTTTCTCCTACATATTTGTTGAGCGATCGGCTGTTGGTTGGTTTGTTGCCAGCCAGCCAGCCAGAATTGCTGATTCTTTCTGGCCGGGTGACTGGCCATTTCATCTTCAGTTTGGAGCCAGAAGAAGGGGCAGCTGGCAGTTGATAAAAGTCTGTAACCTGTTGGAAATGCTTTCCGTGACACGCTGTACAAGTTACTGACCCATATAGAAGCACTGATTGACTGACTAACCGAGTGACTTCACATTTGTATTGAAAATGTGAATCTTGTTGTTTATGCTGGCTGATTGCAGAAGATTTCCAAACTGGTTTCAGGTTGATGAAGGCGTATGTCGCCTTTGCGATTCTGGCCAGCTTTGACATCTTCATGAGTTTTGACTTGCTTGTGATTGAAACCGTGTTTCCTCGCCAGATAATTGAAGGAAATAACCTCCTTCAAATTACTCGTGTTGTTGGTGATTGGTGCTGTGTTTTGTTGCAGTCGGTTGGTTATCCTTATCAACTCCGTCTCCGCCTTCTCTATGTTCACCTGTAGTCCTGTCTTCGCTGCCATCCAGCCACTTCAGCCAGTTTGTTGGTTCTCGGCTGTAGGTCTTCATGTTTGTGTGAAATTCAGCACAAATCATCCACACCTGAAATCCAGATCTTCTATAATCTTCTAATCTCTCGTCCAGCGTATTCCTGTCTTCTCACTACGAATTCGCATTCTGACGCATATTCCAGTCCACCATATTTAGGAATATCACATTAGTCCGGTATTCACTTTGGAGGCGGCACTGAGTTTTTTGCTTGTGGATCACCTGACACGTGGAATTTTCATATAAACAGCTGTTTAGTGAGGCTAACAAAGACTTGGGAATTGCATGCCGCAGCGTCGAATCAGTTTCCAAATTACTGCTCAGTCAACCCTGTCTGTCGAAGCCATTTTCGAAGTTGGTGAAGTTGCGGTAAAGGTTTGTCAGCCATTCTATGCTTCCTTATTTAGAAGGTTAGAGAAAATATCATTCTAGAAACTAATACAATGTGGGAAGACCAGGAAAGTTCAGCGGAAAGATATAATTCAAAGTTTTCAACATTCGATTTTGTTTCCACTTCATTGCCTTCTATGATACAAGAATAATAGGGACGGATCAGTTCATGTAAATCATGTTTGTGTCTGAAAGTGAAATTAACAATCTGATATTTTGAGGGATTTAGCTTTAGACTACTCGACAGAGATCACTGACTAATTCGTGACCATACGCTGGCGAATGGCAAATGAAGTAAACATGATCAAGTTCTATGAAGATTGTATACAAAACAATTGCTTTCTCTACTAATTTTCTTAAATTTCTCAGCCAACAGAAGGTTGTGAAATGACGTGACGTCGCAGGGAATACCACTGATTTGCAGTTCAGTGGGACAAATAACTTTCTTTTGGTAGACGATTCGAACATGGTTTTGAAACTAAAAGTTATATCCACACAAGTAGTTGGTTCTACAGGGGATAATAAGTGGTTCTCAATTCATTACATAAGATACCGAATGTTAATATAAGTGTATCTCCTTCAGGTTTTGACATAATCAAATGAATAAATCTGAGCGATTCAACTCCTCCTTATATTAGAGGTTTAAGAATTCCCTAACCTTTCGAACTCTTTCTAATATGTCTGTTTCGTATTTGAAACATGAGTTCCCCATTTCTATCTCGTAATCCAAGTGAGTTCCGATATTGTTTCTCACTCCTTTGCGTTCTAAGCGGAACATAGGGATCCAGACTTCTTTCATTATTGATGGTGTCGTTTAGTTTTACGAGGCAGAGATGCTAGCGTGAAGTCCGACCTTCTCTGACATTCGGGCTTACTATCATCTAATAAACAAGGAGTTAAGGGTGAACTGGCCTGGAACAGAACCCAGTCCAGAGATCATTCTACCAGTAAACCACTAATACATGAGGTCTAATATAGGTGAGTTGTAATATACGAAATCTGTCAACATCAGATATCCGGTGGATAGCCTTTAATATTCTACAAACTCTTCATAGCCTCTGCTGTACAGTTTACTGCAGTCATCTTGTCATGGCTGACAGACGCTCAGCAACATTTAGTAGAGTGCTGCCACTTACTATTTGTGCATGCTATTGTGGGCGACATGCATAACTGCACTCTTGCTTACATTAATTTTTCAATGATTCCAACAAATTTAGATCTTGTAAATTAGGTCCATCAATATCATTGTATAAAGGCCTACAGAACTAATTGCTTTCTGAGAGGCAAATAAGGGTTAGAAGTTCCAAAACTGGTGATGTTTTCTCACGTCTAAAGTAAGCTCTGTGCCGGGATTAATACCGGCTAGGCGGGTGGGTTTCAGGAATTTGCTGGTCGGGAATTGAACCTGGATTATGCGTGGGGTTGGCGAGTGTTCTATGAAATAATTACTGAAGCCATTTGGTTGGCAAAAGCATTCTGAATTGATTCCTCTTTGAGGGAGGAGAAGTTAAGAAGGTTCATAGTGCTAATTTGAAGTAAAATTAATCTGCGCAACCGTTCAGATTAGTGATTCTTTATGACTTCTTTGTACAGTTGATAAATACGTAATAATATTAAGAGTAATCTTGAATCCCCTTATTCAAAATATGCAATTTTGTGCACCGCTTCTGATCATAAATATGTTTAGCCGTAATAATGATACCTGACCTTCAGCATAACAAGAAATATAGTGGCTTCAAATGCATGAATTTTCACTACATTTTTATCGATTTTTGGATCTGTAACAAGATTGTAACGCTTATAAATAAGCATTTAAGCTTTGAATTTTCTCTCAACTGGAGTTACTGATACTCATTTGGCTGGAAATAACTTAAAGAAGAGAGTATCGTAATCAGTAGATATCCATTTATAATGGAGACTAGCCTCCTAATTAATCAGGAACAGTGAACAGAGTAGCATAAAGATTATTATTCATTCTCAGTAGCAGTGGTTTTATTTTTATCCGATTGTGTTGCTAGCTTCATATCCAACCTCCCCTCTTTGCCGAGCTTACTACCAGCTTAGCAGAGTGTTGGAAATTATCGGTTGAAGATCGAACCCAAGACCACTTGTGGTGAGGTCAGAGAGCATCCTACTGCAGTCCCACCGACTTATAGCATGAATACAGAGTGATGTAAATAAAAGATGAATTTTGTTATGGAGTCAAATTTTAACAGGAGCATACAACACGAACTATAGATATTTGGAAAATTATATGGAGGATTTCATCATGAGCTGACATCAGTTAGAGAACCACTGGAGAACTTGGGAGTACTGGACGGCTGTTTCGACCTAGTTTGGGACTCTTCACAGTACGCACCCACCGGGGTTAGCCCTGTAACGAGAAGGTCCTGCTGCGAACTGATGAAGACTCCCAAACTAGAACGAAACAGCTGTCCAGTACTCCCAGGTTCTCCAGTGGTTCTCTAACTGATGTCAGCTCATGATGAAATCCTCCATTCAATCAAACAAAATCCCTACAAAACCAATACTTGAAAATCTGGAAAATTCTCAAATTGTTGACATCAAAGAACGAGAAGTATTATAATCTTGAACAAATAGAGAAAAACGGAACCATAAATTGTACCCGAAACACCACATGTCAATGAATTCGCAAGATTTGCTAATATGCAACTGCAACTCTCAACCCTCAGATTCCCAATGTACTTGTCTGACGTACACTAGACAATTGTTTGGAAGTCAAATGAGAACAAAATATTTATCGCCAAAAAAATAGAAAATATATTCCAGAATCAGAAAGATAGGGCAATAACATATGCTTAGCTAGCCAGAGGCCTTGCAACTTCCACCTTTCTATGCATTCCTTTCGGTTCCCAGTGGAACTCAAAGCTTCAAGATTGGACTTTGAAGTTTCAGTTTCACTTTATTGGGTGAGGTAGCTACCCCCACGCACAGACTCCCCCACACACACACTCTTCACCGGGTTTACCACCGGCTAAGTGAGATTTAGGAGTGTGTCGGGTGGAAAAAGAAGCCTAGACCAAGTTGAGAGTAGTTGGAGAACTTTCTGCCAGTGAACCGCCGACCCAGTCCCAGATGTAATGGACAACATATAAAATTAATTTACCAATAAATGCCAACTTTTGAGGTAAATATTTCCACTTCGTACTTCATCTTCACATTCTGCAGTAGGAGCCTTCCACCAGTGTCGACTCTAAGCAACAGTGATTAGTGGGGTACAAATGTAATTTCATGAATTTAGCTGAAAAACATACCAGTAAAATTTATGTTCATATTCGTCAAATACATACCCCAAACAGTTTGTAAAAAAATTAAAGAGAGAAAGGAAGAGAGATAGTTCACCTGATCAATAATATTTATTCTAATTACATGACGTCTTGTCTTATTGATTAACGGAATACAATTCATTCGCTTGTTATGCATGAATTTCATTAAGTGTATTGAGTGTGTATATTTTCAATAAGTGCGATTTTCGATAAACTTATCACCCTGATATACCACTTAGTTGTACACAGTATGACAACTTTAGCAAAGACCTAATAGTGCCTACCAGCGTTTAAGCAAATGATGCCCTACAAGTAGTAATAACAAACACATACACGCGCGCGCAAAAGAAATCCAGTTGGTTTCTTTGAGTACAACAAGGAGAAATTACAATTTAAAGACAGTTACAATGTCAAGAAATAAGTGATCATTTCCAAAACTGGTTTTTGGACTCGAAAAACGCTCTAAGCAGTTAGCTTGCTCAGTATCCAGCTTTTCATATTATCTCCTTTTTAGTACTCAGTAGAATTATTGTAATTAATATTGTTTTTTGGTTTCCTAGTGGAACATAGGGCTTCAACTACACGTCTCCACTTGCTTCTGTATTCTGCTGTACTTTTCACCTGCGTCCATGTTAGTCCATACTGTTTCAACTCCTCTTCACACGATCTCCTCCATGTCACCTTTGGACGTCCTACTCGCCGCTTCCCTTTCGGGTTCCACTCGAGCTATGCCTGACGCGCGATGTCACCCAACGGCCTCCTCAGCGAGTGTCCAATCCATCTCCACTTTCTCCTGCATATTTGTTGGGCGATTGGTTCTGGTTTTGTTTGTTCCCATAGTTTCTTGTTGGTGATTCTTTCCGGCTATCTGATCTTGAGTACAGAACGAAAACAGCTGTTGATAAAGGTCTGCAACCTGTTGAAAATATTCTTGGTGACCCGCCAAGTTTCTGATCCGTATGGAAGTACTGACTTGACGTCGTTTGTATTGAAAATCCGAATTTTGTTGTTGATGCTGAGTTGAAAGACGAAGATTTCCAGATTGGTTTCAGGTTGATGAATGTGTTTCTCGCCTTTCCGATTCTCGATTTGACATCCTCGTCCGTCCCTCCTGTAGTTGAGACAATGCTCCCTAGATAAGTGAAAGAAGTAACCTCTTTCAAATCCCTCCCGTTGATGGTGATTGGCGCTGGATGTTGCTGTTGTTGTTTCAGTGGAATTACTGAAATATATTTTAAATAGATGATAAAGGCATCAAATATTGCAGCAGAGATTCCTCTTTCATTCTCTACGTCGAAGTTAAATAGTTCACATTGTTTGAATTCTGTCAATTTGTAAAATATTTTCAGTCAGCATGTGTTTTCGGTGGTGTATATATCCATACAGAAGGCCTTTGATAGAATTGAAAAATCACGAAATGACACATCAGTTAATGGAACCAATTTGAACCAGGGAGAAACAGATGAGACTTGTAGCCCAGGTGGACGATTTTGATTTGGT